>CM073933.1:3437500-4681666 GCA_037179545.1 Sesamia inferens
CACTGCGATCCGGACGAAGCGTTTTGCTTCCTCCTTTATACCGCGTACATCGAGGGACTGGAACAATTTGCCGGCGTCGGTGTTTCCGTCACATTACGATTTGAGTGTCTTCAAGGCTAGAGTGAATAGGCTCTTAATAAACTAGCGCGCTTTACCATCAACGATCGCGTCACTGCTTTCCATCAGGCGGGATTGCGGTCAGGCGCTGGTTTATAATTTATAAAAAAAAAAAAAAACACATCTACATGAGTCATTAGGTACCTATTTGTAGTGTAGTCTGTAGGGCAAATAGACGCAAATGATTGATGAATTTAATTAGTATTTAGGGGAGTTCATAGATGTTCTGCTGCACTTAGGGTACGCCCTGGTTGGAATGACAACTCATTCTACGCACACTTTACAAGTTTTCGCGGCGACAAGATTGCAGAAGCGCACTGCAGGATGTTTAAGAGGCTTAAAAAGAATCTTCGAATTACAGCTGGAAGTACTTATGTACCCCTGCAATTAACTTGTAGGTTTCTACTTGTTTCGATAGACGCGCGCTTCCAGCTGCTAAATTGACATTATTAAACTGAGTTACAATTAACTTCGTGTTACCGCCTAAAGTTGGCACTCTCTAAAGCTTCGTTTAGCATATTAGCAGCCAGCTCAAGTATACAGAAGTTATATAGTAGTAGTTATTGCAGCTAATAATGGCGGAAACGATGCAATGACGTAGTTTCCGCCTTTCGAGACCCAGTTCGAATGGAAGACGGATTCATTTGGATGTGTTAGATTAACGTTCCCCAACAGAAAGCAATAATGTATACTAATACTAAAGCTTGTTTTAAATTGTTCAGTAGTTCAGTACTAGCTAAGCCCCGAGGTTTTGCTCGCATAAGTGATTGATGATTTCCTTTGATTATCAGATAAAAAGTATCCCTTATTTCTGTAGTGGACCTCTATAGGTCCACTGCTGACCTCCCCCAAAGCTTTCCACGAAGACCGGTCTTATGCTGCCCGCATCCATCAGCATCTCACGACCTTCGCCAGGTCATCAGTCCACCTTGTTGGGGGCATTCCTACGCTGCGTCGGCCGCCACTCCAGAACCTTATTGCCCCACCGGCTATCGGTTGTACGAGCAATGTGCCCCCCACTGCCACTTAATTTTTTTTTTGAGGCTGTCGTCCCACGAGCTATGTATACCTACGAGTCTAGGGATGTAACGGAGGTAGTTACATCGGAACCGGAACCGGATTCGGAGTTTTTAAATTTGATTTATCGGAGTCGGAACCGGAGGCGGAGGCAGGGACAGAAGTGGTGGTGGGAGAGAGATTTTTTATTTAAACACAAAAAAATATTATTCAATCAATTTTTTCATTTACCTAATTTTTTTATTGTATAGTTAAACACAAACAGTGAAAATAAAATTGGCATATTTCTAAATGAACAAGAAATTAAATGAAGTTAATTGAAACTCAAAGAATCATATTATATTACATTAAATGAACAAAAGCTTTGAAACAAATTGAATCAAATGTGTTGACTGCAAAACTAGCGAAAAATGCGCGATAGAGAACACGTAGCAGGAGTCAGGGAATTCCCCGCGTGACATGTATGAACCTGCACCACAATCGTGTAACGCACTATTACTATCAATTGGAATCATATTGAAGCATATTGCTAGTCCATTGCTCCATACGTTCGATAAATGTGCGTGCTCAACAACGTAAATAACGCAATGAATGTTGTTGAATTGTCAAAATGCAACCCATTGCTACTGATAGTATGTTAAGCAATTACCGTGCTTTTCATAACTGTCGGTAGGCCGCCACCGCTATGGTATGGTATGCTTTAATAACCTCCGATTAAAACCTCCGATTTAAAGTATCGGAACCGAAGGTATGATAATAAATAATCGGAAGTTCCGACTTAACGGAGTTGGAGTCGAAGCTCCGTAACATCCCTGTATACGATCTAATGCTTCTAAGGTCGAAATATGTCTCTCAAATATTTTTACATCTTCAAATAGTAAAAACTTTTATGCAATAAAACATGGAGTACTCCATAATAATTTTATTTTATCTGACATTTTAATGTTAGCAAGTCGTAAATACATTTGTATTTTTATTGGCCAATGGATTATGGACGTCAGCACATAGTAAAACTTTTGCATGTCAGAGAAATATTGTGTAAAATATTAAAAGTAGGACTTTATCTGCAATAACAATAAAACGTAACTGTTACTAAGTATTTTAAAACTTGTGCAATATTTTCAGAAAAGGTTTAGACTTATAGTTTTATACAGTTTGCAAAACATACGATTTGTGTTTTACCTTCGGACTACAATTTGAGTGTCAAGGCTAGAGTGAATAGGCTCTTAATAACCTAGGGCGCTTTACCATCAATGATTGCATCACTGTTTACCATCAGGCGGGATTGCGGTCAAGCACTAGTTTATAATTTATAAACAAACCACTATGGCCCATATTTGATTAATATTTCCATGACCTCACTGTGCGCAGCGTGTCGCGTGTGATACATGACGTCATGACTAAAATAAAATAAAATAAATAAATATATACGGACAAATCACACAGATTGAGCTAGCTCCAAAGTAAGTTCGAGACTTGTGTTATGGGATACTAACTCAACGATACTATATTTATAATAGATACATAAATAGATAAACATCCAAGACCCAGGCCAATCAGGAAAAGATCGTTTTCCATTATGAGCTGGACGGGGATCGAACCCAGGGCCTAAACGTTGCAGGCAGGCGTCTTGACCGCTGCGCCACGGAGGACGACAAAGACACATGATAGTTTCCTTTTTGGATATGTTAATAACCTGGTTTTAAAATATTAACCAAAATAATCGGACAACGAGTCTTACTGACGTCACTCAAATCCTACATCTCGCAAGTAGAGTTCAGCGCGCAACTAAGGTACACATCAACCGTTGGGGAACTGCAAGTTAGTTACAACACCAGTCAGGTGTCTGGAGGATCTTCCCTTTTACATGCTCCTCCCTCCTTTATAGAAGATCAGTGACCTTTATAACCTGTGCCTCATACCGTTATAATATTGATATATTGAGGGCAAATACCTACGTATGCGTCATTAGTTAGAAAATATGTATTATGATCCTGCGTAAGGAGGCGAGGATGATAGATTGTTTAAGTAAAACCCAGAAGAATTCTCATTACAACGCTCATTAGAATGTATCATTTCGAAATTTAAATGCTGTAACATATTTCGGAAAATGGTGGTAACCTTTTCCTCCCGGTCATTAACCTTACAGGTCAACGATCGCTCTACGTTTAAGGACTAATGTTCTGATTACACTTGGTTTAACGAATGGTAACTGTAGATTAAGGCGGGAGGTCCTCAGGCTAGGTCTTCTGGGTACGACGATCTTCGCTGAATGGCTAATATGAGAGTTGCTGAAAATCTATCAGAAATGAGGAGATCCGCAGAACAACGAGAGTGACCGACATAGCCCGAAGAATTGCAACACTTAAGTGGCAGTGGGCCGGGCACATTGCCCGTAGGACTGATGTCTGATGGGGCCGACGGGTTCTCGAGTGGCAACCACGCACCGGAAGACGCAGCGTCGGTAGGTCCCCGACAAGATGGCCGACAACCTGGTGAAGGTCGCGGCAAACCGCTGGATGCGGGAAGCGCAGGTCTGGTCGTCGTGAAGATCTTTGTAGGAGGCCTATGTCCAGCAGTGGGTCTCTTTCGGCTGAAATGATGATGATGATGAGTTGAATGGTGTGCAGTAGGACAGGCGGATATCCAGTAGTGAATTCCTGTAGACTAATGGAGTAAAACTGTTGTCTAAGCTCTTGACAATTCTAAATCTCTTTTTGGTGAGAGAGAAGAAGATTATGCTCGTATAGAATAACTGTTCAATGGACCAAGTTATTGCTATATTTTTTGTCCATTGATCTTCATTTTAGAATGGGCAACAATTTTCAACTTTTTGATTAACTGACAGACTCTATGTCAGTCTAAAGCTCGTAAACAGAGTTTAATAATTGAGAAAAAAACTTTGAGTTTCGGTCTTCTTAGCATTTATTTTGTATCTGTGGACAAAATAATTCCTTCAGTACTGGCAACAAACCCGCTATAAACGATCTCTTTTAGCCACTGCTCCAGCCGTGCACTCATTATGAAAAAAATGTATATACTTACTCAGCCTTTAATGTTCCTACTCTAGGGAGACAGGCGTCCTCTCAATAAAAGGGAGTGGGCCGAAATCTACATCGTGGGCCAGATGCGGGTTGGTATATGTCACAAGTTTTGGCTCAAGGACATGCTGGTTTCCTCACCATGTTTTCTTTCACCGTTCCGAGAGGAGTTCTTTTTTATTTTTATTAATTATAAACTAGCGCTTGACCGCAATCCCGCCTGATGGTAAGCAGTGATGCGATCGTTGATGGTAAAGCGCGCTAGTTTATTAAGAGCCTATTCACTCAGAAAAACTAAGTGAATAGGATGGAAGACGGCAGTTGAGCGAGGTGATGCAATGTTAAGCCCAACAACACTACCAACAATGCTGCGGCAAAGGGAGATTGATCTGAAGACACTCCACGACCAAACTCCCAACACAACAACATTAGGCACATCGTACCCGGCACACATCGCAACACAACTGCTCAGACCCGTCCTCCGTACGGCTTCACCAGACATCATGCCGGAACACGACAAATCGCTTGGCGGCAAGACTTTGTCTGGTGGGTGGTAACTTCTGCCGGCGGCCATTGTTATGGCCTACCACCGAGAAATAATTGATCAAATAATTCACGCAAAGTAAAGCGCTTTATAGCGTTCGAACTTACGACCTACAAATTTTAAGTAATGGCCGATACCACTGGGCACAATATTTACCTAAATCACTGGCCATGTCCTAAGATGCCACAACAAAATGGATTTATGTGTAATCCAATATAACAAAGAAACTTAAGTAAATTCAATTACTAACTAATACAATATTGCTTGTGAATAAACGGAGCATTTAATGTGATTATGTAACATTACGCAGACTGTCTGGATGTCAAGGAAAAAGGCTTTGTTTATCTGTGAGAAAAGAAAATGATCAAGATTCTGTTTGAACTTCAAAACAGACCGTGACCTTTGAGTTTGTTTCTATCTTGCTTATCAGACTAGACAGATACGAAATACAGACTTCATTAATTTTAAAAATATGTTTGACGTGTTTTTAAAATATGTTATGTGTTTGTAAAAACCTACTTAGGGCTGACTTTTCTAACATATTTTGTTGTATAAGAGAACTGTTACAAATTTAAAATTATTTCACGTATAAAATGATCTGGCTTTGGGAAAATCAGCTTTTACAAAAATAAAATAATGTAATTATATTTGTTGACCTATTTCTGTCTATTAGATATGGTTAGTAATATAAGTTTCGTTTTGTCAAAATAATAGATATTTACATTAGGGTAGGTACAAATAAAAAAAAATGGCTATTTTGTGCAGTGTTAGGTTACTTTGCATTCTTTAAGAGACTCATAATGTTGTTGACTAAAAAAAACTAATTAGTCCGTCAGTCAGATTTTCGAAAAAATACTGGACACGCATTTTTTCTTTTTTCATAAACAAAAAATGAAGGAGACACAGTGCGTTGAAAACTCGTGTGACGTCACTGCATGCTACACTTTTAGCGATCAGTGACGTCACCAGCCACTACTCCTGATCTTTGATGCTTTTTATATTTCTCAATTTTTATTGATTTGATAAAACATAATATACGTATCCAATATTTTTCTATAATCTGAATGACGGACTAAATAGAATCATTTTTTTTTTTACAAAGAAAACATCCCTATTAGCACTTTTAATATAGAACTAACCTAACACTAAAATATTGTTAAAAATCCGTGACAAATATTGACTAAAATATTGAGAAAATTCTTCGAACAATATTAAGTTTGTTTTTGGTAATTTAGATTACTACTAGCTGAGCACCGCGGTTTCGCCCGGGTCAGTTTCGATCCCGTGGGAATATCAGGATAAAAGTATCCTATATTTATTCCTAGTTATAGTCCGCCTGTGTGCCAAATTTTATTTAAATCTATTCAGTAGTTTTTGCGTTAAAGAGCAATAAACATCAATCCATCCTTCCATCCTCACAAACTTTCGCATTTATAATATTAATAGGATAAGTAGGTGCTACACTTCCTTAAACTATGGCGCTCTGTGGACTTAACTGTACTTTTTAACCGACTTCAAAAAGGAGGAGGTTACTCAATTCGACCGGTATATGCTTTTTTATGTTTGTTCGCTAACATCGTCGTTTATGAACCGATTTTGATCATTCTTTTTCTGTTGGAAAGAAGATATTTCCCAGGTGGAAGGCGGTTCCATGATAAGGACATCAGGATTTGATGGTGGAAGACCAGAGAAATCAAGGGGAACTTTCAAAAATCGTAGGGGCAACCGGTGCGTTTTTAAGTTTTGTTCATTAAGCATTTTAGCGTCAGCATCCAGTCTAACCGGATGCAGCTGAACAGTACTTTTCACAACTAAAACGTGTAAAATAAAAACTTTTTTCCAAAAAAAAAAAAACAACCGACTTCCAAAAAACACTACAAAGTGAAAATTAACTAATTTCGGAAGTCGGTGTCTTTGGTTTTTGTATATTAGTCTTTGACACCGACTTTTTTAAGTTTTTTTTTTTATAAAATCAATAATTCCCGCGTTGCAAACCTGTCACGTCATTTTGTCATCAAATGGCTGTTGGGAAATCATCAAATGGCTTCTACCGCTCCGCCCGAAATGGAACAAGTCATTTTTGTTGGCAAACGCACTGGTTGCCCCTACGATTTTGGAAAGGTTCCCTTGATTTCTCTGGTCTTCCACCATCAAACCCTGATGTCCTTATCATGGGACCACCTTAGGAATGTCTTCTTTCTGATTTTCGTAATTTTGGAAGTCGATGTCAAAAACGAATATATAAAAATCAATGATACCGACTTCCGAAATTAGTTATTTTTCACTTTGTAGTGGTTTTTGGAAATCGGTTGTTTTTTTTTTTGTAAAAACGTTTTTAATTATTGGTGTTCACAGCTACATTATTGGTCAAATTGCCAAGTTAGACAAAACATTACGTTTATTTCTATTTACCCAAGTGTGAGTTATTCAGAAGTCCGAAAATGTGGCGACCAGTCATACCAAGGGCTATTTTATTACCCTTTATGTGGGTTGTGGAGGTTAGATAAGAAGTCACTCCATGTAAAATAGGTACCTACTGATATTCAGCAAAATCCGGTAAGACTGAAAGTCGACCTCAATAATTATGTAGTTGGGAAAAGGCAGAACAGATGGTGATATTACACTAACTGTAATTCACAAATCTGAAAAAACATCGCGAATTTGGTTTACGATACAGACAAACAAGCCGCTATCGGCTTCATAACATTCCTCTAACTTTTTACTTCGGGGGGTATAAAGTCAGTTCGATTCAACTTGGACCACACGCCGGCGGGGCTGTGGCGCCATACTGTCTACGACTTCCCCTTTGGTTACGTTTGGGTGAAATGGTATTCGACTTGTTTGTCATCCCATGAGTGAGCACAATGAATTGCTCAGATCTGTTTGTAGGTCATGACACACTTACAAACTTTGCCAAAATAGCGTTGTAAATTAACCTGCCCTAACACCATGCCTTTTTGAGGTATTGGGTTGATTATGTCTATAGTCTATTGATTATGTCTCTCGTAGTCTTTTATTATAAACAAACCATAGAGGTTTTCGAACAGGGAATTGTATTTTTGATGTAATAAGAAAAGAAATTAGAAAGAACATTAAGCGGAAACAAAAGTGATGCGCAATGAAGGGGTGAGGCGGATTAACAAAGTCTTTTAAAACATGTAGCTTCTTCTTCATCTTCTCAGCTTATAGAGGGCTACTGCTGGATTAAGGCATCCCCCAAGGCTTGTCATGATGACCGGTCCTGTGCTGCCCACATCCACCGGCTTCCTCCTTCTTTCTCTTGCTTCCTTCTTCTTCACAAGTAGCTAGTAAGGAATAATAAAAAAAAAACAACTTATCGTAACATTGCCATGTATTCGCCGAATATGTATATAAATATTTTATGGAAAAACAACTTTAATTTCTACGTAATAAAGTTCAGTTCACGCAGTTGTAGCGTGAACTTCAACTTTAACATTTTTGTAACTTCTTCAATAATGCCAGTCTGTCTAAAATCAACTTAATTTTATTGAAATCAAGTTGATATTTATTTAGACTGAGGTTGGGTTTGACGTTGCTTCCCAATCTGAGGGGCCCGAGCGCCGCCTGCAGGCGGCTCGTGCGTTTGATGGGCTTTTATGAGGCACCAGCGTGGGACTCTTATGTTAACGGCCGGCAACATTGCTATAGGTACTACGGAAACCGCAGAGAGTGATGGCCGTTAGAATGATTAGGGGGTAGCACATGATCTCCCATGAGGCGGCCTGCCTATGGGCTGGATTCCCGCCCTGGGACCTGGAGGCGAAGGTCCTCGCGTCACTGTTTCGGTGGCTCCCCCTTCCTGACCGGTGGAGGCCCACAGTGGCGTGCTAGCACCAATCGGGGATTATGGAAACAGTGTTTTTTCTCGCAACCATGAGATGAGCATGAGATGGAACATCGGGGTTTTCTTTAGTTAGTAAGCGTGATTTTCCACTCCGGGGAAAAAAATAAAATAAAAGCTGAGGTTGGGCACCACTGCGCAATTTTATCTACTTATATTAGTTTCAGTATAAATGTGTATATCAAATTGGAATATGACTTCTTGTCATTATGCCAGCACCAATATATTTATTTTACATAGGTACTTTAGGGGGCAAAGAGACTCGAGAGCAAAATGTCCAATATTGCAAGCAAAGTAGTATTTAATTTAATTGCGACGAAGACTTCCTGAAGTGTTTCGTCATTTTTAATTATCTCAAGACATAAGAAATGTCTCCATATTTCATGCTACAATCATGAAGGTTCAACAACGAATCAACTTCTGTTGAGAGGAATCAACTTTTAAGTCCCTTGAAGTTTCTGTTTGCCTGTTTAAAGTTGTGATTATGAATTGATGTGCACTAAATTAATTTTTGGTTCGTTACATATGCAGCTGTCTTTATATGAAACAGTAAACTTGAGGTTTCACTTAATTCAACGATCAATTATTGTTCCTTTATGTTTGTCTTTGCTTCAGGTTTGCTACTTGAAACGTATCTTCTTTCTTTCAATTATTTTAGATTGGCATGCATAATTAAAATGCAGGTTTTTGATAATTGAGGCTAAAACTATGCCAATTAATTGATCTAGTTATTTTGCAAAACTTCAAGCACACAAGTTTATTCTCTTGATGCAATATTTTACTTGCTGTGAATTACGACAAACACGCGGGAAAAGAGCTAAATAATTCGTAGCACCGATCCATCGAATCTGTTAAAAAACACAATACCATTAGAGATGCCTTAATTTAGCTGTAGACGGTGTTACCAAAATTCCCGTATTACAAAGCATAATGATTCTATAGTATTCCCATTGTTGGGAAACAACCCCACTCGCTTTGTGGACTGCAGTCTACCACGTGGGCCCAGTGCGGTAGGTAGATGTCGAATGTATTCGAAGTTCTAGTTATGAAACGTGTAGGTTTCCTCACGATTTTCCTCATCGTTTTCAGAGCTGTCTTGGTGGAATTATTTGTATAAAGCAAACCGCTTACCTGATTTCGGAACGAAGACATTCAACTCGTAAGTTACCTTTATCAACGAGTACTCATAACTTACCTAGTCGTCCCACTGCTGACCAAAGGCCTATCCCTAATTTTCACCGTTCCTTGTGCCAATCGGTCAGGAAAAACTCCAAATCGTCACGTCAGCGTTTAATAGGCCTACCTCAGTTACGACGTAAGTCTTCAAGCCTCCATTGTGTGATGACTTTGACCCAAATAGGTCTGTATACATCCTACAAGTGTGATCCGTCTGGTTACACTTTTGTAAAAACCATGGTTTTGGCGAAGAAAACACACTTATCAATCTGAAAGATTATCTATAAACATTGAATAAATGAATACTTAAATAGTGTCGGATTGCGTATTTTTCCTACATCTCAGTGATCCAATTCTACCCTATGATTTGGGCAAAAACTCCGGACATACTTAATTTCATTGTCATTATTTCATTACATTATTTCATTGTCGCATAACAGACAGATTGAGTGAAATAACATTAGTGAGGACGAGAGAGAAAAGCTGAGGAGGGAAGTTTTATTAACTTTGTTATCTAACTTTTGTGATATAGAATAGAATTCTTTTCTCTTGCAAATATGGGTACACAATAGTTACAACTATTTTATAATTTACTCGGCCATATTTTGCACCTATTTACGTTAGTTATGAAGCAGTGTTTTGTTATTGTATTTTGTTATCATATTAGTCAATCTTGTAGCATTCAATGCCGCCAAAACGCAGGCGTGTCTTTTCACCGCCAAAAGGAGCCCGTGCACCTTGGCTCCTACTTTTCGGAATGTATCCTTGGAGTGTACCGACCGCCTTCAGCTTTTGGGTGTTGAGATTTCCTCGAACCTAAACTTTGGGCGGTTCATTGAGTCCAAGGCCAAGGTGGCTGCCAGAAAACTTAGTGTAATCGCAAAGGTCCGGCAGTACTTCACACCAGGGCAGCTTCTAATGTTGTACAAAGCACAGGTCCGTTCGTGTGTGGTGTACTGCAGCCACATTTGGGCTGGTGCTGCAAAGTGTCACCTGGCCACTTTGGATTCAGTGGAGAGGCGTGCGAAGAGGCTGATTGGCGACCCTGATTTAACTAGAGTTGGTCTCCAAAGCCTAGAGCACAGGCGTAGAGTAGCCAGCCTTTCGGTGTTCTATAGGATACATTCTGGGGAGTGTGCGAGGGAATTGCACGATTTAATTCCCCCATCTCCGTTCCACCATCGGACGACCCGTCGTACGGCGAGTTTCCATCCTTATGTTGTTAACACCTCTACGTTCCGGACGAAGCGTTTCGCCTCGTCCTTTATACCGCGTACATCGAGGGACTGGAACAATCTGCCGGCGGCGGTGTTTCCGTCGGACTACAATTTGAGTGTCTTCAAGGCTAGAGTGAATAGGCTCTTAATAAACTAGTGCGCTTTACCATCAACGATTGCGTCACTGCTTACCATCAGGCGGGATTGCGGTCAAGCGCTGGTTTATATTTTAATAAAAAAAAAAAAAAAAGTATAGATAAAATCACTAAAATTTAAACATTTTGTTTCAACGCGTGGCTAGTTCAGTATCAGTTTTACGTCAAAGCCTAAATGACTGTCATTCTAAATGCGGGCCGGGTTTTTTTTTTATATAATAAATTTTATTACAAAGAAACTGTCTTTATCCATACTATGGCCAATGGACAGTAAAGACAATATTTAAGGCATTTTTATAATTCTTAATGAGAAATAATAAAGTTCTTAAAACATTTATAAACCGTGATATTTCATAATGTTTCTACCGCATTGAGACAAAACTTGGGTATACGTTTACGTACCTACGCAAATATCAGGAGAACAATTCTCGTCATTCGAAGTACGTTCACAGTTTAATGTCAGTAAGAGGACCATGTTGTCAAACATGCATCTAAAATCACTATGTTTTAGACTTTTAATTTTTTTTTAGCTTTGTGCTACACTAGAATTTTTCCTATATCGTGGGTGCGTTTAGAAACATATAAAGTCACATACACATACCGCCAGACCCGGAACAACTACTTGTAAGTCATACAAATATTTGTCCCGTACGGGGATCGAAACCGCAGCACGAAGTAGTTAATGGCTTAACCACTGCCCCAACCGTGCAATACCTTTATTTATTTATTTTTTTTTATGAAAAATAAACCAGCGCTTGACCGCAATCCCGCCTGATGATAAGCAGTGATGCGATCGTTGATGGTAAAGCGCGTTAGTTTATTAAGAGCCTAATCACTCTAGCCTTGAAGACACTCAAATTGTAATGTGACGGAAACACCGACGCCGGCAAATTGTTCCAGTCCCTCGATGTACGCGGTATAAAGGAGGAAGCAAAACGCTTCGTCCGGGTCGCAGTGGTGTCAACAACGTAAGGGTGGAAACTCGCCGTACGACGGGTCATCCGATGATGGAACGGAGATGGGGGAATTAAATCATGCAATTCCCTTGCACACTCACCATGTCATTGAGATGAAATTGCGACTAGATTTTGAACGTTTTAATTGATTTAATCAATAGAATAGAGTAGAATACTCTTTATTATATACACAATATAGATTACAGAACATAAATATAAAGATTTTACAAAGGGTGACACAATGGGTGGTCTCATCGCTAAGAGCGATCTTTTACAGAAAACCTTTGGATAGAATACTAAGGGGAAGAAGACAGAAATAGTGTATATACCTTCAGCCGGGATTGCGGTCACGCACTAGTATATAATGGGCCTAATATAATGGACTAGTATAATGGGCCTCGTACGAAGGCTCAGAGTCACACAAAGGGTGATGGAAAGAGCTCAGATTTTCTCTGCGCGATCGAATCAGAAATGTGGAGATCCGCAGAAGAACTATAGTCACCGACATACCTTTTCATCGTTTACATTGCTCGTAGAACCGATGGCCGATGGGGCAGTAAGGTTCTGGAGTGGCGGTCACGTACCGGAAGACGCAGCATAGGGAGGCCCCCAACAAGGTGGACCGATGACCTGGTGAAAGTCGCGGAAAGCCGATGGATGCGGGCAGTACAAGACTGGTCATCTTGGAAAGCCTTTCGTCCAGCAGTGGACTTCTATAGGCTGAAGTAGAAGAAGAAGACTAGATATAATTATTTAAAAATTGTTTAAATTAACAATTGTTTGAACTTAAGATTTCTTAAGAAACAACAAGGTAAATAGCCCCTTAGAATAAATCGTTATTTTTCTCCGGCTCTTATGTCAATTTATTTGTGGTACACACAATATATTTTTTTCTTCCACACATCTCTTTTAGAGGCCACCTCCTTAGTCACCCACTCACCCTCCTTCTTAACCATATCATCATTCACATGTTCCATCCATTGTTTCTTAGGTCATCCCCTACTGGTTTCCCTTAGAATAAATAAAGATTAATTAAGAGTGGTGGCCTAGTGGTTAAAACACCAGCCTCTCGAGTATGAGTGTCCAGGTCAAGCAAGTATCAATGTAGTTTTTCTAAGTTATATCCTACTTTCTTAGTATATCTTGGACATCAATGACTGATTATTAGGTGAAGGAAAACATCTTGAGGAAACCTGGATTTTAAGTCTGAAATCGCCCACCCGCATTGAGATTACGTTCAATCCTTTTCTCTGTATGAGAGGAGACCTGTGCCCAGCAGTGGGACGATAAAAAGGTTGATAATGATGATGATGAATTATGAATTATGAGAAAAAACTAAACCATAAACTAACAAGAAACGATAAAGGAAAAATAAATATGAATGATTTCCTAATGCATTTTTAATCAAAAACCACCTCTTGCCGACAGTTAGTTAGAGTTTGAACGCTTAAGCAGGTTAACAGAAGTTGTGCAGTAAATCTCGCCCGTGGGTTGTTTGTTTACATCCAGACTCAGTAATTTGACCTACATCTAGGGAACGTTGATCAGAATCGCTATGTTAGTTATTTCATCCTTTCTTTTGCGAAATGAGGCCTTTGTTAGAATTATTTAGTAGCTCTCGACTGTTTATTAGAATACCTACATAATCGTATACACATAAGTACATAGGTAAGCTCAATAACTAAATACGAAGTTCATCAAACTTACAGATTGCTTGCAGAAGTTAACGTATGACGAAACCGAAAATCCTATTACAATAGAGATGTTTTCTGGTTTAAAAAAAATTGATTCTATTTAGTCCGTCATTCATATTATAGAAAAATATTGGATACGTATATTTTGTTTTATCATATATCAATAAAAATTGACAAATATAAAAGGCATCAAAGATCAGGAGTGGTGGCTGGTGACGTCACTGCTCGCTAAAAGTGTAGCGTGCAGTGACGTCACAAGAGTTTTCAACGCACTGTGTCATCTTCATTTTTTGTTTATATGAAAAAAGAAAAAAATACGTGTCTAGTATTTTTTGGAAATCTGACTGGCGGACTAATTAGGCCTTCAAGGCCAGAGTGAACAGGCTCTTAATAAACTAGCGGGCTTTACCATCAACGATTGCATCACTGCTTACCATCAGGCGAGATTGCAGTCAAGCACTAGTTTATAATGTTAAAAAAAATATCCCTTAAAGTAAGTAGTACTGTATTTCAATTGAGGCGTTGTTAGTTTAATTGATATTGTGTTAACCTGTCATACCTTGAGGAATGTTGCTGCAAAGACACAGGCTTTTGGCCTAGTTTGGGAGGCATCATATCGCCCTTAAACGTGACTCTGTTGTATACGTACTTTCATAATATTTTTTAAGTAGTAATTAAAAATATATTTTGTTTAATTGCTCTAAAATAAAGTTTGTAATTCTTTAACTTTAATAAACAATGTCAATTTGTCATATAAATAAAATGTGAATCTACTAACCCCTGTGTGGTAGCACTTTGTTGTCTTATCTACTTACATATATGTATATCTGTTTCACCTTGAAACAACATTAGACGTTTGTTTTTCATAAACAAGAAAATGTTTTCCACCATGTTTTCGCTAGTAGACACAAAACCTTGCTGCCGATCCTCTTGGCGTAATCCCAAGGTCTTCTATCACATACAGCACCCAAGAAAAGAGAGAGGATAAAACAAAAAAAGGTTATCTTTAAAAAAAAAAACTTCAATTGGAACACTGCGGTATCCGAAGCCAAACTACAGCCTGACCTAAATAAAAAAGAAACAATAAAACCTCTTTCCGAATTCAGTATAGAAGTGTTCCATATTCAAATGAGGTTTAGTTTTTAATGTAATCAGCCAGGGCTGCATCAAACTCGTTTAGTTTGTACCCAGTTTCAATTTGTGAAAGTTGAATGCAGCATTTTATTATGCAGATAGATTCCGTTGCGCCTTGTTATTCTTTTATTAAACTTTGTACGTACTGCAGTAATAAAACTATCTTTATTAAAGAAAAGTAGAAGAATTTTTAAGCTTAGGTTTAATTAAATACATATAACTATTTATTAAATGTCTGATTTTTTTTAAATATTTCCTAGCTATTTCCATTTCTAAGATTTAAATAAAAGTTTTTGGTTGCTAGCAATTTAAATAAATAGCATTTTCTACTTATTTTTCCAATTTTGAAAATTCATATATTTGTAATCTTTTATAGAGGCTGTTGTTATTAGTTAATAGAGCAAAAGGTTGTGTTTATTATCTGCACGAGTATTGTAAATATTTCTACGATTAAGTAATGTAAAGTTTAATTTTGAATCGTAAAACAGACAGTCGGTTTCTGTGAGGTTAAATTTTATATTATTTTAGTTTTTATTGTATTATAAATTCTTACTTGTTTAGAACAATGGCGTTTTATACAGCTAACAGTAATAAAAAATCTATACTTCCTGTTATGTACCAAACTAATACATCTTTTGTATTTTTATTCATAATCCACTGAAATCATAAAACAACCTGTTTAAAAAAAACCGCGCAGCAAAACCAACCACAACAAAATTGCCACCTTGAAAAATCCAAACCTGTCACTACCACCTAAATAAAAATAATTTATAAAGAAATGACAGTTTGAATGTTCTAAATTCGAAATGAACTCACCGACGAAAGCCGCGAGTACCGCGAGTGTGGCGGTGGCGAGCGCGGCCGTGACGTGCGCGGCGCGGGGCATGACTGCCGGAGACAAGCCGCCGGGCGTTAGTGTTGCTAGACACCAGCGGAAAAGTGCGCCAATTTTCCGGATAGGGAAAATTGTACCAATTTTTTTATTGAAATGTTTTTATGAGTTGGAATAACCACCGACGGCGCAATCACAATAGTCTTGTTACAGGACTAAGTGTGGGATCAAAACCCGTAACATATAAGAGTTGATTTGGGAACTTAGTTTTTGTTGTCTATGTTACTCCAGAAGTAGGAAGGCTTGAAAATTCAATGAGCCGTTCACACCCTAAGCAAAACTTTATTATTTATATTTTCCTGTCTAAGCCAACGCAGTGTGTACGCTTACTTATTGGTTACGAGATTTTAAATTTGAAGTTGAAACGATGCTACCAGTGAGCCGGCCTTGCTGAGCCAGGCGACTTGGAGTTTCTGACTCGACCAGAAGCTTGTACCAACTGAAACCAACCTGCCTGCTAACCTGTGCCTCATAATGTTACTAAAGCTGTACATACGGCTACATAAGAAGAAGTTACCACCCACCAGTCGTGTTCGTTGTCGTGTTCCGGCATGATGTCTGGTGAAGCCGTACGGAGGACGGGTCTGAGCAGTTGTGTTGCGATGTGTACCGGGTACAATGCACCTAATGTTGTTGTTGGGAGTTTGGTCGTGGAGGGTCTTCAGATCAATCTCCCTTTGGCGCAGCATCGTTGGTCGTGTTGTTGGTTTTAACATTGCATCACCTCGCTCAACTGCCGTCTTCCTTCCTATTCGCTTAGTTTTTCTGAGTGAATAGGCTCTTAATAAATTAGCGCGCTTTGCCATCAACGATCGCATCACTGCTTACCATCAGGCGGGATTGCGGTCAAGCGTTAGTTTATAATTATTAAAAAAAAAAAATATCAAGTAGTACATAACCAGTATTGCTGATTTCTGACAGTACGAAAACTGTATACAATGAGTGGTCACCTGATATTGCAAATATACTCCTATAGTTTGATGTTTCGTCGCGTAAACCATTTCACAGGTTTAAAAAAAAAACTAAGTACATGTAAGTAAACGTTGTACCAATTATTATAACATAAAAGTATTTGATCACAACAACAAATCCTCAAAATAGAGTAAACTCAATATTTTTTGATAGTATCTCACCACATCTATATTCCGCTGTATCTGGTAACCCCACAGACGTCGCACGCTCGCCGCACGCGGCCGCAGCACGCCCCGCCCCGCGCCCCCGAATGCGGCACTGCGCTCTGTGACGACTCCACGCTTGCACTGCCTCCATTGTCACACGGGATGCGTCAACTGTTAGTGCCAGATGGTACACCCTTGTTCACCTTTTAGAAGAACAATTTTATGAGCGAATTCACCCGTCGCAAGAATGTATAAGGCAGTGAGTGGCTACAGTAATTAATTATATAGATATACACTTTGACTCTCTTGCTAAACTGAAAAGCACTCTGTATCGTTTACCGAGCAACCACTAACTCTAGTTGATTTTGATTTAATTATAAATGTATTAAGTTTACCACTGTTATTCTCTTATTTTGTTAATTTTTCATTTTATTTTTATTTATATTAATGTTAACTTTAAATCAATTTATTGTTGTTAATTTTAGTTCTATTTAGATTAAACTCATATGTTAATGCTTTGAGTTTGTGTTTTGTTTCAAATAGATATTTTCATCGTTGCGGAATGATAAATACATATATAAATATACATATTTTCTCACCTATTTTTAACAAATAAATACTTTGGTATTGATTGTTACTTATCTAAACATATAAGCTTTCGGTCATACCTATATTAGGAGAGATATACGTAATATAATAACATTTCAATAACTTACCGACTTTTTCTAGCGGTCAGGGTCTCATAATAAAAAACAAATTAGCAGTTGTGGGACTAACCGACGGAAGTGAAAACTGAAATCATTAAAATATTAGAATACACAAAAAGTAAAAAAATACAAAAAACGGTCACGGCGTCGCGCGTCGGGTAGGTCACGCTCACGCGAATTTAATGCATTTTTCCATCCAACAAAAGTGCTCAACACCACTAAAGTAGTTTTCACTTAAAAAATATCAACATTTCGTAAACTTACTACTTCTAGTTTCTTATCATTCAAGTTAAGTGACGTTTAAACCTCAAATATACGAAGTTATTTTTTGTTTTGCGCAACCCGAAACACGTGTCTATTATTTTTATGTAAAGAATTTATGTACAAAATGTCAAAAAGCTGTCATGAAAAATAACAAAGTTATGAGCTTGTTATGTTACTTGCCTGTCCCTACAAAAATATGGTCAACGCGGCGCTCGGCCGCTCGCGCCTACATCGGCGCAGCGCGGCGTGTCCTCTAGGACACTATGATCCGCTGTGAAATCTGTTGTGCGCTCGGTAACCACACTGCAACATTTCTTAAATATACGGTATGTTAAGAAAACCCTGTCCGACCCGTGAAGGTGTTGTTAGGTATCGGTAACTGATTCTACTAATGGATACAAAACCGGGCTAAACTTAAAAAAAAAACCCCTAAAAAAATAAATATTATTTCGCAAAAAGAGGTAACTTAATAAATGTGCGTTAAGCATCCTTCCGCGGGCGGCGGGCGGCAGGGCATCGCTATTCGCTCATAATAATACCGGTGTTGTCACTTTTTTAAAAATTACCAAATATCGGGGAAGTTGGAATTAATTCGCGGGAAAAAAAGATTATTTCAAAATTCATTTGTATTGATACTATGATAATTACGTAAAATTTTATATTATATTTGCTCATGTGTTTACCTAACCTTTATTATCCTTATGGGTCGGACAGGGTTTTCTTAACATACTGTATGTGGTAAAAAATATAACATCATGTAAAAATTATTAGAATCCATTCAGTTGCTTATACTAAAAAACTATATTCAGGCTTCGTATAAAGAAAATATACATTGTATACGGTTGAACAGTCACATCACTAATTAACTTTAAGCAACGTGTATGAAAAAAGGGAAAAAGCTTCATTCATTATTCTTTTCTTTTTTTTTATCCATACGAAAAATGCGAAAGTATCTCTGTCTGCCTGTCTGTTACGATTTCCCGCTTAAACCTCTCCACCGAGTTTGATGAAATTTGCCACAGACAATCTTTAGACCATGAGAAAGGAGATAGGCTACCTTTTACTGAAAAAAAAATTGATGTTCCCGAGGGAAATCTAAAAAGCGCGATATAACCGAATTCCACGCGGGCGAAGCCGCGGGCGGAAAGCTAGTAAATTATAAACTATCTATTGACCGCAATCCCCCTGATGGTAAGCATAGTAGCTAGTTTATTAAGAGCCTATTCACTCTAGCCTTGAAGACACTCAAATTGTAGTCCGGTCAATCAAAACACTGAATATTTTTACAACTATAGTGACAATGGAGCCACGCTCGCCGGTGTTTGAAGCAGCCACATTCATCTCACACCAGCACCTAGTAACACTCACTGCTTGTCACCTTACGTTACTAGCGATATAGGCCGTCGGCTAGATTAATTGTGTGGATAATCGTTCTAATATACCTATCGTGTTCTTTTTTTTTTAATAATTATAAACTAGCGCTTGACTGCAATCCCGCCTGATGGTAAGCAGTGATGCAGTCGTTGATGGTAAAGCGCGCTAGTTTATTAAACCCATTCACTTAAAAAACTTAGTGAATAGAAAGGAAGACGGCAGTTGAGCGAGGTGGTGCAATGTTAAACCCAACAAAACGACCAACGATGCTGCGCCAGAGGGAGATTGATCTGGAGACCCTCCACGACCAAACTCCCGATACAACAACATTTGGCGTATCGTACCCGGCACACATCACAACACACCTGCTCAGACCCGTCTTCCGTACGGCTTCACCAAACATCATGTCGTAACATGACGAATCGCTTGGCGGCAAGACTTTGTCTGGTGGGTGGTAACTTCTGCCGGCGGCCGATGTGGCCTACCAGCGAGGGGTTCGGTGTTCGGTACATCCTCAATAATATGCTAATACCTAGTATGTTACCTATTTGGTTTTCGGTCAATGGTAATGAAATAATTTACACAAAAAAGAGCGATGTTCTGAGTACATACCTCCGACTTGTAAGTCGCGGTCGTAACCACTGAGCCACAGTACTGCTCTCGTACTACAAAACGTAAAAAAAAATAAAATTTCAGTTCTGGTTTTTATGGTTTTTACGGGTCATCATATGCCTAGCCATTTCGTAACATTAAAATAAAAAACTTTAGTGGGAAGGAGTGTATAACATAGTCTCGTAGCACGGCTACGAAGGAGTGTAAAATGTAGTCTCGTAGCACGGCTACGAAGGAGTATAAAATACATATAGTCTCGTAGCACGGCTACAAATAATTGTAAAACATAATCTTGTAGCACGGCTACGCAGAAGTGTAGTACAAGCCTCATAGCACGGCTACGAAGTAATCTTAAAAGTAACCTCGTATGGCGGCTATGACAAAGTGTAAAACGTAACCTCGTAGCACGGCTACGAAAGAATCATAAAAATAACCTCATAAGATCTCTAGTTCTTCTTCTTTTTCTCAGTCTATTGAGAGCCACTCCTGGATAAAGGCCTCCCCCAAGGCTTTACATGATGACCGGTCTTGTACTGCCCGCATCCGTGGGCTTCCCGCGACCTTCACCAGGTCATTGATCCACCTTGTTGGGAGCCTCTCTAGGCTGCGTCTTCCAGTACGTGGCCGCCACTCCAGAACATTACTGTCCCAGATTCATAGTACTCCACTCTGCCATAACCGAGTGCGCTCCCGTAGACTGGAATAGCGGAGCCGCCTACCGGGGACTAGGGGCCTAGGCTGTGTCGTGTGTTCCAATTGGGGGGTTTGCCATAATCCCCACGATTGGCAGGTTCGGGATCGCAGTAATTTGATATTCCCCTGAAGAAGCGCTGCTGCTCGCTTCCCTGGTTCCCTTAGTCGCCTCTTACGTCACCCACGGGAGGATATGGGATGGCACTATTTTAAGCCCGGCACCACACGGCGCAAACGTCTACGAAGGAGTGTAAAATATCGTCCCGTAGCACGGCTACGAAGGAGTATAAAACATAGACTCGTAGCACGACTGCGAAGGAATCTCAAACATAACCTCGTAGCACGTTTACGAATGATTCTTAATTGCTACAAGGTGGTTATTGGGTTGGTTGTGTCATAATACGAAAACGCCAGAATATTATGTTCTTAACACATACATATACCTAACAACTTTATAACAATATTCTGACAAATAAATACATTCTATTAAAATAACGAGATGGACGAATGGAGACGAATGGAGGACGGGTCTGAGCAGTTGTGTTGCGATGTGTGCCGGGCTCGATGCGACAAATGTTGTTGTGTCGGGAGCTTGGTCCTGGAGGGTAGCGGGATCCGAAGCACGGTGCTCCGCTGGCCGACCGCAGGTAGTTGGGGGCCCAAGTAGTGTGCCAGCCACACACGAAAGGCTGCCCCGCCAACTGCGAAAAATCCCAGGGTGGCCCCATCGTGCCGGTTGGCGACCGGACGAGAGGACCCGATGGCGATCCCTGGGGGGGTTCGGGCGTCCCCGCAGTCTCCAGATCAATCTCCCACTGGCGCAGCATCGTTGGTCGTGTTGTTGGGTTTATCATTGCATCACCTCGCTCAACTGCCGTCTTCCTTCCTATTCACTCAGTATATTAAAATGAAAAGTTTTAAAAAGAAAAGTAGGTGTGCACAGCGGGCGCACGTCCTCTCATTTAAAGTGCACCTCTCAAACATTCGAGGTCTGCACTCCAATATCGATGCAGTCCATCACCACCTTGAGACTGAAAAGCCCCACCTACTTTTCTTGACGGAGACCCAGATCAGATGTCCGTCTGATGCGGCATACCTCAACTACCCGGGGTACTCTTTGGAGCATCATTTCCTGCAGCGTGCCGGGGTCTGTGTGTATGTCCGCAATGACATCTGTTGCCGGCGTCTCCGTCACCTCGAAGACTCTCATCTATCGTCCTTATGGCTGTTGGTTGACACTGGTGTGGACAAAATTGTCTACACCTGTGTCTACCGATCGCACAGCGGTGACCAGGAGACAACTCGACTATTTGACCACCTCAGTGTGGCTGCTGACAATGTGCTGCATCAGCACCCTGACGCACAGTTCGTCGCTCTGGGGGACTTTAATGCCTGCCACCAAGACTGGCTTTTCCCATACCAGAGGACCGACCACGCTGGGAGAGAAGCGCGAAACTTTGCGCTATCAATGGGCCTTTCCCAGCTGGTGGAAGAAGCGACTAGGGTGCCTGATGTGGCTGGTCATACCGCCAATTGTCTGGACCTTCTGCTGACCACTGATCCGGACAGATGTGTTGTTACAGTTTCCTCACCGTTAGGAACTTCAGACCACTGTCTGGTGAAGTCTGTGACGTCCTTCTCCCTACCTGATTGCGACTCGCGTGGTGAGCGGCGAATATGGCGTTACAAGTCAGCAGATTGGGATGAGATGCGCCACTTCTTTGCATCTTATCCTTGGCAGCAGGTCTGCTTCTCTTCTAGCAATCCATCGAGCTGTGCGGACGCTATAACCGACGTGGTGCGTCAAGCTATGGAGTATTTTATCCCCTTCAGTGACGTGCCCGTCGGTGGCTCGGCTCGCCCATGGTTTAACGCCGACTGTGTTCAAGCTGAACAGCGTAAGCACGCGGCATTCCTCGCCTGGGTTGACGCTCGTGACCGCAGAGCTCTGGATCTAAGCTCAAAGAAGAGAGCCTTTAACCGTGCTGCCAAGTCCTACAAAAAGGCGCTTAAGAAGGCTCGCTTCGACCGCATTACTAACATTGGTAACAAGCTCTCTGCGCACCCTTCCGGTAGCAGATCTTTCTGGTCCCTAGCCAAATCGGTCGAGGCGAACTTCTGTCGGCCCACACTGCCTCCGCTGGTTAGGCCTGATGGAGTACTGGCCCATACGGCGAGAGAGAAAGCAGGTCTCTTTGCATCTCTCTTTGCCCATAGTTCGCGTCTTGACACTGGCAATGCTACTCCACCTAATTTACCTCATTGCGGAACTTCAATGCCGGAGGTTCGCATTAGAAACAAGGAGGTTCTGAGAGTATTGTGTCGTCTGGACGTGAATAAGGCTAGTGGTCCAGATGGTATACCAGCGATTGTTCTTAAGGCTTGTGCGCCTGAGTTGTCTCCTGTATTGACGCGCCTGTATCGCCTCTCATTTAGGACTGGTATAGTGCCCAAGTCCTGGAAGCTTGCCAACGTGCAGCCCGTGCCCAAAAAGGGTAGTCGTGCCGATCCTACCAACTATCGGCCGATTTCAATAACCTCCATACTCTGCAAGATTATGGAGCGTGTATTGAACTCGCGCCTCTTGGCATACCTGGAAGGTAACGATCTCCTCAGTGACCGACAGTACGGTTTTCGACGCAATCGGTCAACTGGGGACCTACTAGTGTATGCCACTCACTTGTGGGGCGAGGCCCTCGAGAAAAATGGGGAAGCGATTGCCGTCTCCCTTGATGTCTCGAAGGCCTTCGACCGGGTATGGCACGCTAGCCTTTTGAGTAAGCTTCCAGCGTACGGCATTTCCGCTGGCCTGACTGGCTGGGTAAAAGACTTCCTGACTGAACGGTCCCTCCGAGTTGTTGTCGACGGATGTTCATCTGAGCCCATGTCGACCAATGCCGGTGTTCCTCAGGGGTCTGTTCTCTCTGCAACTCTGTTCCTGCTGCATATTAACGATCTGCTGATGCCCGGTATCTATGGGTATGCAGATGACAGCACAGTTGTGGAGAGATACCTGCTGGAAGCTCGGGCTAGTAAGGAAACTATCCGGTCCGAAAGAGAGGCCATGGTAGAGCGTGTGAGTGCTGCACTGCAGGCAGTCTCCGAATGGGGCAATGCCAATCTTGTAGCATTCAATGCCGCCAAAACACAGGCGTGTCTTTTCACCGCCAAAAGGAGCCCGTTTACCTTGGCTCCTACTTTTCAGAATGTATCCTTGGAGTGTACCGACCGCCTTCAGCTTTTGGGAGTTGAGATTTCCTCGAGCCTTAACTTTGGGCGGTTCATTGAGTCCAAGGCCGGGGTGGCTGCCAGAAAACTAGGCGTCATCGCGAAAGTCCGGCGGTACTTCACACCAGGGCAGCTTCTAATTTTATACAAAGCACAGGTCCGCTCGTGTGTGGAGTACTGCAGCCACATTTGGGCTGGTGCTGCGAAATGTCACCTTGCCGCTTTGGATTCGGTGGAGAGGCGTGCGAAGAGGCTGATTGGCGACCCAGACTTAACTCGAAACGGTCTCCAAAACCTGGAGCACAGGCGTAGAGTAGCCAGCCTTTCGGTCTTCTATAGGATGCATTCTGGTGAGTGTGCAAGGGAATTGCATGATTTAATTCCCCCATCTCCGTTCCATCATCGGACGACCCGTCGTACGGCGAGTTTCCACCCTTACGTTGTTGACACCACTGCGATCCGGACGAAGCGTTTTGCTTCCTCCTTTATACCGCGTACATCGAGGGATTGGAACAATTTGCCGGCGTCGGTGTTTCCGTCACATTACGATTTGAGTGTCTTCAAGGCTAGAGTGAATAGGCTCTTAATAAACTAGCGCGCTTTACCATCAACGATCGCGTCACTGCTTACCATCAGGCGGGATTGCGGTCAAGCGCTGGTTTATAATTTATAAAAAAAAAAAAAAAAAATATTATAGTCTTATATTTAACACACGAATGACACTAACATTACCATTAATTGTCTCAGAAAAAGCTCAACGCTCATCAAGAAGACGCCAGGGCTCGATTGTCTAATATTTTTAATGACACCTTTTAATTACAGCCTTACAGCGCTGTGTACGAGGCGTCTGAACTTAATGAAACATGCTCAAAGGGATGACGTCGCTTTCAGCAGCTTTCTGAGGGGCGCTTTCTTTAGCTTTAGGCTTTCTACATTGTATCTTTTTGTCCCGACCTCCGTTAAAGTGAGATGTTTTATATGCTTCTTTGTGTTAATAAGATGTGTCTTTTTGTACCGTCTCAAGTGATTAAAATAAGTATGATTATATTAATGTATGTATAACATTTTAAGTGTTGAGGACACGAATGGTGCAGTGGCTGAGCGATCGGTTAGTGCGCGGCGTGTCGCAGGTTCGATCCACGTACGGAACAAATATTTGTATGGCCTACAATTAGTTGGGCCGGCTCTGGCAGTGTGACGCTGCCGGCAGTAGTGCGGAGGATAGTCGGTAGCGCAGAGTCGTGGGACGCGGTGGTGTCCTTCTGCGAGGACGTGTTGTCACAGAAGGAAGCTGCGGAACGGGAGAGGGAGATCTCAACTCCCTTCCACCGGGCGCCGAGGAAGGGCGGATAACGCCCTCTTCCGCCCCCCATGAATGGGTCCAGGAGCGAGGGACATGGGGAAGTCCCCGCTCCCTATTCGTTGGACCCCAAGGCGGAGACGCACGGGAGTTTCGGCGCGCGCCTTTGAGGCGAAGCACGGGGTAGTTTAACACCCCAATACCTCTTGCAGGAGACGAGGCCTGGGCAGACTGGGCCAGCACGAGGGTGTGGGGCTGTGGAAGAATTTAGACTCCCGCGGCCCCACGCGCGCTCGTGATAGAAGAGACACTGGGGTAGTTTTAGTCAGTAAAAGTCTGACAGACCCCGTCGTCCACCCCGCAAAAAAAGGGTCTGGCAGTGTATATGACTTTATATGTTTGTAAACGCACCCACTATACAGGAGAAATTCCTAGTGTGGGGCAAAGTTTTTTTTTTTTTAAATTGTGTTCCAATTCCAATTATAGAGGTATGAGGAACACGGTGTGAATTTCACTCATCCTCTACAGGAAAGGGAGGAGGAACTGTTGTGTGTGGCTGGCTATACCACGACAACTGATATCGGGAAGTTGTTGTGAACTCTGCTTGCGAGATGCACAAATTGCGTGGTGTCAGTATGACGCGTTTCTTGCATGTGATGTTGCAGATACCATTACGCTGTATGTCCGCGCCCCAGTACAGCACGTACATCTACCGCGCATTAGTCACGGCTTATATAACAAATAAATCGGCTTATACCACAAGAAATCAATCTCCGACCACTCCACAAACAAAACTAAGGTACTTACCTTAGGACACAGTGTGTTCCGTCGTACCTCCGGAAGGCCAGCGCGCGCGCGCGCCGACTTCAACGCCGTCCGGATGGCTTCCAAACACTGGTTGTCCAATACCAGTCGGCACATTAAAGTTCCTCCAAGAGGACACCAAAGCTCACCATCGTAGGAAACCGTTATTTAGCAGCGTCAGTCCACGCCCGATAAACAATCGACAATGAAACCACGTTTCAGATTCAAATTCAACTCAATTTACAGACGGCATTGTTATTACGGTTTATAATTCAAGTAAATACTTCAAAACACGGGCAACAAACGCGAACCTGTCCAAAACCGCGGCCGGTGGTATTTACTTCCCGAAAATCAATCGTCCAGACGCGCCACGCGCGCGATGATTCGGTCAAGAGTTCTAGAAACGGTCTCTCCAACGTTCTCTCGAAAACGTTGTGTCAGCGCGTCACCATAGATTATACTAAATTACGCTCGCCCCTACCGGTCGCGTCATCTATCAAACTCGACTAACTAACAATCGGAATCGGCCGATAAACGAGCGCAAACACTGTATTATAAAAAATCTAATGAGGAATTCATTCGATTTTTATGTTAAAACGAACTATTATTTGTTAATAAATACTTTTACTTAAAGACAGGAGTTAAACCCTAAACTAGCTTTAGGTTAGCTAAAACTAATTTTAACAAAGTATTCTTTATCCGTGAAATAATTTTTTGTACTTGGTCTTTTTAATTAATATATAATTGATTAGAAAGAAGCATTCGATACGGTGTCACACAACTACATATATTTGGGAAACTATTAGCCCAGGATGTAGAAATCGGATATATAAGAGTTATCAAAAGTACACACAGGAAGCGTTAAACTAGAATAAACTAAATCTCAGTACTTAACACAGTCGTAGTGGCCTAGTGGTTAAAATATCAGCCTCTCAAGTATGAGTGTTCGGGTTCGATTCCAGGTCAGGCAAGTACCAATGTAACTTTTCCAAGTTATATGTACTTTCTATGTATATTTTGGACACCAATGACTGATTATAAGGTGAAGGAAAACATCTTGAGGAAACCTGGACTTTAAGTCTGAAATCGTCAACCCGAATTGTGCAAGCGTGGTGATTACCTGTGCCCAGCAGTGGGACGATAAAAAGGTTGATGATGATGAAGTACTTAAACCACCTACGTTTCGCCAACGATTTGGTGTTGATATCAGAGAAAGGAAAAGAATTACAGCACATGGTAGTCTTTGAATAAAGAGACCAAGCTCTCTCTCTCTAAAACTATGATAATGACCAACAGCACCAAGATCCACGTTTTATTTTTTTTACAAAGTATAAACTAGCGCTTGACCGCAACCCCGCCTGATCGTAAGCAGTGATGCGATCGTTGATGGTAAAGCGCGCTAGTTTAACATATTAAGAGCCTATTCAGTCTAGCCATGAAGACACTTAAATTGTAGTCCGACGGAAACGCCGCAAATAGTTCCAGTGCCTCGATGTACGCGGTATAAAAGAAGAGGCGAAACGCTTCGTCCTGATCGTAGTGGTGTTAACAACGTATAGGTGGATACTCGCCGTACGGCGGGTCGTCCGATGATGGAACGGAGATAGGGGAATTAAGTCATGTAATTCCCTCGCACACTCTCCTAAATGCATCCTATAGAACACCGACAGGCTGGCTACTCTTCGCCTTTACTCCAGATTTTGGAGACCAAATCTGGGTTGTCAATTAGCCTCTTCAAACGACTCTTGACCGAATCCAAAGTTGCCAGATTGCATTTATGATAACGCTATTTATCCTGCATAGCTCCATTTTTTTCTGACACTGGAATCATGGTGGTTGTAACATGTCATAGTGACCCCACAAATAGCTAGACCGCCTGTTCTGGTACTCTGAAGAAAAAATTATATATGAACTCGCGATCGCGCACTCGGTGACGTTCGGTGTCAACTAGGAAACACCATTCTATTGCTCTATTAAATGTTCCTGAATGATAATATGTTATAACTTTAAGGTGATATTCAGGGTTCTTTGGAGATGGAAAAAGAAAATACATCAGTCCTTTGCTGTAATTTTTATTGAAGTCAATATGACACACTTGAGACAGCCTCGGTGGCGTAGCGGGAGCGAAGGCGACCGCTGCGCAAGGAGGCGCGGGTTTGATCCCCACGCAGTTCAAATATTTGTATGCATGAATATTTGCACTGGTCTGGTCGTGCCTCGGAAAGCACGTTAAGCCGTTGGTCTCGGTTGCCATACGGACCTCTAGTGGCAGTCGTTACGGGTTGTTGGAGCCCTCAAAAGTCCAGCAATTGGTCTAACTGCAATGCTTCAATGTCGTCTTCGGGTTGTGGAGATCAGACAGCAGTCGCTTTACGGAAAATATCGAAGTTTAGCCAAAATTGGACTGGTAAAGCGGACCCGAGACTCCAAAGCTGAAAAGCTATGGATGCGACTGGGATTAACACTGAGAATATGACAAACTTGACACGTGAAAATCAATATCTTTTAATTTTTTTTAAAATCTTAGAGGTACATTATAAAAGAAAATTTTGATTATGTAACAAACACGGCAATCATAACATAATACTAGTACAATAGACAGCACCCTAATTACTTAACATACTATCAATATTAATCTGAAACATTTTGATTATAATTCCTAATCCATTGTTTCATTTATTCAAAAAATGTATCTGCTTAACAACGTCAGTAACGCTATGAATGTTGTTGAACTGTCAAAATGTAACTCCTTACTACAAATAGTGTGTATTTTATTCACGAGAATTATTTCACATTGGTCATAAAGCGAACATAATATTGAGAATGTGTCTCTAGCCATTGTTTAAAAGAACCGTCACACAAGGATCAAAATACAATCCCCTATTATCCTAAAGCTATTCTGAACTAGACATTTCTGTCTCACAATCGAACCTCGACCCTTGTCACCGTCCGTTCCACTCAACCATTACTTCACTAAAAATAGCCATACTAAATATTTTTATCCCTAAAATGAGTAGAATATTTATTATAATCGACTAATTGAACCATTGACCTCAGAGGGTTGTTTATTGCCCGTTGCCTAGCAACGAAAAGTCCCTAGCAACTTGTACGATTGAAATATTCCAATGACAAGTCTCTTGAGCTTTGCAATAATTATTTAGCGGTATCAAAAGATATTTATTTGTGTACAGAAAATAAAAATGGCTGGAGTTACAAGACCTATGAGTCAGATGCGAAAACTTGAAACTGTGAGTTCATTATTTTTTTAAAAGATTATTGTGATGTTTAAGTTTTAGAATTTTGTTATAATTTTTACTTCTACGGTTGAAGTTGGCTCTCAATCTAACTCTATCCAGTTATATTAAATGTAGAAATTGCCTGTCTGACCTGTAGAGAACAATTATTAGGTAATACGGAATTGCATTGCTTAATTCCGCCATCATGGGACAACCCGTCGTACGGCGAGTATCCACCCTTACATTTTTGACACCACTTCAATCCGGACGAAGCGTTTCGCCTTATACCACGTAGGTACATCGAGGGACTGGAACAATTTGCCTGTGGTGGCCTTTCCGTCTGACTACAATTTCATTGTGTTCAAGGTTATACTGAATAGGCTCTTAATAAACTAGCGAGCTTTACCATCAACGACTGCATCACTGCTTACCATCAGGCGGGATCGCGATGAAGCTCTAGTTTATATAGTTAAAATAAAAAACTCCAAATTATTCTAAGAAAACGCATAGCTAAAAATAATATATCTACTGTAGATCAGTTAATTAGCGGATGTAGCTTTCTTACTAGCTACGGCTAGTCGATCTTTATTAGGTAACCTAAAAAAGCGGCCAAGTGTGAGTCAGACGCATACACGAAAGTTTCGGTACCTCAAGGCAAAAAACTCTGAAAAAAAAAAATTCATTTTTCTTGTATCCCTTTGATATTGAGCTTTGTTTTAATTTTATTATGAGTTCGTATAGCGATAATATAAAACTAAGCTATGATTTTCAACTGTTTACTTATTACTGTCCATAAGTTGAGACAAACAGAAGGACGGGCAGCAGATGCTTAGTAACAGACTCCAGTTGGCGCCCTTTTGGGTAAGGAGCCATAGAAAAGTGTTAATTCAAAATGGTGTTTAGACAATGCAACTTTTATTATTGCTTCAATTTAATTAAAACCATAGGCAATTAAATTGCAACGTGTAAATCAGCGTTAATCGAAATAACCTTATACACTGTTATAAAATCGTTGCAAAACAACAAATAGAATAAATGAAAATTAAGTAGGGCATTCCATAGCATTCGTCCTGATTTTCGTGCGTAAGTGGTGCGAAAGCGTGACCCAGAGGGAAGACAAATGTGTAATCCTAGTGCCAAGTAGAGCGACGATTTCTTACTATATATGCCATATGGTCGCCAGCGGAATATGGGTCATCCCCTTCTCTTCTATGGGGGTTGAAAGAGATAGATACATTCTTAGGTATTTCGTGGGACAACGATGTGGCATCTTAATTAGGTAACTAACACACTATAATTCTCAATTTGAATCATTTTGAACCTTATTGTTAATCCATTGCTCCGTATGTTCGGAAAATGTATTCACTCAACAACAAAAACTACGCAATGAATATTGTTGAACTTACATAATAAAACCCATCGTTACTGGGTAATGTGTTATGTAGATACCCTGCTCGTGTAGTGAGTCTTGCTGTTAAAATACATTGAGTTATAATGTAGTACGTAGTACATTATAACTCAATGTTAAAATATGACAACTGATAAAGAAAGGTTTTTTTATAATTATAAACTAGTGCTTAACCGCAATCCCGCCTGATGATAAGCAGTGATGCAATCGTTGATGGTAAAGCGTGCTAGTTTATTAAGAGCCTATTCACTCAAAAAAACTGAGTAAATAGGAAGGAAGACGGCAGTTGAGCGAAGTCATGCAATGTTAAACCTAACAACACGACCAACGATGCTGCGCCAGAGGGAGGATTGATCTAGAGACCCTCCACGACCAAACTCCTGACGCAACAACATTTGACGCATCGTAGCCGGCACACATCGTTACACAACTGCTTACCATCAGTAGAGATAGCGGTCGAGCACTAAATTATAAAAAAGCCATTTCGGAGGATATCGGTTACATTGTGACACGACAATTTTATATTATACTAGCGACCGCCAGTACTTCGTTCACGTGGAGTTAGTTATGCTCCGCTTCTATTGGTCACAGCGTGATGTTATATAGCCTAAAGCCTTCCTTGATTAATGGGCTATCCAACGCTAAAAGAATTTTTTAAATCGGACCAGTAGTTCCTGAGATTAGCGAGTTCAAACAAACAAACTCTTCTGATTTATATATTAGTATAGATGTACATATGTACTCGTATAAGTACTGTTAATCCAATTACGATAGAAGTATGTCAATATATTGCTAGCTAAAATCCAATGAGAAAGAAAAAAAAAATATTTATCGTGACTCGTAGAAGAAGATCATAAAACTAAACAGCAAAAAATAATTTGTATAAAAAGTAAAAAAAAAAAATATACGATCGGAAAGTCCAATACGAGGCCAAAAGGCTCGGATACAACTCTGTGAACATAATGCGTTAAGGATACAGGAAAAAAAACACTATCTCAAGTCGCGTGCAGATGCTGGATGGTATAATGAAGCTATAGCACATAAAACAGACCCCTTATCGGCGAACACATTTTTGTCAAATGATTGCAATTAGTTGAGATCGTTTGGACCGCCGTCCGTTCGGTACAAACCATCCCAACTAGACGCAATCATTTGACAAACATGTGTTCGCCGATTAGGGGGCTGATTGAAAGTTCCCCAATAAGCCGATTGAAGGAATAACAGATGAAGTCGACGATTGTATTATGCTAACTCCATGCTGGTTACCTTATTATCCTTAACTTTATAGTGCTCCGCAGTGAGTTGGTTTTCTCTTACATAATACATAATGCATATACAAGTAGATAATAGTGGCAATTCTCTTGTTAAAAAAGTAAACCAATTTTAAGTTCAGTGCATATTTTCTTTTTATTTAATTATGAAAATGATAGTAGATACGTATTAGGTTAGTCCTGTCCAATCCAGACACTCCATAGACAGTTTAGACGCGATTAAAAGGAGACTAAAAACACGTTGACGAGCTGCCCACTGCTGGGCGCCCGCAAGCCCGCGCCTACGGTGGCCGGGAGTTCGATGTTGTCTCCAGACCAGGGCGTCTCCTGCATTCATAAATGCATAAATATGTGAGCTGTCACGCCTTTTATGCCCGGGGCTTTTATTTAGGTAATAAGTTTTTACTTTTAAAATTTATATTTTTAATGATTTTTTAAAATATTTTTTCTAGCTGGCATATGGCACATAATTTCAATCAATGATCTGTGTTTTCTTATGTTAATTACTATACATGGTACTGTATAAAAGCATCTGTTTTTTAAATGAACAGACAGCTGCGCTGTTGGAATTTGTTCCGCCACTTCTTCTTCCCAGCGAAAGCACTAGAAAGTGGCGAAGGGCGGTGTTTTGGGGGATTGTCTTATGTAAATATTGACGATGAAAAAGTGCTGATTCTCAGGCTAATTTGAATAAATGACTTTTGATTTTGAATATTCTGGTATTTTCTAAATTGAATATAAAGGCACTGAAGCACTGAACTTCAACTAAATTTAGTTTGTGACCAGGGAATCAGGGCACTATACTCCAACCGTTTAGATAGTTAACTAAAGGTAAACAAATAGGTATACCGCCACAGTTATACTATAATTTAACAACATTATAATACGTCGGTAACATTGTTTAATCGTAGCATGACAGTGTTGTTCTAACATGAGTTTGCACATTCAAAACCCGCTAGCCTCTCTGTAAATAGTACACACTGAAGGAGAATTAAATTAGGCCACTCCTGCTTTTTATGATTAGCTGATTAATAAAAGTTTCTTTAAAAAAAAATTTGTTTATTTGCAATCTTAGTAATACCATACATTGATACAATTATCATATCTAAATAGTACACAGTAGACTATTTACTCTATTTGTTTCACCTTCCCCTTGGTATTCTATCCAAAGATTGTCTGTAAATCGCTCTTAGCGATAAAACCGCTTATTCTGTCACCCTCAGTTAAATCTTCATATTTATGTTCTGATATGAAAAGTACATATATGTCGCCGGGCCGACAACCGTTGGGGTAAACGAGTCCTCGAGTGGAGACCGCGTCTCGGCAAACGTAGCGTACGACGCCCTTGGGCGAGATGGAGCGACGACATCAAAAAGGTGGCTGATAGCCACTGGACTAACTTGACAGGAGTAAACTAATATATATCTTCTATCCTTTTGTGAATGAAATAGAACAAAAAAATGCACAGAAATTATATTTAGTTCAGTTTGGGAATAAGGAAATCGGACCATGATCGATAAGAGCAAACATTTAATGTCTTTTAATGCCTTTATACATACAAATAAATAAAATAACAGTGGCTGGTTTATAATGTCAGCAAAATACAGCATTTTACTAAATGAATATGAAAGTATTTTTTTTTGTTTTTTATTTATAACAAAAAATAGTGGTCTAATTTTTTGTTTGTCTGTCTGCCTGTTCCGGCTAAAACCGATTACAATGGGATTTTCACTAGCAAATAGCTGATAATACAAGGAGTAACTTAGGCTACTTTGATTTTGGAAAAATATATAAAATTAATAGGTATTAATAATACGCCAGTCAAGCCGCAAACAACAGTTAATAATTGAATGAGTCCCATATTTCTCTTCATTTGTAGAAAGAAGCCCTGTTTCGAGGGCGGAAGCGTATCCTCAAATACCTGGTGCTGGGTTACCTGAAGCAGGAGGGTTTCTTCCACACGGCGGAGACCTTCGCAACAGAAGCTGCCCTGACTGGAGAGTACGAAGTCTGTGACAATATCGACCTAGACATTATTCTGCAGGTAAGGTTTTGAAGGCAGGTAAAACCAGTATTTTCTGTTTTTTTAAGCATTTTAATCTTACCTTCATAAACCGAAAATATTGGAGGGTGGAAGACCTCATATGATTTTACCACCCCGGGTTGTTTAGTCCTCCACTGACGTCATGCCTAACATCTTCATGAGCTACGGTTAATTATCAAAACAAATTCCCAAATACACAATGCACAGCGGCACTATAACCACTGCTTGTTTATGACCCTCCCTACCTAATGATGTTGCCACAAAGGGACGTGCTGCTGCAGAGCAAATGTAGGTCGAAACACGGGGTTGGTAATAGTGCTGGATGTGTGTACCCTCTTAATCTTCAATATTTCGCAGTAGCATGAGTGTTCCGACAGTGGTATTGACTTCGTTATTCACAAACTAAATTTAAATTCAATGCAGCGTTTTCATTTTATTAAGAAAAACTACTAGAACTAATATCAGTTTAGTCCTGTGGAATTAGTCTGCGCTTGACGTAAATCGACATAGTTTTAGTTGCCATGTTTTTAGTCGTGTCGAAACTGTCTATTGAGTATTTTAATTTGACAGTACTAAACTAATTAGTTTATCTGAATTCGAAATGAAGTGTGTCAATAGATATTTATCTGCCGCTGGCAGCAAGCAACCCCAAGGGAGGCGTGAACTCGAGGAAATGGACTTTAGCCAAAGCACATAGAAAGAAAATGTGGTGTAAGGAAACAAAATAAATATAGGAAGAAGTGTTTTATGTGTTGGGTTTATATGCATAGAATTTCTCATGTATCAGTTTGCGTTTATCAAACCTGGAACAAATGTCTGTAGATCCTTTATATCATATTCCTATTTAGCCCTTAATGTCCCACCGCTGGCCGAAGACCTCCCCATTCTCCACCTGTCTCGCTACTGAACTGCTAAGGATTAATCTTTACTAAAAGACTCCAGCCCATCTTGCCATTTGTGTCTGCGTCTTTTTTATGGTTTCGCGGTGAAAATCCTCATGGCCTTCCTCCATCGTGGGGGTGACAGAGGAGTATGACTCTTACCGGCCATAAGATCGGTTGCCGGCAATAGTTACCACCCACTAGACAAAGCCTTGCCGCCAATCTATTCATCGTGTTCCGGCATGATGTCTGCTGAAGCCGTACGGAGGACGGGTCTGAGCAGTTGTGTGCCGATGTGTGCCGAGTACGATGCGCCAAATGTTGTTGTGTCGGGAGTTTGATCGTGGAGGGTCTCCAGATCAATCTCCCTCTGGCGCAGCATGGTTGGTCGTGTTGTTGGGTTTAACATTCCATCACCTCGTTCGACTGCCATCTTCCTTCCTATTCACTCAGTTTTATTGAGTGAATAGGCTCTTAATAAACTAGCGCGCTTTACCATCAACGATTGCATCATTGCTTACCATCAGGCAGGATTGCAGTCAAACACTAGATTACAATTATTAAAAAAAAACACCGCTGTGTTTCACCTCCACTTACATATAGCCGAAGGTGCGGGATTCATAGGAGCATAGAATAGAATAGAATACTCTTTATTATATACACCATATAGATTACAGAACATAAATTAAAATATTTTACAAAGGGTGACACAATGGGCGGTCTTATCGACAGATTGTTTTGGTTTTTTCTCTTCTGCCTTTGTGTCCTTTCTTTTGAATCCACTAGCTGGTAAGTTTGGCCTAATGATCTTCTGACATGCTTCAGATCTATCCTGCTCAATTCCATTTAAGCGTGGCAGCATTCCGAGTGTCGTTATTTATTTTACTGGAACGGATCCTTGTCTTCTCAACCCGGTCGATAAAATAATTATCTCGAATACGTTCCATAGCTCTTTGGCAACTTCGAGCGTGGCACTCGTTCGTATGTGGGACTCAAATCAGTGACACGTAGATTAGCTGTCAACAGTTCCCTGTTCCACTGTGCCAACTGAGTGCTTAAGTTACGTAGGATGTGCTCGGAGAGGCGCGCTTTGTGTGGGGTTAGTGTGATTCGCCAGCCGCGAGTTGGATGACCTCGTGTACATTTCCATACGAATCAAAACTAAGTACATGCTTTTAGCGTTTATTATAATTAGTCGATCTTAAAAGGATCCCCTTTTGTTCTACTGACGGACGCCGCTGTGGTCATCATGTGCACGAGATTTTGTATTCAAAATGGTCATTTATGTATAGGTTTTGACGAATGTACCTTAGCAGGGGGCTACTGGGAATCCTTGTTTAATAAAGTAGTTTACTTCTAGCTACATTGGGATTTACTTGTATAGTTTTATTTATTGTGTCATTTTTGTCTGTCGTATGTTTGATCCCAGGGCCAACCAAAAGCTTCATCCCTGTAGAATTTTTAGCCACGTTCAATATATACTAAGTTAGAGGCTGTCTCCCCGGAGAGGTGCACTCTGCTATCATTGAGTTATGTTAGTGCGGTGTGGACTCGTGCCAGTCTCGTTAGCGAGAAGGAAGTATTTTTCACGCTTATGCGCCTCTTGGGGGTAAGCTGATGTACAAGGTCAGCGGTGAATTTTCTTGTTAGTGTCGGCTGTTATTTGTGGTTATTGGCTTAAGGAATTGTGCTAGACCTATTTTTATATTATAATAATGTTTTATAAGTCAAGAATTGGATTTTTATTGAGCATTCGGTTATGTTAAAAAAGCAGCAACTAAATCAAAGATTATTATTATATCAACCTTTTTAACTGTCACTTGCAACAGGTTTCAATTTTTGACATAATTTAGATAAAGCATAAAAAGAAAATTTCAAATGTCTTCGCAGTTTTAAGATTTACCTATTTCTATAGAAAATATGTCTTCTTAGGTCGTTAGATCGTTAGTGGTGGCGCAGTGGTATCGGGTTCGACTTACGATTGTAGATCGTGGGTTCAAACAAAGGCACTGGACTACGTCTGAATAATTTCATCACCAGTGCTCTCAAAACGGAGAAGGAAAATCGGCATGTCCTAAAACCTAAAATTCTAAAATATGTGACATTTACCGTGCCGCGCTGGGCTCGTGTGCTAGGTTACTGCCTACTCCTCTTTCGAAGCGAGGAGGTTTTTTTTTTTTAAATTTTGCCGTCAATTCCCTCCTTGCGTGGCAAGGATCCTTTTTTACTATATTTTATTTTCTGCCAATTCGTTTTTTTCCGCACTTTCTCTTTTTGCGGCATTGGCCTTGTCATTTTTTCCGGGTCACTTTTTTCCCGCGTCATTTTTTTGTCATTTTTCTTTTGTCATGCTTTCTTTTGTCATCTTTTTTATTTATAATCTTATTTCTATTTCTTATATAATTACTTACAATTCAACTTAATTTACGAGATCCTTGCCGACGGCACAGCGCTTGGCTGTGCTGCCCTTGTCCGATTTCGCTCAATGGAAGCCTTCGCGATTTTGAGGCAGAACCGCTCCAGATACGGCCTGGAGTGCTTATCTGCTATAATTTCTGCAATGGTCGTTTCCGACAAATTTAATCCAGTACTTACTTCCAGGTCGTATCTGTCGCGGTTGTGCCTCGGACATTCGAACAACAGATGCTGAATTGTTTCTGTCGCCTGTGTGTGTCACACACACAGGCTGGACTATCTTTTAACTTAAAACGGTGCAGGTACGCGGCGAAGCCGCCGTGACCCGTCAGGATCTGCGCCCAGATAGACGTCCTGTCGAGGCACTTCAGGACCTTGCGCGCGCGCACCACATCGGGGAAGAACATTCGCGTGACCCCAGCCGTGGCCCCGCCGGTGTACCTCCCATTCCAAACAGCTACTGTGCCCTCTCTCAAACGCCTCTTGACGTAAGAGACTGGACACCTGTCATACGCTGGGGCGACCCTGGACTGGGCCGCCGCCTGCCTAGCCAATTCGTCGGCGCGCTCATTGCCGGGGATCCCGACATGAGCTTTCACCCAAAAGAACCGGAGGACTTTACCACTCCCCTCTTGCTCCCTGATATTCTTACGAATATGGGTAGCAAGGGGGTGGTGCGTTTCCGGGTTCCGGATCAAGTCGAGCGAGGATCGAGAGTCGCTGAGCACCGCCGCGCAGTCGAAGCCTCTCAGGACAACCAGGTCCGTAGCCCTGGCTATCGCGAGCAGCTCCGCCTGAAAGACGGTACACATCGGCTCCAACCTCATTCGCTTGGTCCGAATCTCGGACCCATCCCGCCAGTATGAATATGCCGCCCCGACCCCTTCATCCGATTTACTACCGTCTGTGTAAATCAGATGAGCGGGGAGCTGTAGCTGAGCCACGGTTTCGGGGAGCATATTCTCCAGACACTGGTAATCCACATCTGGCTCACTGGCGGGGTGAGGAGCCTCCGTGAAGGCCCTACGCTCCTCCAGTTCGCGGGATTCCAGCTCAGCAATCGGACGTCCCCGTTTGCACTCAAACAGCCGGGCGACCTCCAACACTCGAAGATCGAGCGGGAGGAGACCCGACAGCGTGAGCGCTGCATTGAGCGACACCGTACGATGTGACTTGGCGATCTTCTGTGCAAAGCCCCTTTGGACGGTAGCAAAGGTTCTTTGCACAGAGATCTTCTCGGCGGCTTTCGCCCAGGAGCTCGCGCCGTACAGGATCGTCGGTTCGACGACTGCGGTGTATATCGTCCTGATGATCTCCGGACACAAGCCCCAATCCACCCGAGCCATCGCCGACAGTTTCCTATACAGGTTAGTTGCCTTGCAACAAGCATATGAAATATGCTTGTTGAAGGTCAACTTACTGTCGACGATGACTCCGAGGATCTTGATCTCGGTCACCATCGAGATGTCAACGCCACCCATCTGCACGACCGGAGTGTCATATTTAAGCTTCCGCGTGACGACCATCGCCAGAGTCTTCTCGGCGGAGAAGCGGAGCTTATTCACGACACCCCACTCGTGCACACAGGCTAAAGCGGCATTGGCATCCCGCTGGATCCCGAGCGCCGTGTGCCCAGAGAACACCAGCACGATATCGTCCGCGAACGCCTGCACGTACGCGCCCAGCGCATCCAGGTTGTCCAGCAGAGGGTCCAGCAGCATGTTCCAGAAGAGTGGCCCACCGATGGAGCCTTGGACACAGCCCTTGGTCTGGGGCTTCCGCATCGTCTTCCCCGCGTAGCGCACGACTACGCTCCGGTCCCTGAAGTAATCCTCGACAAGACGCCTAAGATTAACGGGAATACCTTTCTCTATCATTCTGCACTTTATAGCAGGCCACCATGCATTGTCAAACGCCCCCTCGATGTCAAGAGAGACTATCAGGGCGATCTCCTTCTTGTGGAGGATGCCTCTGACGTGTTGTATCAGGTCGTACAGCGCGTCCTCCGTGCTCCGCTGCGGTACGAAGCCGTATTGCCGCGCATTGGACTTGGGCAAGAAGTGCCAGCGGATTCGCCGGCAGAGAATCTTCTCTAAAATCTTGCCCAAGATGGAAAGTAGTCCAATGGGGCGATACGACTTTGCGCGGGCATAGTCTGGACGCGCCGGCTTCCTTAGCACCACGACAGATGCCTCCTTCCACGGCGCTGGGAAGCACGCCAGGTCAAGACACCGGTTCAGGATGGCCAGGAATAGCTGGATATCCTGGTTAATTACCCGGCAGCATATATCGCTCGTAAAACCATCCGGACCCGGTGCCTTTTTAGGGTTGAAGCTGCGCAGAGTCCGGACCAGAAGCGAGGAGGTTTATGTCTCGTCAGTGGGAACATGCTTTAGTTGTCGTGCTTTTCAGACATCTTAACTAAATAGGTATTTTTGTTTTTAAGTAGCCGAACACTGTCCAACTACTGAGCAAAGGCCTCCTATCTATGTCTCTAACTCTTTCTAACCCTTGCTGTATGCGTCTAAACAGTGCGCTTCCTCGGCCGGCCTCAGCAGCGCCGTTCATCCTCAAGCACCCACCGTGTGGAGTCTGTTACCCAGCGGTCATTGTGTGTGCGGATAATGTGAATTCCATTTTGGCTTAGCACCCTTTTGTCTATCTTGGCTCACCATTTAGGTTATTTAAAACTCACCTTGAATACTGAAAACTTGAAACTTGAAAACCCCTTGAATACTCACCTTGAAACTACATGGTTAAGCTATGGCGCTGCTATACTATATGCCGCTATGCTGCTACGCGATCCCCGCATGGACCAAATATTTGTATAAACCTACAACTAGTTGTTCCGGGTCTGGATGTTTGTGTATGCGAGTTATAAGTTTGTAAACGCACCCACGATAATGGAGAAATTCCTAGTGTGGGGTAATGTTAAAAAAAAAAGAATATAAAATCTATGTTCAGCATTCGTGTGCCTTGGTCACTTGCTATTGATGTCAGGACACGACAGTCGTTAGTGGTGATACGTAATAGCCACGTTAGCACTCAACGGTAGTGTGATACGAACCGTTTTTTTTTCTTTCTGCCTGTTATAGGAACAGTCTGACACGAAAGATTAATAACTCTAGCTTACTAAATCAGTTTATAGCACTTTCAAATTAGAGAGGGGCCCACATGCTGAGGTCATCCCCGGATGGGTGACAGTTCATTACATATCGAAACTTGTCCGTGCCTTGGAAAGGTACATTAAGCCTTTAACCAAACGCAATAGCTGTCATATGTTTTATTCACTGATAGGTGGTCGTTATAGGTAATCAGGTATTTTTCAGACAGCAGCATTTGGTTAGACTGGAAGTTGACTCTAATATAGTTGGGCTGAAATGGCTAGATAGATGATGAACCGGAATGACTGCGGCTTACTACGTCTTAGCTATGGCGTACTACATATATCTTAACTACGGCTTTATATGTCTTAGCTACGGCCTGCTAAGCCATAACTACGACCTGCTACGTCATAGCTACTGCCTGCTTCGTCATAGCTACTTCGTGCTACACCATAGCCACGGCCTGTTACGTTATAGTTACGGCCTGCTACGCCATAACTACGACCTGCTTCGTCATAGCTACTGCCTGCTATGCCAGAGCTACGGCCTGCTACGTTATATCTACGCTCAGCTATGCCATAGCTGACACTCGACTCAAAGACACAAATATATTTCACCTCTCTCGTCTTAAATTCCTTGGCTGCTGTTATAACAACATATATTTTAGCCCTCTATGGCCCAACACTGTCTTCTTACTTCATACTTCATGCAAGATTACTTGAATTAGGAGACAAGGTTACATGATCTATACAAATGTATGTAGATAATCCATGCTTTTTGTTGTGCCCTTATGAATCTTGTGTTTTTCATAATAATGATTAATTATTATCTCATAAATCAACAATGGAAATTAAATAATTATAATTACTATAAAGTTTCAGATTTTAGTTATTGGTGTTCATGGCTACATTATTGGTCAAATTACAAAGTTAGACAAAACGAACACTGTTAGTTTTATTTCTTTCTGAGTTATTCAGAAGCCCGAAAGTATGGCAACCACAACCAGTCTTACCAAAGGGGGAACGCATTAGTCAATAAGTGGATTGTGGAGGTCAGATTAGCCAGCCTGTCGGTGTTCTATAGGATGTATTTTGGAGAGTGTGCGAGGAAATTGGACGACCCGTCGTACGGTGAGTTTCAACCCTTACGTTGTTGACACCACAACGAACCGGACGAAGCGTTCCGTCCACGTCTTTACCGTGTAGGTACATCGAAGGACTGGAACAATTTGCCAGTGGCAGTGTTTCCGTCTGACAACAATTTAAGTATCTTCAAGGCTAGAGTGAATAGGCTCTTAATAAACTAGCGCGCTTTAGCATCAACGATTGCATCACTGCTTAACATCAGGCGGAATTGCGGTCAAGCACTAGCTTAAAATTTATAAAAGAAAAAGCAGTCGCTCCTTCTACAATGTTGCTATTCAGCCGTGTCTGGTTAAACTGGAAGCAGACCCCATCATAGTTGGGAAAAGGTGATTCAGATAATGATGATGTGAGTTATTCAAACCAGTCTCCAGGTACAGTCTCAGTATTGCAAAAAATCCTCCCCATTTTATTCCACTTACCTGTCTATGTCATCGTGCGAGCAATCAACATACTCTCACGCACGCTCCACATTCCAACAGCTCTCGTTAGGAACAAAATGGCGGGTGAATAATTTTAATTTGAACGAATGTTTCGACGCTCTGCATAGTTCTGTTTGTTGGATACCAAACGAATTTTATACAGGGTGGCGCAATAGAACGTGCATTTTTAAAATAATTATTAAAAAATAAATACAAAAGTTATAGTTAAAATAAAACTAAGCAATTATTAAGTGATAACTGAAGTTTATTTTTTAAAAATAACATCATCTAAATGATGACCCTCTCTACGTTGGCACTCCTCTAACCGCAAACGGAAATTACCGAAAACTTTCTTAAGTAGTGCTGGTGTGATTGGTGCCATTTCACCACGAATATTCTCCTTGAGCTGACTGATGTTTCTCGGATTATTAGTGTAGACTTTGTGTTTGAGGTATCCCCACAAAAAAAAGTCAGGAGGCGTCAAGTCTGGACTGCGCGGAGGCCATGGGATATCACCTCTTTTCGAAATCAGTTTGCCAGGGAACATCTGCTTCACAACCGCCATGGAGTCGTTTGATGTGTGACTGGTAGCTCCGTCTTGTTGGAACCAAGTCCTAGAGTTCTTTATTCTTGAATTTTCAAGTTCTGGGGCCAAAAAACCTTCCAACATCGCAACATAGCGTTCGGTATTAACAGTGATGTTTTGCCCCCGTGCGTTTTCAAAAAAATAAGGACCAATTATTCCTTTGGCAGAGATTGCGGCCCAAACTGTCACTTTAGGGCTATGTAACGGTTTTTGATGTTTGAGTCTGGGATTCTCACTATTCCAATAATGACAATTTTGGCGGTTTACGAACCCATTAATATGAAAATGTGCCTCATCAGAGAAAAGGATGTTTTCAAGATTTGAAAACCGATTGAGCATTTCATTAGCAAATGTGAGTCGTGCTATGAAGTCAGAGTCTTTCAATTCTTGAGTTAATTGCAGCTTGTATGGATGCAATTTAAGATCCAAGTTTAAAATTCGTTGCAAACTTCGTCGCGATATGTTTAGGACAGACGATCTCTTGCGAGTAGACATTTGTGGATCTTCTCGTACTGACTGCTTAACACTCTCAATATTGTCTTCGGTCCTAGATGTGCGTGGACGACCTTTTGCGTGTGGTTTAAACGTCGATCCAGTCTCTTCAAACCGCTTTATCCAGATTTTAATTAAATTAGCACTCGGAGCCTCCCTAATTTGCCGTACACCATACTCAGAACAAAATAGTCGCCTGACAACTACGTACGAACGAGAGTTTTCGTAAAATGCGCGCACGCAAAATGCGCGACGCTTCCCGTCGAAGTGACTCATAGTGACTAAAACTTCATGAACCGCGCTACCCAACGATATCGGTCTCCCCTCGCCCACGCCCCTTCTACCCCGCAAAAAAAGATGATGCAATATGCACGTTCTATTGCGCCACCCTGTACCTTGTTTAAAAGGGCTAGGTTTGATGGGACATTTTTAAAATGAATTGCTTTATTTAGTGGGAAATTTAATTCAAACTGGTGGTTTTGTTTTTATGTTCATGACAGAGAATTTTTGATTTTGCAATCAATCAATGCTTCAACATTCAACGCCGCCAAAAGATAAGCGCGTCTATTCACCGCCAAAAGAAGTCTGTCTACCTTGGGTCCTACTTTTCGGAATGTATCCTTGGAGTGCACCGACCACCTCCAGCTTCATCGGACGAACCGTCGTACGGCGTGTATCCAACCTTACGTTGTTGATACTACTAGGTACGATCCGGACGAAGCGTTTATAATTATATATAAAAAAAAACAACAGCAAGTAGAACTCTTGATATTTTGAGTTGAGCTGCATTACTACTGGCAAATTTTGCACTAACAAGACCAGTTCACAAAATTTGTGTGGCTTTTCCTCAAAAGACAATTTTTGCCACCAATGTACTATCACGACCAAAAGTCGAGTTACAATCTCGCAAAACTATGGCCAAGCAATATTAGTTGTAGTGTTACGACCTTCTTCTTCTATAATAAAGTCACACACACACATTCACTTTGACAACTTGCTGCCCGCTTATGATTGTTAGGTACTACTAATTTCAACGCTCTCCATAAGTGTCTCGATAGCTAAGCGGTTTACGTCGTGATAAGCATTAAGGTAGTTCGAGTTTAAATGTAATAACTTACAATTCTTTTTTTAATTAGTTATAAATGCTGACAACAAAAATATGTAAAAATACTGTTCCGGAACTTAACGATGATACTTTCTTTTAAGATTTTTTCTATATTAGAGTCATTATAAAAAGATGACGTTTAATTTGAAACAAAGTGAATTACTAGTTCACATAAAATATTCCATTACCTATTAGCTGCGATAGCGTTAAAGAATCGCTAATCACTAGCTAACTTTAAGCAACGTTTATGAATAAGGGGATAGATTTAATAATAACCCCGAAATGTGCTTAGTTAAAGTTAAAATCATTGATATCTTATCTACATTATGTAGATCAGATATAAATGATTTTTACTTTAACTAAGCCTAGCACTAGCCTTTACTACATAGCTATGGAAGCTTATAGTCCAAGATCCCGGTGCCCCCAGACGTTACTTATTTTCTCATAAGAAATATAAATGGGATAAAGTAGTGTTAGTACGTACTTTGAGTGTGTGCATACCTGCTACCTTGGGTCGACGGCCAATTCATAGGTACCAGGTGCTAAAGGTAGATAAATACAGTACTGATTTTTCTTAAATTCTCAGTGCTGATTTTTACATATGTTTTAGATATTGTTGTTAAAAATTAATAATCATTATTGCCAGACACTTTCCATCGGCGCTTACCCTTACCAGACGCTTTAAAGCTTCAAAAAAAATAACATATTCTTACTTATAATCTCATTCTTGATTTTTATGTATAATACTTGGGGAACTATTTGAACACCCCTGGTCAGCAGCCAGACCAATTGGAGGGGTCAAACATCCCCCCAGACACACATAAAGTGTCGCTAAAATTCTGTTCTGTTCGATATAATCAAGAGAGATTAAAGATTCGTTACATACAAAATCGAATCTGAAGATTACAAGGTATTTTAAAGTGATCTGGGTTGAGAAAATTTTATAAATAATAAATATAAGTTTTTTTTTTTTTTTTTTTTTAATTAAAGTATAAACCAGCGCTTGACCACAATCCTGCCTGATGGTAAGCAGTGACGCAATCGTTGATGGTAAAGCGCACTAGTTTATTAAGAGCCTATTCACTCTAGCCTTGAAGACAATCAAATTGTAGTCCGACGGAAACACCGCCGCCGGCAGATTGTTCCAGTCCCTCGATGTACGCGGTATAAAGGAGGAGGCGAAACGCTTCGTCCGGATCGTAGAGGTGTTAACAACATAAGGGTGGAAACTCGCCGTACGACGGGTCGTCCGATGGTGGAACGGAGATGGGGGAATTAAATCGTGCAATTCCCTCGCACACTCCCCAGAATGTATCCTATAGAACACCGAAAGGCTGGCTACTCTACGCCTGTGCTCTAGGCTTTGGAGACCAACTCGAGTTAAATCAGGGTCACCAATCAGCCTCTTCGCACGCCTCTCCACTGAATCCAAAGTGGCCAGGTGACACTTAGCAGCACCAGCCCAAATGTGGCTGCAGTACTCCACACACGAACGGACCTGTGCTTTGTTCTTTTAGTTTCTTTAACCTATGTTTTACATCTTATCATCGAGTTAAATTGAATACTACTATTTAAAAAATTCATGTTTATTAAATCTTAAAATTATACAAAGCTATACATGTCTTTCTTCTTTCGGATTATTTGTAGTTTGAACATTCAGCGTGATCTTTACTGTCATCATAGTTTCATAAGTCATCATCAACCCAATGTTGGCATTGACTATCTTCATTATCATCCATATTACTTTCATTTTCTGTAACAAAAATAACATAATTAAGAATCAAAGAGTTATACGGTTATATCAATTATTCAAATTTAAAGTATAATACCTGATTCTTCTTGAAGCGATTCACTGACAAAGCTCGGCAATTGGTCCCCATCGAACCAGTTAAAATGATATTTATTATCTTTCAACGTCCACCCATTATTGTCAGGACTAAAAATACTAATTTTCTTCGTAGGAGCATTCTTCCAGAGACTAGTGATATAATTAGCTCGTCGAAACTGCTGTAAAAGCTCACTTTTACATACTTTTACAAGCTCACTTTCATATAAATCAACTGGCAAAACAATATTTTTGAATTTTAGGTTATGTTCCTTTCTATGTTTTAATATTGTTTGACACTTTTTTAACGTTTCTTCCGTAAACAATATTAAATTCACATCGGAATTCTCACAAAACACATACTTTAATAATTCTGCCATTATATTTTTTAGAATACTATAAATATTTTTATTTTTTTATTTCAACACGTTGTAAATAAAATGACAGATGCACTGAATCAAGTAGCGCTGAATAGAGTAGCCTGCCACTCAAACGTCCGGGCTGTATTACTCTTAAAATAATTAAAACATTTATTACTGTAAAAAAAACAAGATCGACAACATTGACAGTACTGAGAAACCTTATTTTTTAAAAAAATTATACAAAGTTTTGGCGACATGAGCCTTATACCAAAAGATGCGTCAAGCGTACAAATAATGACCTCGCGCTTATACACATAGCGACACTTTATGTGTGTCTGGGGGGATGTTTGACCCCTCCAATTGGTCTGGCTGCTGACCAGGGGGGTTCAAATAGTTCCCCAAGTATTATACATAAAAATCAAGAATGAGATTATAAGTAAGAATATGTTATTTTTTTTGAAGCTTTAAAGCGTCTGGTAAGGGTAAGCGCCGATGGAAAGTGTCTGGCAATAATGATTATTAATTTTTAACAACAATATCTAAAACATATGTAAAAATCAGCACTGAGAATTTAAGAAAAATCAGTACTGTATTTATCTACCTTTAGCACCTGGTACCTATGAATTGGCCGTCGACCCAAGGTAGCAGGTATGCACACACTCAAAGTACGTACTAACACTACTTTATCCCATTTATATTTCTTATGAGAAAATAAGTAACGTCTGGGGGCACCGGGATCTTACTCTATTACGAAATCATGCCCCATCACTTCTTTAGCCCAATTTTATCTTCCGAAGTTACGCACATCATCGGTTCACGAAAAAACACCCAATCTTGTTCAAACATCGTTTTACCCCATCTACTATAAAGCATGGTCATGGTGTGTACGAAGTTTTAAGGAGGTATTGTGAGTTCATGACCTTATTTATAGTAGCTCGGAAATTGAGCGGCTGGGTGTCAGGGCTGGCACAAAGAGAAATTAAATTATTTGAAAAGAGAACGTCTTTGTCAACATCGAAATCGATATCATTTTTTTTTTTTATATTTGTTGTTCAGTGCGTACATAACAATTATTCTATTGATACCACTGTCTATTCCAATATTGCTTGGAAGATGTTAACAAGGCCGCTCATTGTATGTTTTGTTGTATTCTTTGTTTTTTTCCTGGTGAAAAATAAAGTATACATGGCCTGGCGTTTTAATTGATGATATAAATTTAAACGGTTTTCGTCTTCTGGACATCTGTTAAAAACTACGGTTATATACCTAATAGTTTCCTTTATTTATAATTTTCGTAAACAGTTTCTTGGAGCAACCTGTCTTAAAGAATCGTAGCGCAGAGATGGTGTGAAAAGAATAGGCATATTAAATGAAAGAGCGATCAAACTGCGAATTTTATGATAACGGGTAAGTTACCCGTGTATTAAATTAATGTCCCCTTTGTAGAGGTACGTTATAGAGACCAATAAAAATCTAACACACGCACAACACTTGCGATGAGCTTGGTCAGCTCAAGAAGTCCGTTTTGTAGGTGTAGCTATAGGATCATTAAAGAGTGGGACGGTAGGTAAATATTCACACATAATATGTATTATGTGTCACTGTTGGGCAATGGGAAAAACAATAACGATCGGCTTGACTTGGGAATCGAGTCCAGTACCTCGTTCTCAATGCTAGCGCTTGCGACACACCAGTGTTAACTATTTATTTTAAAATGGGGCCGATTCTCTTGTTCATAAACTAAACTAATTTTAAGTTACGTGCTTCTTTTTCTTTCTATTTCATTAAGAAAAGGATATAAGATAATATTTTAGTTTCATCATCATCATCAACTTTTTTATCGTCTCACTGCTGGGCCTAAAAATTTTTGGCTTTAAGCGTTCAGGCAACCATGGTCGCCTCACAGACATGTACACTTTAAATGAGATTTTATTTATTATATGTATCAAAGAGCTTCATGAACTTCTCACTAGATGATTCCGTATTAAACAAAGATTCTTAGATGTATAAAACAGTGCCCCACCTGACACATAATATCGGAAAAAAGTTTGTTTATAAACGGTGAATGCCGTTTTGTATAGTGGCAGTGAGTTCTGCGATTAAAATGAGAGTAATAAATTATTTTTATTATCGGACTCTTATTAGTGTTACATATTAAAATAATTGTCGAGATTTATTCTTTCTGAATATGTATAAATATTTTGTATCCAATGTCTGATAAGTTGTCTTTACGAGTGTTAAACTGGACGATGAAATGATTGCTCATTGCTCATTGTGTGCCGGCTTTTCATCAAGTTTTTGTTTGATATAATATCTTAAAATATAACAAAATAATCACTGCAGGAAAAATAGTTCATATTTAGTCATTAAATAGACTTCTGTTAAAAAATAAGAAGAAAATAACGAGGATTTTACGAGCGCTCGGCGCGGCTTGATACCGATCGCGCGCTCGGACGTACAATGCATTCCCAGCTGTCACATCGGGACGTTCAAGTGGATACAGAGATGGATTGAGCGTAATCACCACGCTTGCTCAAATATGTAAAAATGTACTGAGTTCAGTACATTTTAAGTATAGTTTAGTATCTTATGTTTACGTATAGTTTAGTTTGTGAACAAGCGAATCGGGGCCAATGAGTATCTACAATCCACACTTACAATAGACCGTTTTAATAGGTATATAATTTTTATTTTATATTTTAGTTTAATCCTGCCGAATTAAGATACCCCATAGATAGTTTAGACGCGATTATAAACTTGGCGATCAAAAATATATCAATTTATGTCAGGCGCGGACTAATTTGACAGGTATAAATTAACATATTATCCTCTATCCTTTTCTTAATGAAATATAAAGAAAGAAATGTACTGAGCTTATATTTAGTTTACACGACGAGTACAATCCTACCACATTTCGACAATGGACCGTTAGTAAATATACAGAGGGGTGCTAACGATACGGCAATAAATTAAAGATCGTGTACCTCAACACATTATCAGTCACAGGAAGTGCAGTCAGTTTAGTCACAGGAAATTATTTTTAATTTTTCACATTGTCTACATGATGTACATGTTGGTAAGGAAGCGCTCACAGGTTAATGACCGCCGCATCCTGCGGTACCAAACTTTAATAATAATGGCGCGAAAAAAGCAAGTCGATACAGATTAATAAGGAGTAGATTGGACTACGGGTGCTTCTTATATGACAATAGTGCTAAAATAAATACTTATAAACTAGAAAAAATCCAAAATCAGGCTCTAAGAGTAGTAGGGAGTTTTATAAGAAGCACACCGATACACGTTATGGAGTGCGAGCTCTGTGTGCCTCCACTGCACGTTAGGAGAAAATGGTTAGCATTCAAATATTGTTTAAGGTCGCGTTCTATATCCGATAATGTAATTATAAAGCAGCTGTCGGAGCTTAGCGCTCTTAGACACAACAGATATTGGGCAAATAAAAAGCTTCCACTACTTATTAGTGTTTTTGATAGGGTTAGAGAAGAAAGTATAACGTCATCCCCGATTATAGAAATGTTCTCATTGGATATATGGGTAACTAAGATTAACGTTCAAAATATAATAAAGACTCATTTAGACTCAATTAAAAATCCTAAAAATATGTATGATGTCAACTCACTTAAAACTGAAACTTTGAAAGAAATATCGGATAAATATCAAGATTATTATAAAATATATACTGATGGGTCTAAGAGCGCTAATGGTAATGGAGCTGCATTTTATGACCCTGTGAATTTGGGAAATACAAATACCTGTTATAAAATAAATAACTATGTGTCAGTTATGTCCTTGGAGCTCTTTGCAATTTCAGAAGCGCTTACGTATTCCATATCCATTGAAAATAATAGAAAAATATTAATTTGTGTAGACAGTAAAAGTGCATTACAACATATAGCTCGATGCGCCTCTGGTTTCAGAGGTGCACCGATAGCTTATGAAATTTTATCTAAAATTTACTATCTATCTTTAAGAGATATGGATCTGAAGTTGCAATGGGTTCCCTCACATGTAGGTATTAAGGGTAATGAGGAGGCTGACCGTTTAGCGAAGTTGGGTATTGTTGGTGGAAGGGAAAAAAATATTGGAACTAATTATATAGAAATATTGCCTAGGTATAAACATATATGTCATGAAGTTTGGAAAGAGTATTTTAATCAAAGATCGAAAGATAAAGGGATATGGTACAGGTCTATAGTTTCGGAACCTCCTCATATACCGTGGTTTAATAACGCTAGGCTAACCAGGGAATGTATAGTTGTAGCTCACAGACTGAGATCTGGACACATGCCGCTGAATAGTTTTGGTTTTTTAATGAAAAAAATTAATTCACCAAATTGTGAGGTGTGTGGCACTCTGGAAGATGTCGTACATTTGCTGACGGAGTGTGTCAGATTTCAGTCCGCCAGAGAGGACCTAGTTAGAGAGCTAAATTTAAATGTAAAGGATGTTTGTATGTACCATCATATTTTGTCGACACCAACCTCTGGAGCTGCTTATAAATTAATTAAGTTTGTGTTGTTGCGTTTTGCAGTATAAAGTAGGATTTTTATTGTTGTTTTTTTATAATATTATTAATTATAAGGTCTGATGGGACTGGCATGTACAATAATTGTATAAAAGTTCCTTAAAATAAATAAAGAAAAAAAAAAAAGAAGTCGATACAGGATCGCGCTGTCGCCGATTGGAGGTCAGTGAACCAATATTTTTAAAGGATGTTCTGTTCCGTTTGCAATTGTATGCGATTTAGTTTGTTTTAAATTTTCATTCTTTTTTATTTTTGATGCTGGATTAGAATTATTCCTATGAACCAGCATTATTCGTGTTTTCATTTATTGTCGTATTGTCAGCATCACTCTGAATAATTTTTCTACTAGGTACTTGTTAACTCGATCGTTTCTAGTTCAAAAGCACATTGTGGTTCTAATATCGATGATTAGCTTTAAATCAGTCGTGAGGTTTTGAGGTCCACTTGTGAGTGAATAAGAAATGATTGCGTGTTCCAATTTAACACTCACGTCAAGGCTAGAGTGAATAGGTATATAATAACTAGTTTATTTGCGCTTTTCCAGCACCTGGATCTCGGTCAAGCACTAGTTTAAAAACCCGAAAGAGACTTAAGTTTCCTGTAATTGGACAATAACTAGCTGTAGTAACTTAGGTATTGCTCTGAAAGCGAAACAATGGCCCCGACTCTTGTTTACAAACTAAATTAAATTTTAGTTCAGGGCATCTTTTTTTTTTCTATTTAATTTAGAAAAGAACAGAAGATAAATATTTATTTGTTTAGTCCTGTTAAATTAGTCCACGCTTGACGTATTTTTAATCACCACGTTTTCTTTCAATCGCGTCTAAACTGTCCATGGAATATCTTAATTTGACAGGACTAAGCTAATGCCATTTAGTTTGTGAATGAGAGAATTGGCACAATTGTATATTTTTTTTTAATTTCGCCCTACACTAAACATTTATCTTGTATCGCGGGTTCGAACATAAGTATAAACTCAGACACACAAACAGCCAGACCCGGAACAACTAATTATAGGCCATACAAATATTTGTTCCCTGCGGGAATCAAACTCACGACACGAGGCGCAAATACATTGACCTTGAAATTTGTGTTATTGTTATCAAGAAATGTGCAGAAAACTTCTAAATATCGATTTGGCAAAAGTCTAAACTAGCAGGAGTTTTCAAGTGAAACCAATTCAATTAAAGGGGAGAGCCGATTGGCAGCTGCATCCGTGCGAAGTGACCGGACGTTTCATTTCCAGCCGCGTCTGGCTCCGGACAAATCACGTCATCACCAGACTGTTCGATTGAATACCGGACACCTCACTAGGGTTGCCATCGACCGAATTTGCTGGCTTTTTGGCACCCCATCCCGATTTCGTCTGTCGTAGTGATTTTAAAAGTATGTTAAAAAAAAAATTGTCACTGGCGCCGATTCTGTTGTTCACAAACTAAACGGTATTCTACTGTGGGGCAAAGCCGCTGACATACAAAATATATTTGTACTTCAAACACGAGCTGTCCGAGCAATTTACCAGCTCGGTGTCAGATTTTCTCTGAGAAATTTGTTTAAAGACATTGGTATTCTCACGGTTGCTTCACAGTTCATCTTAGCCAACATCTTATATGTTAGGCAAAATATTCACGTGTACACCAAAAACTGTGATATTCATAATATTAACACCAGAAATAAGGACAAACTGCGAGCCCCTTTTCACCGACTTCAAAAGGTTCATAACTCTTTTGTTGGGCTTGGTATAGCTTTTTATAACAAGATACCCTCTGCTTTGCTAGACTTGCCCTACAATGCATTTAAAGCTCAAATTAAATCCAAGCTTTGTTCAAAGGCATATTATTCCGTGAATGATTATTTAAATGATAAGAATAGCTGGTCGCTCTGATTAACTCAGGACAATGTTTGTGTTCTTTCTCAGGAATTAGCTTATTGATACGTTATATGACTTCATATAATTTACTTTTTTACATTACATAAATATGTAAGCTGTCACGCCCTTTATGCCTGGGGCTTCTTAGTTAAGTAACAAGTTTTAGTTAATTACATTTTCATTTAAATATAAATATATTGTTTTGCTTTGCTGGTATTTTGGCGTGGTAGCTGGCATATGGTAAATAATTTCATTGTTGTTGTATTTTATCGTGTTCATCCCTATACATAGTATTGTATAAAGACATGTGTTTTTTTAAAAATGAACAGACAGCTGTGCTGCTGGGGAGTTTGTTCCGCCACTTCTTCTTCCCAGCGAAAGCACTAGGAAGTGTCGATGGGTGGGAGTTTTGGGGGACTGTCTTATGTAATATTGACGTTCAAAAAGTGCCGATTCTCAGCCTAATTTGAATAAATGACTTTTGTTTTTTTTTTTTTTTGAAAAAACTAATTTTAAGTTAAGTGCATCTTTTCTTTCCATTTCTATAATATATCCTGTCAAATTAGTGCGCTTTTGATGTAAACTGGCGTATTTTTAGTCGCCATGTTTATAATCGCGTCTAAACTGTCTATGGAATTTTAATTTGACAGGATAAATTAAAATGTTATCTTCTATCCTTTTCTTAACGAAATGGAAAGAAAAAGATGTACATAACTTAATATTAGTTTAGTTTGTGAACAACACTGTCGTGCCTTTTCTGTTTAGGAAGAGACCATTATCTTCGAGTAGGGATTTAGTAGGTGCTATTACAAGTACTTACGTTATTTTTTCATTATGCGAAACTTGAATATAATTTGTTCAGAATAAGCAACTGAATCTATTCCAATCATTTTTACACAATGTTATATTTTTTCCCAAATACATTTAGGAATTGTTGCAGTGAGGTTACCGAGCGCGCCACGCAGCTTACGGTAGGTCATAGTACTGCGCACGCCCGCGCTACAGCTGACGCCACAGATCAACAAGCTCCTAACTTTGATTTTCTTCATGATATCTTTTTGAAATTTTGTACATAGATTCTTTACTTAAAAATACTGGACATGTGTTCGCATAAACAAAAAAGAAATGTTGCATATTACTACTATATTTTATAAAACTATTAATAACCAAGTTACTGGATGTTACGATACCCCTTGGTAAGACCGGTTGTCAGACGTTTTGGCTTCTGACGACTGTCAAAATTCCTAATGTCAGCCGGGACCAATAGCTTTACGTGGTTTCCGAGGCTCTAAGGGGTTTCGAAATGTAAAGATGATCCGTTCACAGACCAACTGCTGCAAGCGTAGCTTAACCGATCGACTTACCGGCCCTTCCGAAAGAGAAAATTTTAAAAGTATTTTGCCCAGGTCGTTTAAATTCCGAAATGGTGACTCTACACATGTCAGCCCTACCCGCGAGTATCCAGATGTGTATCTGTGTACCACTACATACACTCAAGGCTGTTTCGCGTTATAAATATTGGTTTTTGGGTTTTTTAACATTTGTATTTTTATTAATAGTATTTTACATCTATTATTCGGCAAGCAAGTCCCCCAAATGGGGCTTGTAGGTGACCAATTATCGCTCTAGGATAATAATGTAGCTAGAAAAGCCCTAGGGCGGTAAGTTATAAAAAACACAACTCTTTCAAAAAGTTCGCGTACATCTAACCATCATACTGGCACTAGAGATCATGCATTCAGCCCAAATGACAAAAGTGGTCGCTTCGCTTATCAGCCTTGTCTTCGTATGAGTATAATAGTCATCAATTTTTAATATCGAACTCAATTACGTTCTTGAAAAAAATATAAAAAAGGCGTGAATGGAAAACTTTTACTTTAAATATTGCTTACCTCAGAATCGAGATGTAAAGCAGAGTATTTAACTCGGGTTTATCAATTACACCCTCGAACTATAGGGAACTTATATAAATATCTCCATCCAAAGAATTCCATCCAAAGGTTGTCTGTTAAAGATCGCTCTTAGCGATAAGACCGCCCATTGTGTCACCCTTTGTAAAATATTTTTATTTATGTTCTGTAATCTATAAGGTGTACCTACATAATAAAGAGTATTCTATATCTCGGCCTAAAATAATTGATGCGTTTCGGCCCTCGGCTACTAATTTACTATATATTTGATGCTTGAGTAGTATGTACATATCACGGACAGAAGTCCACTTTCACCTTAAAGACTTCTGTCGGTTGCGCTATACCGGCCGCGGCACACTAACGCATTTTTTATATCCGTGTGTGTCATATTCCAACCAATCAACCGCATGTTGTGTCGAAGAATTAAAGACGTCGTCGATGCTAGACAAGGAAAACAATATTAGTGAACAGTTTTCTTATCGCCGTCTTCGTCTTTTTTTAAAGTAATGCGAAATTTCGTTACATCAGTTGAAGTTAAATTAGCTTGGTCGATAAAGGGGCTGCACTTAGCAATACGTTCATAAGCGTGCGATTTTAAAGTAAAAATGTTTGGAAATAATATTTAAACGAATAGGAAAATTTATTGAATATTTATACCAAAAAATGTTTTTATTATATGTTTTAGTTTACTATAGCTGTATTATAATAACAATCAATAAGCATATTATAATGCAAAATATTATAAAGTTATATATTATTAGGTGTAGGTATACTTAAACTAATAAATGAAACAAACGTTGATATGGCAGCATTGTAATATTTTATATAAAAGTAATCCCTGTCAAACTTATGATGTTCTTATGGTAAAAAATAAAAAAAAAAACGTTTTTGGTTTTTAGATATGAAAATGATAATATTGTATGTTATCATTAAAGAGTTTCTGTCCCAATCCTTATAACTAAACTACAGCACATTGGAGTTCGCGGTTTGGCATTAGATATATTTAAAGATTACCTGACAAGCAGTACGCAGGCAGTTAAAATTGATACAGTGGTGAGTGATGACGAGGAAATCAAATTTGGAGTCCCGCAAGGGAGTATTCTCGGACCCACATTGTTTTTAGTCTACATGAATGACTTATGTAAGATAAAACTGAAGTACTGTGACATTTTTACATATGCAGATTATACAGCACTCTTAGTTTATGGGAATACCTGGGAAGAGGCTAAGACAGATACCGAGAGTAATATGAGGGAAGTCATCCTGTGGTTAACCTCAAATCTACTTACGCTGAATATGTATAAAACTAAATATATTCGTTTTTATCTCCCCAATACCACAAAACCCTGAGTACAAACGGTAACCCTTTAAGCCCACAGTTGTGCTAGGTCAACAGTAACTTGTTGTTGTCTACCCATTACGAATGTGGCCAGTATAAAGTATCTTGGCGTTGTCATTGATGAACGATTAGACTGGCGTCTATAAGTCTCAAGACCGGACGTGTAAAGAAAACTAATATACGTGTTTAAGAACCTTCGACACTCTGCTGACCGTATGCCATTGAATGCAATCTATATGGTATCGGGTCAATCAATTTTGGGTTATTGCATTCCTGCGTGGGGTGGAACCTACAAAACCCTGTTAGTAAAATTGGAGAAGGGCACGATATTATTCTACCTCTGAACTATACAAGGAGGCCAAGGTTTTGACGGTGCGACAGCTGTTTATTCTCCGCACGATACTCCGAAGACATTCATTACTTCCCTTAAATAAGGAAAGTTTAAATAAACGAAGTGGTGCTCTTGTTTGCCCCTCTGTGCAATGTAAAACAGCTTTCGCACAGCGACAATACAACGCATTAAGTTCCAGGCTTTACAATAATATTAACAAAACAATCTCACCATACAAACTAAATAAGTATAATCTGAAAGATAAATTAAATAATTGGTAGATGTTGTTGAGATATGACGAAACTGAGAAACTTATTGAAATAGCAAAACGAAAAAGATTAGTGTCTGAATTTTGCAAAACTGTTACTTTTATTTATAAATTGTTAACTATAAATAAATTCAAAAAGGCAGTGATATATACCTACACACATATTGACATTTAAAACGGCCGACCGCCGACTACCCAAGATACGAGCATGTCTCAGTCGTTGTCTTAAATTTATTTGCTTCTGTACATTTTACCTTACCAAAATATATGTAACTACTCTTTCTTGTAACGTTTTTGTACTTTCGGAAGATAAAATTATTATTATATTATTATAATCTATCCTCATCTTTTTATAATGACTCTAACATCAGAGATCGATCGATAACTCGATCGCTCTACCATGGCCTCTCAAGAGAGGCCATGGTAGAGCGAACGAGTGTTGCACTTCAGGCAGTCTCCGAATGGGGCAATGCCAATCTTGTAGCATTCAATGCCGCCAAAACGCAGGCGTGTCTTTTCACCGCCAAAAGGAGCCCGTTCACCTTGGCTCCTACTTTTCGGAATGTATCCTTGGAGTGTACCGACCGCCTTCAGCTTTTGGGTATTGAGATTTCCTCGAACCTAAACTTTGGGCGGTTCATTGAGTCCAAGGCCAAGGTGGCTGCCAGAAAACTTGGTGTAATTGCAAAGGTCCGGCAGTACATCACACCAGGGCAGCTTCTAATGTTGTACAAAGCACAGGTCCGTTCGTGTGTGGAGTACTGCAGCCACATTTGGGCTGGTGCTGCTAAGTGTCACCTGCGACTTTGGATTCAGTGGAGAGGCGTGCGAAGAGGCTGATTGGTGACTCTGATTTAACTCGAGTTGGTCTCCAATGCCTAGAGCACAGGCGTAGAGTAGCCAGCCTTTCGGTGTTCTATAGGATAGATTCTGGGGAGTGTGCGAGGGAATTGCACGATTTAATTCCCCCATCTCCGTTCCACCATCGGACGACCCGTCGTACGGCGAGTTTCCATCCTTATGTTGTTAACACCTCTACGATCCGGCCGAAGCGTTTCGCCTCCTCCTTTATACCGCGTACATCGAGGGACTGGAACAATCAGCCGGCGGCGGTGTTTCCGTCGGACTACAATTTGAGTGTCTTCAAGGCTAGAGTGAATAGGCTCTTAATAAACTAGTGCGCTTTACCATCAACGATTGCGTCACTGCTTACCATCAGGCAGGATTGCGGTCAAGCGCTGGTTTATACTTTAATAAAAAAAAAAAAAAAAAGACATAGAAAAAAATAAATATTAAAAGAATGTATCATTGAAGTTGCGGTTTGGTATTTTTACATATTTTTGTTGTCAGCATTCATTCTCTCACTTACCAATGAATATTAAAAAAAAGTTTGGAAGTTATTAGATTTGAACTCGAAATATCTTATATGCTTGTGCCGCGGCGTAAACCGCTTAGCTATCGAGACACTTATGGAGAGCATTGTAATTAGTAGTACTTAACAATCATAAGAGGGCAGCAAGTTGTCAAAGTGTATGAGTGTGTATCAAACTTTATTATAGAAGAAGGTCGTAACTACAACTAGTATTGCTTGGCCTTAGTTTTGTGAGATTGTAGCTCGACTTTTGGTCGTGATAATACATTATTAATTTAATTTAATGTTCAGTGTTTTGTTTTATTACTTAGTTATTTACATATACATATGTATATAGTATTGTATAAAGCTATGAGTTCCTTTTAAATGAACAGACACTGCTGGGCAGTTAATTCTGCCACTTCTTCTTCCCAACAAAGCATTAGGAAGCGGCGAAGGGCGGGTGTTTTGGGGGACTGTCTTATGTAATATTGACATTCAAAAAGTGCTGATTCTCAGCCTAATTTTAATAAATTAGGTACTTTTGGTTTTAATTACATATAGTTATTAGTATGTAACTATGTAGTAAGAGTGCAACTTGATAAGTATTCTGTATATCATGTTAACTTAGCACGCCTATTATTGTATAACATCAAGTTTTTCTAAATGAACAGACAGCTGTGCTGCTGGGGAGTTTGTTCCGCCACTTCTTCTTCCCAACAAAAGCACTAACAAGTGATGAAGGGCGAGCGTTTAGGGGGACTATTTTATATAATTTTGACGTTTGAAAATTAACGATGCTCATGATTTTTTTTAACCATAATTATGCTTATGTTATGGCTTATTTCACCCATGCCCTCTCGCTGTCGCAGTGAGATTTTTATATAACAGGCCTTAATTGGGTTACAAAAATCTTAGGTCACCTAAATATGATACAAAACTCTACAGTAGGTACACTTTTATTTAGGCTCCACATTCATAATATAACTGGAGCAGGTCATTAGCTGGCGTGAATGAGGCTGTGTCAGTGACACAGCTGTACGACGACACCTGAATGATAAAGTGACCCCACGGCACGAAGTCAATTATTACCTGGTGGGTTATTTTTAGCGGGTTTATGGTCTAGTAATATAAATAATAATTGTTACAGCCAACAAGAATGTTTAATTAAAGCGCCTAAGCGCTTCTATTAGCACCACTCAAATCGCGACATTTTTAACAGTGACGTGTATCAGCCGAAAATCAGTGCGTAATGAGCGACAGACCAATCAACGTCACTTTTGGTTGTATTTTTCTCTAATAGGTATAAACCCAAAGTACAAGAATCTGGTTTGTCTCATTTTCTAAGTCCTCGAAAGAAGACCTGCGCATTGAATAATAATATCATTAAATATACTATGGCCCCAATTGTCTTGTTCATAAACTAAATTTAATTTAATTTCAGTGCATCTTTTTCTTTAGGTACATTTCATTAAGAAAACGACAGAAGATAAAATATTAGTTTAGACCTGTCAAATTAGTGCGCTCCTGACGTAAAGTGACGTTTATTTGGTCGCCATGTTTATAATCGCGTCCAAACTGTCATGGAGTAACTTAATTAGATCTCTATCCTATTCTTAAAAAGGCGACCGTGAGTTCGAAGGACATATTCTAGCGCCAACATTGATCGGAGACAGACGTGTTTCGCGTAAAAGATCTTAAGATACCTCCATATTGAAATAATAATCTATATATATAAACATCAATGCCACTTTCTTTGTAATTTTAAAATTCAAGAAGACAGAGTCTAGGACGGCGGAGACTTTATAACAGGGTCCCGTATTTACAGTTTGGGTACAGATCTCTAAAATGTACTAAGTATATGAAACTAGCAGCCGCCAGCGACTTCGTTAATTATACTCCCCTCCTATTGGTTGCAGCCTTCCTGGATTAATGGGCTATCTAACGCTAATCCAGTAGTTAGCTGAGATTAGCGCGTTCAAACAAACAAACAAACTCTTCAGCTTTATATATTATTACTTATAGTTATGAAATGGGTAATGTTTTACAATTTACAGCCAGTATAATTACATCTTTGCGTATCAGTAAAACATCAAAATAATATGATCAAAGTTATATCATCAAATCTTTATAAAAAACAGTCGCTTTTCATGTTTGCTTGTATCACATCGTTGCGTCGGTCTTCCAAACTTACTACGCTACGGATTTTGATGCGATTTTCACATTAATTCAGATAATATTTCTTCCGGAATTTTTCCTACCTACATCCACATTATAAACCATATTATGCATGTAGGTAAACATTAACAATAAACTTACAAAACAATAAAACAACCTCAATGTTTTGGTCAACTCATAAAAATCGTGCGAAGCGTAGGCGGGCCGCTACTAATATTTAAGTAGAAAATTCAACCATGTGTTTGTGTCTTGTGTGTCAAGCCACTTGGACTGGTGCCGGGCGACGCGAGACGCGCAGACGCCGATGACGTCACGGGCGTCCATGTTGCGTAACTGAAAGTTCCGTTGCATTTCTGTCTTTTGAAGGACAAAGTATGTGGGTTGTGTGTCTAAGTTGTATATGTTTCTCATATTATTGAATAAGTATTTGTTACTGGACGGTTATTTGCTGACATAATCCATATTTGCATTCGTGTTATGAAGCTAGAAGTAGAAAATTTGCGTTTGAAAATGTATATACTAATACTTAATACTGGCAAAGAAGAGTCCATATTTGATAGATGAACTGGAAACTGAATGGAATTTGATGAACAAAATGAAAAAATCTTTCTGAAATTAATTACATAGATTCATTTGGTCTACTTATAATAATGCTGATTTAGGTAAGTACCTACTGTATAATTTTAGTAACCCGTTAAAAAATAATAAGTATGACAACTTTAAATATTCTCCTAATTTTTAAGTTTAATAAAACTGGGTACTATTTTCCACGTCATGTAGTGATAAATATGTTTGTACTTAATCTATAGCATCATCTTGTATGCACTTTTTAACTACACACAGATGTTTCACTATGTTTCAACACACACATGTTTAACTATGTTTCTATACACACATGTTTAACTATGTTTCTACACACACATGTTTAACTATGTTTCTACACACACATGTTTAAGCAAATAAAACAATCCTCTTATCGACTGAACTGTGCTCGACTGACGAACTTTTATTATTTCCACCGATATTTTCCACAACTACAGTCTACTGTAGTTAGTACTCTAGTCACTCAGTCTACTGTAGGTAGTACTCTAGTTCTAACTAGTAAGTATGAGTTTTCAATACGAAACTCGATCGTCAATATCGAGCGCGTTTGACTCTCTTATTGGTTGAGAGTCCTTAAGACCTTGAAGCGGGCCAATCGCTGAGTCAAACGCGCTCGATATAGACGAATGAGTTTCGTAATGAAAACTCATACTAGGCCTACTGTATGATGTCTCCTATATACTTTAGTATAGTTAACCCCAAAATGGCTAAATAAGTACCTATCAGCATCTAACTTATTAACGATTCACTCAAAAAACTGAGTGAATAGGAATTCACACCGTTTTATTGAGTGAATTGGCTCTTAATAAACTAGCGCGCTCTACCATCAACAATTGCATCACTGCTTACCATCAGGCGGGATTGCGGTTAAACACTAGTTTATAATTATAAAAAAAAAAATACCAATCACAGAATTGTGATTCGCTAGTTAAATGCTTAGGTGGGGTCGAGATCCACTGTGGGGACTAGACGCCCGTGCCGTTGGCAAAATTTGACCATCTCTTACGCAAATCTAGATAATAATAGAAGTACCTTCAAAATAATATAAGTTATTTTTTTTTAACGTCGTCCCACTCTATAAATTTCTCCGGTTACATTGAGAGTACTTTTACGTACATGCCTCCGTCCGTGGCGTAGCGGTAGCGAACGCGGCCGCTGCGCAAGGTGGCGCGGGTTAGATCCCAGCGCATTGCAAATATTTGTATGCATGAATGTGAATATTTGCACTGGTCTGGTCGTGCCTCGGAAAGCACGTTAAGTCGTAGCTCCCGGTTGCCGTAGTATTGGCAACGCTCCGTATGCGAGTCAGACTCGCGTATAATATTGGCAACGCTCCGTATGCGAGTCCGACTCGCGTGTAATATTGGCAACGCTCCGTATGTGAGTCCGACTCGCGTGTAATATTGGCAACGCTCTGTATGCGAGTCAGACTCGCGTGTAATATTGGCAACGTTCCGTATGCGAGTCCGAGTCGCGTGTAATATTGGCAACGCTCCGTATGCGAGTCAGACTCGCGTGTAATATTGGCAACGCTCCGTATGCGAGCCGACTCGCGTGTAGTATTGGCAACGCTCCGTATGCGAGTCCGACTCGCGTGTAATATTGGCAACGCTCCGTATGCGAGTCAGACTCGCGTATAATATTGGCAACGCTCCGTATGCGAGTCCGACTCGCGTGTAATATTGGCAACGCTCCGTATGCGAGTCAGACTCGCGTATAATATCGGCAACGCTCCGTATGCGAGTCCGACTCGTGTGTAATATGGGCAACGCTCCGTATGCGAGTCCGATTCGCGTGTAATATTGGCAACGGTCCGTATGCGAGTCAGACTCGCGTATAATATTGGCAACGCTCCGTATGCGAGTCCGACTCGCGTGTAATATTGGCAACGCTCCGTATGCGAGTCCGACTCGCGTGTAATATTGGCAACGCTCCGTATGCGAGTCAGACTCGCGTGTAATATTGGCAACGCTCCGTATGCGAGTCCGACTCGCGTGTAGGTAATATTGACAACGCTCCGTATGCGAGTCTGACTCGTGTATAATATTGGCAACGCTCCGTATGCGAGTCCGACTCCCGTGTAATATTGGCAACGCTCCGTATGCGAGTCTGACTCGCGTATAATATTGGCAACCCTCCGTATGAGAGTCCGACTCGCGTGTAATATTGGCAACGCTCCGTATGCGAGTCCGACTCGCGTGTAATCATATTTTTCATGACCTTCCTTTATCCTTTCTTTACTCAAATGTTACATTGTAAATAAGGCATGCTACATTGGATCCAGAATAGCACTGCGGGTCGTCTGTGACCTGGTGCAGACATGATTTCGACACGATGTAGAAAGAAGTCTTTCGTCCCTTCCCCAGGACTACTGTAGCTACTACCTGATCCGCTTCAACAAGCAGCCTCAGTTCTGCCGCAAGGTGGAGGAGCAGCGTCCTCCCCGCAGACCCCAGACCAGGAAGACGAGAGAGCGAACCGAGCCGGTGGTCAGCGCAGAGTGTGTCTGCGAGAAGGGAGATGCCGGTCTACCTTCTACTTTCACTGTTACTAAGTTGTTAAAGGTAAGTGTTGTTGCAGGATAATTACATAACACATCAGCATCAATGGGTTTAATTTTGACAGTTCAACAATATTCATTGCGTTATTTACATTGGTCAGCACACAAATTTATCGAACATATGAAGCAATAAATTGATATGGTGTTTTACCAAATTAGAGTATTCATTGTTTCCAGACATAAAAGTACGGATCTGTATGTTATTTTCACTATAACCTGCAAAATTTAAAATGATATCGTGAGGGAAATAGATTTATTACAGTATTCTGGCGAGCTTCCAGCAATTTGTCAGGGAGTAGCATATCCCAAGGTCAGCGCAAATTGACTTCTTTATTATGGATAATACAGTTGGCAAATAGACAAGGTATTTTTTTACGTCCTTTAACTGTATGGTAATACATTAATTTTCGGTTGTTTTAATTGTATGAGAAACAAAAATTATAGGCCACGCGATTTATTGATTGTTGGGTTCTTGCTTCGACGAGTCTCTTAAATGTTAAAATCCATAATATGCACAGTGAGGTATAATGTTTTAACGATTTATTCAAATATATTCACAATAAATATATAATGATGGATATAGTCGTGGTGGCCTAGTGGTTAAAACACCAGCCTCTCAAGTATGAACTACGATCCGGACGCGGTATAAAGGAGGAGGCGAAACGCTTCCGCCTCCTCCTTTATACCGCGTACATCGAGGGACTGGAACAATTTGCCAGCGGCGGTGTTTCCGTCGGGCTACAATTTGAGTGTCTCCAAGGCTAGAGTGAATGGGCTCTTAATAAACTAGTGCGCTTTACCATCAACGATTGCGTCACTGCTCACCATCAGGCAGGATTGCGGTCAAGCGCTGGTTTAGAAATTGCTAAAAAAAAAAAAACATGTATGTGCGGGTTCGATTCTAGGTCAGGCAGGTAACCAATGTAACTTTTCTAAAGTTTTAAGTAGTTTCTAAGTATATCTTGGACACAAATGACTAATGGTGAAGGAAAACATCATGAGGAAACTTGGATTAACAAGTCTGAAATCGCCAACCCGTATTGAACAAGCATGGTGATTACACCCACCTTCTGTGTATGAGAGGAGACCTGTGCCCAAAAGTCGGACGACAAAAGATTGATGATGATACAATGATGGACGGTTGTTAAAGATACGTTGAATGTCAAAAATGTGTGGTTATACAGTCGCAAATTTTTTTTATAGGAGTTTTTGGCTTCGTTGCTAAGACCTTTGAGCCATTTCTTCGTTATTCTTGTTTTCTTTCGTAACTTATTCTAAACTTACCCTAACTTGACTTAACTTAACCTATATCCTTTCGTTTACCGCGTGAGCCGACTAGGAGGGGTTTGGGGTAAAGTCATGATGTAGCCACTTTGCTTCAACATTTCAATGTTCTTTATATATTATTCACTGAATGCTCTTTTTACTACATAATCACACGTTTTATTTAGTAAACAATACTATAAATAATTTGAAAAGTCCAATGAAAAATGAGCGTGACACTCAGCTTGACTTTCCCGCCAAAAACTACAGTCGCTAATATCACAACTAAGTCATAGAATAAAAAACCCTACAAGCATAGATAAACCTCTAAACGTCAATGGCATCCGTCTTTTACAGGATGAAGAAGCCGTCCAAACCATCCCAGCGATTGAAAGGAAGTCTCTCGCTGCGTTCTTGAATCACGCGACCCCTGACAAGAAGCAGCTGGTGGAACTCCTTTACCAGGACATCATCAGACCCACAGGGGTGTCGTGGGACGACGTAAAGGGACTCACCTCTGCTAAGAGTTTGCTTATTGAGTCCGTTGTGTATCCTGTACGGTAAGAAATCTGGAAATATATTTTATAGTTTTTCTGTATTTTAACCGCCTACAGCCAACTTCAAGAAAGAGGTGTCTCGTCGAATCCAGCTCGGCTGGGCAGCGTTCGGGAAGCTACGATACATCTTCTCGTCGTCCAAGATACCACAGTGTCTCAAGACTAAAGTCTTTGACCAGTGTGTGTTGCCAGTGATGACTTATGGAACTGAAACGTGGTCACTCACAATGGGCCCCATACGAAGGCTCAGAGTCACACAAAGGGCAATGGAAAGAGCTATGCTCGGAGTTTCTCTGCCTGATCGAATCAGAAATGAGGATATCCGCAGAAGAACCAAAGTCACCGACATAGCTCTGCGAGTCGCTAAACGTAAGTGGCAGCGGGCAGGGCACATTGCTCGTAGAACCGATGGCCGATGGGGCAGTAAGGTTCTGGAGTGGCGGCCACGTACTGGAAGACGCAGCGTAGGGAGGCCTGCAACAAGATGGACCGATGACCTAATGAAGGTCGCGGGAAGCCGATGGATGCGGGCAGCACAAGACCGGTCGGCGTGGAAAGCCTTGGGGGAGGCCTTTGTTCAGCAGTGGACATCCATAGGCTGAGGAAGAACCGCCTACAGAAAAAGAGGGTTTTCAAATTTGACTGTTTTTTTATGATTGTTACCTCAGAACTCCGTTATTTTTAAGCCGTTTAAACTTTTTATGTAAAGGGATGTACTCATGGGCGTACCCAGCTTTTGACCTAGGGGTGGGCAAGTCCGGCCTAGGGGGGTCTATTTTCTGAGTGAGTAATCTCTGTGCCCTATAGTCGGACACGGTTTTATGGCAATTACACAGTACATTTTATCAGTGTCTTCTGCGTGGTTTATTTAAAAGTTAGAGATAAATCCTTATTTATACTTTGTTTAGTAATCAGGACAGTTCATACATCTTCTGCGAGATTTCCATTTCCCTCCTCCCCCTGCCGCCCCCTCAGTATGCCCATGGTCATGGATCAAAATAAGTTTAGTAGTATGGTTTTTAAACCAAAATTTCTGGTAAAAAGTAAACGAAATTGCGCCGTTTACTTATCATCTAACTAGCTTTGTTTCTACTATGTTGGGGGTCGGCTTTCAGCCTGTACTAAATACCAGTATTTACTTGGAGCGACTGCTTTACACAACTAAAAGGTAAAAAATAAAAAGATTTCGACTTACAAAAAAAAATACTACAAGTGAATAATTACTAATTTCCGAAAGCACATAAACCAGACTGTAGTTCAAAATGACAGTTATGTATTATCTTCTTTTATTTTGTCTAGTTATCCAGAAGTGTTCACCGGTCTCCTGGAACCCTGGCGTGGGGTGCTGCTCCACGGTCCACCTGGCACTGGAAAGACGATGCTGGCGCGAGCTGTCGCTAGCGAGAGCTGCTGCACGTTCTTTAATGTGTCTTGTAGCACTATTGTCAACAAGTGGCGCGGAGAGTCTGAAAAGATAGTCAAGGTGCTCATTCAAAAGTGTAATTATGGGATATTTTTAAATATGTTACTAGGTCATAAGTCCTTCTCTGTATGAGAGGAGACCTGTGCCCAGCAGTGGGACGATAAAAAGGTTGATGATGATGATGACGATGGTGAGGTCATAAGAGCATCATCTGCTAAGCCTTTTTTTCTATGTCTCCCAACATAAGGGCTAACTGCTTTTGTTCTGAAATGAAATGAAATCGTTTATTAAGCAAATAGGATCACTGATCACTTTTAAACTAGACTACTTTTTTTAAACTAGATGAAGCCGGCATTTCCTAACTGACTACCTCTGAGAAGAAATAGCCGAAACAAACTCAGGGATCATAGTCTTTTTTCAAGTCCAGACATTAAAAATGAAAATGTTTACAATAATTTACGTTATAATTACGCATCTTGCTTAATAACAATGCTTAACAGAGCGAGCAGCTCAGTCCCAAGCTTTATTGTCTTCTAAATAATTTGAGATTATATAATACCCCTTTTTGCAAAGTTTGGCCTTTATATAGTTTTTATATCGATTAATGGGTAAGTTTCGAATGTTCTAACCTGATATCATATGCATCTGAATATCAGTATATAATATGGACTGCCTACCTGACCTCCACCACCCAGCTACAGCGAAATACCCATAATAAAACTGGTTCTCAGACTTTCAGGCTAGCCATGACAGCTGCCCCCACCTGATGGGTACGCCCATGCCAGGGAATTTTATAATGTAGCCTGGCCTAAATAAATTTTCAAGGACTGCTATGTAACCATAACAGTACAAGGCCTCATCTGCAATTTCAGGTCCTCTTCGAGATGGCTTCCTACTACTCTCCTTCCATTATCTTCATGGACGAGGTGGAGACGCTGGCATCAGACCGATCTTCTCCTGGTGAACATGAAGCATCACGACGTCTGAAGGCACAGCTGCTTACTGAACTTGATGGCATCGGTGGAAGAGATGGGATCATATTTTTACTGGCTAACTCTAATATGCCTTGGTAAATTATTCTAGAATTTTATCATCAGAATTATAACTATCGTCGTTGTGTGACCACCACTTAGCAAAGGTCAAATAGGGCCATTTGTCCAGCTAGAGGGACGGGCAATCTAAAGATGGGTGGAATGGACTGAATGCGGATGCTAATGCACAGCGTTTTAGCAGAAGACTGAAAGAATAAGTCCTAAAATGGGACAAAACCGCCTCCTTGGATGCGATCCCAAGAGGACAGTGGAAAGCCCAGAGAAAATTATATATTATTATATATACTGGCTGCGCCCAGTGGTTACACCCGCGTTGGAATGGATAAAAAGTATCCGATACAGGGTGTATCTGACATCGTAACGCAAACTTCGCGAAAAGGCTAGACCGCATGCCACTAATAAAATTATGATAGTCATTTATGTCGTTAATGAACGGTTACAGAAATAACAATGTTTAAAAAAGTGTCGGCTCGGCCTTTGAACGTTGCAAGCGTGCCGCCGTGCGGGTTTGTAGGTATGACGTTGATTCCTGATGTGAACTCTATTAAATCAGCTGATAAGATGTTTTTCGAGTTTTGTTTTCATTGCGCTTTTTTGTGTAATTAGCGAATTAACTAATCTTATTGGTTTATAAAAGTGTAGCAATTATAAACGGTCTAAAGTGACGTGATGAAGTGATGTGTGAGTGAAAAATTCCACCATTGGGGGGTTCAGAATCATGTACTGGATCCATGGTACTTGTTTGTGCGTCGATGTCAGAGACACCCTTTATATTTTGTCCTGGTTAAAAACCACGTGAGTACCAAATTTCATCCAGGTCCGTTCAGTATATTTTATTCCTACAAAATTTCACATTTAAAATATTTTATTTAAGAACAACATTAAAATAATATTGTTACACCGTACATTTTGCCAGTGTCTACTGCGTGGTTTATTTTATTAAAAGTTGGAGATAAGTCCCCGTTTATACTTTGATTAGTAATTAGGGGAGTTGAAACATGTTCTGCGAGATTGTCTCGGTGTCTCGGTGGTAGGCCATAACATCGGCCGCCGGCAGAAGTTACCACCCACCAGACGAAGTCTTGCCGCCAAGCGTTTCGTCGTGTTCCGGCATGATGTCTGGTGAAGCCGGAGGACGGGTCTGAGCAGTTGTGTTGCGATGTGTGTCGGGTACGATGCGCCAAAATTTTGTTGTGTCGGAAGTTTGACCGTGGAGGGTCTCCAGATCAATCTCCCTCTGGCGTAGCACCGTTGGTCGTGTTTTTGGGTTTACGTTTGCATCACCTCGCTCAAATGCCGTCTTCCTTCTTATTCGCTCAGTTTTTTTGAGTGAATAGGCTGTTAATAAACTAGCGCTCTTTTTTTTTTTTTATTAAAGTATAAACCAGCGCTTGACCGCAATCCTGCCCGATGGTAAGCAGTGACGCAATCGTTGATGGTAAAGCGCACTAGTTTATTAAGAGCCTATTCACTCTAGCCTTGAAGACACTCAAATTGTACTCCGACGGAAACACCGCCGCCGGCAGATTGTTCCAGTCCCTCGATGTACGCGGTATAAAGGAGGAGGCGAAACGCTTCGTCCGGACCGTAGAGGTGTTAACAACATAAGGGTGGAAACTCGCCGTACGACGGGTCGTCCGATGGTGGAACGGAGATGGCGGAATTAAATCGTGCAATTCCCTCGCACACTCCCCAGAATGTATCCTATAGAACACCGAAAGGCTGGCTACTCTACGCCTGTGCTCTAGGCTTTGGAGACCAACTCGAGTTAAATCAGGGTCCCCAATCAGCCTCTTCGCACGCCTCTCCACTGAATCCAAAGTGGCCAGGTGACACTTAGCAGCACCAGCCCAAATGTGGCGCAGTACTCCACACACGAACGGACCTGTGCTTTGTACAACATTAGAAGCTGCCCTGATGTGAAGTACTGCTGGACCTTTGCGATTACACCAAGTTTTCTGGCAGCCACCTTGGCCTTGGATTCAATGAACCGCCCAAAGTTTAGGTTCGAGGAAATCTCAATACCCAAAAGCTGAAGGCGGTCGGTACACTCCAAGGATACATTCCGAAAAGTAGGAGCCAAGGTGAACGGGCTCCTTTTGGCGGTGAAAAGACACGCCTGCGTTTTGGCGGCATTGAATGCTACAAGATTGGCATTGCCCCATTCGGAGACTGCCTGAAGTGCAACACTCGTTCGCTCTACCATGGCCTCTCGTTCGGACCGGATTGATTCCCTACCAGCCCGAGCATCCGGCAGGTATCTCTCTACAACTGTGCTGTCATCTGCATACCCATAGATACCGGGCATCAGCAGATCGTTAATATGCAGCAGAAACAGAGTTGCAGAGAGAACAGACCCCTGAGGAACACCGGCATTAGTCGATATGGGCTCAGATGAGCATCCGTCGACAACAACTCGGAGGGACCGTTCAGTCAGGAAGTCTTTTACCCAGCCAGTCAGGCTAGGGGAATTGCCGTACGCTGGAAGCTTACTCAAAAGGCCAGCGTGCCATACCCGGTCGAAGGCCTTCGAGACATCAAGGGAGACAGCAAGCGCTTCCCCATTACTCTCGAGTGCCTCGCCCCACAAGTGAGTGGCATACACTAGTAGGTCCCCAGTTGACCGATTGCGGCGAAACCCGTACTGTCGGTCACTGAGGAGATCGTTACCTTCCAGGTATGCCAAAAGGCGCGAGTTCAATACACGCTCCATAATTTTGCAAAGTATGGAGGTGATCGAAATCGGCCGATAGTTGTTAGGATCGGCATGACTACCCTTTTTGGGCACGGGCTGCACGTTGGCAAGCTTCCAGGACTTGGGCACTATACCAGTCCCAAATGAGAGGCGATACAAGCGTGTCAATACAGGAGACAACTCGGGCGCACATGCTTTTAGAACAATCGCTGGTATACCATCCGGACCACTAGCCTTATTCACGTTCCTTATTCACGCTTTACCATCAACGATTACATCACTGCTTATCGTCAGGCGTTATTTCAGTCAAGCACTACTTTATAAATATAAGAAAAATATTGATACCTTGTTACCTTTAAGAAGTCGGTTATCGCCAGTGACACGCAGAATTTGCACGGTTTCGAGATGATGCCAGTGTGGGCCCTGCTCTATTATTATTATTATTACTAAAGAAGGTTTAGTATCCGTAGACCTTATGTGTATAATAATAGAGCCCCGATGTTATCAGATTATTCACATATATACTATTTCTGATTTGCAACAAATTTTAAGCAGAAAAATTAGGGGACTCTAGAAAAAAAGAGTAAACTAAGTTTGAAAACCTATGGACTTTATTAAAGTAAGATTTTTTCTACGAATTCGTGATATTTTCAGGGAAATAGATCCAGCCATGTTACGAAGACTAGAAAAGCGAATCTTCATCCCTCTCCCTGACTTCCAAACACGTGAGGAGTTGTTCCAGAGCTACCTGAATTCGAAGAATGTGGAGTTGTTCCCCAAGGTGGACTTTAAGGAGCTGGCCTCCAGGACTGAAGGGTACTCCGGCAGTGATATCAAATTGGTCTGCAAGGAAGCTCTTATGTCTACAGTTAGAAAGATGCTGCCGTCAATGAGTGGAAAAGGTGAGTATGATAGCTACCTGATATATGTATATTAGAATCATTGGGGCCGTGTCGTTGCTCGAGCACTTAGGCTTAAGGAGGTGACATGTAGTATGCGTGGCTTAGTGGAAGGACGTACCTACGGTAGTGAGATCAGCCACACTTGGCGATGGCGCCCACTAAGGATGGTGGGCTTGATGATTTTTGGTAATTAATTTTACCAATCGGGTGTGCGGCGAATGTACAAGTAGCTCCCCGACTCATGGTACTGGAAGGATTAGTGGGGTTTAAGTTGTTAGGAGTCTGTTATTCCCAGACGAAGGGCATCCATGAGGATTTCCCCATGATAAAAAAAAAAAATTCAGCTCGGGACATCAGGAAAGTCGCTGTGCAGTATCCATGTAGCAGCGGAGGTGAGGGGAAAGTACTGCGCAGCCAGTGGCACACTTCAGAGCCGTTATAAAGTTTAATTTTACCGAACGGCAGGCGTTTTGGAGGACTGTCTATGTAATATTGACGTTCAAAAAGTGCTGATTTTCAGCCTAATTTGAATAATAGTAGATTAGTAGCCAAGGGCTTTAAGGCGTTAATTGCAGCGCTTTCTATTCCTGTCTATTCACATCTTTTTTTTAAATTATTTTTTCAAGAACGAAATTGGGCTTCACCGTTCGATATTTAAAATTGATGACTATTGTACTCGAAGACAAGGCTGAATAGCGAAGCGAACCAGTATGATGGTTAGGTGAACGCGAATTTTTTAAAAGAGTGAAGAGTTATTTTTTAATTACTTACCGCCCTAGCGCTTTTATAGCTACATAATAATGTGGGCTTGTAGGCGACCAATTAGCGCTCTAGGATAATAATCATAGAGCACTAATTGGTCACCTACAAGCCCCATTTGGGAGTAATAAGGACCTACTTACTGAATATGAGAGATGTAAATGACTTTTGATTTTGACCATAATAAACGTCTCTTCCAGGTATCGTAGCAAATCGTAAGGATAGACTGGACCTGAACGATATACTATTAGCGATTGAGAAGACTAAGCCAGTCTCGAAGAATCTAACCAAGAGACACATGGAATGGCAGAATGAGATGGGCTGTTCTTAGAATTTTCAATACATAAATTAATGAGAAATCTAGGGTCTTGCTATAAGTAAAGCAAGTACTTAGTAGTATTAATTATTTATTTATTGAAATATAGTTTGTAAATCGTAGGCTTTCCTACAAACGGGTTTGTTGAAATGAAATGTTTGGATCACAGTCAGAGCTTTTTGGCTCTTTTAGCTTAGAAAAAATGTGCTAAATTTTGTTTTATATCAAATATTTGATCTTTTTGATAAGAAGTTTTAAGAAGTACTGTTTTTTTTTTTGTAAATAATGTATTGTGAATGATTCACGGTGTTTTATTTCTTTTAAGGCAAACCTAGAAACTAAAGAGTCCAGCTGGTTAGCATAATAACAAATTTGTGTTCGATATTTTCTTTTAGCTTGTCTGACAGACAATCGTCGGACTAAGCGATTGGCTTCTTGGCTGGAACCATCGGGCACAAAAAAGAGAGGAGGTCCAACCACTCGATGGGTACACGACATAGTGCAAGTGGCTATCGAGCAATAGATGAACGTGGCAGGTGACAGGGACACTTGGCATTCTCTAGAGGAGGCTTTCACCTCCAGCTAACGGGGGGTTCTTACTTCTTTTTTGCTCAAAAATACAGCAAACTTCTAACTATTAATATTTAATCATGTTTATTAGTTTTATTGTTAATTCTGTAAGTGTACAGTAAGAAATAAAAGGCTTTTTTATTTTTATTTTTTTTTTTTTTAGGAAAAACTGCGATTAATATAGATACAATATGTAAAGAAAACCTCGTCCGACCCATAAGGATAATAAAGGTTTGGTAAACACATGACCAAATAAAATATGAAAGTTTACATAATCAATAATACTAATGATTTTTGTAATATTTTTACTTCCCCAAAATTTGGTAGTTTTTTTTAAAAAGCGACACCAATTTCGACCGTATTATTATGAGTGATGCGACCGCGTGCCCTGTCTCCCTTCGCCCGCGCATGTATTGCCTACCGCATACCTATGTATTAAGTTAGACACCACCTTTTGAGAAAAAAAAAATTAGGCGGAATTTTTAAGTTTAGCCCGGCTTTGTATGCATTAGTAGAATCAGTTATTGATACCTAACAATACCTTCACGGATCGGACCGGGTTTTCTTTACATATTGTTTAAGATCACGTGACCGTCGCAAAATATTACGCAAAACTGCGCAGAGGGCGCCACAAGCACATACAGTATGCAAACAGCCATATTGCGCAATCTCGTATTCTTGTCGTACTGAATTGATTAAATGTAAAAACTGGGTGTACACTATTCTATGAAGGTTTATATGTATGAGAGATAAGAAATCGACTGAAGCCCGATTTCTTGTACCAGAGTTGCTTCAAATCTGTTTTAAGTTTAATTACTTTCCTCATAAGAAGGTATAGTTTTACTATACGAGGGTTAAACTGAAAGTTCTTAGAAAATCAAAAACTGATAACATTAGCCAGTTATTAGTTTTATTATATCTTTTCAAAATATTGTCCATTCACGTCAATACACCGTTGCATGCGATGGAACCACTGGGAAAAGCACTTTGCCCACTCGTCCTTAGTGGGCTCTTCAATGGCATCGCGATACGCAGCCACCGCTTCTTCAGCATTCATAAACCGCTTTCCTTTAAGTTTTTCTTTAATTTTTGAAAATAAATAAAAATCACAAGGCGCGAGGTCGGGACTATACGGCGGGTGACCCAGTAATTCAACGTTTGATGTCGCCAAATAGTCGATCGTTCGCTTGGCGGTGTGCGACGAGGCGTTGTCGTGGTGAAGGAGGATCCTACTGCGAAGTCGTTTCTCTCGAACTTTTTCCAAGACTAGTGGCAAACAATTGGTAGTGTACTATTCTGCAGAAACTGTTTTTTGATCCTCTAACACAATTGTTGCGAAATGACCTATCCTTCCAAAGAACGAGGCCACCATTTTTTTTCCGCACTTCGATCTCTCTTCACTTTAGTTGGCAACTCCTCGAAAGGAAACACCCACTTTTGGTTTCAGGATCATAACAGTAAATCCAGCTTTCGTCACCTGTTAGTATGTCGAACACAGCATTTGAGTCACCTCCGTTAAATCTTTCAATCATTTTACGGCACCAATCCACACGATGGAGTTTTTGAGCCTCAGTCAAATTATGAGGTATCACCGGGCGCAAAGCTAAATGTTCGTGGAGGATTTTGTGCACTTGACTCATACCGATGCCTAAGCTTGTCCGAATCTGCTGATAGGTCACTCTTTTGTCAGTGTCTATCATACGCCGCACAACACAGATGTTATCTTCAGTCGTCGCCGTAGAAGGCCGTCCCTCACGTAAATCATCAGTGAGATTAGTGCGACCACGTTTAAACTCATTAAACCAGTTGTAAACAGTCGCACAAGATGGGGCTTCATCATGAAAGGCCAATCGTAGTCTATCATAACTTTCTTGTTGACTTAAATGACATCGGAAAGTCATAAAAAATCATTGCACGAAAATTTTCTCGTGTCCAACTAGGTTTAAAATACCATTTAACAGAATTAAATTATTGAGCAATATATTCTAAAGAGAATATTAGTAGAGGTTTGCTCGGCTGCACCAACTCTACAGAATAATTCATGTTGCTCCTAGTATCAAATACCTTATCCATACTCCACAAATAAAATGCCATTTCCGCAAAATGAGAACTAAATAAATGAAATATTAGGAATAATGAAATCTTTGGATCAAAATTAAAATATGCATTTGGAACTTGCACCTTTCACACTAACTATTACAATAATTTCACATTTCAACATAAAATGACAATAATATAAGACAAGTGTAACTTAGAATATACTTAAATCTACATTGAAAACAAAAGAAATAAGCATATAATAATTTGAGAAAACTTGACAACGCGGACATTGTGGGGCATCCGAGAATGATCACTTTAGTTTTATGTAATTTTTGTAATCTATTTATGCTTGTTTAGCATGTTTAGGTGTTTTTTTTTTATTTTACATTTATAATTTAATAAAAAATAACCAAAAATGTAATATGGTGGCACGACAAAGAGATTTTGTAAATATAATTTTAATGTCTTTGTGGCATGATGACTGCTGTGACAATTATTCATGTTGACGTGACACAAACAATTTTCAATTTGCCGCCAAATCGTATAACTAATGACAAATGAATGAAATATATACTCAGTAATATTATTGGCAAAGAGTTCTATTTTCAAATTTTAGATTTTTTTTTTATTATATTGTTTATAAGTGGCCAGTTCTAAGAACTTTCAGTTTGACCCTCGTAGTAGGTAGGTATTTATACAGAGTGGTGCCGACAATACAATAAAATAAAACACGAACAATGCTGGCTCATAGAAATAATCCTAAGCCATAGAAAAAAACCTAGCATCAAAAATTTAAATTTCAAACAAACTAAATTGCAAACGGAATAGAACATCCTTTAAAAATATTAGTTCACTGACCTCCGATCGGCGACAGCGCGATCCTGTATCGACTTGCTTTTTTCGCGCCATTATTATTAAAGTTTAGTACCTACCACTGGATGCGGCTGTCATCAACCTGTAAGCGTTCCCTTATCAACATATACATCACGTAGAAAATGTGAAAAATGAAAAATAATTTCCTGTGACTAAACTAATGGACATATTCATATCATTTTTTATGGGTAGACTGAGAATATGTTGAGGTACAAAATGTTTAATTTATTGTCGTATTGTCAGCACCACTCTATATATTACGAAGTGATACACGTGTTACGCGACACCGCCTCAGCCGATCACATCGCGCCACCCTAGCCAGCCAATAACAGCCGATCACATCGCGCCACCCTAGCCAGCCAATACCAACCGATCACAGCGCGCCACTCTAGCCAGCCAACCACAGCCAAGCCAAGCTATCACCGTTCCCGGATGCCTCCGGTGGGGGAAATGCTATAAAAGCCTTGCGAGCTCACTTGTCGCCCATTATTATTGCTGCGATTACACGACCAAGCTCTGTTCTTCTGATAACTCTGTTCGATTTTATATTGATTGAAACTTTTATTAAAATTAAAATAGTTTATTCATTTATGCCCTTCTGTTTCACACGCTTTATTTGTGGTTAGTAAGTGTACAAATTAGAGGTGGACAAAGTGTATCTTTTCTGCAATTGGAACATTTGCATCTCGCATCTGTAAAGTGATCCTAAATACTGATGTTTTATATGGATCATTGGCTCAAAGGATATAAAATATGAATGTTAGGTACGTATATAAACCATTTGTAGCATCTATTGTAGCAGATGCTACACATGTTCTCTTACCCGCTGGGAAAGGTCGGCTATAAATCACACCAGGCCCGCGGAAGTTATGGCGCGCGTCGCTGCAACCCTGACCTCCGCAGCGAGGGTTCCCATAAATCTCACCCCGGAAGACATCTGTTGACCAACGGTCAATGTGCGTGAGAACCATAGCGAGTCATCTGGCACGTGACTGGATTGGCGCGCTTTCTACATTAACCAATCAAACGCCGCACCCACGCCCGAACGACAACCGAACGCACGCAACACCGCGTCGACATCCGCAGGACAGGAAGCTGATTTACTATTGGTTACCCCACTATTGTTTAGAGATAGTTAGTATTTAAGTGAGTGCATAGGTAAGAGACATTATTATATTCTATTCCACTCTATCACATTACACTCTATTACATTACAGTCCATTCTGTTCACACTCTTGTATCACGTACACGTCAAATACATTGTAAGTACCCTTTTACATTCGTGCAATACACAAAGTTCGATTTATCTGAGTTTTAATTACGTAACCCGACGTAGGTCGGGTTACGTTCGCTACACATTCTATGTGATGCTCAAGCGCCTTGGTGGTTATTTTAACGACAATGGTTGTCTCCTTAAAATTATGTAAGGTTGTCGCCCGCTCACTCGCGTCTTAATAGAAGTAACCCAGTAGGTATTAATCTCCCTCCCTCGCTGATCACGAGCGACACGTCGCGCGGAATGAGCACAGAGCAAAGTAATGTTTCAGATATAAACGATGCGTTTGAAACGTTGTTACTGAACCAATCTTTTGAGCCACTTCAATGATCCGGATCAGCAGGGCTGCCATGAGTTTTCATTATTATTTATTTAAGTGTGCATTTTACACCACACATGTTATGGTGTAAAACTGTTTTACATCCGTCACCTCACATCAGGTTCAGTTGAAAACCAGCGTCAGGCACTAATTGTCTGGCATTTTTGCTGAACTGGACCTTTATGGTGCAGCCGCGAGGCACACTGCTGATATTTTTTACTTTCTATTTGATTTATATTTATTGCTGCCTGATGTATGTTTATTTTACATGTGTTGTGTGTCTTTGTCTGTGCTGAATAAATGTATTTTCTTTCTTTCATTACGAAAACTGGATTTCGATATCGAGCGCGTTTGACTCATCGATTGGCCCTCTTCAAGGTTGTAAGAACTCTCAACAAATGAGAGCGCCAAACGCACTCGCTGCGTATTATAGTCACACAGGATCGATGAGTAGTTCTTTAAAGGAATTTACACACGCAAGGTGTCCAAAAAGAGTATCGGGTATTTGTTTTCGCGCCATATTCGAAACGGGGCGTCTAAAGGGAGCGGGGAGGGGTTCGTGGCGTCCGCCATTTTGTGGAGTTTTAGTCACGATGGAACAGTTCTCAGGGACGCATCGCGCATTTTGTGTACGAGCGTATTATCGTAATGGCGATTCAATAGTGACTGCTCAACGTCTCTATCGTGCGGAATATCGTACACGCCACGCGCCAAGTGACGATAGAATTAGGAAATGGATCAGGATGTTCGAGAATACAGGTGCGACAGTTAAAATTCAAAACTCTGGTCGTCCTCGTTCAGTTCGTGATGAAGAAACAATTCAAGAAGTTGAGGCGTCGGTTCGTCAAAATCCATCTTTATCCTTCCGAAAGCGAAGCCAAGCGCTGAACATCAAAAAATCGTCTTTAGGTACATTCGATTTTAAAGAAAGACTTACATCTAAAAGCCTATAAAATTCAATTGGTTCAAGAATTTAAGGATACGGACTATGCGAATCGACTGAATTTTGCGAACGAAATGCTGCAGTGATTTAACAACTTTAACAACATACTGTTCAGTGACGAAGCAAATTTTCACCTGAATGGTCATGTTAACAAGCAGAATTGTCGGTACTGGGCAGTGGAGAATCCGAGACGAAAGCATGAACGACCCCTGCATAACCCAAAGGTCGTTGTTTGGGCCGCTATGTCTGCTAAAGGCATAATTGGTTCTTAATTTCATGAAGATCAACGAGTCCGAGCAATTAATGTGAATAGTAACCGTTATTGCGATATGTTGCGAAATTTCTTGGTCTAAGAGTTGCAGGAGTTTACAGGTTTCAACTCAAAAACGTGGTTCCAACAAGATGGGGCCACTTGCCATACCTCAAATGACTCAATGGAAGTTGTTAACGAATTATTCCCTAATAAAAGTCATTTCGCGAAGGGGTAACATCAACTGGCCTCCCAGAAGTCCCGATCTTAGCCCGCTCAACTATTTTGCATGGGGATACCTTAAAAGTAAGGTTTATCAAAATAATCCGACGACTCTAACCCAGTTGAAGCAAAACATCAGATCAGAAATGGCAGCAATATCGATAGCTATTTGTCAACGTGTTATTGCCAATCTTCGTTCCCGATTAGTAGAGTGCCAGCAACGTAACGGTCACCATTTGGATAACATCATCTTTTCCAAATAATTCTCCAATTCATATGCTATTAATAAACAATAAACGTTTTTATTACTTACAAATAATTTTTGTTTTATTGAACTTACAAATACCCGATACCCTTTCTGGACACCTTGTACAAACGCTGTGTAGTTTTTGTGCGTAAGCGCAGGAATTATCGCGTTAGTTGGAGTTGAGAAAATTATCACTAAGAATATAATAATAATAATAATAAAGTATTTATTTCACAAAAAAATCATAGCACTTCACACTGTTACATAAAAGGAAAGTTTACAATTACTATGCAATAGTCGCCTCTATCTTTTAAACTAGGACTTGCCTGTATCTTAAAAGATAGGGTTCAGCCAAATGGAATATATAATTAGCCTATAATGTTTCCACTCTGTGTGAGAAAATGGGCCGTAAAGCCAAAACAAAGCCTTGCCGCCAAGCGATTTGTCGTGTTCCGGCATGATGTCTGGTGAAGCCGTACGGAGGACGGGGCTGAGCAGTTGTGTTGTGATGTGTGCCGGGTACGATGCGCCAAATGTTGTTGTGTTGGAAGTTTGGTCGTGGAGGGTCTAGATCAATCTCCCTTTGGCGCAGCATCGTTGGTCGTGTTGTTGGGTTTAACATTGCATCACCTCGCTCAACTGTTGTCTTCCTTTCTATTCGCTCAATCTGAGTGAATAGGTTCTTAATAAACTAGTGCGCTTTAACATCAACGAGCGCATCACTGCTTAGCATCAGGTGGGATTGCGGTCAAGCGCTAGTTTATAATTATTAAAAATAAATAATCTACCATGCCAGTCCAGTGCGAATTGGTAGATGTCACACGCCTTCGATGTTTTGTGGTTCTAGAATATGCCGCGGTTTCCTCACAATACTTTCCTTCACCGTTTGGAGAGCAGTGGGGATGAAATAATGTAGGTACACAAAGTAAAGTGTCTGGTGGGGTTCGAGCCTACGACCTTACAACTTAAGTCGCGGCCGACACCACTAAGCCACCGCTGATCTCCCTAAGAATAAAACAGCGATACTATACTGATATCTTTATTGACGACATTTAGACCAACATCAGTTCATCTATACAAAATATTGTTTCATTTAAATACACTTCTTACACTACAGACACAGTTCAATTCCTGCATTCGTTCTCACATTCTAAAATAAGCTGTAGACAGACAAAAATAAGGTCTAATATTAGTTACAATATTCATCAGTTGTTTATTGTGTTAAAATAATACTGGAGGACCAATCGTTGCTTGTAGTTATAGCAATTTTGATGTTAAAGATTAAGAATTGCGTTTAACTTCGAGAATAATTTACAATGGCACCTTGCTAAGTAGGTAGGTCAATAGAGGTAGATATTATTCTCCAAAAATGTAAACAAATACGAATTTACAGAGAATTCATTTTAATTTCTACACGATAAAGTTCAGTGACGCTAAAACTTATAACTTTTTCATTCTAGAATGAACTTAATTGTCATTGAAATAAAGCTGATATTTGTTTAACTTGAAATAGGGTGGGGGGTGTGCGGTACTGAGTGTTAGATGTACTCAGGAATGAAATGAAAAAATCATCAATGTATAGGATGCTTATTTGTATGTTTGGGCTGTTTGATAAAGGGTAGGTAGATAATTAGGAGTAGAGTAGAGACACTAGTTACTAAGTAACAAAAGAGGACACCGTAGGAGCGGGCTTGCGGGTGGTGAGCAGTGGGCAGCACGCCACACGGTAAGGACCTGTAGGCCTAGTATGAGTTTTCATTACGAAACTCGTTCGACGATATCGAGCGCGTTTGACTTGGCGATTGGCCCGTTTCAAGGTCGTAAGAACTCTCAACCAATTAGAGCGCCAAACGCGCTCGATACCAACGATCGAGTTTCGTATTTAAAACTCATACTAGGCCTACAGGCCAGAGTCGACGTCGCAACGTGTTTCACGCGCGTCTCAAAAAGATGTCAGCACATCATGACGGGGTCCACGAAGACCGATGCCTCCTGGGTCAGGGTTGCGGGTTGGTTAAAAAACAACCGGGGCTCTGGCGCACAGGCAAGTGAAGGGTGGGTTTTAGTCAGTAAAAGTCTGACACGCCCTTCCGCTCCGTCCAGAGCAGGAGAGGTCATTTAATGATTTCCCGTTCAAAACAAAAAAAAAAGGTATGGCCTGCTTGATATAAGGTAGGTAGACAGTTACACTAGTTACTCAGTAACAAAAGAGTTAAAAGGGAGCAGTATTTTTCTCTCTGAAAAATATATAAAAATAATAATAAAAAAAAAACAACAATTGCGGTTCCTGCAACTGCCGAGTCTGTCAGTCAGTGATGTTAATTTTTATATCACTTCCCGCAAAGTTTCGATCCTTGTGTGTATATCGGAATAAAAAGTGAACAAAGGCGTAAAGTACCAAACACACACATTTTCATATCATTCACTCACGCTCATTCTATTAGTGTGATTATCTAGCCAGCTGCCATTGTAAATTATATTATTAGAGAAGTTAACCGGGATCCTTTAGGCTTGACGTGCACTATCGCGTACTGACAAAAAACAGTGTGCGGCTTATACAGTTCATTCAGTTATTTAGCTCGGATTTTGAATCATTACCAAACACATCTTTGTTCACATTTCAACAAGGTTGGTATTACGCTGGCAATGAAAAGCCTGTCAAAATTATTGATGATTCTCTATTCCAGTTTATACAATAAAATGATGGGACAAGAATGATGACATGCATTATGCGTTTAACCTTCAAAGACCGGCTTGATTCACAAAAGCATATTTTACATGGCCCCAGAAATATTTTACAAAGTATCAAATTGGTATAAGGATTTAAAAACTTACTATTAAAAAAAATTAATTGAAAATATGTTATTACTCCACAAGGGACGTTCTTAGCGTGGATACGCTTAATTTTTCTTTATAACCTTTCTAAAGTAGTGCGTGAGCCCGCCTTATGGTAAGCAGTTTTATAAGTTATCGCCCCTGGCTCTTCAGCCATAATGCTGTGATTTTTAAACTCGAAGCCTTTCGAGTTTAAAAATCACAGCATTATTAGGGTAAGTAGTCACGACCTCTCAAGGTCAACTAAGAGTTGCCCTTTAAAAAAAAACATCTACCTAAGGCACGGCACACCGGTTTATTTCAAACATAGAAGACAGATTTTTACACCATGTTATATTTTTCCAGACTACATTTAGAAATTGTTGCAGAGTCGTTACCGAGCGATTACGATAGATCATAGTTCTTGCGCGCGCGCCACAACCGACGCCAGAGGTCAACGGACCGTGCTCGCCCGCCCGAGCGGACCGTTGACCATATTTTTGTTGGGACAACCAAGTAGAATAGCAAGCCCATAACTTTGTGGTTTTTCATGATATCTTTTTGTAATTTTGTACATATATTTTTTACTTAAAAGTACTGGACACGTGTTTCGGGTTTTGCATAAACAATAAATAATATTGTATACAGTATGTTAACAAAACCCTGTCCGACCCATAAGGATAATAAAGGTTAGGTAAACACATGACCAAATATAATATAAAATTTTACGTAATCATCATAGTACCAACACAAATGAATTTTGAAATAATCTTTTTTTCCCGCGAATTAATTCCATCTTCCCCGAAATTTGGTAATTTTAAAAAAAAGTGACAACACCGGTATTATTATGAGCGAATAGCGATGCGACCACGTGCCGCGTGCCCTGCCGCCCGCGCCCCGCGGAAGGGTGGTTAACGCAGATTTATTAAATTACCACTTTTTGCGAAATAATATTTATTTTTTTAGGTGGATTTTTTTTTTAAGTTTAGCCCGGTTTTGTATCCATTAGTAGAATCAGTTATCGATACCTAACAACACCTTCACGGGTCGGACAGGGTTTTCTTAACATACTGTATACGTTAAAGCTGGGACTGTGTATCCGCAGTAGTGCACGGCTTTCCTTTAATGAAACAAATATTAATAATTTGACTAGACTAGTACCAATTCAAACTATTATAAAGATCAACTGAAGACAATTTTTTTTACACTTTTATGCAGTTTTAGGATAAACGACACATTTTTTTTTTTAAATATTTACGGACAGTTTCTCGAACAAAAATAATCAAAGAATCAATTCTTTATTATTTTCTAATTGGTTGAACGATTTATCATCAACCAATCACAAGTTTACTCGTACTTGACAATTTGTAACATAATTTAGAGTCTATTTTCGTTCGAGTAACCTTCCCTTATCTTTGGAACAAAATAATTTTACAATGATTTTTTTTATATTTAAGATTTACATTTGGGTTATTTTAAAATAAACAAAATTATTTCTAGACAGTCCAGTCCACCCTTCACAGTTTTTTTTTAAATCTTATACAAATATACAAAATAATAAAGAATATTATTTTTATATTTTTTGGAAATATTTTCTTTTTTATTGACATATAAACATTTTTTGGCACTTCGTTCAAACGAAGTTTTATAAATATTAATATTACGAGCCTATCGTAGAAATATGTACGCAAACTAAAAATTTTATTGAACTATTCAAAAAGGTTCACAAAACGCATTAAATCGACAGACTATTTCAAAATTTAAATTAGAAAAATAAACAATAAATAAGGCAACTTAAAACTAAAGCTAATAAGATTCATTTTCAAGGAAAAAGTTTTCACTTGTGATTTTATGAAAGAGACCAAGGATTGTGGTCCCACAAACATAGCTAACGTTCATAAAACAATTAAATCAATATTTCTCACTTCTCATACATACCACAAGCCTATCACAGATGTATCTATAGAAAGGGAGATTTTTTTTAAGACATAAACGAGTACCTTTCGAAATTCAAATTATTTTTCGTTTTGGGCATATTGCAGGTCAGAGTCAGGGTAAATTTTGTTATGATATTTATTTTTAGATTTCCTATCCCGAGGAATATCCGGACAAAAATTATCCCATATATGAATCCGGGCTATATAACACCTGTGTCAAATTTCATCCAAAACCGTTCAGTATTTTTAGCGTGAAAGAATAACAAAACATACATCCATATACACAAACTTTAAAGTTTATAATGTTATATAATTATAAAAATAATAAATATATGACATTAAAAGTCAATTTTAACTCAAACTTAATGTTTACGGATTTATTGTTTGCGGATTAGCTTAGTAAAATTTCAAATTTATGTATTATTTTTCGATATAGATATTTAGGAATATGATAAGAACTGAATAAATTACAATTATTGATTGAGATAAGCATTGAGATTTGCAATATTTATGATTATTACAGTGGATGCATTACGGTATGTTTTTTGCATCCAGCATTACGGTATGTTTTTTTTTGTTTTTACACCATCAAAGCTATGTTTTGTTAGGTATGAACATTCTTCACAAATAAATTATTTCTGATTTCTGATTCTGTCCTGCAAATTGCAAAAAACGTAAGCACAATTTGAGTTTCACTATCTACTAGCGCTTCTCCCATAAAGCCTGTTCACATAGATAAACAATTAAAGTTTTACCATTGATTCAAATTTTTTGTGACATTTCAACTTGTGTTATTAGTTCGAATATGTATATAAAAATAAAGAATAAAAAAAAATATGTATATAAACAGCATATTCACAAGTTCAACAGAATTTTACTAACAGATCGTATATATCTTATTAAAAGGGCATCGAAGGTCTGTGGCATTTTTGTATAGATTATATAGAAAAAATGGCGGATACTGAAGGTATGGCAGGCTTCATACAAAAAATCTTCAACTCTCTTTTAAAACGTTTTGTGAACAGGCTTTAAGTAACTTGAATATTTTAAAACAATTACTTTCAGTATTGAAAATAAAAGAAGGTATAAACGAATAAAAAGGACTTGTAATGTTATGACAGTCATTTATCTTTCATTTTCGTTACGCTTCAAGTCTCACACTTTCCTTAAACATTACCTATTAATATTAATAGTATACAAAAAAGGAAAATACAGTAAGTGCCATAAGAGCGTGCCTAAGCCGCACGCACGCACACATACACGCATACATACGGCAAATAAAACAAATGCCCCTCGCGAGTAGACGTATGTAAACTACTTACTGGCCGGGATCATTGAAGTGATTCAAAAGATTGAATCAGTAACTCAAGTTTCAAACTCATCATTTTGATCTGAAACATACTTTGCTCTGTGCTCATTCCCGCGTCATGTCGCTCGCGAGCCGACTGAGCAGTGGGCGAGCGAGAGAGGGAGACTTAGAGACACAGAGTTCTTCTATTGACTCGTACGTTAAGAATGAGCGGGCGCCATAATGACAATCTACATATAGATCTTCGTGGTCGTTGAAATGACTAAGGCTCTTAAGTATCAAATACGATCGTATTTTCCATGTAATTTATACGTAACATTCTGTGATCGAATCAGGAGTGAGTACATTCGTAGAGGAACTAAAGTCGCCGACATAGCCCAGCGGATTACCTTTCTGAAGTGGCAGTGGGCGAGGCACATAGCTCGTAGAGCCGATGGCGGATGGGGCAGAAAGGCTCTTGAATGGGGACCGCGTACCGGCAGCGCAGCGACGGATGCCCACCGACTAGGTGGTCGGATGATCACACCAAAATCACAGGGAAACGCTGGATGCAGGTTACGTCCAACCGTTCTTTTTGGAAATCCTTGGGGTAGGACTATGTCCAGCGGTGGACTACATGTGGCTGAGATGATGATGCTTCTGTATTTCATATCCTTAGGGCTGATGATCAGAATGAGCCAAATAAACCATAGTATTTCGGATCATTTAAATGATCGAGATGCAAGCGTTTCAATCGCAAATAAGCTACACTATGCCCACCTCTATTCGTGTGTGCGTTTGCATATGAAGCGTGTTCTTGTGTGCGTGCATTGTCGCTTTAATGGAACCTACTGTACTTGTTTATTTGTTAATTAGTCCAAATAAAAAAACATAAGCTTACTGTTTGAGCGAGTGGGGGCCGAAAACAAAGGCCTAATTGCACGGAGACAGTTGCCAGCTCATCTGTTGGCGAGAATGTCCATACTGAGCCAGTATCGTAGTTATGACTGACTTAACGGTGTCAATCGCGTGCAATCGAGGGTTAATCTATCTCCATGTAAATCAGCGTTAAAAACATAGCAACACTCGCATAAATAGAGAGCTTACATTTGGTTACAAGGACTACTAATTTAGTTACAATAATTTTACCTACCCTCCTTTTCGATATAACCCATTAGATTTTTGTAGAACGTTCTTCAAACCTGATGAGATCGTTCCAAAAGAGGGATTCATGAAAGCTGTTCCGCATTTTTATACACAAGGCAATTTGCGACAGTTATTTCAAAATAAATAATGTTGCCACAGTAAATATTGTAATTTATGTTATGACCTTTTTAATTCATACTTAGTCCACAAGAATTCTAGAGCTCAATCAGCAAATACTAAATTACACTAAGAATGAGGATATAATATAACAGGAAAAACAGAAAAAACTATATTGCTATAAGAATGTTAATCACAATTTGAATCAATGTAAAGCATATTGCTATTATCCATTGCTCCATGTGTTCGAACCGTCAAAATGTAACCCATTACTACAGATATTGTGTTACGCAAATCAGTTGATTTTACTTTTGCAAACACAAAAATTTTCGCTTTGTTTTTTTTATGAACAATAGGCTATTTGACTAAAAAAAACTAATTAGTCCGTCAGTCAGATCTACTAAAATACTAGACACGTATTTTTTTTTCATATAAACAAAAAATGAAGACGTCACAGTGCGTTGAATACTCGTGTGACGTCACTGCACGCTACACTTTTTAGCGCGCAGTGACGTCACCAGCCACCACATCTTTGATGCCTTTTATATTTGTAAATTTTTATTGGTTTCATAAAACAAATTATACGTATCCAATATTTTTCTATAATCTGAATGACGGACAAAAGAGAATCTTTTTTTTACCCAGGAAACATCCCTATTCCTTCAAATAAATATCAAATAACTTTATCTCTCCGCCTCATTAACAAACTTTATGACTATTTAATACTTTATACAGTAAGGTCACTGAACATTTAATTCTTTTTAGAAGAAATATAGTATTTTATAGTGGCCATACCGTAACTAAAATCTACTAATCTTCTAATGAATATGAAATCCTGTTTTACTATTTTAAGCGAGTAACACTGGTTATTTAATTATTAAAAATGTCATGTACAAAATTTAAGTTTATATTTTTCTTCTAGAGTATTTCCTGTTGTAAAGTTATTTTGTGATCTTTTAAAGACACATTCGAAGAGTAAAGTTGATATGTCCTAATTAAATTACTGTTTGCTGTTTGAAATTTTACTATAGTTTTTTTTTATGAATTTGTTTACAATAATACAAATCTATTTTAAATACAATGATTTTCTATCCAAAAAGCTTAAAAAACTTGTTATTATTTAAATCGTAAACGTCTAATTTTTAACTGAAGAAAGAATGACAGCAGATGACTCGTAACAAAGCACGCACGAATTCATCTTCAGACTACAAATCTCGATGTTATTTAATTATAATAAAACGCAAAGGCCTGTTTTGTTGTATTTGACAAAGACAACTATTATGAAAAGGCGACAGTAATAATTCTAGTACCAAGACGTACATATGTACATCGAGCTTAAGCCGTTTCTATGGAGGTAAAATTTTTGCGACGAGATGTTATCGCGCGCTAGATTTTCAACTGTCGGTGTTGATCAGTAGGCCTAGTAGGAGTGTTCATTACGAGATTCGATCGTCGATATCGAGCGCGTTTGACTCATCGATTGGCCTGTTTCAAGGTTGTAAGAACTCTTAACCAATGAGAGCGCCAAACGCGTTCGATCCACGGTCGAGATTAGGCTTACTGAGCGTTGAGATTCCAATAGAGTGCATCGCAACACGTAAAAACAAAAGAGACACAGGTATAAGTGACTGAGACGGCGTGAGCTTAATATACCATATCTACGACCAGGAACCCACGGGTTTACTGAATCCTTTTCTATCACATCAGTAGAAGTCGTATCAACGGAACAACAAAAGCAGGCCGCCAAAAACGCTAAAATTACCAGCTTCAAACAAATGTTGCCAGCCCAAAATTTTATTTTTAAACACCGGGTCTATAAATGTTGCCAGTGTTTAGGTGGGATTATATGTAGAAAATGATGGCTGGGATTTGGCCGTCTTCGACTGATGTCCCGTTGTTATTACCGGCGGCGTATGAGAATTGAAATACGACTTTTTCCCCGTTGTTGCAGTCAACCGTCACGCGGCGAAGCCCTTTCGTGCCGTAGAATGAATCGGTGCCCTGGAAGATGTATTAAAAGGGTTAATGGCGAAGTTATAGCTAAAGTAATGTCGTAAATTGAGTGCTAATAAAACTGTTTTGGGTGTGTGCTTTTGTGTAGTTGTTGGCAGAAAACCCAAGTCTGTCTAAGATATCGCAGATGCCTTATCATGTCATTTTTAGCGACTTATTATGCTGCTGTACTCAAGGGAAATTCTGTTTTTAGTGATGGTAGATTTTTGGCATTTACATGTAAATGTCAAAAATCACAGAAAATAATGTCCAATGTAGATTTAATCTATAAAATATCGTGTCATCAGGTAGGGTCAATTATACAACTTTTAGTGGAATAGCCGAATATTATACCTACTAAAAGTTGTATAATGATGTACACCCACTAACTAGCACGCTTTACCATCAACGATTGCATCACTGCTTACCATCAGGCGAGATTGCAGCCAAGCACTCTTTAATAATTATATAAGAACGAAAAAAACACCTTTGAATGCATATTCAGCCTATGATGCTTCCTTTGCTGGGATACCTAATTGCGGTGAGCAATTAAAGTCAGCTGAAATCTACCACGCGGGCCATGGAACTGCATTTTTGGTTCTAGGACATGCCAATTTCCTTTTCTTTTTTTTGGGATGGGTAATCATCAAATGACTTCTCCGGCTCTGGGCGTAGCGGAAGGGTGTGTCAGACTTTTACTGACTAAAACCCACCCGTGTTTCTTCACTTGCCTGTGCGACGGCCAAGGTCGCGGTTTCTTGTTTAACCAACCCGCAACCCTGACCCAGGAGGCATCGGTCTTCTTACATGCCAGTTTCCTCAAGATATTCTTCACCATTATGAGAACAGTCGTAAAGAAATAATCCAGACAAAGTAAAGCTCCCATATAGGCACACACACAGACTAAAACAAAGACAGTCTGTTTGTGTGTGTTATTCTTCGGTCTACTCGAGTTAATTATTCTGTATTAAAGTACCACTTAGTAAACAGAACACTACATAAATCCCTCATGCAAAAAAGAAAGAAAAACACAATAAAACCATAAAAATCAAATGAAGATTTCTATTAGGAAACCCTCACCTCTTTCTCAACTTCACAATTTACTTAAAATGGATCGCTCTTGGCCCAAACACGAAAGTCTGGCCTTTTTTAATAATGGATGCTTCGCGGTGACGTCCCGAAGTGATTTTAATGAACGTACCATTTCTTTGCGGTGTACCATTTTTTTTTAAGTATTTATGAACAGTAATTGTGAGCCCTTTTTTTCCCGGTAGAAGTGATTTCTTCACACTCATCTGGGAATTAAAGAAAAATATTGTGTATCAGTTGATTCTTAGATCGCGTTACTACCTATTATACGACAATTATTCGAGTAAGAAAATAAAAAAGTAAAGAGGTATACCGGATGGCTGAGATTTACACTTCATTCGAAATTAAATATTTGGACAAGCTTTTTTATAGTTCAATCGATTTTCACTTTTATTTCGTTGGTAGCAAGACATACAGGATGAATCTGACATCGTAACGCAAACATCGCGGAAACGCTAGATAGCATGTCACTAAAAAAATTATGATAGTCATTTATGTCGTTAATAAGCGGTTCCAGAAATCAGTGTTTAAAAAAGTGTCGGCTCCGCCTTTGAACGTTGCAAGCGTGCCACTGCGCGTGTTTGTAGGTATGACGTTTACCCCTGATGTGAACTCTATTTAATCACTGATAGGATAGTTTTTCGAGTTTTGTTTACATTGCGCTTTTTTGTATAATTAGTGAAGTAATTAATTTTTACTTTAAAATCTTATTGGGTTATAAAAGTATAGCAATCATGAACGGCCTAAAGAGAAATAAACTGCATTTTTTTATATAAATCAGGAAAATGCGGACCAAAAATTCCACCACTGGGGTTCAGAATCATGTACTGAATCCATGGTACTCATTTGTGCGTCGATGTCAGAGATACCCTTTATAGCAGCAGTAGTATATGCAGTTGGTATTGTAACCACGTTTTTGCTTTTAATGACACTCTTCTGCCTATGGAATAGAAGTGAAAATCGGTGGAATGAACTTTAAAAAAGGTTTATTTTAATTTCTTAATTTTATTCCGAATGGAATGTAGTATCATGCGTTGAATTTATAGTTACTGTTTGTGTGTAGATATCGCAGCCACCTAGAATTTTAGTTTCATTTACAAAACTATTATTTTTTTGTCGCTTGCACGCAGCTTACACGATGCGTTTTCAACGCTCCCTAGAAAAAATATCTTACGCCTAAAATTTACATTTAAAAACTTCTTGGAAACTTCTGCAATTTTAGGACTGGTACACAATTTTTCTTTGATTCCCAATTAGTTTTAGTAATTTTCTTATGAAGCCCATTAGTATACATATAACATACTTTAATTGAGCGAAATCTGGGACAGAGGCTACCTCTCTGTAATAGGGAATGAGCCGCCATCACCCACACTTCAAAGTGCGTGTTGGATATGAGTTAACTAAAGATAGACAAAACCACGTGACTTAGGTACCCGACTAAACGTTAATAATTTAATTTAATTCAGACAACCATATATCCATTTCTATTGTTATGAACTTAAAAACTAAGAGAGACTTAGGCCGGCCATACACGGTCTGCTTGAAGCAGTCAGAATCGACTGCTTCAAGCTGCGACTGCATAGTGAACTACTGCCTTCTACGTACGTGCATACACGAACAGCTCGACCAAGCAACTACTTGGAGCGGTTGAGGGCACGGTGAAATGTCTGACTGCTGAAGCTGTCGACTGCGCTCGCGCAGTTACCTCCCCCCGCGCTCTTCATTCCACGTCGCGCACGCTTGCCGCCCGGTCGCTTCGTTTGTTTAATGAGAACAACTGCTCGAGCAGTTAGGCCGGCCATACTAGGACTGCTTGAAGTAGGTAGGATCGAATGTTTCAAGCTGTTGAGTACGACGGCAAGAGCAGTCCGTGTATGTCGATCACTGACTAACTGCGCGAGCGGTCCATCTATGGCCGGCCATAGTCTTCTGGATGAGGCTGCACAGCAGAGAGCTGTCTAGCTTATCGCTTATTACCTTCAGAATGCTTTTACTGCTCCCACTCAATCTGCTTAGCAGTGAGGCTGTGTTTTTGTGCCAGGTGGTATCAAAGTTGTTGTCGAATATTGTTGACGCACTACAGAAGCTTGGCAGATGCAACAGCGCCCTTAGGGCGTGGTTAAATTGTATGCGCAGAGAATTGTATGCCTGCTGTTTTTTTAAGCTATTGCATAGCTTCTATCACGGGCCTTGAGCGCGGGGACCGAATCCAGAAATTCCGTAACGAAAAAACCTCACGCTCCCCACTCCGACGGCCACGGAGGTGTGGCTTGAAGACCGTACATCGTCTAACGTCGTTTCAGTTCGGCAGTCTTCGGCACGGTATGTTTGTGTGCGTGCGACCACATCTTTTGAAAACAATTTATAGATTTTCAAAAAGAGCATGCATATTGCAGGGCGCGAACTCGGTTCTACACACTTGCCATGTTACTGATAGTCGCGATGTGCTAAACTTGCGATTAATTTTCTCTCTGAAATAGGTCTTCTATAGAGATATGTCATAGACGTCATCGACGTTGTCATGGCTACCTTAAAAATTTAGTAGTGTTTTTATAAAATAGCTTTTTTTTAACGGAAAAGCTAAGATGAATGTCACGCTAATTTTTCATTGGCCTTTTAAATTATTTATAGTGTTGTTTACTAAATAAAAGCGCGTGATTTAATAGAGTAAAAAGTGCTCACGCGGCCGTTTTTTCAACTGTGATTGGCGATATCCGCCATTATTGTGAAATATTTTTTTAAAGAATTTTTATAATTTGTTACACGTGTTATTGGCAAAATTGTGGTATCTATCCACAGGGACCAGATCAAGAGTTGAAGTTTAAGTTTTTATTAAATAAAATATTACAGAAATATGTCGGTGAACGATGTTAATACGAGTAGGTACATTTAAGTATACGAGTTGTAATATTGTTATCTCCGAAACGAAACAACGAAAGTTTAATAAAAATATGCTCGTCGGCTTTTTCTGAGGAAGACATTGATGAGGCAAAAAAGTCATTGTTTGTTTCTACGAAGACAAGACAAAAACATGTATCGAGGCGTAAGAACAAAAAGCAGAAAGACCTAAAATATACGATTACGGTGTTTAAAATCACGGATCCCGAACAATCCCAGTTTTGTGGCATATGACCTTCACAAATTGCCACCAGTTTGCTTTGACTACGTAGAACGTACGTAAAGAAGTTGATGAAGGATTTATTAATTCTACGGCCAGATGTTAACGCAATCAGAAGTGATTATGTTACTAAAGATCAGCTCGAAAATATGGGACCACCATTGACGCGGTATTTTCTAGGTATTTAGAGGATATTAAGTCGCAAACTTATGTTTCTTATTTCAGTTATCATAAACCTATAGTTTCAATGATAAATATTCCTGAATAACCAACAGCTACTGTAAGGTAATAAAACCCACATGTATTGTAAAATAATAAAAATATTTTAAATAATATTAACTTTTTATTTATTTAATAAAAGAAAAATTTGTTTTCTTATCGGTCACCACGCTCAAAAAGTGTAACTTGAATTAATATCAAAGAAAAAGAAATACTGCATAAATAAAATAAATAAATAATTATAATTGCATAAATTGATACAAAATGCTATGCAATAGCTTTACCGCGGCAGTCCCCGAGTGCCACACGTCTTTTTTTTTTGTTGTTGAACTGTATGCACAGACAATTGAATGCCCTTTCGGTATATCTGAACCACAGGCTCGCCGTTTTTTTTATTTTTGTTAGACTTTATGCACAGAGAATTGTATGCCCTTTGGGTATGTTTAAACCACAGGCTCGCTTTTTTTTTATTAAAAACATTGCCTCACAGTAGGAATTTCTCCTGTATCGTGGGTGCTTTTATAAACATGTAATGTTACGTAGAGAAACAATCAGACCCGGAACAACTAAATGTAGGCCAGACAAATATTTGTTCCGTGCGGGTTTATATTTCGATTTCGATTATATGACCACCTCAGTGTGGCTGCTGACAATGCACTGCACTGGCACCCTGACGCACAGTTCGTCGCTCTGGGGGACTTCAACGCCTGCCACCAGGACTGGCTTTTCCCGTACCAGAGGACCGACCACGCTGGGAGAGAGGCGCGAAACTTCGTGCTTTCAATGTGCCTTTCCCAGCTGGTAGAGCACCTGCGGCATGCTGCGCAGCAGTCGATCTCTCATGCACTGCGTCAATCGTGTCGTCATCAAAGCGATTTATAGATGACAGCACATCAAGCTAGCATTAAGCTAAGCTCAAGGTTGATTGGGAATAGTTGACTGATATCGTCCGCTTTGAATACAGTTACTTTAACCGTGACATAGGCCTCCTCCATGGCCCCCCGTGGGAAATTGATGCCCTGGTGCTCTCCCAGGTGCATCAACACCGTGTCGCGGCCCGAGAACGGGGGGAGCGACCCGCCTTAGACGAGGTAAGGCGGGTCCGAATGGTGGTTCAGGGGGAGGCCCTGAGTCGCCGGAGCGAGGCACTCCGCACACCAGCTGCCGGCCACCGGACGATTGGAACGATTCGTCCGGTGTTGGAGGGATAAGTTGGGCGCCGGCATGGCAGCCTCACCTTCCGCATGGTGCAGGTACTGTCCGGGCATGGGTGCTTCAGGCATTACCTGCACAGAGTCGGGAGGAGTTGCCGCGGTGTCACCACTGCGACTCTCTCGACGACCCGGCCGTGCACAGCCTGGTGGAGTGCCCGGCCTGGCGAAACGAGCACCGCGACCTCGTTGCGGCGCTCGGAGTCGGACGCTTCTTCCTGGCAACCATGGTGCGAGCCATGGTTGAAAGCGAGAGTGCATGGGAGGCTGCCGCCTCCTCCTGCGAGACCGTCCTCTCGCAGAAGGAGGCTGCGGAGAGGGAGCGGGAAGAGGATGCTCTTGCCGCTCTCCTCCGGCGTAGACGGGCGGGGCGAAGAAGGCGGGGAACGAACCCCCGTCTCCCCTTTAGCCCCAGAGTGGACCAGCGCATGCGGGTAGCCCCCGCACGTGCATTGCACCGTTCACCACGTCTGGGGATTACTCTGTTACCCGGGCAATCCCCCTTTGGCGCGGAAACCGGCCTTAACAAGGCCGGTAAGCCCTGAGAGCGGCACGGCGACTAGGCCTTCGGGCAGATCCGGTGACACTCTCAACACAGGGCCCGAGGGTAACCGGGTGGTTTTAGTGGGTATTCCCGGCTTCGGCCGGGCGAGTCCCACACACGTCCGACGCCTAGCTAGCGGCGGGTATGGTGCGTAAAGGCATTTCCACTCGAAGGCTTCCTCCATGGCACGCCAACAAGCTCGATCCTGAGCAGTTCTCCACCAGCCATTACCAGCCATCTTTTTGATGTCATCGCTCCATCTCGCCCAAGGGCGTCCTACACTACGTTTGCCAAGACGCGGTCTCCACTCGAGGACTCGTTTACCCCAACGGTTGTCGGTCCTGCGGCATATGTGACCAGCCCATTGCCACTTCAGCTTGCTAATCCTCAGAGCTATGTCGGTAACTCTGGTCCTCTGTCGAATCACCTCATTTCTGATGCGGTCCTTCAGAGAGACGCCCAACATAGCCCGCTCCATAGCTCGCTGAGCGGCTTTAAACTTATGGACTAGTCTTATGTAATTAACTAAAGGTAAACAAAAAACAAACACAGATGACTTACAACTCGCTCGAGTTAACTCTGCACCTCGCTCTGAGAAGTAATTACGGACGGTACAGTTTGTAAAAAAAATAGAAATAAATGTTAATTTTTTTTTTATGTTAACAAAAGGCATCGTTTTGATGATAAAGCATCATAATAATAGGTCATTTTACTCATGACGTTTTGCAATTAAATTGATACATATAGACTGAAATATGTTAATGTAACCAACAGGCTTCAGTAACGCGTCAAAAACGTGAAAAACAAAAAAATATATATATACAGTATGTTAAGAAAACCCTGTCCGACCCGTGAAGGTGTTGTTAGGTATCGATAACTGATTCTACTAATGGATACAAAACCGGGCTAAACTTAAAAAAAAATCCCCCTAAAAAAATAAATATTATTTCGCAAAAATAGGTAACTTAAAAAATGTGCGTTAACACCCTTCCACGGGCGGCGGGCGGCAAGGCACGCGGCACGTGGTCGCGTCGCTATTCGCTCATAATAATACCGGTGTTGTCACTTTTTTAAAAATTACCAAATTTCGGGGAAGTTGGAATTAATTCGCGAGAAAAAAGATTATTTCAAAATTCATTTGTATTGGTACTATGATGATTACGTAAAATTTTATATTATATTTGGTCATGTGTTTACCTAACCTTTATTATCCTTATGGGTCGGACAGGGTTTTCTTAACATACCTACGGTATAAAAAAATCTTTATAAAGCAAAAACTCCACAGAAACAGTAATAACAACAGATCCCCTGTTGTTATTACTGTTTCTGTGGAGTTTTTGCTTTATAAAGATTTTTTTTGATTCAACTGTATTTAGATAATTGTAACAAAAAAAAATATATACAATATGTAAAGAAAACCCTGTCCGACCCATAAGGATAATAAAGGTTAGGTAAACACATGATATGTAATAAATATAATATAAAATTTTACATAATCATTATAGTAACAATACTAATGAATTTTGAAATAATCTTTTTTCCCGCGAATTAATTCAAACTTCCCCGAAATTTGGAAGTTTTTAAAAAAGTGACAACACCATTTTCACGGTATTATTATAAGCGATGCGATCACGTGCCGTGTGCCCTGCCCCCGTCGCCCGCCCGCGTTTGCCTACCGCACATGTATTAAGTTACCTCTTTTTGCGAAATAATATTTAATTTTTTTAGGGGGAATTTCTTTTTAAGTTTAGCTCGGCTTTGTATCCATTAGTAGAATCAGTTATCGCTACCTAACAATACCTTCACGTATCGGACAGAGTTTTCTTTACATATTGTAAGTATATAGCTATCGCTACTCATCGCTTACGGCGAATGCGGTGCGCCGCGTGGGGAAGCGGGACAGGGGGCGCATTCCAGCGAGGTGCACAGTTAGCGCGAGTTATAGTTAACCGACACACGACTTAGTTAAACGTAATACTAGTCACTTCAGTGATACGTCACAGTTTTACTTTGCAATTTAGCAACGTTATTGGCGACGCAGGTTTAGTTCAAAACGGTCTCCAAGGCCGGGAGCACAGGAGAAGAGTAGCCAGCCTATCTGTTTTCTATAGGATGCATTTTGGAGAGTGTGCGAGGCAATTGCATGATTGCATCCCCCCCATCTCCGTTCCATCATCGTACGACCGTACAGCGAGTTTCCACCCTTATGTTGTTGACACCACAACGATCCGAACTAAGCGTTTCGCCTCGTCTTTTAGACCGCGTACATCGAGGGACTGGAATAATTTGCCAGAGGCGGTGTTTCCGTCTGACTACAGTTTAAGTGTCTTCAAGGCTAGAGTGAATAGGCTCTTAATAAACTAGCGCGCTTTACCACCAACGATGCATGATTCCGGTCAAGCATAATATAATAATAATCATAATTAATTCAAAAATAAAAATATATAATTCGATTGTAACGTTGCTAAATTGAAAAGTACAATTGTAACGCTGCGTGACTACTGAAGTCACTGGTATTACCTTTAGTCGGTTAACTAAGTCACATGGATTTATTGTTTACCTTTACTTAACTACTTAAACCAATGAAGTAACATTTCACCAGTTATTTTCTATCAAACGTGCGCAAATCCATATTTCGGACTGCTTCTGAGAAATTCCTGATAGAAAAATCCAATAATACGAATACTTTGGCCGACATGAGAATCGAACACAAGACCTTGCTCAGCAGTGGCCGTAGCAACGTCTTTCAACGATTTTTATCATCTGTTCATGATCTTATCATCTGGTCATCATCCTATAATCTAATCATTATCTTATTATCTGGTCATCATTTAATTAGCTGGTCATCATCTTATCATGTTGTTATCAGCTTATCATATGGTCATCATTTTATTATCTGGTTATCAGTTTATCTTCTGGTCATGATTTGTTAATAATCTTGTCATTTGATCATCATCTTATTATAGTAGAACTCCGGTATCTCAAACCTGGGTAACTTATAAACCTCTATAACTGCAAAAAATAATATGTTACCTTCCCATCAGAGCCCAAAACCTCGATCACTTAAAATACGCAACCTCTATAACTTACATAAATAATCTCTGTATTGGCCCTCAGTAAATATACTCTATAACAACCTCTATAACATAAAATTGTTTGTCAATGAGTAATTTTGAAAGATTGTGCAAAACAAAAGGTTTCGGTATTTATTGCTTGCACGTGTTTACTAGGTAAATTGTTAACGTCAACAATACTATGTCACCTATTGTTTGCTTCTTCGAAATTCTTTAAAGCTTTGCGGCGGTTAGCCTTAAGACAACAGCTTATTTGGATCACAATTTTGCCTTCTGTGTGATCAAACTAGCTTAAAAAGAATTCAAAAAGAAAACCAACAACACCCACACACGCTGATAAATTAAAAGCTATAGCAGCAGTGAAAAATGGTTTGAAAAGGAAAGAAGTTGCGGCTCAGTTTGGGATACATGAGAGTACATTAATATCATCATTAACAAGCTGAAATCTTGAAGAAACAAGAATCAGGAGAAAGTCATCAATGTAAAGGACGAAAAATTACCGAATTCCCTAATTTAGAACGATGTTATTAATATAAAAATAAGAACAAGGGTACATACATATACAGATACGTAAATCACCTACCTCTATACATATAAACCAATCCCTAACATAGACTCTTGATAACTTAAAACCTCTATAACTTAAAATATTTCGTGTTTCCCTTGGACTTTAACTTATCGAGGTTCTACTGTAATTGGTCATCAGCTTATCATCTGGTCATCAGTTTATTATCTGGTCATCATCTTATCATTTGATCACCAGCTTATCAACTTATCATCCGGTCAGTAGCATAACATCTGATCACCATCTTAACAGCGCCTCGTTAATCTAGTGCTACCGCCGAACATCAGGTCTTGAGTTCCATTTCCAGGTCGGGCAGTTTTGGTCAAACTTATTTAAGTTTATAAAGGATAGATAATGACATTATACCTTGAGTTTGGCACTAGCTATGTAGGAAGTGTTGGGCAGGATCTCGACTGGCTCCTTGAACATGGCACGGAAGGTGTCGTCCGTGCCGTCACAGCAGAACGTCGTCGTGTTTGAGCCACACACCTTCTTCGTCGCCAAGTGGATTATCTACAATAGAACAAAATCTACGTTGAGAATCAGCTACTTTTAATTACAAAATTCAATTCAATTTCAATAGTGTACCTATCAAGATTCATAGGTTATAGCTTGGTGATAGGCAAACAGACAGTAGAGTCTTAGTAGGGTCTAGTTTTAACCATTTAGTGACATAACTCTTAAAATTAAAGTAGATTGCCACTCTCTCATATAAAAATTGATCTAAATGTCATGAAAAATGTGAATACTATCAATCAAAGGTACGATAAGGTAAGGTAAAGGTAAGGTAAGGTATCATATACACGCTGGAATTTTAACGGTTGTTTTCCCGCGGCAGAATGATTTGCTTTAAGGAGTACTTTCGATGAATAGAATAAAAGAAAAAATTAAAAATATTTGTGTTATAAAATAATAAGAAATATTTTTTTAAAAGTGAGAAAAGTTAGTTATGCTACCTACAAGTTGTAGGTACTACTCAGAATGGGCATGAAACCACCTCAATGGAAAGCAATGCATTTAATGTTCAAACCATAATAAGCTCCCGCGCGCAGTGATATAAATATAAAACAGCTTGTAGGCAACAATCCGAAAATTCAACACCATGGCGAAAAAGAAAAAAATGTTCAAACCAAAAAAATCTGTCATGTGCGTTAATAAGGTATAAAATAACTTAAATGTACAAAAAATACAAAAAATTACCGCTCAAACTAGCATTAAAAAAAACTACCTTTCAAAGGCGTTGCCGCTTTATAAATGTTCTAAGTAAAATAAGTTCTCGACGCAAAAATTACAAACAATTATCTTAGATAATAATTTTATTTTCGTGAAAAGTAAAAAGTATTTATGAAAATCTTAAGCCCGTAAAAGTATGAATGGATAATAGTTGAAGCACGCGGGTCAATGGCCCCGCGCCATTCAGCTGTAGATTATCAAAAGTTTACTATTGGTTCGTGCTCACTTTCGAGTTTTTTTTTATCACTATGTTAAATCTGCTATTTTATGTTTCTAATATTTTATTTATTAATGAAACGATTGTATTACTAAGACAAAACTGTTTCGCTGCGGGAAAACAACCATTAAAATTCCACGCTGTATAAAAATGACCATATGTAATTTAGGTAAGGTTAGTGCAGAAGTTGAGCAAGCGACTGCTGCGCTGCGTGTCGAAGGTTCGATTCCCGCACGGAAGAAATATTTGTATGGCCTACAGGTAAAAGTAAATGTAGGTAAAGCAAATAGGAATTTCAGCTTTGTATAAGTAGTAATGTAATGTAGGTTCACTGAACTCCATGTGTTAGGAGACCGGTGAGCATACTGAGCAGCGTACATTTGTATGTTAATTTTCTTTTAATTACTAACATTAGTCATCATGATCATCTCAGCGTTAATCCGAGTCGCGTCCAAAGCTTTTCAGCTTTGGAGTTTGGGGTCCGCTTTATCAGTCTAACTGCTGATTTTGGCTTAACTTCGATATTTTCCGTGAACGGACTGCCGTCTGACCTCCACAACCCGAAGGCGATATCGAATTGTTGAACTTTTGAGGGCTTCAACAACCCGTAACGACTGCCACTAGATGTTCGTATGACAACCGGGACCAACAGCTTAACGTGCTTTCCGAGGCACGACCAGACCAGCGCAAATGCTTTCATATTCATGCATACAAATATTTGCACTGCGCGGGGTTCGAACCCGCGCCTCCTTACGCAGTGGCCGCTACCGCTACCGCTAGACCACGGAGGCTGTCAATTACTAACATTAGTGATAAGTAAAATTCCTGTTACGAACAACCTTGCCTTTCTTATGGAGTTTTTTGTCTGAATTAACCCATTACTTCCCAAGCATTGAAAATATTGGATTTTTTTGATGAAATCTTGTATTAGGGCTCTTAATATGTTAAGAAAAAATAATATGGCAAAAAAATAAATTAAAAAAAAACGGTTTCGCTGACTCAGCATGTCCTATAAATAGGACAGTGGGAACATATGGTCAGGAAAAAGTAAAGATAAGAATTATATGGAAATCAGCTTTATTTAAAAATAGGACCAGTAACAGTATCAGAAATAATGTAATAAAAGCTTATTTTGTATGATAAGGTATGAAACAATCACTGCAGAGTGTTTTTTCACATTTAGAACAAAATGTTAAAGGCTTTTTTTTACAGCCTTGTCCTTGGCAACGTCTTTGTTTGTCCCTCTTGGTCATATAGTGACCATAGTTGTCAAATCTTATAGGTTGTAAAAGAACTTCTGAAGTACCTGATGTAAGCTTATTTACTTTGCCTTCCGATTTTTTCATCCAAGAAAAACATACCCTTCTTCTGAAATCAAGCAGAGGTATGGTCTCATCTTTATTTACCTGGTTATAAATAATCCATGCATTGACTAGAGTCATGTCCAAAACACGGATTACTAGAGGCCAATACCATTTTTTACCTCTAAAGCGGATTGGATACTTAGAAATAAGCCAATCATGTTTATCCACTCCTCCCATGTTTTTATTATAATTATGAATAAGCTTTGGCTGATTCACAGCAACTTTGGCCTTTTCTACCTTTGAGTACCTATTAGTTTTTACAAAAGGTTCAACAGTATCAAAATTAGTTAAGAGACATACTACATTGTTATCATGCCATTTCACGCATAATATTTCATTATTTTTATCGAAACGATGATCGGAATAACCACGTTCTTGCTTCTTCATTTCTTGTTTGGTCATGATTGGACATTTCTTAGTCCTATTGTCTCTGACTGTCCCTGTAGCTCTGAACCCTTCAGATTTCAAGTCAATCAACAATTGCATACTGCTGAAGAAGTTATCGAAGTAGACTACATGTGCACTAGGATCAGTACATACTGTAAGCAACTTTTTTACCACTCTTGAACCCAAGCCATCACCAGTATTACAAGATATTTGAGGATCCTTTCCTGTATAAAGCGAAAAGTTATAACAATATCCGCTTACTCCACACAGTGCCCAAAGCTTGTATCCAAATCTTACTGGTTTACCTTTTATAAACTGTTTGATACCATGGTGACCAAAGTATTTGACGATCATTTCATCAACAGCTAAGTTGGATTCAAAAACACCAAACTTTTGGAATGATTTATTAGCTTTATCGATAAATGGGCGAATTTTGAAAGCTTTGTCACTATTATCAATTCTTGAATTGTCATTGAAATGTAAATATGATTTAATTTTATCAAAACGATTCCGAGACATCGCTCGTTCAACAAATGGAATGTGTACATCATCATCTGTGCACCAATATAGTTTGCTTTGAGGCAAGTGGAGATACGAAGAGAAAAACAAAATTCCTATGAATACTTTTAGCTCATTCACGGTAAGATTGAAGTTCAAATCATTTTTATAATTTTTGGCATAGGTTCCTGTTTCATGCACTATATATTCTAGAATCTGGTCACATAACAAGTGTTCGAATATTTCTACCGCAGATTTTCCTTCCAATTCCGTAATCATATTTTCTAAACATTGTTTAGCAGTATTAGATTCCGGCTGAATTTCAGAATATACAGGTTCACACTTACGCCAAATGACTGTCTTGTTGGTCCGAGATGTGGTTTGAGTAGGAAGATCTTCCTCGACGTTATCAATTGTACATGAAAATTCCACTTGACCAGCCACATCTGACACTGGCAGAACTCCCATATCGTCGTCATTACCTTCTTCTATATCAGTCATTTCATCCACTTCATCCGGGGGCAATATCGCAACTTCCAAGTCATTGAACTCCTCGTCACTACAATCTTCAATATCTTGAAGATACTCGGTGATTTCAGACACCATCAATGCTTTTTTATATTTTCTTCTCACTGCATCCATGATCTATAAACAATAATTATACATATATAGTAAGTATAAAAATTATATTATATATATATAAATATATATATACATATACCATCCCAAACTAAACAAATATATCGTTAACCACTTGATAAGAAACAAAATCTAATATTTTTGCTTACCTCCTTTGCTTTCCTCAATCTTATAAAAAAATCACAATTTTTTATATTACGAGATGTGTTGTGCTTGACGAAGACTTATCGACTAAAGTAAAGTTTACGAAACACTTGCAAGAAACAAAACAATAGACACGTTTGAACTTATAGCGAGCGTAACAGGATCGAACACGCTTTCACGGCTACTTGTAAAGACATGTTCCCAGTGTCATATTTATAGTACGCCTTTTTTTGAATTAGTATCACAAGCTTCCAAATAATATTTTGTTTTAGTTTTTAATTATAATAGATTCAGTAGAGATCTAAAAATCTATTTGATGGACTTTGAAGCTGATAACTTTTTATTTTCAGTTTTTTATAATCAAATCATAATACTCTTTTTAAGCTGACGAATTTCCTCAATTTAAAAATATGTATATTATAAATACGATAACTTTTTTAAGAGCGAAAAAAATATATTTTATTGGGAAAATAGTGTGAAAATACGAATTTCATCAAAACCAATAAAAATAATAACCCTAACATAGAAAAAAAAAAATGTTGAATATAGTGTCCTAAAAATAGGACAGTGGGGAGGAATGGGTTAAATGATTTTTATTATCTTACAGAATCAGAATCGTTATTTGTAAACATAGGTTAAAGTGTGAGGTGTTACAGATAAAAATTATACTTCTGCTATGTTTTGCCCAGAGGCGTACAAATATACATACAAATTGACATTGTAAATACTATGTAAACTTATCATAAATAAATCTAATATATAAAATTCTCGTGTCACGGTGTTCGGCTTTAAACTCCTCCGAAACGGCTCGACCGATTTTGATGAATTTTTTTGTGCTTAACCGGTATCTATGAGAATCGGCCAACATCTATTTTTCATCCCCCTAAATGTTAGGGGTAGTCCACCCCTAATTTTTTTTTTATTTTTTAGACAAAATTTTTAATTTCTATTTTTTTATGATACAACATACAAAAATACATACAATCCCCAATTTTCACCCTTCTACGATCAACCCTTATTTTTTAATAGCCATTTTAGTAATTTAATCTATTATTTATATGGCAAAACAACGTTTGCCGGTCAGCTAGTAACAATATAAAAGATAATATCAAGTACATGCATAAATATAAGCCAATTGCAATAAAATGTCAAATGGATGCCTTAAATTTTATCTGTAGTTTGAAATTATTATTCAAAAACTAATCTGCCAGACAGAATTTCATGCACTGTATAATATGGCCTGTCAACTAAATAGACAAAGACATAATAGTGCCAGGAACCCAGTGCTACGTGCTATCTTTTTTTTTTCTAATAATTATAAACTAGCGCTTGACCGCAATCCCGCCTGATGGTAAGCAGTGATGCGATCGTTGATGGTAAAGCGCGCTAGTTTATTAAGAGCCTATTCATTCAGAAAAACTGAGCGAATTGGAAGGAAGACGGCAGTTGAGCGAGGTGATGCAATGTTAAACCCAACAACACGACCAACGATGCTGCGCCAAAGGGAGATTGATCTGAAGACTCTCCACGACCAAAATCCCGACACAACAACATTTGGCGCATCGTACCCGGCACACATCGCAACACAACTGCTCAGGCCCGTCCTCCGTACGGGTAGTATAATAATGTAATATCTCTCCTTTTCTTAATGAAATAGAAAGGAAAAAATGCACTAAACTTATATTAACGTTAGTTGGTGAACAGGGGGAACGGGTTACTGGGCCCTTACTGGGTAACATCCATTCATCAAAATTATTGAAATTAAATTCGTTATAATAAAGAATATGGAACAAATAGAAGCCCGCAGATGTTCCTGAGCTCCAGAGTTTTCTCGTCTATTTCTAGGCAACACAACTTGAAAAGTCAACCGGTAAAATGTGCTCTAAAAATAGACCAACCTTTTGTTTTTTAATGTCACAAAATGGGTTTAACATAGATAACAGTTATCAGTGTTATCACAGACGAGATTAAGGGAGATAATGATATTATCATTATACTTATTTGTAATAAATTAGACTTAGTTTTAAGAATAAATGTAAAAAAAAAAGAAACAAAAATTAATAAACACCATTTTATAAATTACTAGCGGCCGCCCGCGACTGCGTTCGCGTGGCTTTAGTTATTTGAACATTTTATTTTAACCCAAAAAAATACAGCATACGTTTTAAAATTTTGTTATACACCGCTCCTTTTGATCGTTGCGTGAAGTTATACAGGGTGTATCTAACATTGTAACGCAAACTTCGCGACAAGGCTAGACCGCATGCCCCCTAAAAAATTATTATAGTCATTTATGTCGTTAATGAACGGTTTCAGAATTCAGTGTTTAAAAAAGTGTCTGCTCGGCCGTTGAACGTTGCAAGTGTGCCGCCGTGCGGGTTTGTAGGTATGACGTTGATCCCTGATGTGAACTCTACTAAATCAGCTGCTAAGATAGTTTTTCGAGTTTTGTTTTCATTACGCTTTTTATGTACTTACCGAATTAATTAATTTTTACTTTAAAATCTTATTAGGTTATAAAAGTATAGCAATTATGAACGGTCTAAAGAGAAAAAAACTACATATGTATTTATTTTAAATCATGAAAAAGCAAACGAAAAATTCTACCACTGGGGGGTTCAGAATTATGTACTGGATTCATGGTACTCGTTTGTGTGTCGATGTCAGATACACCCTTTATAGTCTAAACCTTCCTGGAATAATGGGCTATCCAATGCAAAAATATTTTTTGAAATCGGACCAGTACTTTCTGAGATTAGCGCGTTCAAACAAACAAACTCTTCAGCTTTGTTGTAGTTTCCTCAAAATACAACTATCAGCGCCATCTGTCAACACTTATGTACAACAATGTGTTCTGCTTTATCTGTATATAGCTGTTACAATAAAATCTAGTTCGTTCACTTTTGTTAGAAGAAGAGCACGGAGTTTTATTTCAAACATCATTAATAATAAATTATTAATAGGTTCTGGGCCCAGAACGTATCTGGCATAATCTAACTAGTTTCTCGCGACAGTGTATTGTGTTTTTATATATAATAGTTGCAGTATAGGAACAGTATAGTTGTGAAATAAGTGCTCGGTAGTAAAGTAGAAAATGGCGTCGCACTCAAATTATTTAATAAACGTTCCCAAGCTCAAAGGACGCGAAAATTACACAGAATGGTGTTTCGCGGCAGAAAATTTTCTTGTGTTGGAAGGCACGCTTGGAATTATCAAACCAGAAGCAGGTCAAGAAGCGATTTCTGCAGCCGAAGATGCTAAAACACGTGCTAAATTAATTTTAACAATAGATCCCTCTATTTATGTACACATCAAAGGAGTTACATCTACAAAGGAATTATGGGATAAACTTAAATCCTTATATGACGATTCAGGATTTACTAGAAGAATAAGTCTACTGAGAAGTCTCATATCAATTCGTCTGGAAAATTCTACTTCAATGAATTCCTACGTTACTCAATTAGTGGAAACGGGACAAAAATTGGCGGGAACAGGATTTAACATCAGCGACGAATGGATAGGATCATTATTGTTGGCTGGATTAACCGAAAAATTCAGCCCAATGATAATGGCAATCGAACATTCGGGGATGAATATTACAACAGACGCCATTAAATCAAAACTACTAGACATGGAAACAGAAGTGAATGAAAGCGATAGTGCTGCCTTTGGAAGTTTTAAAAGCAGGTCGTACCAACATAAGAAACCGATAGCAAATAATAAAAGTCCAAGCCAAAGTAAAAATGGCGGGCAGATGTCAAAGCCCAAAGTTGTTAAATGTTTCAAGTGCAAACAGTTGGGACACTATCGAAATCAGTGCACAAATACTGTAAAAGAAATGGAAAATAAACAAACAAACGCATTTAGTGCAGTTTTCCTTAATGGTTTTTATAGAAAGACTGACTGGTATATTGACTCGGGAGCGAGCGTGCATTTAACAACAAATGAACATTGGATTCAAAATGCACGTTATGATCATAGTATGAAAGAAATTGTAGTTGCGAACGACAGCAAAGTGCAAGTTACATGTTTTGGCGACGTGAAAATTACTACATGCGCAAATAATTGTAATTATAATGTGACAGTTGAAGAGGTTATGTGCGTTCCGAGTCTGACAACAAATCTACTTTCTGTGAGTCAATTAATAAACAAAGGTAATAAAGTATCCTTCAGAGAGAGTGGTTGTGATATCCACAACAGAATGGGAAACTTAGTGGCCACAGGCACCTTAATCAATGGGGTGTACAAGCTGAATATACCAGTGCACCTGTCAGCTGCGGCGGCGGTATCTAATGAGATGTGGCATCGAAGACTGGGTCATGTAAATAATACTTACCTGAATAAAATGCAGCATGCTGTTGAAGGCTTATCCATTAAAGAGAAGGCAGATATAAGCAAAAGTTCCTGTGTAACCTGTTGTAAAGGGAAGCAGAGTCGCTTGCCCTTTCCCAGCAATGGCAACAGATGCACTCAGTTACTCAATGTGGTGCATACGGATGTGTGCGGACCAATGGAGAATGTCTCCATAGGAGGATCAAGGTACTTTATAATATTCATTGATGATTATAGTCGAATGACTTATATTTACTTCATGAAGAATAAACATGAAGCTTTTCAATGTTTTAAAAACTATGCAGCCAAGGTAGAGAATTTACTTGATCGTAAAATTAAGGTGTTACGAAGTGACAATGGCCTTGAATTTTGCAGCAATGAATTTAAAAATTTTATAAAGCAAAAAGGCATAGTTCATCAAAAGTCTAATCCCTACACCCCACAGCAAAATGGATTAAGTGAAAGAATGAACCGCACTATTATAGAAAAAGCTAGATGTTTACTGTTTGATGCAAAAATGAAGAAAGAGTTCTGGGCTGAGGCAACTAACACTGCTGTTTATTTACAGAACCGGACAGTATCAGCCACTTTAAATAACAAAACTCCTTATGAATTGTGGACTAATAAAAAACCTGATATTAGTCACATCCGAGTGTTTGGGAGTACAGTAATGAAGCATGTGCCCAAAGAAAAGAGGCTAAAATGGGATGAGAAATCTGAAGAGTGTATCCTGGTGGGTTATGCTGAAGATACAAAGGGATATAGAATATATAACCCTCAAACCAAGGTAATTACAACAAGCCGAGATGTTGTTATTATCGAGAAGGAGATGAGCAATATAACAGTAAATGAGAAGACTTTGGAAACTAATTTTAAAGAGCAGAAGAGTTCAGATTCAGTGGGGGACAATAGTCTGTCAGATGAGTCATTCACCTCTGCAGATAATGCTGATGATTCTACATTTGTGTTAGATGAAAGTGAAAACTCAGACAGTTCTGTTGCAAGTACTAGCAGTGAGGTAAAGAGATTACCTGCTAGAGAAAGAAATCCACCAAAGAGGTATGGTTTTACATACATAAGTACAGCTAATACCACTGTTAATGACAGTGAGTTATCTTTGGAGGAAGCTCTAAATGGTCCAGAGAAGGAGCATTGGTTGCGTGCTGTCCAGGAGGAACTACAGTGCTTCGAAGATAATAAAGCATGGGAGCTTGCGGACGCCCCATTAGATGGGACAATTGTGAAGTGTAAGTGGGTTCTAAAAAGAAAGTGTGACAGTGAAAATAACATTTGTTATCGTGCTAGACTAGTTGCTAAAGGTTATAATCAGAAAAGTGGTATTGACTACAAAGAGACATTTTCCCCTGTGGTTAGGCATACTACTTTGCGATTGTTGTTTGCTTTAGCTGTACAATTAGATTTAAACACCAGCCATCTAGACGTTAAGACTGCGTTTCTTAATGGAGAATTGGAAGAAATCATATATATGCAAAAGCCAGACTGTTTTGAATGTTCTAATGATGAAAAATGTAAAGTTCTAAAGTTGAACAGGGCTATATATGGTCTCAAACAATCCTCCAGAGCATGGCATAGGAAAGTAGATAATGTTATGTTAACTAGTGGTTATAAAAAATCCAAATTAGAACCATGTTTGTATACAAAAATAGTAAATGGTCTCAGGACAATAGTTACTTTGTATGTAGATGATTTTTTTATATTTTCTAATGATGCTGAAGAAACTAAATCATTAAAAGAGATTTTGAGTAACCAGTTTAAAATTAAAGATTTAGGCCAGATAAAACAATGTCTTGGTATAAATGTTAATATTGATAAAGAAAATAATTTCATAACTTTGAGTCAAGAAAATTATATTGATCAGTTATTATTTAAATTTAATATGTGTGAGAGTAAAACAGTAGATACTCCATTAGAAGTAAAACTAAATGTTGAGAAATTTCAAGGTACAAATAGTAATTATCCTTACCAGCAGCTCATTGGGAGCCTGATGTACTTAGCAGTGCTTACAAGGCCAGATATTGCCTATGCAGTAGGATACTTAAGTCAATTTAATAAATGTCATAGTAATGAACATTGGATGTATGCCAAACGAATATTAAAGTATTTAAAGAAAACTAGAAATTTAGGTTTAAAGTATTGTAAAACAGGTAATGTTGATATTCAGGGTTATGTTGATGCCGACTGGGCAAATGATCCTACAGACAGAAAATCATATACTGGTTTCTGCTTTATGTTGTCAGGTTCAGTTATATCATGGGGCTGTAAAAAACAAAGAACTGTAGCGCTCTCGAGCACAGAAGCCGAGTACATGGCTATTACGGAAGGTTGTAGAGAAGCTGTGTATCTCTTAAATTTGCAATGTGAGATTACTGAACAGATGTATACCATTACGTTGTATAATGATAATCAAAGCTCACAAAAATTGTCTGAGAATCCTATATTTCATAATAGAACCAAGCATATAGATGTTCGCTATCATTATTGTAGAGAAGTAATTTCTAAAAAGCTTGTTAAAGTTGATTATTTGCCCACCTGCAATATGCCAGCTGATATGTTGACAAAAAGTTTGTGTTCAACTAAACATCATAAATTTGTAAAAATGTTAGGCATTGTAAATGTATTAGAATAATACAGTATTTTGAGAGTGGGGGTGTTGTAGTTTCCTCAAAATACAACTATCAGCGCCATCTGTCAACACTTATGTACAACAATGTGTTCTGCTTTATCTGTATATAGCTGTTACAATAAAATCTAGTTCGTTCACTTTTGTTAGAAGAAGAGCACGGAGTTTTATTTCAAACATCATTAATAATAAATTATTAATAAGCTTTATATATTAATATACACTAGCGACCTGCCCCGGCTTCGCACGGGTGCATGTATTACACATACATATATCTAAACCTTCCTCTTGAATCACTCTGTCTATGTAAAAATCGCAAAATCGCATCAATCCGTTGCGTAGTTTTAAAGATTTAAGCATACATAGGGATATAGGGACAGAGAAAGCGACTTTGTTTTATACTACATAGCGGTCGCCCGCAGCTCCGCCCGCCTGGATGTCGGTAACCGCTGCAAAACGCCTACATAGGGTCTTCCCTATGTAGGCGTTTTGCAGCGGTTACCGTTTTGCACGGTCAGCAAAATCATTCCGTCAATTCACAGACAACGACACTAACATCGACGACGCAGTCATTATCTGCAGGCCGCATATATTGTTTTTATGAGGATGTTAAAGTTGTTAATGATGAAAATATTTAAATGTAATTAATACTAAGTTTTTACTTCCGCCACCCCGGAGTGTCACCCGTTGTTTTAGGATAGATAACTAAAACGATTATTGCAGAGCTTCTCTTTATATTGACGTTAAATTATTTTCAGGTAACAAAATTCAAAAAAGGTCCAATTTTAATCATTCAAAGACTAAATAATCATCTACATAAACTGTTTGCTTGTGATACAATAATTCATTTTGATAAGAATTAATTTCATGAGTAAAATAAATGCGTTTAAATGTAGTCCAAAAAATATTGAAAGATTTTTAAATAAAAAACCTCACTCGACATAGATAGGTATAGTGTGTCGCGGACTTTTTTGTAGATATTTATAAGATGTACAATTAATTAGAACATTTAATTATGGTTCTATCTTTTATAGTTTAGGCAGTGTACGCAAAAAGTAACTTTTCTGGTTGATTTTTTACACCATGTGTTCAAAAAACCCAAATATCTTACCGAACCCTATTTTTTCCAAAATAAATTTTAGCCTATGTTACTTGTGGATAATTTAGCTTTCGAATGATGAAAGTATTTCTGAAAAAGATCCAGCAGTTTTTGAGCCTATTCATTACAACCAACCAAATATACAAACAAAGTTTACCTCTATAATATTAGTGTTGATAAATATAGATAAATTAATTAATTACTGTGCCGGTGAAGGTAGTGTGACGATGTGGTAACATTTGCACGGCCATTATGGCCAGAGATCGCACAAGACAGGGGGTTTGGAAGAAAGAAGGGGATGACTTTGCCTCATCAAATTTAGCAAAATTGAGTAATACCAACTGTTTTTGCTGTACATACAATCTGATAATGGCCTCCATCCTCTTGTGCGCAAACTAAACTAAATATAAGCTCGATGCATATTTTTCTTTCTATAGATGATAAAATATTACTTTAAAGCTGTCAAGTTAAGATAATCCATAGACAGTTTAGATGCTATTAAAAACATGGGTAACTAATTTGAAAGGACTAAACTAATATTTTTATTCTGTCGTTTTCTTAAAGCAATAAACAGAAAAAGATGCGATCTCAGCGACTTACCTGTAAGTGTACCTCATACTCCGTCGGCCCAAAATAAGATCCATACAGTCCAAAGCCGACCACAAAAATTCTCTGATCAACCGTAAACCGGATCCTGTCTGTGGTTCCACTGTACCCCCATCTTGACTCTGTCTGAGGAAACCTATTCACTGTCAGCTCCTTACCAGTCATGCAACATCTCGGGGTATCGAGAAACCCCACATTTGGTTTAGGGTTGACAGTAAAATATAGGAACAATTGCACTATCTCTCGGTCATCTAGAAGGCCGCTTTGGGCAGGACCCATGGCGAATTCTTCTACGGACATTAGGGGAAACCGGATAGCGTTGAAGGCTCTTCCTAGGACCATTCTCTGGTTGGTGGGCGTTACGGCTAGTTGCCGTCGTATGCATTCCGCTTCTGACCAGCGCAGGACTGCTGAGAAGATTTTCGCTTCTCTGATGCGGAGTGTGTCCCTGGAACAGAAATAATAAATATGAAGTTGTTTTGGTTGATGAAGATATGAATGTTTCAGGAAACCATGGCCATTCGCCAAAACAACAAAAAAAGAAAAAGATTACTGAACTAATTTCCAGTGTTATGTAATTTATGTTGACTACTATAAAACTTTAGGTTCAAATATCTTAACAGTAGGTTCAAAAAAGTTTGAATGTTTCGTGTTCAACTTTGAACGGTAATAACTCGGAATCATGGTTACGGTTTTGGGGTTTGGTCTTACATGTTTTCAGTATGCATTGGTATATAAAAAATATTAAAAAAAAACCTCGTGGCTGGATAGTAGGTATGCCAAGCAGTATATATAAAAATCTTCAACCCCTAAGTACAAGAGCAGTTTTATGAATTTATGACCATACCAGCTACGGCCATAAGTACCGATCCCGTGGGAACTATTTGGTTTTTTTAAACGACTAAACACACTAGGAATTTCTCCTGTATCGTGGATGCGTTTTCAAATATATAAACTCACATACACAAACACCCAGACCCGGAATATTTGTATGACTACTTGTAAGTCATACAACTATTTGTTCTGTGCGGGAATCGAACCCGCGACACGCAGCACAGCAGTCTATAGCTTAACTAATGCGCTAACCATGCAGTGTAAGCGTGTAGATTATAAACCATCTGTGTGCCAAATTTCATCAATATTGGTACAGCCGTTTAAGCGTGAAGACGTAACAAACATACACACTCACAAACTTTCACATTTATAATATTAGTAGGAATAACTGCGCCCCACGGTATCACCTGCATAAGGTTCGATCTCGTCAGAATATCGTGATAAAAAGTATCAAATATTTAACCCTGGGTCCATCCACGCTGTTCAGCTTGCACACAGTCGGCGTTAAACCATGGGCGAGCCGAGGCACCGACGGGCACGTCACTGAAGGGCCCAGACATGTGTCGATCGATTCCGTTATCGCACTTTTATATCAAAATAAAAGTCTGTTTTCATTAAACTACGCAACACTAAATAAACTGTTGTCTTATAGATGTTTTAAAAAGCAGACCATTGAATTTGTAGAATTTAAACTATCGCAAAGGTTAAAAAGACAGAAAATACGCAGGCTTCTGTACTGTATCTATAGATACAAAAAATAAAATATAGAAAAATATATCTCGTGGTTGGCGGTGTCATTTTGATAAGGGTGTCTCATTTGACTTACATAGTAGTGGGGCAAACGTTGTGACGTTATTTCGTGATGGCGGCACGTCGACAGAGTCATTTTGGAAAGTGGGGATTGGCGAACGGTCACTTCTGATAGAGACGCGGACCAGGGCACTTCTCGGGGCGAAATTGTCGGTTTACCTACTTAAATTGTTATTGCCAATATTGGAGGGTATATTTACCCTTCGTGCTTTAATTTAAAACTTCACCTAAGTACGAGATGGAGCCCTTACCACCACATCAAGATGGTGACGACCCTCCGACGTCGCTGCTGTCATCATATACAATATGTAAAGAAAACCCTGTCCGATCCGTGAAGGTATTGTTAGGTATCGATAACTGATTTCTACTAATGGATACAAAGCCGAGCTAAAGTTTAAAAAAATCCCCCTAAAAAAATAAATATTATTTCGCAAAAAAGAGGTAACTTAATACAGTTAGGCGGTGCGTAGTGCGGTAGGCAACACTTCTGCGGGCGACGGGGGGTAGGGCACGCGGCACGTGGTCGCATCGCTTTAATAATACTGTCAAAATGGTGTTGTCACTTTTTTTTAAAATTACCAAATTTCGGGGAAGTTTGATTTAATTCGCGGGAAAAAAAAAAGATTACTTCAAAATTTATTAGTATTGTTACTATGATGATTACGTAAAATTTTATATTATATTTGGTCATATGTTTACCTAACCTTTATTATCCTTATGGGTTCGACAGGGTTTTCTTTACTTATTGTATATTTTTAAGGTGTCTCTTGTTATAGCGGCAGCAGAAATTCATTATCTGTGGAAATTACAGCTGTCTAGCTATCACGATTCATGAAATACAGCCTAATTACAAAGATTACAGACTAACTATGAAGTTTTAGAACTAAGGGTACTGTTTTAATACTTTGGTTACGGCCCCAAAAACAAGCAACGAGTTGGAGAAAAAAGGTGACACTTCCAAATCCACGTAAAACAAAACTGCCCCAGTGCTGGTATCCAGTCGGCGTGCACGAACGCAACAACCAAAGATAGAGGATGCCAACGATGCTAATTAAATTAACATGTACTCCATACTCCAACGGTTTTTTTTTTGGTAACTAAAGGTAATCAGAAATCCACGTGACTTGTCAACCAACTAAACGTAGTACCAGGAATCGTTACTATTAACCGAGTATGTTTTTGAAATGAAAGTACTATCAAACTGTGCAATACATAAAAAATGGTTCTAATGTTGATTAGGGTCATCATTAAGCAATAAACGTACTAATTTTTCTGTCTTTTTTTAAATAAAATATTAACTAGTGCTTGACCGCAATCCCAACCTGATCGTAAGCAATAATGCAATCGTTGATGGTAAAGCGTTAGTTTACTAAGAGCTTATTCATTTTAGCCTTAAAGACACTCAAATTGTAGTCTGACGGTTACACCGCCGCTGGCAAATTGTTCCAGTCCCTCGATGTACGCGGTATAAAAGACGAGGCGAAACGCTTCGTTTGGATCGTTGTGGTGTCAACAACGTAAGGGTGGAAACTCGCCGTACGACGGGTCGTCGGATGATGGAACGGAGAAGGGAGTTTCATTTTCTTAATTTAGAAGTTAGAGGGGGGAGGGACCAAGTTTTTTCCACTTTGGAAGCTTCTGTCACGCAAACTATTCGGTTTAGAAAAAAAAAATATTGGGGCTGAAAACATTTTTTTTTTGCATCATAATCTTAACGCGGTTCACAGAATACATCTACCTACCAAGTTTCAACAGTATAGTTCTTATAGTTTCGGAAAAAAATGGCTGTGACTTACGGACGGACAGACAGATATGACGAATCTATAAGGGTTCCGTTTTTTGCCATTTGGCTACGGAACCCTAAAAAGCCCGTATTTCTCGCAAAACAGTTAAGTATTACATAGTTTGTTAGTAGTTTAATATTTAAAGTTTTATAAGTATGTAGTTATTATTTCCAGTATTTATCTAATATAATATTTTATTTCATATTATTTAATAGAAATTAGTATTATTTGTCTGCAAGAACCTTTTTGCAGGTAAAGGCCTCCTCCAAATTGTTACAAACTTCTCTATGTTATTATTATTTATTCTTCTTATCTTCTTCAATCTCTCTCTGGCGCAGCATCGTTGGTCGTGTTGTTGGGTTTAACATTGCATCACCTCGCTCAACTGCTGTCTTCCTTCCTATTCGCTCAATCTGAGTTAATAGTTTCTTAATAAACTAGCGCGCTTTACCATCAACGATCGCATCACTGCTTACAAAAGCTATGCTATTTTCTTATATAGGTCTTTGCATTTTCTGTAGTTTTTTTTTTTTCAAATGGCCCGCTCTGGTCGGAGCGGTAGGTATTGTCAGTTTTTTACTGACTTTTAGTCAGTACCCACGCGTGTTCCTTCACTTTTTTTTATTAATATTATAAACTAGCGCTTGACCGCAATCCCGCCTGATGGTAAGCAGTGCTTGCCTGTGTGTCAGGGACCACGGTATCTCTTTCAAACAATCATCCTCATGATCTCAGCGTATAATCCCGGTTGCAACCGCGGCTTTCGCGTTGGAGCCCAGGGTCCGCTTTCCTACACTTACTCCTCCATTTCGCACGATTTCTGACATCGCGTGGTGTGAGATTGTTGACACGCATGTCATCTCTTACGACGTCAAGCAGCACTTCTTTGGTCTACCCCGCTTGTTCCGGCCCGGCGGAGGCGCCATGGCAAGACATTTGTTAACCACGTAACATTTTCGCAAGACCGTGACCGTACCAGCGTAGGCGACCCTCTTGCAGTTTGTCTGCTATGTCACGGACACGAAGACCGCCACGGATGCGAGACTTCCTGATGCGGTCTTTCCGCGTAACTCCACACATCCACCGCAGCACATTCATCTCCGTGACTTGCAGCTCCTGTTTGTGTCGCTCAAGCACAGGCCACGCCTCAATGCCATACAGAAGAACAGGTCTAATGATGGTCTTAGACCTGTCCCTTAAGCTTAACCGGCATTTTGGGGTCACAAATGACACCTGTCACCTCACGCCATTTTGCCCAAGCTGCGGAAATGAGTGCCTTAACGTCGCAATCAATGTCGCCGGACGCGTGGAGCACAGACCCCAAGTATTTAAACTGGTCTGTGCACTCGACCATGTCTCCGCCTATGCACTCAGACATAGGGTCTGTCGTGTTGCTGGCTATGTACACCGTCTTCGCCACATTGAGTTAAAGACCTCCGTTCTCAAGCGAATTCTTCCACACATTCACCTACCGTACCAACCTTTCCCTGTCCGCGTTTGCCAGCGCGATATCATCAGCATACATGAGCAGCCAGGGAGGTTGCTTATGTGAATTCTTGATGCTGTCTGACCAGACGTCCAATATCACGCTGAACAGAAACGGACTAAGGACGGATATCGGTTTAGTGTTGCTAGCAGCGGTCCTAACAACGGAATCGGAATTGATGTACATGTCTCGAATTATGTCAGCATAGGCTTCTGGTACCCCTTTGGACCCCAGTGCCCACCAGATCATCCTCCGAGGGACACAGTCGAAGGCCTTCTGCATATCTAGAAAGAGCATATGCAGAGGCATGTTCTTCGATCTGTATCTCTCCATAGTGATCCTTAGGGCGAATATAGGCTCCATGGTCCAAATCCTCTCAAAGATCTTCATGGTGTGGGACATGACCTTTATACCGCGGTAATTACCACACTCCTGTACCGAGCCCTTGCCTTTGAAGACTGGACTGATGATACTCAGCCTCCATTGGTTCGGGATTTTGCCGTTCAGGAACACGCGGTTCAAGAAGTTCGTTAACATATCCACACCGCGAGGACCCATCGGCTTACAGGCCTCAATAGGGACTCTGTCAGCTCCGACAGTTTTCCGATTCGCCAAGCGACACAAAGCAGTTTGGACTTCCTCAGGCGTTATCGGGGACACTAATCCAAGGTTCGGAGGGAGTTCCGGTGTCTGCATCTCTTGGTGCTGCTTGATCAGCAGCTCGTGGAAGTAAGAGCGCCATCTCCCTTTCACTTGGATATATCCTGTGCCGCTTTTAACTTGTAAATGAGCTTCTGCCCCTCGAGACGATTCCAACTTCACGTAAAGCGGTTGCAAGTGGGCACGTCTGACTCTGGCTACAGCTCTTTTAGTGGCACGTTTGGCAACCTTATATGCATCGTGATCTTCAGGAGATCCGGTCGACTGCCACGTTTTGAAGAGGGCTTTCTTCACCCTTGTCTCCCTCTGGACTGTTTCGTCCCACCACTAAGTCTCTTTGTGACTTTTGCGACCGCCCTTGGAGATGCCGAGCACCACCCGCGCCGCCCCAGCAGTAGCTGCCTGGATCCTGTCCCAGTGGTCTTAGACAGTTTCGCCCTCGGTTCCACTTGTCGCCGATAACCGACGAACTCCTGGGACTTATTTTCATCAAGCAGCCACCATCTGATCTGGCACCGGCATTGCTCTACACGTCTACGTTGGGCCTTTACGCATGACAAGGAGACGGTGTTGTGCAGTGAGGCTCTCACCGGATATGTTCTTTACAGTTGGCTACTTTGCCGATGTGGTGTCTCCTAGTTAGTAGGAAGTCGATCTGGGTAGCGCTTTGCCCGCTCCGGTGGGTAACAAGGTGTTCCGGTTTCTTTTGAAATAGGTGTTCACAATTGCCAGGTCAGCGGCCGCACACGTTCGGAGAATGTTTTCCCCTTCCGCGTTGCGGCTACCGTATCCAAAGCCACCGTGAACACGCTCAAACCCGTCACACTTATCACCCACATGACCGTTCAAATCACTACCCAGAACGATTCCCTGGGACAACGGGATCCCACGAAGCAATCCTTCGAGCTGGCTCCAGAACAATGTCCTTTCGGCGTCACCGCACCCGACCTGCGCAGCATAGGCACTCATCAAGCGGGTTATAACCCCATTGACAAGCACGCTATCCTGGAGCTCGTCAGGCAGCAACACGGCGAGTATTGGCCAGTTCTCTCGCGCTTCCAGTTAGCGTACCAACGTTCCATGAAGCGAAACGGAGTTTCCTGGTTTGGACTCACATCTTCAGCCGTGTCCGCCTCCGACACGGTAGACCTAGCCCACAGGTAACAGGAGTCGCGCCGTTTTCCTGCGGCGCCCTAACCGTAATACGTGGCTTTCTACTGTTCCTATTCATGACATGGCTTTGTTTGGCTTTTACGAGTGCGACTGCCGTCTGACCACTCAACCCCGAAGGGGAAGCCGGCGTCAGAGCCCCGTCCCTAAGTCAGCAGGTCCACCGTCTGGCAGATGGGGTTGAATTGAGTCCCAAAGATGGTGGTGGGCCCCAATGCACTCTAAACAGGCTCTCTTTCAAACAATCGACTATGCTAAATAAATGATTTTTCTTTCTTTCTATGAAATTATTTGCACAAAGTCGAGGCCGTTTGTGAGCAAATCATACGCCATATTATCGTTAAAAAGCCCAATAATCGCTCAGCCGCCCAATACTTGGAGCCATTAATAGCCAACTAGCAGAATATTTTTTTAATGTTCACTGCTGCGTTGGAAGATGACTTCAAGCTCCTGGACTGGAGAGGACTTGGCATCAACGTCAATGGCGAGTACATCACTAATCTCCGTTTTGCAGTTGATTCGTGGTAATGGCTGAGACCCTGGAAGACTTGGGCAAAATGCTCAATGACCTCAGCAGAGCTTCCCACCAAGTGGGTCTAAAGATGAACATGGATAAGACGAAGATCATGTCGAACTCTTATGTCGCACCCACTCCAATTCTAGTTGGTTGCTCTGCACTCGAAGTTGTTGACGAGTATATATACCTGGGACAAATAGTCCAACTAGGTAGGTCCAACTTCGAGAAAGAGCTGTCTCGTCGAATCCAGCTCGGCTGGGCAGCGTTCGGGAAGCTACGATACATCTTCTCGTCGTCCAAGATACCACAGTGTCTCAAGACTAAAGTCTTTGAGCAGTGTGTTTTGCCAGTGATGACTTACGGAACTAAAACGTGGTCGCTCACAATGGGCCTCATACGAAGGCTCAGAGTCACGCAAAGGGCAATGGAAAGAGCTATGCTCAGAGTTTCTCTGCGTGATCGAATCAGAAATGAGGAGATCCGCAGAAGAACCAAAGTCACCGACATAGCTCTGCAAGTCGCTAAACTTAAGTGGCAGTGGGCAGGGCACATTGCTCGTAGAACCGATGGCCGATGGAGCAGTAAGGTTCTGGAGTGGCGACCACGTACTGGAAGGCGCAGCGTAGGGAGGCCCCCAACAAGGTGGACCGATGACCTGGTGAAGGTCGCGGGAAGCCGATGGATGCGGGCAGCACAAGACCGGTCAGCGTGGAAAGCTTTGGGGGAGGCCTTTGTCCAGCAGTGGACATCCATAGGCTGAAGAAGAAGAAGATACTAGTGCGTGACCGCAATACGATCACAGAGGGAGATGATCTGGAGACCCTCTATGACCAAACTCCCGACACAACAACATTTGGTGCATCGTACCTGGCACACATCGCAACTGCTCAGACCCATACTCCGTACACCTTCAACAGACATCATCAATATTATTCAATATAATATATATCATTAATTGGTGTTCAACCCTTGTGCCTCCTTGCGCAGCGGCCGCATTCACTACCGCTACGCCACGGAGGCTGTCACAACTGTGACAATTATATTTAAACATGTTATATTATAGTCATAAGACAGGACCTATATTTTACTCAATGTGTCCTGGTGTAAACAAATAAGTTTAGTGAATATTTATTCTGACACATGGTCTTTGGCATGTTGACAATGACCTTCTAACATTACTGTCAACACATGTGAGGTATTGATAACAGGGACAACCAAAATACTTGCCACACAATGGAGAATCCTCAGATATTGTGGCAACAATAATGGAACATTTCCATTATTGTTGCCACACTAGGCAAGGAGTTAAAAGTCTATATTATATACAGTATGTTAAGAAAACCCTGTCCAACCCGTGAAGGTGTTGTTAGGTATCGATAACTGATTCTACTAATGCATACAAAACTGGGCTAAACTTAAAAAAAAAATCCCCCTAAAAAAATAAATATTATTTCGCAAAAAGAGGTAACTTAATAAATGTACGATAAACACCCTTCCGCGCGCAGCGGGCGGCAGGGCACGCGGCACGTGGTCGCATCGCTATTCGCTCATAATAATACCGGTGTTGTCACTTTTTTTAAAAATGACCAAATTTCGGGGAAGTTGGAATTAATTCGCGGAAAAAAAGATTATTTCAAAATTCATTTGTATTGGTACTATGATGATTACATAAAAATTTATATTATATTTGGTCATGTGTTTACCTAACCCTTATTATCCTTATGGGTCGGACAGGGTTTTCTTAACATACTGTATATTATCATATCCCAACCCTGGTGCGAGACTGGCATTTATGCAAAAAATTAGAAAATGAGTTAAAATATGTAATAAGTGTCCAGAAGCAACCCTTTACTTAGTGCAATAACATTACTTTCCTAGCACATATAGTTTCCGTAAGATGGTAATCTATACTAATATATAAAGCTGAAGGGTTTGTTTGTTTGAACACGCTAATCTCAGGAACTACTGGTCCGATTTGAAAAATTTTCTTTGCATTGGATAGCCCATTAATCCAGGAAGGCTTTAGGGTGTATAACACCACGCTGCGACCAATAGGAACGGAGCATGAATAACTCACGCGAATGAAGTTGCTGGCGGCCGCTAGTGATGTATAAATCTTGGAGTATCATGAATGATTAAGATTTCAAAGTTTTAAATGCTTCTCCTGAAAAATTGCATTTTCGCAAAAGTGAGTCTTGCACCGGAGGTGCAATATTTTAGTTAGCATAAGCATAATCAGCCAACAAATTTCCCACGGTTACACTACTGGGTCATATGTCTCCTTTTGACCAGAGAGGGCCGCCTGTTATCCATATTGATCAGAAGTCACAAGACCTTGCCCATACCAAGCCTTGAAACATTTTAATTGTAGAATTATTTGGGTTCTAGAATGTTTCCTCACATTGTTTCCATTCACCATTATGGGAGTCATGGTAATGAAGTACACTAAGGAAAGCAATTGTGTGGGTATGTATCAATCTATAATCTAAACCTCGTTAATGGTAGCTGCAGTTTTGCCTCCTCCATGTTTTGTTAGAAATTTGATACAAATAAAGGGTCAACAATTGATTGCATAACTTAATTTGATGAATACAATATATTCCTCTGCTCTCTTGTATGTCTGTCCATTCTTATTCTTCAGACAAAGGTTGGCCCTGAGTAGATCAATAGTTCAGTTTATAAATTTTCTTTTTTTTTTTTTGTAAACACTGAATAGGTCAATAAAATATTCAATTATTTTTTGTTGGATTACAAGGTATCAATTTTAAAGGAAAATTAATTCAATTTTAAAGGCTAAGTTACTTCACCAAACTGTACTTTTACTTGTTCTTGTTTTTCTAAGGTGAATCAACTTTTCAAAAAAAAAAAAAACACCTTCCAGTGTTATTATTTAAAAAATTGTATAAAAACACATACCTTTCCAGTACTGCATTAAGTGTGTCCTGGTCAATATCGGTAAACCCTTCAGCATGTAATGCATCAGCAGTATTCTTATCTATCATCTCCAAGCACAGTGCAGCCAGCTGCGGTTCATCAAACAAGCGTGCCTGTGTCAGTAAGAGAAATGCATTGTCCGTACCCAAGTTACTTTTCAAGAAGTCAACACAATGCTCTTCTAATGCAGCCACAGCATATTTCTTGGCAGTATAAAGTGTTGTCATGACGCTCTCTGGACCTATCCGTACCTCATCAGAATATAGGAACTTTAGTAAGTGTAGAAAGGCCGCAGGCTCCACATCAGGTAATTCTACCTCATCAGATTTAGTTGCTAGCACTCCATTAAACATGGCATCGAACACTGCACTCCCTACAGACAACACGAACTTGTGCGCAGGAATGACCTGCAGGTTGGCCTCCTTGCCGACGATAAAATGAACGTCGCATAAGATCTCATTGTTAAAAAGGAACGATAGCCTTTCTTTTACGGTAGTTTTTGTCGCCTGCCAGTTGTGTAAGCGTCCGCCAGTGTTGTTAATTGGCTGAAGGTTTTCTATTGCTGAAGACGAGGCAGGAGGCTCGCTCGTCTGTCCGTTGTCTTCCTCCTGTATCTGCCCGAGTTGCCTTGCCTGCTGGTTGGACGGTAGCATATTCTGCGGTGGCAGCTCGTCTCCGCCGCCTCCGTCATCAAGCCTTACGTTAAGCAATCTATTAACTATATCATTTTTAGACCCCGATGCCATAACGCATAGATTTTTAACTATCACACATTACACGAAACGCCGGTCGTGCAGGAAACACGTTGTTTATGATTGAAAACGAATATAGGTATCAAGAATGTGGGTGTGAGACACAATTTAAATTGATTTGTTGTAGTAATTAGCCTCAATTTTTGTTTATCACAGCACAGAAAGTTTCGAAGATTTTTGACGCGTGACAGGAAAAATTCAGTATTACCATTTTGGGACTTATAAATTCTACCAAAAGTTGCGATTTCTCGAGATACTACAGTAGATTTCATATTGTGGCGTGAAATAAATATTTATTATTTTCTCGTTAAGTATTAGTGGAAGAAGGGCTATAACTATGACCCAAACGTACAAGTAGTTTTAGAAACTTAGTTATAATGGAATTTTAGTGCTATATGTTACCTACATTTTATTTTTCACTAGATTTGCTAGAAAATAAAATAACTAATCCAATACTGTAATTCACGGTCATCAATAAGAATAAATTATAATTTGTATTTAGAGAACAATTGTAAAGATTTCAAGGAAAAGTCTTTTTAAAAATTTCTCTTGGCCGCATCGTAATGCACGCATTCTACCTAAAACTACAAAAAAGTTCATCTTTTTATAATTTATCCAGGAAGGCTTTAGGTTATATAACATCACGCTGCGACCAATAGGTTCGGAGCATAACTTACTCCACGCGAACGAAGTCGCTGGCGGCCGCTAATTATAAATAAATTAAAGGCTTGTGGCGAAAATAATAACACGCGCGGGTCGATTGATCAGGTTAAGCTACGGAAGCCGCGGTTGATTTGTGGATGAATGACCACCTTTACTTACCGAGAATCTTCCGTGCCTCGGGAAGCACATAAAACCGTTGGTTCCGGCTATTTCTTGGTCTTTGACAGCGGTTACGGGTCCTCAGAAGTCCGAACTTCTGGCCATCAGTCTCACCAACGGGTATGGATAGACTGGAAACCGACCTAACCATAGTTGGCTAGGCAGATGATGATAGGGTGGCGCTGCACAAAACGGAGGCCGTGTTCTTTCACGGCCCCCGGCAGCGCCGCCCAACTGACGCCCACATTTTTGTGGAGGGCGTCAGGATTGGGGTCGAGGCCCAGATGAAGTATCTGGGCCTCATGTTGGACAGCAGGCTGCGCTTCGGCCCGCATTTCAGCGGGCTGTCGACGCGCCTGCTGAAAGCCGCGGGCACCCTCTCCTGGTGCGAGTGCACCAGGAGAGGGTGCCCCAATCTACTCAACAGGTACTTATACCTAATATCAAAAGATTCTAGATTATAAAAAATAATTAATTTATTATTGTGTTACATTAGTTGCGACATACCAATTATAGTAACATTTTCCTAATAAAAAATACTTTCGTTTTAAACAAGTGGGTGTTATAAATCAAGATCCTTAGCTTAGATCTCTACGGCTTGGTACTTCAAGCAAAGATCTACTAAGTACCTATATTAAATAGTAACTACTATTTGTTGCTTGAACGTTTACTTCGTGTGTTCCCTCTCATCTTACGTTTTTCTTGTGATTCAAACTCATGTACCTACCTAGGTATTTAGTAAAATAAGTTAAGAAGTCGAGTACATATATAATCTAAGTTGTACCGTTAATATAGCCATTTAAAAAAAAATCCATGCAGGTTGTGAATTTTATTTATTGTCCTTATGGCTCGTTTCTGTAGAATGAACGATCCTTGCCAATTATAACCATAGGTAAGTAGATGTTTCCCCAAACGCTATACCTACCTTATACTAGACTCTACCACCTCTCTCTAGCTTTTTTGGCGGTCAAAAATATTTGTTGGTTTTTATAATTATATTTTATAATTATAACTGTAATATACCTAGATCTACATAAACCATGATGTTATGGAATAAGTTGAGGGCGCGTGAGCCTCAGAGATATGACGGGCACCGGAGTTTTATTACCGCGGAAACTGCGACTCACTGAGCACGCATAGGGCCAAGAAACGGGGAGTATTTCCATAGTACTTTCACTTTTGTCTGAAGAAATAGAATATCCGATCTACGCTTTATTAAATTTGAACAATACGCGATATAACTTAACTTTAACAAATATGTACCTATGTTAAGTTAGGCTGTTTTTATTACCGAATATTTTCAATAGTTATCTGTGGTAAATATTGTACTTAAAATTTATGTAAGTAAACCAATACACATATTTCATAAGAATAAAAAAATATAAACAATAATTTGAATGCCTATTCTCTTATTTCGGTTATATTATAAATTGATAAGTTAACCGAAAGTTATCTGGATGTTGGAAGCAGACTATCGAAGTGTGATTGGCACAGCAGTAACTAAGTACCTAATGCTCAGTGTGTTTTTAAGAATTTAACTATTGAAATTAGAACCGAGAACGATCCTGAAAACAAATTAATAATAGAAATTAATTTAATTTATAAATTCAGCTTAATAATAGATTTATTAATTGAAGTTGCAAATTCCCGTCTTGTTCTAGTATCTACTACATTAAGCCAAAATGCTTTCTAGATGTAAAATTCCATACTATTCAGATACCTTGTCAATAATTTGCATATTCATTTAATTAGCCATAACTATCTCTTCTCCGTTCTATGGCGTTTCTCGTACGTCATCAAGGGCACGCACGCGCGCAACGGTCGATTCAGCTACAGGTGCTGGCCCGGCAGTCGCACCGACGCCGTCTGACACGCACCACCCTTCGGAGACAAACAAGGCGATATCGACTATGACAGACTGATAACCCAAACATCATTCTAAACTTAACAAAACGCTTATTAAAAAAACTGTCTAGCCTGTATGATTAGTGTAAGCAAAACGTTGTGTCAACAATACTCATTGCGTTTACAAATTCAACAGGCGCTCATAACATTTAGTGCTCGACTCTTATGACTAGTGTAAATAATATTTAAAGTTTAAATATTAATCGTTGTCCTGTTTTCTCTACTGTTGTTACAAAGTGTTGTCTGGTCACCTATTGACTTGTGTGTGATCTAAGTGTTCGCATTCTTTAAATAATGTTGTTTTCATTGGTGTTGATAGTCCACTGGATGCTACCTGCGTATGATCGTGTAGTGACTTTGAAATAATTGTATTATATTATGAATACGGTTAAGTAAAGGTGAGTTGGAATCAATATATTTACGGTATATTGTAAGATAATAAACGTAAACATACGCCCCACATGATGCTATAAATACAGGTAGGTGTCGTATTAATAAGTTGGCGGCATCGAGAGGCGAAGCTGTGGTCAGTGAACTAAACATAATACATACTTAGCAGTAAACCTAATTATAACAGACCTTTACATTAATCATGTTTTGGTTCGACAATTATCCCAGATTAGATTTTATTTGGATAACATTAGTACCTACCTATCTAAGTACTTATTTTGAGATACAGAGTTTGCGGAATGAGCTGGCTTCCTTTAACAAGAACTGGTAGTACTTAGAGGCTTTACGCAGAGAGAAGTAGACAGAGAGTAGAGAGGACTTCGCCCTTCAGTTAGACATTACGGGCTTTTAATAAAAATGTCCAAGTATTTAAGTTTGAGCTAAAAAGTTACAAGTAGGTATTAATGACAATCTTTGTGGTAGCTCTGATTTAACCTCTGTCTTAAAAAATGGCTTTAATTATAAACTAGAAGAAGAACCATTAAGAAAAGACATTTTTTACGTTAGAAAGAAGAGAAAACGAAAGAAAATACATTCATTTGGCACAGACTAAAACACACACAATACATCTAAAATAAACATACATGAGGTAGCAACAAATAAAAATGAAACCTAAAATATAGGTACACACTGATGTCGCACCTGCACCAAAAAGGCCCAGTTTAGCAAAAATTACAGACAACTAGTGTCTGACGTTATGAAGAAATCCAATGTAGAATGTCTCAATCTATTAGTAGGTACATTTGTAATAGGCATGATAACACAACTTCGGTCACATGCCTAAAAAAAAAATCCTTAAAAAAAAAAGTAAGGAAAAAAATCGGATAGCTTTTCTGTCAACGAGATGTAGCTTATTTAGGCATGATTACTTGCTCTGTGTATTTAGGTACCAGTAATTTACAAGAAGCGAGTGCCAATTTCTCCTCCACACTCCACTTACTTAGCCAGCAGAAATCCACGGACTAGTAAAACGAAAAGGCTTTTAATTATTATTCATAGGTCATAGGAGTAAATTGCGTCCGTGCAACACTGGGGCGGGTCGCTATTGCATTTGGTCATTTCAGTCAAAAATAACTTTTCTAATATTATAAACTAATGCTTAACCGCAATCCCGCCTGATGGTAAGCAGTGATGCAATCGTTGATGGCAAAACACACTATTTTATTAAGAACCTATTGCCTTGAAGACACTTAAATTATAATCGGATGGAAAGACCGCCTCAGAAAAAATGTTCCAGTCCCTCGATTTACGCGGTATAAAAGACGAGACGAAACGTTTTGTCTGGATCGTAGTGTTATCAACAACGTAAGTGATACTCATCGTACGACAAGTCGTCAGATAATGGAACGGAGATGGGGGAAATAAGTCATGCAATTCCTGCGCACTCTCCAAAATGTATTTTATAGAACATCGAAAGGCTGGGTACTCTTCGCCTCTGCTCCAGGCTTTAGAGACAGTTTTGAAGCAAATCTGGGTCACCAATTGGCCTCTTCGCACGCCTCTCCATCGAGTCTTTTTTCTTTCTATGTATTTCATTAAGTCCAGGTTTCCTCAAGATGTTTTCCTTCACTTTTTAAATCAGTCATTGGTGTCCAAGATATGCTTAGAAAGTACATATAACTTGAGAGGCAGGTGTTTTAACCACTAGGTCACCACGACTTGTAAAGTACTTAGTTCCTAAATAATAAACAATTTACCATTCTCATCATTGAGAAATTGAGGAGACCATCAGGCGTGAAGTTGGTCGTGCCTTCTTCAATATACGATATATCTGATGGATACATCCACAAGCAAGGAATACATGGAGGATCACACCTGTTATGGCACCAGGATGACTGATTAAAAAGTGTGAAGGAAAACATTTTGAAGAAACCTGGATTTTAAGTCTGTAATCGCCAACCCGCATTGAGCAAGCGTTGATTACGCTCAATGCTTCTCTATATTGTAGAAGACCTGTGCCCAGCAGTGGGACGATAAAAAAAGGTAGAAGATGATTTCATTAAGAAAAGGACAGAAGATAGAATATTAGTAGCCAGGGAATTAAGCCATGTAATAATAAAACTATTTTTTTAAATTATTAACTAGTGCTTGATCGCAATCTCGCCTGATGGTAAGCAGTGATGCAATCGTTGACGGTCAAGCACGCTAATTTATCAAGCCTATTCAGACACTGTTACGTGCCGCCATTACAAAATAACGTCTTAGCGTTTACCCAACTACTAGATAAATCAAATGAGCAACTTTTATAAAATGATGTTGTTATCCGCGACTTATAATTGTTAAAATTATATTGTTTTAGATATGATGATGCTGAGTCCGAAGATGCAGCGGTCGGTCCGCGTGAATGATGGCCAGCTGCTGGCCCTGTCCGACAGGGCCCAGTATGACCATTCACAGGTTGGTAGTCTATCATCACTTTCACCCTAATTCCGTAACTTGCTCCTACCTACTGTCAATTGGAAAAATTTGGGAGCGTCTTACTAATTCATTGCTCATTACATCTTAAAAATGTTTTTGCTCAACAACTTTTATACCGCAATGAATGTTGTTGAACTGTCAAAATGAAACCCATTGAAAACGGTAGTGTTTGTTATTATTATAAACTAGTGCTTGACCGCAATCCCGCCCGATGGCAAACACTGCAATCGCCGATGGTAAAGCGCGCCAGTCTAGTAAGAGCCTATTTACACAAAAAAAAAACTGAGTGAATAGGAAGGAAGACGGCTGTTGAGCGAGGTGAAGCAATATTAAACCCACCAACACGACCAACGCCGCTGCACCAGAGGGAAATTGATCTGGGGACCCTCCACGACCAAACTCCCGACATAACAACATTTGGCGCATCGTACCCGGCACACATGGGCGTACTCAGCTTCTGGCCTAGGGAGGAGTATTTCTGGCCTAGGAGGTGGCGAGTCAGCCCTAAGGAGGGGCAAGTCTGGCCTAGGGCATGGCAAGTCAGTCCTTGGGGGGCAAGTCAGGTCTAAGGGGGGCAAGTCAAACTTTTTGAATGGTTACACGCTGTTTTTGGCAATTACATCGTACATTTTGTCAGAGTCTACTGCGTGGTTTATTTAAAAGTCAAAGATGAGTCCTTGTTTATACTTTGTTTATAGTAATCATATATGTTCATATATGTCCGGCGAGATTTATCGCTAAAGCATTAAGGCTCAAGATTGGTTGGGATTATTTATTTAACAGTTTAGGGTATTTTTACCCTGGGCAGGGTAAGTTGCGGGTCGTGCCCGCGCCCGCTTTGCCCGCTCACCATGTGGGAGCCACGGCCCCTCCCTAGGAGGGGCAAATGAGGGCCCGCCTTACTAGGCGGGTTTCGCCGACGGAGGAGTGGTAGCTCAGGCTCCGCTAGTTTCCCACTCCCCCGCCACTATAGCGATGCCGGAGTGCCGCTGGGGTTTTAGTGGGTAAACCGGGAGACTCTCTTCCGGGGAGTCCCACATACCCCTCCCGACCCCCGACGGGCGGGGATGCATAATTGTCATTTTCCCCAGCGAAAACAAAAAAAAAAGGGTAAGTTGCGAGTTGGTTAAAAAAGAAACCGTGGCCCTGGCCGTCGCACAGGTAAGTGAAGAAACACGGGTGGGTTTTAGTCAGTAAAAGTCTGACACACCCTTCCGCTCCGCCCAGGGCGGGAGAAGTCATTTGACGATTTCCCATCCCAACAAAAAAGGGTATCTAGCCCTACTGTCGTCGGTACACCATAGATCGTTTGGTTTTCCTACTAACATCAATAAAAAGTGAAAGTTGGTGGATGGATGAATGGAAGTTTGTTACACTTTCAAGCAAAAACTACTGAACGGATATCTATGTCATTTGGCCATCGATCTCTTATACACTAGACTTCTCATGCTCTGTTTGATGAACTGGTTGGTACCACTCCGTTGCATTCTGCCAACTCAATCTTGGGCAACATAAACAGTAATAATAACATTGAGACAATTGATCTTACTTGTGATAATAGTATAAGATCAAATCCTGAAGTTAAATTTGTGAATAGTAGTAAAAATAAGTTAAAAAAATACATTAAAATAAATAAAATGATTAGAAAAACCCAGAAATTAATTAAAAATAACAAAAATACTTTTTCAAAAAGCTTCAATACATTAAAAAGTTCTCAAAAATTAAAAGAAACAATTAGTGGGCATAGTATAAAGTTAGAAAGCATTAAAAATAATTATGAGGCTGAAATTCAACAATTACAGTCAGAGACTCTCCGCTTACAGGATTCCTTAAATAATGTTATATCTAAATATGAGATTTCTCAAAAGGAAATAGGAGAGTATATTCTGGCAATGAACAGTCTGGTGGAACAGTGTAGTGAGAATGAGAGAATGTTTAACTCCTTAACAAACAATCTTACACCTGATTGTAATCATGATCCATCAGGCTGTTCACGGTCAGCTGTCTCAAATGAGTCTCCTCCATCAGTGACTCATACTGTGGAGTTGTTTGACAGTCTCAGCAGTACTTCCCTCGCCACACGAAACACAGAAGAATTAATAATAACAAATAAAATGTTAAACAATAAAAACAAAATATTGATGTACTGCGATGAAATGGGTAAAAATATGGGTCATACACTACAACACCATTTAAATGACCAAGTAGTCAATTATTGTATGCCTGAAGCATCTTATAGTCAAATTATAGATAAAGTTATAAGTGGTAAGTACAGTCCATCCACAAATATTGTTATTTTGATTGGGAGAAGGGGAAATGCAAACAGTGTAAAGATAAAGAAATATTTTGAAAATCTGGCCTCATTAAATGTAAACAAAATAGTTTTGTTTGCCTTTCCTTATGGCAATGGCCTGTCACAGACCGAAAACAGAATTAGATATAGATGTAATATGACATTACAAACTATGACACTGTATAATGAAAAAATTGAATTTATTGACTCTAATGCACTCATTAGTCAAAATTATTTTACGACCAAAGATAACTATTATCTTTGTAATTTTTTTAAAGGACAGGTAGCAGAATCGCTATCATATTATATATATAACTCAGCCAAGTGTTTGGCTAACTATGCTGCTTCTATTGAGCAGTTAAGTAATACACTTAGTGGTAATGAGCAGAGCTTGGAATTTGTTCCAAGTTATTTAAATTACAATTTGAAACAATAGAGTCAACCTCTAGCACTATTTTGAATAATGAATTAGACATGTACCCATTATCAAGGGACATTGAGACAATAGAGTTGAACTCTAGCAGAGATGTGAACCTAGAAACATTAATATCACACCCAATAAATTTTAATTTTCAAAATATAATCAATAATAATAACCTTAAAATTGTTCATCAAAATATACAGGGTGTGATAAATAAACAATTAGAATTGGAGTTGTTCATGAACTGTAGTTATATTGATATTGTTTGTCTTACTGAACATTGGTTAAAAGCCCATCAGTTCATGTTCAGCTTTAATAACCATCAGATTGGTAGCTCATTCAGCAGAGTGAATATGATAAGGGGTGGCTCCCTAATAATTGTTCGCAACAATATCAAATTTAAAGAACGGGCTGATATTGTAAGCCTCTCTGTTGAGCGAGTTATTGAAATTGCTTGCATCGAGCTCGAGCAGTTCATTGTAATAAGTGTCTACAGGCCCCCATGTGCTTCCTATGATATTTTTGAAAAATATATGGAGGAAGTTTTATTAAAGACTTGTCACAGTAACAAAACAGTTGTTGTCTGTGGAGACTTCAACATTAATATTCTAGAGAAATCAGCTACAGTGAATGAATTTCTCTCATTATTCAAGTCCTATAATTTGTACGCAAGATTCTTTGAGCCGACTAGAATAACTGCCACAAGTGCCACCTGTTTAGACAACATCTTTACTAACCTAAGACCTTCTGACCATTTAATTATAAATGAGTTAGACTCTGATCACTGTGGCCAGTTAGTTACTTTTCCTCAGAAGAGTGAAGACAGAGCTCAAAGAAAACTTGTGAGTTTTGTTCCTGTAAATGAAAATCGTTTAGGACAATTTAAAAATAATTTAATTGAAAAGCTACCGGGTTTGCCTCATCACACCAACCCGGATCATGCATATAGTATACTATTTAACTTGATTAATTGTGAATTTATGAAAGTTTTCACAAAAAAAACATTGCCTGTTAGCGACCGCATTATATTTAGTGACTGGGCAACCCCAGGTATTTATAAAAGCAGGGAAAAAATGTATGAATTGTATCAGGAAAAAACATATTTTAACGAATTCTTGAAAAGCTACATCATGGTAGCTTTTCAAGAATTCGTTAAAAAATATTCAAAAACTTTTAAGAGAGCCTGTTCCTCAGCAAAAGCCATACACATTAAAAATAAAATAAAATCTTCTAGAAATAAAATCAAAACAACTTGGCAAATTATAAATTCTGAAACTGGAAGAACCAAAGTACAAAATCGCGATTTCCATCTTAAAATTAACGATGAAGATGTAAAGGCGGACTTGGAGGTAGCAACTGAGTTTGAGAATTTTTTTACTAGTATTCCAATAATAACAACAAAAACTTTGTCTTCTTCCTCCACTTCTGCCTACGCCATACTAAAAGAATGTGTTCCGGAATGTGACGGACACTTTGAATTTACGTTTGCGACTGCTAAAGACATTATAGAATCTTTTAAGGATCTTGATGTAAAAAAAACTGCCGATCATTGGGGTTTGTCAGTATATACTGTAGCTTCAATAATAGATGTTATCGCACCTTTCTTAGCAATTGTTTTTAATTCTTGTGTCACATCTGGTATATTTCCTGATTTGATGAAACTTAGCAAAGTAATTCCACTGTTCAAATCTGGTAGTACAACTGATCCCACGAATTTTCGGCCAATTTCTATATTACCAACTTTGAGCAAAATTTTTGAAAAATTGATTTTGAAACAGTTGTTGAGACACTTCAACTTATATAATTTATTGCACGTGAAAAAATTTGGTTTTACAAAGGGTCGTTCAACTACCGATGCGGGCGTGGCGTTGCTAAAGAACATATTTGGGGCCTGGGAGGAATCGCAAGATGCTCTTGGTATTTTTTGTGATTTGTCCAAGGCCTTTGATTGCGTACATCATGATACTCTTATTAGGAAACTGTACCATTATGGTTTAAGGGACAGAGCTCTCGACCTTCTGACTTCTTATCTGAATAATCGAATTCAGAGGGTTGATATTAATGGCAACAAATCGGCAGGATCTGAGGTCACCATGGGCGTTCCGCAGGGCTCAATTCTAGGTCCTTTCTTGTTTTTAATTTATATTAATGACTTACCTCATCACGTGAGGGATAATCACAACATAGTATTGTTCGCGGATGACACTTCTCTTATTTTTAAAGTCAAGCGTCAGCTAGCAAATTTTGACGAAGTTAACAATGCACTTTCGAAAGTTGTCCATTGGTTTAATGTAAATAACCTTCTTTTGAATGAAAAAAAAACTAAATTCATTAAATTTTCTACGCCAAATGTCAGGCAGTTAAGTACCAATGTTCAACTGAATGGAGTAGAGTTGATCCCTGTCGAGTCGACAGTTTTTCTTGGATTGACTATTGACTCCAAGTTACAATGGGGTCCTCACATTGAGAAGCTGTCGGGTAGACTCAGTTCTGCCGCTTATGCTGTTAAGAAAATTAGACAGATAACTGATGTGAATACAGCCAGAATTGTTTATTTTAGTTATTTTCATAGTCTTATGACTTATGGGATTCTTCTCTGGGGAACTTGTGCGGACATCAATACCATCTTTGTTTTACAGAAAAGGGCTGTTCGAGCCATTTACAACCTTGGTCCTAGAGATTCTCTTAGAGAAAAATTCAGAGAGGTGAACATTCTGACTGTAGCTTCGCAATATATATTTGAAAATCTTATGTATGTACACAAAAATATATCTAATTTTAAGAAAATAAGCGATATTCATAATATAAATACCAGGAGCAAACACAATCTTGCTGTACATCACACTCGTCTCCACAGAGTAGGCAACTCGTTCATGGGTCAATGTATACACTTTTACAACAAGCTTCCCATGGACATTCGAAACTTACCCATTAAACGATATAAAACCTATATAAAGGCCAAGCTTTGCAAAAAGGGGTATTATAAAATCTCAGATTATTTAGAGGATAGAGAGGCTTGGGACTGAGCTGCTCGCTCTGTTAAGCATTGTTATTTAGCAATATGCGTAATTATAACGTAAATTATTGTATACATTTTCATTTTTAATGTCTGGACTTTAAAAAAGACGATGATCCCTGAGTTTGTTTCGGCTATTTCTTCTCAGAGGTAGTCAGTTAGGAAATGCCGGCTTCATCTAGTTAAAAAAAAAAAAGAATAAAAAAAAAAAAACATATGACGTGTAAAAGTGATCGGTGATCCTACTTGCTTAATAAACGATTTCATTTCATTTCATTTCATTTCATTTCAGATATACCAACAGAAAAAGAATTATCAAAATCGGTTCATAAACGACAGTTAGTTGACAAACAAACATAAAAAAGCATATATGGAATTCAAAAAGTTAAAAATGTGACGAAACTTCAAATGATATTTGTTATGTACTGTATCTCCTGCCGTAAATTGACGTATTTTTAGTCACCGCGTTTATAATCGATATTTTAATTTGATACCAACAGTATGTTAAGAATACCCTGTCCGACCCGTGAAGGTGTTGTTAGGTATCGATAACTGATTCTACTAATGGATACAAAACCGGGCAAAAGTTAAAAAAAATCTCCCTAAAGAATAAATATTATTTCGCAAAAAGAGGTAACTTAATAAATGTGCGTAAGCACCCTTTCGCGGGCGGCGGGTGGCAGGGCACGTGGCACGTGGTCGCATCGCTATTCGCTCATAATAATACCGGTGTTGTCACTTCTTTAAAAATTACTAATTTTCGGGGAAGTTGGAATTAATACGCGGGAATAAAAGATTATTTCAAAATTCATTTGTTTTGGTACTATGATGATTACGTAAAAATTTATATTATATTTAGTCATGTGTTTACCTAACCTTTATTATCCTTATGGGTCGGACAGGGTTTTCTTAACATACTGTATACGGTCGAATTGAGTAACCTCCTTTCTGAAGTCTATTAAAAAATGGTAGCCAAGTTCACTACTATGATAAATTGTGGTTGTCGGATTCACCGACAAAAGAATTGAGATCCAAATGGATGCTAAGTTCTGTATACAATGTTATTTTTTGTACATGCGGAACCCTAAAAATGTGTCCAGTATTTTTGTGTAACGAATTTATGTACAAAATTTCATAAAGATATCATGAAAAATCACAAAGCTATGCGCTTGTTATGTTACCTGGTTGTCCCTACAAAAATATGGTCACGCGCCGCTCGCGCGCTCGCGACTCGGACACTGATCCACTGTGAACTGTGTTGTGCGCTCCTCAACCACAATGCAACATTTTTAAAATATATTTGGGGAAAAAACAACATGGTGTAAAAATGATTGGGACCGATTCAGTTGCTTATTTTGAGCAAACTATATTCAGGTTTCGTATAAAGAAAAAATCACGTTGTATTATCTTGAAATTTATTTATGCCACGTGTCTGATATTGTGTAACTTTTTAAAGTAAATTTAAAACATAATCTCTTGTTTCATTTCTGCTACAATAATGTTATATGTAAATTACTGGTTTTTGAGTAGTATTTTTAATATAGAGTTATTAACACACAGTATCTAAACAACTTACGTTCTATTGAACCTTATCATTTGACTTGACTAGTTTTATTTATTTCTGGGCGGATGCCCTTTATTATCAGAATCAGCCATATCTTCCATAAATTATAATGTCGTAGGTATCAAGATAGAATCACTAAAATCACAATCAAAAGTCATTTAATCTCACAAAATATCTTCCTTGCAGAAATTCACTAAAATCCATTCACCAGTAATTAGAAAATCACTTAGTCTATCACTTTAATCAGTTTTAAAACAATAGGGCACAAGATTACTTGGAACAATAGCGATTCGTCGCATACGTGGTGCGCTCGCCGTTGACGTTCAAATCCAAAAGTCCAGGTCAACATGGCCACGCTGACCATCGCCACGACGCTCCGCCAGACTGACAGTTGTCAAATCTCGTTCCGAAGTATTTCTCAAAAGAGGCGCGCTAACGACGCGCCGTCACGGCCAGACTGACTATCGACCGTCCTCGGGCGCATCAGACTGCCAGTCCTGTAACAGTAACACAATCAATCGAACAGGTGTCAGTAAATCTACCCGCTCGCCCAACCTGACAACCTATGAGTAGTAGACATAACGTCACTGTCATACAACTATACTCAGAATAGAAAAAGCGTGTGTCCTTTCGACCACTCATGGACCGGACGACACCTTTCTCTAATCACTTAACGAACAATTCTCTCTGGACAACCCTCACGGCACCTCCGTGTTGCAATCAATTTTCCACACAATATTAATTTGGACCGGACGAGTGTGTCCTTTCGACCAGCCACACGTGCATGGACCGGACGACACTGTCCCTTCGACCAATGCACACCCAAGATTGGACCGGATGAATGTGTCCCTTCGACCAGCCGCTATAAGCTGCATGGACCGGACGACATTATCCTTTCGACCAATGCACACTCAAGATTGGACCGGATGAATGTGTCCCTTCGACCAGCCGCTATAAGCTGCATGGACCGGACGACATTATCCTTTCGACCAATGAACACTTGAAGGTTGGACCTGATGAATGTGTCCTTTCGACCAGCCGCTCTAAGCTGCATGGCCCGGACGACATTCGGGCACCTTCCACACACCACATTACTCGAGGACTCTTCACATTCAACTCGCCAACATAGTTAGACTTCATGCTAACAATGCTTACAGATTACACATAAATAGGTTACTTACTGTCTTGCTCTGCTTGAATTTGAAACTCATGCTCAATGATTTCGCGTACTGAGATATTACTTAGGGTATAAACTTTAAGTCTGTCTGATCCTGATGATGAGTGTATCGGAGTCTGCAGTTAATGTATCACAACTATTAGCTCTCTCGCGGTTGCTATTATCAAGTTCAAAGTCTTCCGTCTGCCGTCACGGTCTCTTGTTCAGTCATTAAACTAGTAGAAATTTCAACTAACTCGTCATGACCCGAGGTACTCGACGCAAGTTCTCGTGCGCGTATTTAAAAGTGCGATGTGAACTGGTTATGCTTTTCAGCTCGTAACGATCGTTATCAAATACTGCGATTATTACACAAGGACCCTTAAACACGTCAATTCGCTCTCGACATACCTAGAAATCGAGAACGGATACCAAACATGAGTTCTGTTGGCGTGAATTTTGGTGACTGTGGACTTAATACTAATAAGCGCTGATTACACATTCCCTAATTCGTCACGCTACGATTTATTGGAATCGTTTTCAGTAGTCGTTAGCAGACTTTTCTTGATTAGTGCGCATCACACATCACACGCTTTACTTGTCTGTTTGCCCTACTGGAGTCAGTAGCTTTGTCAGTAATTACTAAACAGTATTCCTTACGGTCGATCACTTTTCCACTTAGTTTGCCAGTGAAGTCTATATTAATCGCGTGCCAAGGTACCGAAGCTTTTAGTATAGAGTGTGGCTGCATAGGCTCAGCACCTGAGAGTCATTTTGATGCCTTGCAAACGACGTAAGAGTCAATAAATTTCCTATAGCACTTGGACATCTAAGAGAACCAGTACTGTTCAAACAGTTTGTCCAGCGTTTTGTCACTACCCAGATTTTGTAATTCGTTATGAACGCGATTGATCAAAGTCCATATTCAGGAACGAGGGACGACTGGCAGACATGCTATAATCTTGTTTCTTACAACTTTCCTATAAAGAATAACATCCTTAACGTCATATGTCTGACCAACCGTTTCAGGAAAATCGTTATTATTGTGCTTGTTGATCAAGTCTTGGACCTCTGCATCGCGTTTCTGTTCTACAGAAGGCCAACCCTGATGCAATCCTACAAAATTAACTGTCTGAGTTGTAAGTTTTGAAGAAAGTTGCGACGCGGAAACTAAGCTATTGGGGTCTGGCAGAAGATTTCTAGAGAGATAGTCCGCGTGTTGCATGCTACGACCTTCTCGATATACGATGTCGAAATCGCAAGCTTGTAGCAACGCCCACCAGCGATGAACACGTGGGGTTAAGTCAGTTTTAGATTTTGATGCCTTTCATGAGTTATAGTCCATGAAAACCTTGAAACGCCGGCCGTATAAATGATGCCGGAAGTGTTCTACCGCTCATACGACTGCCAGCATTTCCAGCTCGTACGAGTGATAGCGGGACTCTACTTCAGAGGTTTGTTGGCTAAAGTAATCTACAACATGGTGCAGGTCTTTCTTTTTCTGTATTAAGATCGCCCCATATCCTTCGGAGCTAGCGTCGCAATGCAATTCAACGGGTAAGTTCTGGTTAAAGTTCATCAGAACTGGTTCGCAGGTAACTATCTGGTACTACATGAAATGTTAAGATGTTTTTTTTATAAAATTTCCAAGATTAACCTCACTCGAAATTTGTGCCGTAATATACACAGGATTATTGCGCAGAGTACCTGGGAACTTACTACAATAGCTCTCTTTTATCAACGAGCAGGACGATCCGTTATCAAACAAAAAAGAAACTGACTCACCGGATGACGTCCTCAAGGTTGCCCTCGATAACCGTTGTTCGCAGACATTCACCTCTTTCCTTGCAAGAGCTCCATTGCTTTTTCCCTTTTCTTTGCAATTTGTTGCTATATGTCCAGTTTGACCGCAGATGTAGCAGGTTACGGTAGAAGTTTTCTCGGGGTAAGTCTTGTAGTTGAGGGATGTTGCTCTTTAGTCAATCCAGAAGAATCTTCTCCAAGACGCTTATTCAGTCAGCTTGCCGGTGTCCGGGGATTCCACACTCACGGCGTATCAAACCATCCTTCTAACATAATACCGATATGACGAATCCAGTTATAACATCTTCTGGCATTCGAGTTTTAGGTATAGTTTCGATCATATTCCATAAGCACAGGCTAGCTTCTGGTACAGTTTCTTTTGTTCCAATTTGAAAAACTAATATTTCATCAATTAAGTCTTGAAATTATTTCGGTTGACAAAACCATTAAACTTTGTTTTACGGTCTCTCATGTCACCTTACTTAAATGTAACTTGATCAAGCAAGAGGCTGCGCGCCCTTTCAGTGCACCCGTAAGAGCCACAAGTAAATGTACACCCTCTAAATGTTTAGTCAGTACTATAAGCTCTGTTTTCTTACACCAACCTTCTATATCCGCGTCAGCATCATCCGGATTAAACTCTACGAGTTTCACGGTACTAGACTGGGCGCTAACAGTTGGCAATGGTGGTTGCGTCGTAACTAACATACGAGTAAGTAAGATTTCCATATTGCTCAACAACTTCAAGGCGCTATTTTCGTCAGGTGGTTGTTTTTACTCGGTCGGTAGCACATGGGATCCCACTTCTGATCTGGGCGGATGCCCTTTATCATCAGAATCAGCCATATCTTCCATAAATTATAATGTCGTAGGTATCAAGATAGAATCACTAAAATCACAATCAAAAGTCATTTAATCTCACAAAATATCTTCCTTGCAGAAATTCACTAAAATCCATTCACCAGTAATTAGAAAATCACTTAGTCTATCACTTTAATCAGTTTTAAAACAATAGGGCACAAGATTACTTGGAACAATAGCGATTCGTCGCATACGTGGTGCGCTCGCCGTTGACGTTCAAATCCAAAAGTCCAGGTCAACATGGCCACGCTGACCATCGCCACGACGCTCCGCCAGACTGACAGTTGTCAAATCTCGTTCCGAAGTATTTCTCAAAAGAGGCGCGCTAACGACGCGCCGTCATATTTATTTATTTATTTATTTACATCTTTCGCACATGAAATGTACAGAGGCGGACTTAATGCCTTAGGCATTCTCTACCAGTCAACCATAGATGGTGAAGAGATAAGATGGTAGGTGCTTTCGTTTGCAAAAAAAAAATGTAAAGGAAGATAAAAAAAACCTCTTAATACTATTAAAAAAAATACTTAAATAAGCTAAATATACAAACATACTATTACCAAAATATATACTTATAATATATATGTCGGAGACAGCGACGGCAGAGCGGTAGGGTCGACAGCATCTTGGTGTGGTGGTACAGGTTCCATTTCGTAGGTGAGTTTTGAATTGAAGCACGACGTGTAGATATACCCTCCAATCTTCATAATAACAATTTGAATAGACAAACCGACAGTTTCGGTTCGGAGATGTGCCTTGGTCCGCGTCTCGATGCAAAGTCACCGTTCGACGAACCCCACTTTCCAAAGCGACTCTGTCCATGTGACGCCATCACAAAATAACGTCACAAGTGTTCGCCCCTCTACTACGAAAATCAAATCAACAACTTCTATTAAAATTATATCGACGATCTCCGACACGGCCAGCCTGACGATTTGCACGTCCTCGTGCATCATCATCATCATCCCAGCGCCAATCCAAGTCGCAGCCGAAGCTCCCTCAGCCCCGGAGTCCAGGATCCGCTTCACCAGGTCAACCATCGATTCCGGCCAAACTTCGATATTTCCTGTTGCACGTCCTCGTGCATGTCTGTAACAAATTTAAAAAAAACACAGAAAACCGACTTTGAAGCATTTTTGAGAGTTCGGCCAACCTGACCGTCACACGTCACGTTTAATTACTATGACTATTAGAAAACCAAACTTAATTATTTTAACAGCTTAAACGCAAAAGCTTCCTTCAAGCCTCATAATTATCAAATTTCAAAAAGAAAACAAAAGGTTCCTCCAAACCTCATAATTATCAAATTTCAAAAATAAAACACAAAAGGTTCCTCCAAGCCTCATAATTATCAAATCAAAATCATAATCATCAAAAAGAAAACACACCATGGTTCGCTACCACAGTAGCTAGTGACAACTCATAGTTGACACCCATATCGTCATCACCTCATGTGATACGACCACCTCTAGAGTCCACGACTCCCAGGTCAACACATGACCGTACAACTAATAGTCTCCTCCGAGACCCAGGTCCCCGCCACATCACTAGCTGCCCATCGCCCCCTGAACAACTCCTCACTGAGTTGCAGTTACGACTACAGACTAGTGCATGCAGTGCGACCATATCTACCAAAGTCCCCGCCACATCACTAGCTGCCCATCGCCCCCTGAACAACTCCTCACTGAGTTGCAGTTACGACTACAGACTAGTGCATGCAGTGCGACCATACCTACTAGTGTCCCCGCCACACCACTAGCTGCCCATCGCGCTCTGAACAACCCCTCACTGGGTTGCAGTTACGACTACAGACTAGTGCGAGCAGCGCGACCACATAGCCACGATACGTGTTCTATTTGCGGGCGGAGGCACCCTCCTCACCATCTTCTACATTTTGAAAATCTAACTCAGCAGACTCAATACTTGGAGAAGTCTTTCGTACCTATGCTATCGTGGCGTACTTATAAGTTCTGTTTCCAATCAACGATTTCAATAGGTAACAGTGGCGAAGAGTCCATACAAGCCGATTCCCACCGGGTTACCTTTCAAAAATCAGTTCCATATTCATACAAAAGTATTTACATTCTATTTCATTAACAAAGTATTATTAATCAAATGCCGGCGCGATTTACAATAGCAATCGCAATTTTTAGCAATACCCTAAGTATCACATTTCATTTTATAGTCGTAAATTAATCAGCGCTTCAATTTTTCGTAATTCTTTTCGTAGTTCTCTTGAAGGAAGCCGTCGAATTTCAGCTTACCTATGTCAACGGTTTACTATGCCGCGAAAAGAGAGAGACAGACCAGACAGTGTCAGACCATCTCTTTCTAATTCTCGCTAACCGTCGCGGTAAAACTTGATAAATATAAGCCGCCCGCGAGCGGCTTGTATTTCTCTCCTCTCCTCTATTAGAAAGAGACAGAAACCACGCTACTACGAGATAGCGTTCATACCTATGGTGCGTGAGTTTTTCGTTTGTTTTTAATATTTGTGTTATTTAAACTGTGACGGATTCTGTAAGGTAATTTAATCGCAGATTTGGTTAAATACTGTTAATTTTGTTTGTTATTATGGCTTTAATTCATATAGAGTGCTGTTACTGTTAATTCGTCTTTGAAAGACGCATTTTCTCAAGTTTCGACTCTTTGCAGTTTAATTCTGACCCTCCCCATTTCAGTAGCTTCAGCTGAGCGGTCATTTTCTGCTTTAAAACGCATTCACACGTATGTGCGAAACTGCCAAAAAGAGCAGAGATTGTCCGATTTGGCTATCATGTCAATTGAAAAAAATTTGCTTAATAAAATTAAAAGTAATCCGAATTTTTATAACAACATTTTAGCTCATTTTGTTAAAAAAAAACAGACGCATTGCATTAGAATATAAATAACGTTGTGATTGTGTATAATTTGCTTTATTTTTGCTTAATATTTTTGTTGGTTTTGGATCGGTGTCTGTGTGGTTCGGTTTTTAACACTTTATTATTTTTATAATTTTTTATTTTATTTTTTCTTGACTCTTATTCCCTAACAATAGGTACTTAACTTAGTACTTACTAACAAGCATGCATGTGTGGTATAGAGATGCACGTCGAAAAAGGCTTTTCACAAAGCCGCTTTTATCATACTTGAAAGACATTGTTATCAAATCATCAGTCCTTTTTTGTAAGGTGAAGGTGGGGCTTTTCATATTATTCTTATCTGAAGACCTCCTCCAAGATATCCTGCAGTAGGTAAGTGTTTAAGTGTTTATTTTTTTGGACCGGCTTCCCTTTGTCAAAATTTCACCCTTCGCCACTGATAGGTAACGATCGCCATTGTCGCCATCAAACAACTCACCAATATTAAATTTCATTACTTTAGCTCACTTCTATCAATTCAGATTTTTCGTAAATACTCGTTGCACTCATTTCTATGTTCGTTACCGCTTGTTCGCTTGAGAAGATTTAATAGTCTTGCCACACATTATAATATCAGAAGCTCAAGTGAGCTCGTAACTATACGCCACAGTGAACTTTAGTTTTGAATTAAAAACATACCAGACATCATAATTTTAAAACCCTGATTTAAAATTTCTCAGCCCATTATAACAAAGAATACGGGTAGTACAAAAAATAAAATTTGTAAATAACTCTTATTATCATGTCGCAAAGAAATGGTTCAGTACACAACACACTGGCACAACCTTGTACACTGTATATATACTGGCGCGTGTGTACATACACCAATGAAATTACAGATTACTTGACAAGAGAACATTCGGCCACGGAATCAAAATAAAAATAGTACGACTCACCGGATTATGGCAATTTCCCACAAACACCTGCCACTTGGCAGTTGTCAACCGTTGCACACCAGACATCTCGGAGCTCTCATAAAACCCCATTACGTTACCGCAAACGTTTTGGGTATTTTGAAACCTTCTCATCGCCTGCAGAGTAGAGGCTCAAGTCTTGAAATCTTGGGCGTTCCGCAAAGTGCACGCAGCTCCGGCAGCGATGCAAGCAGCTCCAGCAGCGTCACACGCCATTGAGGCGATTCACCAAGCATCTAGAAGCGCGCTCCGCAAGCGCACATTGCGCGCTCCGTACGCGCACCTTGCGCGCTCCGCAAGCGCACCTTGCGCGCTCCGCAAGCGCACCTTGCGCGCTCCGCAAGCGCACCTCGCTCGCCAAGCAACAGCCAGCACTATCGCGCGCCAAGCAAGAGCCAGCACTGTAGCGACAGCGCCGCGTCCAGCCGCACGTGCACGCCTGCAGCGGACTCCTGCAGCGCACTCCTGCAGCGCACTATCACGCGGAGCGATCTCTGCGCCAGCAATTGAGCGCACCTCGTAACTTCACGTTCACTTCCAGCCTCACGTTATTCTGTTCCTTGATTTATAACGAGATTGTGAGCAGTGTAGTTCCTTATCCAACTTCTGATGTCGGAGACAGCGACGGCAGAGCGGTAGGGTCGACAGCATCTTGGTGTGGTGGTACAGGTTCCATTTCGTAGGTGAGTTTTGAATTGAAGCACGACGTGTAGATATACCCTCCAATCTTCATAATAACAATTTGAATAGGCAAACCGACAGTTTCGGTTCGGAGATGTGCCTTGGTCCGCGTCTCAATGCAAAGTCACCGTTCGACGAACCCCACTTTCCAAAGCGACTCTGTCCATGTGACGCCATCACAAAATAACGTCACAAGTGTTCGCCCCTCTACTACGAAAATCAAATCAACAACTTCTATTAAAATTATATCGACGATCTCCGACATATACATACAAAACTAAAATTTGGGAGAGAGGTGTAGCAATAACTCTAACCTAATTGTTGCGAAAATAACTCTGCAATTTCCGCTTAAATGCAAACCGACTGGCGGCCATCCTGATATCGAGAGGAAGCGCATTCCACAGAAGAATGGATTGAATATGAAATGAAGAATGAACAAAGTCAGACGTATGCGAAGGACAGAGTAAGAGGAGATTGTTAGAAGAACGCAGATTCTTAGTGTGAGAGGAACATAAAAATTGGAAGTGAGTCACAAGATAAGAAGGAGGAGTGGGTGATTTAAGAAGAGAGAAAAGCGTGGTCAAAGCGCGCAAATTTCTTCTCTGACGAATGGGCATCCATTTCAGTTCAGACCTGTAGCTCGACACGTGAACCGGATCCCATTGTTGAGCAACCTATCAAGCTTATCCAGCAAAGCCGCATTCAGGTCAAAGTAGCACACGTCACCATAGTCGATTATAGGGAAAATCAAAGTCTGCACAAGCATGGTTTTCGTTTTAACGGGTAAAAAGTTCCTCAGACGATACAGGGAACGCAGGGTACCGTGAACCCTTTGACTAACGTAGGAGACCTGACATACTAGTCATCTTATATATACAGTATGTAAAGAAAACCCTGTCTGACCCGTGAAGGTATTGTTAGGTATCGATAACTGATTCTATTAATGGATATAAAGCTGGGCTAAACTTAAAAAAAAGATCCCCATAAAGAAATAAATATTATTTCGCAAAAAGAGGTAACTTAATACATTTGCTGTAAGCAACCCTTCCGCTTGGGGGGCAGGGCACGCAGCACATGGTCGCATCGCTATTCGCTCATAATAATACCGGTGTTGTCACTTTTTAAACATTACTAAATTTCGGGGAAGTTGGAATTAATTTGCGGGAAAAAAAGATTATTTCAAAATTCATTTGTATTGTTTCTATGACGATTACGTAAAATTTTATATTATATTTGGTCAAGTGCTTACCTAACCTTTATTATCGTTATGGGTCGGACAGGGTTTTCTTTATATATTGTATATTAGGCCAATCGACTTTATGTTTTACGAATGTTATTGTTTCATATGGTAAGGTTCCACTCTTCTAAATAATTAATTTGCCAGTACAAAACTAGCCAGGTATGCAAATACAGTCGTGATTTTTAAATTAATATTTTCTCTTTGGGGAATAAAATAAAAGAAAGAAAGATAAAAATTTTAAAAAGTGTAATTTTGTACCTATTGTTTATTAAATTTCTTTTATTATTTGCAAAATTTACGGAACCCAATTCATTGATCAATCTATTCCAGAGGCCGAGGAAGCGACGCACGACGAACTAAATGCAGAGGTCTAATGGTTGTTATGGTCAGGAAAGAACCTTTTGGTTATTATGATGGAGCAAAAAGTTACTAAAAGATCTTCTTCCAAACCTTAATCTCGTTCCCACATTTTTACATAATAAATCTTACTTAAAAATCTTTACACTATAAAAAAGTTTGTATATAAAATATTTTCTTCTCCAATACCTCTTTCGAAATAATATAAAAAAAAACTGAAACTCATTTTGAAACAAAAGAATATCGATTATTAATCGAATTTTCGAGATCGAAAAGTTAGTTCACCAGTGAAGTTTTGAAGAATTCATAGCTATCACACACTTTGGCGCCGATTCTGTCGTTCGCAAACTAAACTAATTTTTGTTAAATGCGTCTTTTTCTTTCCATTTCGTTAAGAAAAGGATAGAAGATAACATTTTAGTTTAATCCTGTCAAATTAAGATACTCCATAGACAGTTTAGACGCGATTATAAACATGGCGACCAAAAATACGCCAGTTTACGTCAGGGGCACACTAATTTGACAGGTCTTAACTGTCATTTTATCTTCTGTCCTTTTCTTAATGAAATAGAAAGAAAAAGATGCACTCAACTTAAATTTAATTTAGTTTGTGTACAAGACAATCGGGACCATTCTTTATTCTAATTAAAACGTGTGTTAAATTAAATATTTTGTTATGTTATGTAGTCATTTGACAAGGGAAGAGCAGATTACAGCTGTAGACTTGTTGGAAGCTGGCGATATGCAACGCGTGGTTGCTGAAACTCTGCAACCCGGCCAAAATGTAATCTCCTGGTTGTGGTCACATTATCGTGTCACAGGCAATGTTATTGAACGGTATTCAGGCAGAAATTCATCATCATTATCATCAACCTTTTTATCGTCCCACTGCTGGGCACAGGTCTCCTCTTATACAGAGAAGGATTGAGCGCAATCCCCATGCTTAGTCAGTACGGGTTGGCGATTTCAGACTTATAAAATCCAGGTTTCCTCAAGATGTTTTCCTTCACCTTCAGTCATTGGCGTCCAAGATATACTTAGAAAGTACATATAACTTTAGAAAAGTTACACTGGTACTTGCCTGAATTGGAATTGAACCCGCGCACTCATACTTGAGAGGCTGGTGTTTTAACCACTAGGCCACTACGACTTTTTTAGGCAGGAATTGCATAAATTTAATTAAATACCGTTTTTATTATTTTTTAGGTACTTAAATTTTCATAACTCCGTGTATAAAATTCCAATATATACAAAGCAAAAATTACTTACAAAAAACCCAAAAACACAATTACTTACAAAAAATAATCTTGACTTTTTGTAGGCATAAACCATGAAATATATTTTAATTTTATATATAATTATTTTAACAAAATATTTACAAAATTTTCTAAAATAAGGTTAAAATGGAATATCCCTAGACATTGTTGATGTGTGTATTTTCATTGTCTTTTTTTTTTATTTTAATACTTGTACTAACTTTTGTTACTTTTCTAGACGGGCTACCTGCACAAAAGAAGCTCAGACAACACCAAGTGGCAGCTTCGATATTTCATCCTCTATCAGGTAAGCAAAAAACATCCTTTTTTTTTAAAGGGAACTTTTAAAATTTAGGACCTGGTTGCCGCACCACAACCACAACACAATTACAACCACACCACAATCACACTACGACTACAATTACACTATAACCACAACCACACTGCAATCATATTTCCACCATATTACAATTTATCATGACACTACATACTCAACCACACTTCAACCCCCGGCTCCAGACGTTGGCCCCAATGTTGGTCCCGACATTAGTCGATTAATTTGGTCAAGCGTACACACTTTGGCTTTTATACTAGTTCCATTCCGTCAGAGCGAATGGGAGGATGTCCGATACCGAAATCGAAAATGTTCTAAATATTCATTAACTAGCTTTCCGCCCGCGGCTTCGCCCGCGTTAACTTCGGTTATATCGGGCTTTTTAGATTTCTCTCGGGAATATCAAATTTTTTCGGGATAAAAATACCCTATTATTTAATCCGGACTTCTAACTTTACGTCTCCAAAATTTCAAAGCAATTGGTTCAGGAGTTACGGCGTGAAAGTGGTACAAACAAACTCACTTTCCGATATATAATATTAGTAAGGATATATTTGGTGTACACATACAAATATTCCAGTAATCTCCCTTGGGAACTTGATGTTTTTTAGGACCAAAAGTAGCCTATGTTACTCTCCATCTTTTCAACTAACTGTATGCCAAAAATCAGGTCGATAGATTGTTTAGCTACGGCGTAAAGGAAGGACAAACAAACAAACAAACACACTTTCACATTTATATGTCACATCACATAAGTATGGATTATAAATTAAATTTGTTATTTAAAAAAAAGCCCCGTCAAATAAGATTGAAAATTATTAATAGTAACTGTATTTGATTTATCATAAATAGGAGCCAGAAAGCGGTCCATTAGATCATAAGCGAACCAGTCCGAGTAATTCATCAGACCGAGGTTTTTTTATGGCATCTCGTAGTTGACTTTGAGAGGTCGTGACTACTTAACCGGACTATCCTGTGTCTGCCTTAAATTAATTTAAAGCCAGGGGCAAGTAAAAACTCGGCTTAAGGCGTCACTGGAGAGACAAGGGACGGCTGGATCGAAATTTTTATTTGACCGAGTCACTAATTTTATTTTTATAAAGGCGATATGTGCTCATCAATGATTCTAGCTTTTTTTCAATTCTTCAACCGGTCAAAGTATATCATTCCCATATTCTGTTGAATGGTGCGCCCATGCATCCCTATTATTAAATTTCACTATTACTTAATTTAACATCGCAGCTATTAAATTTTTATTTTTATGATCCTTTGGAGCTGCGTTCCATATTATCGGGTGTGCCTGATATATTTCTATAAATTCTACGACTTTTCATTTGTCCATGCGGGTGACCGTTTTGTTGATGACGACATCTCAACGTAAGCACTCGATGCGTGTTGCAACAAGACTAAGCAGACCGCCAATATGTGGACGGATCGCGAATGTTGGCACAGATTCCTTTGATAAAACCGATACTCGCCGGCCATTTGGCCCCAACGTTGGGGCCAATGCTATTTTCTTGAGCCACACGTTGGGCGAGTGGCGTTGGGGCCAACGTTGGGGCCAACGTGTGGAGCCGGCGTACACTATGTAGGTACAACCACACTGCAACCACAACCACACTAGAATTCGAATTCTGGGATTTTTTTCTAAAGTACATGAAAATTAGGTTTTCATGTATTTTAGATCATCGGAAATATCTATAAATCATATTTATAGAGCCACTTTCATGAAGGTTTAGGTATCTATTATACAGTATGTTAAGAAAACCCTGTCCGACCCATAAGGATAATAAAGGTTAGGTAAACACATCACCAAATATAATATAAAATTTTACGTAATCATCATAGTACCAATACAAATGAATTTTGAAATAATCTTTTTTCCCGCGAATTAATTTCAACTTCCCCGAAATTTGGTAATTTTCAAAAAGTGACAACACCGGTATTATTATGGGCGAATAGCGATGCGACCACGTGCCGCGTGCCCTGCCGCCCGCCGCCCGCGGAATGGGGCATAGGTGTGCATAGCGCACATTTATTAAGTTACCTCTTTTTGCGAAATAATATTTATTTTTTTAGGGGGATTTTTTTTTAAGTTTAGCCTGGTTTTGTATGCATTAGTAGAATCAGTTATCGATACCTAACAACACCTTCACGGGTCGGACAGGGTTTTCTTAACATACTGTATACCTTATATAGTATACATATAAATCATAAGTTTGCTTGCTGCACTCAAAAGCACAAACTAGTAAAACTAGGTACCACTGCTACTTAAGAAGTCATTTACCCTTCAAGTCACGGCAAAAATGCAGCACGAATCAAAATGGCTGAATTTTATTAGGTAATCTGAAGTTATTTGGACATTAGAATGTTGCATAAACCAATCCATACTGAAACATATTGATACAGATCTTAAGAAACCGAATACTCCTTCTTACTTTTTCTAGTTTTTTTTTGTTAACATATATACCTATAATCAACATATGTCAAAAATCTATACTAATATTTATAGCTGAAGATTTTGTTTGTTTGTTTGAACGTGCTAATCTCAGGAACTACTGGTCCGATTTGTAAATTTTTTTGCGTTGGATAGCCCACTAATCCAGGAAGGCTTTAGGCTATACACTATGTTAAGAAAACCCTGTCCGACCCGTGAAGGTGTTGTTAGGTATCGATAACTGATTCTACTAATGGATACAATACCGGGCTAAACTTAAAAAAAAAACATCCCCCAAAAAATAAATATTATTTCGCAAAAATAGGTAACTTAATACATGTGTGTTAAACACCCTTCCGCGGGCGGCAGGCGGCAGGGCACGCGGCACTTGGTCGCATCGCTATTCGCTCATAATAATACCGGTAATGTCAGTTTTTTAAAAATTACCAAATTTAGAGGAAGTTGGAATTAATTCGCGGGAATAACGTAAAATTTTATATAATATTTGGTCAAGTGTTTACCCAACCTTTATTATCCTTATGGGTCGGATAGGGTTTTCTTAACATAATTATTGTATATGCTATGCTACGGTAATGCACGGCTTAAATACACTATAGATCACACAAAAGCTTTTTAAAACAAACTGAATCTCACGCGTTCGAAGCCGCGGATGGAAGCTAGTAGTTTGTGTCTTTGTGAGGTTGTAGGGGTATAATCACTAGATCTACTGAACAGATTTTGAAAATTCTTTTACCATTAGAAAGCCACGTGATTGTGAGTGACGTAGGCTAGGTCGCATATATACTGAGTGGTGCTGATAATACGACAATAAATGAAAACACAGACAATGCGGGTTCATAGGAATAATCCTAAACCATTGAAAAAAACCTAGCACCAAAAATAAAATTTCAAACAAACTAAATAGCATAAAATTGGAAACGGAATCCTTTAAAATATTGGTTCACTGACCTCCGATCGGCGACAGCGCGGTCCTGTATCGAATTACTATTTTTGGCGTCATTATTATTAAAGTTTAGTACCGTTGGATGCGGCGGTCATCAATCTGTAATCGCTTCCCTATCAACTATCAACGTGCACATCATGTAGAAAATGTGAAAAACGATAAATAATTTCCTGTGACTAAACTAATGGACATATTTAATATGATTTTTTATGAGTAGACTGAGAATGTGTTGAGGTACACGATGTTTAATTTATTGTCGTATTGTCAACACCACTTTGTATACATATTAACCCGAAAAATCAAAAGTTTATTTTGTGGTAGTCACATTTCATCACAATTTTTACCGCCCATCGAAGCGGGCACGGTTCAGCTAGTTACAAAGAAAAAACTTGAAATGTCACAGTGCATGGTTTCAATGGTAAAAGTGGCACAACTTCCAAAGACTAAGTGGCATAAGCATGTGTGTACAGATGACAGCACGTCAAGCTACCTAAAACTGCCAAATATTCCCAATCTATCTTGTGCCTTATAATGTTTTAGAGATAAAGTTGAAAATATAATAAAGAAATCTCACAGGTTGTAGTAGCTTGATGTGCTGTCGTCTGTACATACGCAAATTATTATTCATATATGTAGGATAATAATAATAAAATTCTACTCGGTGGTAGGCCACATCCGCCGCCGGCAGAAGTTACCACCCACCAGACAAAGTCTTGCCTCCAAGCGATTCGTCGTGTTCCGGCATGATGTCTGGTGAAGCCGTACGGAGGACGGGTTTGAGCAGTTGTGTTGCGATGTGTGCCGGGTACTATGCGCCAAGTGTTGTTGTGTCGGGTATTTGGTCGTGGAGGGTCTTCAGATCAACTCCCTCTGGCGCAGCATCGTTGGTCGTGTTGTTAGGTTTAACATTGTACCACCTCGCTCAACTGCCGTCTTCCTTCCTATTTATTCAGTTTTTTTGAGTGAATAGGCTCGTAATAAACTAGCGCGCTTTACCATCAACGATTGCATCACTTTTTACCATCTGGCGGGATTGCGGTCAAGCACTAGTTTATAATTATAAAAAAAAAATAGATGTACCAATATCTTTGCCATTTGACAAAGCGTGCAAATATTCAATCGCATCGCAAAAAAATAACATAAAGTCGTTAATAATCATTTAAACAATTTTCAAATAACTCAGTTACAATTATTAAAAATTTAAAAAAACAAAAATTACAGAATAAAGAAGTAAGACAATCTGTTCTGTAACAAAAATAAATAGTTAGAATTTTGGAAAATTAAATATACCTAACCTCATAAATCATTGCAATGTTAATTTATTTGAGTTCTATAATGTATCAGTAATTTATCAGTTCAAAGAGGGTTGTTTGAAGAGCGGTTCACTACCAAGAACCATTGAGTTAGAGATCCGAAGCTTAGCAATAAGTGGATTATAGATACTTGTAATACCGACTGGGAGGACCTCTAGCTCCCGAGAGGAATTATAAATTATACGGGTCATACGACACGGTCGGAGTGCATTCGACCGAAGGGGACCTGAGGGAAGGGGCTTGGGGACGTTTGTTAAGCCTGTCCAACGGTTTCCGATCTATTGGACGATAAGGAGGATCTTTAATAACCTAAAAATAAACGAGTTTTGATTCCGTCTGAGTATCCTGATAAAAAGTACCTTTATTATGTGTTATTCCTGGTTAAAAACAGTTTACTAAAGGAGACAGGCGAATTTTTATACAAAGTTGGGCTTGGGCCTTACTGTACAACAACGATTATTGTATTAAATCATTTCAATATTATTACTATTTAAAAAATAAACTATATTTGGAAGAAAAAAGAAATAGGGTATTATTAGCTTGCACAAAACTAACCTCATTTGCTTTATTATAAGTTTTCTTACAAGCTGTCAGCGCTCTTATGGTCTATTAAAATAATTATTCAGGCTTTATTGCAGATTAGATTTTATCAGAATGTATTTTTATGCCATTAACACATCCTGAGTCATCATCATCATCTCAGCGTCAATTCCAGTCGCATATATGATGCTTTTTCGGCTTTGGAGTGTGGGGTCCACTTTACCAGTCTAACTACTGATTTTGGCTAAACTTCGATATTTTCCGGGAAGTGACTGCCGTTTGACCCCCACAATCCGAAGGCGATATCGAAGCATTGCAGTTAAACCAATTGATGGACTTTTGAGGGCTTTAACAACCCGTAATAACTGCCATTAGATGTTCGTATGGCAACAGGGACCAAGGGCTTAATGTGCTTTCCGAGGTACGACCAGACCAGTGCAAATATTATTCATAATTTCATGCATACAAATACTTGCATTGTCCGGGGATCGAAACCGCGCCTCCTTGCCAAGCGACCGCTTTCGCTACCGCTACGCTACGGAGGCTGTCATTAACACATCGTGAGTGTGGTTTCCAAAGCGCAAAGTTCCTTTCACGAAAAAACCCAAGTGAAAAGGAAGGAAGACAGCAGGTAAGCGAGGTGATGCAATGTTAAACCTAACAACACGATCAACGATGTTGCGCCAGACGAAGATTGATCTGGAAACCCTCCACGACCAAACTCCCGACACGACAACATTTGGCGCATCGTACCCGGCACACATCGCAACACAACTGCTCTGACCCGTCCTCCGTACGGCTTCACCAGACATCATGACAGACCAGGACGATCTAGTTAGATTAGAAGCCGACCCCAATATTGTGGGGAAAAGGCTAAACACTCTAAACAGACGAGTTAGTGTGATTATAATTATCAAAGCTTTCAGTTATGATATTGACTTGACTCTGTATCAAACTTACTTAAAGTTATTCGTAGTGACAACCTTTTTTTCCGAACATGTTATGATAAACCTTCAAGCATTACCTACCCTCAAAAAAGCAATATGTCTGTGAGAAAGTACCATAAAACTCGTACATAAAAACGAGGCGTTCCGTCGCATATGCTTGAAAGCGCAGGTACATTTTATCGCTAACTTCAAACGCAAAGGAAATCCCGAGAGAACACATTCCACGGGAAATGGAACGTGCATAATGCCGGAAACGGGACGGGGACGGGACGGTACCGGTGCCGAAGAGAGGGATTATATTGGTATAGCGTAGTAGAAAGTTTATAAATAAATACTTAAATGTTTTTGCTTTTATTGGTTTTAACTACGGAAAGTATGGCTAGAAAAATAAAAAAAATAATACTTATATTGTCTCCTTTAGCAACATTCTCTTTGATATAACACAATAAATTAATAAAACAGAAAGAAATAAACACGAGATTGCCGTGGTAAGTTAGGGAATTGACATGGTTCCAAAGTAAGGAATTAGGTGGTCATCACTATTTCTCGTAAAAACAGGGCTCTGATTCACTAATAAGGGCCTGTAGGCCTAGTATGAGTTTTCAATACGAAACTCGCTCGACGATATCGAGCGCGTTTGGCGCTCTCATTGGTTGAGAGTTCTTACGACCTTGAAGCGGGCCAATCGCTGAGTCAAACGCGCTCGATATTGACGATCGAGTTTCGTATTGAAAACTCATACTAGGCCTACAGATAATTACCAGAAATATCCATAGTAAAAGTAAGCAGTGCTGCAAACCCCTACCCTATTTCTTACTAAACAAATATCAACTTTATTTCAATGATGGCAAAGTTGATTTCAGACTGAATAAGTTACAAAAATGTTTGAAGTTGTAGCATAAAATAAACTTAATTATAGTTATTTTTCCATAAATTTATGTTTGTTTACATTTTTGCCTAATTATTTATTCTGTGCCCACACAATTACGACCGCATAACAAGACAGAGTTGAGGACATATGATTTTAGTCAGCGCTGAAAATAAGTTTTTATTCAACCACACTATTACCACGGAATAGTCGATATTTTTCATCTATTCTGTGACTATTACTAAGCGGGCACCTAGATTAACTGAGGCCTAGGTAAAAATATAAGATTATCTTTTCATTGACTTTTCGTCTTGGATCATAGATGCAGGACATTCGAGGCTATATAAAGGCCAAACTTTGCAAAAAGGGGTATTATAAAATCACAGATTATTTAGGAGACATAAAAGCTTGGGACTGAGCTGCTCGCTCTGTTACGCATTGTTATTAAGCAATATGCGTAATAATAAGGTAAATTATTGTAAACATTCTCATTTTTAATGTCTGGACTTGAAAAAAGACGATGATCCCTGAGTTTGTTTCGGCTATTTCTTCTCAGAGGTAGTCAGTTAGAAAATGCCGGCTTCATCTATATATAAAAAAAAAACATGACGTTTAAAAGTGATCGGTGATCCTACTTGCTTAATAAACGATTTCATTTTATTTCATTTCATTTCAGTAGCAGGAAACAGCTAGTACCTACTGTAAAATGTAGAGTTGCTTGAATTGAAAGGTCTATACAGATTGTGAATGTAAATTTTCTTACATACCCATCGCCTAGTTCTGTAGGTAGTCGATAAAAAAACCGCCACAGTCTCCTAAATAAAAATTGATCATATTTCCTGAACTGATTGACTGAAATCGAAGCCAATGTAGAAAAGGCTTATTTAGACGTATACAGAGCATCATCATCACCATCATCTTAGCGTTAACGGCCCAGTCGCATCCGAAGCTTTTTCAGCTTTAGAGTCTGGAGTCCGCTTTACCGCGTATATAGAGCACAGACATTCTTATAGACAACCCTATTTATAAGGGTAGCTTTTTATTTGAGCAAGTGACTTTACAACCCGAGGTTTGATAGAAATGACGCAATTACATTCACGAACGCCCCAACAACAAAAAATTTACAAAATGGGGTCCATAACCGCAGCTATTTTCCATTTCATGAAATATATCTATTGTTTTATCATAGCAAAAGGGAGAACAGCCGATAGATTCTGTAAAAATCAAACCGTGAGAGTTTAGTGAAGTGAGTTTAGAGTGAGTTGTAAATAGTGAGCATCGGTCGTCTAGTAGTAACGGCCGAGACATACATTAAGTTCAACAAGGTCATGGGTTCGAAGCCCGCCAGGCGCTTTCATCATCATCATCATCATCATTATTTCAGCCGAAAGACGTCCACTGGACATAAATTCAATTCAAAAATTTTATTTCGGATTAAATAATTCACATTTTATTTCCTCCTTGTTCTTACACACTATTGTCTACATTTCTGTTTTACTTCTCCTTTCGCAGGTCTGCTGGAAGAAATTTCTTAAGAAATAAGCAGCACCTTTGTACTCAGATCTTCATTTTGTTGTATCTATTTGTATTTTATTGTGTGTACATAAATAATAAAATAAATAAATAAATAATTATCCATATAGTGTTAGTACAAGTAAAGCTTAGCCTAATGTTAGTAATAAATTAACTAAAGTGAATCTGGACTCCTATCCACCTACGTAAGAGGGGCGAGTAACACCGATCCGAAAACACATTCAGGATGCCATTAGAGGAGGAGCGCAAGTGCGCCATCATAGAAGCACAACGTTTCCGCATGATCACGGCGAATTCGTCGACCCTCGCCTTCACGAACATCCCTGACGCGCTACAACGCCACGGCAACCCCAAGAGCACCCTTAATGCATTATTATACTGTACGCGCAGGTCGCTGTATGCCCGCTGAGTATACGTGGTCCACAGGCTGCACGTGTAAAACGACTGGCAGAAGGCCTTAAAAAGCGTTATCTTAACAGACTTAGAACAGCGCACAAACCTACGGGCCAGCATGTTGCAACGGACAGCCAGCGACCTGCGCTCCCTATCAATATCCACATTATCCTTTAAGTCGTCAATGACCCAGTGACCCAAATACTTGAACTTTGCAACCCGCGAGGAGAACCAGAGAGAGAGAGAGATTTTAGGCAGCTGCTTATAGGTCAAGGTACCTGATTTAAAAACCGACCATTCACTTTTATCGGTATTGTATTTGAGTCTATGAGTCATTGCATACCTTTCACATATTTCAAGGAGTTTTCTTAAAGCACCGATAGATAGACTCAGCAGCACCATGTCATCAGCGTAACTAATATTGTTCACGCAAACACCGTCCACTTGACAGCCGATTTTGGTGCTGCTGAGCTCACCTATCAGCTTATTTATGTACAGATTAAAAAGACGGGGGAGCTCAGACTTCCCTGTCATACCCCACAGTCCAACCCATACATCTCAGAGCAAGAGCCTGCCTACCTTACCGCATTCCTTTGACTGCTATACCAAAAACTGAACAGTGATAATATCAACAACAGTGATAATACAATATGACAATTGATCTAACTGCAATGCATCGATATCGCCTTCGGGTTGTGGAGGTCAGATGGCAGTCGCTTCAAGGAAAATATCGAAGTTTAGCCAAAATCAGCAGTTAGGCTGGTAAAGCGGACCCCAGACTCCAAAGCTGAAAAAGCTTCGGTTGCGACTGGGATTAAGGCTGAGATGATGATGACGGTGAAATGGTAACAGAATCGAACTGCAGTGGTGTACTGATAACTTTAGCTTTTATTCCGCATAGGGAAACTGCACCGTAATCTGAATAATCATGAAGGATATTGATAATCAGGCGAAGAGTAGCGTAGTGTCGGTGTTCTATAGGATGCATTTAGGAGAGTGTGCGAGGGAATTGCATGACTTAATTTCCCCATCTCCGTTCCATCATCGGACGACCCGTCGTACGGCGAGTATCCACCCTTACGTTATTGATACCACTTACCTAATCTACTAAGAATTGGACAAAGCGTTTCGCCTCGTCTTTTAATGAAAGAACCGAAACCGAAAGAACCGATTTTAATGAAAGTGCCTCGATGTATGCGGATACATCGAGGCACTTTCATTAAAATCGGTTCTGCCGTTTTGAAGGAGTTCGAGGACAAACACTGTGACAGAAGAATTTTATATAATAGAAAATTAACTCGTTACCTTAGTCATAATTATTGTGGCATTGTGAATACCTACAATATTAGTAAGTAAATGACATTATATTTTAATCAACTTTCAACATGATACTGAATTGTCTTGCAAAAAAAAAAGGAATAAGAAAAAAATAATTTGGCTACCTAGCGCATCGGTCTTAAATGTGTAGCCTTCATTTCCTTTTTGAGTTTCTATGGCTTTTCGTAAAGATTGGTGGGTAGATAGAATTCCCCCCCTCCCCCTTAATATGTAGCAGGATAATGGCTTCCCAGTCACGCTTCGCAGCCAGTTTGAAAAGGGTGTCACATAATCACACAACGCTAACGATAATAGGGGCCCCTCTGCATACAATATACACATTGTATTATGGGACCTCAACATGTTATCAAACAGGCAATTACTTAACTGATTGGCTTCCTTTTATAGTTAATAGCCCAAAATGAAAAGTACGCAGCGACAGCCCATCTAATTAAGCTTTGCGCTGCGTGAGAGAAAATTAAAAAAAAATGTTTTTTTGCGTTTTACTGTAACAGGGGATTGGAAAGCATAAAAATAATTACTTATGTGCCTATATGTTAAATGAATTGTTTTCTTTTTTTTATAACTATAAACTAGTGCTTGACTGCAATTTCGCCTGATGGTAAGCAGTGATGCAATCGTTCATGGCAAAGCGCGCTAATTTATTAAGAGCCTATTCACTCAAAAAACTGAGTGAATAGGACAAAAGACGGCAGTTCGGCGTGGCGATGCAATATTAAACCCAATAACACGACCAACGATGCTACGCCAGAGGGAGATTGATCTAGAGACCGTCTACGACCAAACTCCCGACACAGTTCAGTTCCGATTCAGTAAAAATCTTACCATGAAGTGAGCTTAAAGTAAACTGTCATTAGTGTCAACCCCTAGCATTAGTTGAAATGATTTATTATAAAGATATAAATGACGAATTTTCATCATATTCAGAACGTAGTACATACCTATAAAATCGCACCTTCGTTCCCTGAAGGCATAGATACAGAGCTTTTAGCCATTAACCAAATACAGGCCTTTCAGCGATAAGACCGTCCATTGTGTCACCCTTTGCATAATATTTATATTTATGTTCTGTAATCTATATAGTGTACAAAATAAACAGTAAGTATTCTATTCTATTCTACAGGTCAAACTCCAAGATAAAATTTAAAATGGGCGTAGCCTTTAACCTAACCTAACCCTTCGTAAAAGTCAGCTACTAGACTAAAGCGTGTCTACGAATAAGCCCAGTTCTTCTTCAACCATTAATGTAAATATTTTGTGTCCAGAACATGCTGTTCTACTATGAGTCGGAGAACAACACACGTCCGACAGGCGTGCTCTTGCTGGAGGGTTCATACTGCGAGCGACTGAGCAAGGCGCCCATGGAAAGGAACGCTTCGGTAAGTAGAATAGTTGGTCTATAAGAGCCAAAGAACATACCACCAATTAGTACTCTTCTTGGAGGGATCATACTTCGAGAATCTTAGCAAGGCGCTCATCGAGAGGAACGCTTCGGTAAGTAGTATAGACGGTCTGTTAGAGCAGAGCAACAGACATCCAACAGGAGTTCTCATGCTCTCTCATGGGATCATACTGTGTGGGACTTAGCAAGGCACCATTGGAGATAAATGCTTCGGTAAGCGTCTATGCAATGTTATTTTTTTATCTGCGAAACCCGAAACACGTAAGAATCTATGTACAAAATTTCAAAACTATATTATGAAAAACCACAAAGTTATGAGTCCTGCTATGCACACGCGCCTAGTATTATGATCTACCGTCAAGTTCGTTATGCCCTTGGTAACCACACTGCAACAATTTCTGAATGTATTTGGGAAAAAATATTACATGGTATAAAAATGATTAGAACCGATTCAGTTGCTTATTCTGAACAAACTATATTCAGGTTTTGTAAAAACAAAAATAACTTTGTAACCTAGCAATAGCTTTCGGAAGTCACTGCACATATTATGCTAACTAAGTCACGTGGTTTTTTATTTACCTTTCGTTAACTACATAAACTCACCTTCGCAAGGAACTCAAGTGGCTCCCAATTCGCCTTCGCAGGAATACTAGGATTTTATGTCTCCTTTTCAACATCTTACACAACCCGTCTTATCCTTCCTACCTGCGTGAGCGTTTTTCTTACGCGCGCTCTAGCGACGCACCCTGTAGATCACACCTAAGATCCATCCTTAAATCTCATCCTCATAAAACGATTTACTATTCCTATTCCTTCTCTGTACATGCTGTAAGATTGTGGAACTCACTCCCGCCTAACATTCGTGATTTAAACACTATTTCTAATTTTAAGCGTCGATTAAAAGAGCATTACCTTTCCTCTATATTGTGAGAATTTGTTTATTATTTATACATATTTTTATATTTTAGTATTATGTATTTATTTAAGTAGTATATGTACTTATTTTTGGTTTATTGGTTTGGCTTATATATTTATTTTAGGTTTATATGTTTAGGTATATTTAATATTATTACTTTAATAGTTATCATATTTTATTTCCTCCTTGTTCTTACACACTATTGTCTACATTTCTGTTTTACTTCTCCTTTCGCAGGTCTGCTGGAAGAAATTTCTTAAGAAATAAGCAGTACCTTTGTACTCAGATCTTCATTTTGTTGTATCTATATGTATTTTATTGTGTGTACATAAATAATAAAATAAATAAATAAATAAATAAATAAACCGATGTACTATAATCATGTAATGCTTGTTTGTTCTCAGTTTTGCTTCATTATCTCATACCGTCGTGAGAGCCAGCGGCAGTATGAGCTGCGTGCTGCTTCCGAGGTGGACTGCATCCACTGGGTCGACTCCATACGTGAAGCCAGGTACTGTGGATCTTGTTTACTGTAGGAACCATGGTTTTTGGCTGAACAGGGGACGAAGCTCCAATGAGCGGGGAAAAGTAGTAACTTTGAACGATTTTTAAATTTAATAGACTCGTTATAGTTTTAAGACTATGTCTATATTATGGTTTATAGGTTACATGAATAATGGTAGTGGTAAAAACTTAATAACAAATGTGATAAAGCAATGGATTAGGTATCTTATGAGCTATGCTGAATCTTTCAGATTTTTTTTAAATTGAGTTTGCAAACTTTTATTTACACGAAACACAGGATTGTTGAAGTTAAAAAAATTGCAATATTGTATTTCGAAATTAGATTAAAATTGGCTTCAAGGTGTAGCAACCGAGCCAGAAACTTAATAAATAAAAAAAAAAAAAAAAGAAATTTGAATTGATCATATCGATATTACACATATTTCACTGAAAAGACGAAGAAAACATTTAAATCTACGTAGACTATAACTTCAGTACCCTTTTAGGCATAAAATACGAAGATGTGTACCTAAATAAATAAATATTGAACATTTTGTATGAGACTGTGGCACGCAATCCTATCATTTGTGACATCCGTGACAATCAAGCCGTCATATATGACCTCGGAGTAAAAAGAATTGATTTTAAGTATTTTAGTGCGTTATGTCATGTCATGTGTACCCATGCTCTGTCGGTGACCGTCCGTGTCAGGTCGAACATTAAAATAGCTTTCATTAGTGACGATAATATGATCCAAACGTATGTGATTTATGTGAAAGTAAACACTGATGTACCCATCATCATCATCGACCTTTTTAACGTCCCACTGCTGGGCACAGGTCTACTCTCATACAGAGAAGGATTGAGCTTAATCACCACGCTTGCTCAATGCGGGTTGGTGATTCCAGATTTAAAGTCCAGGTTTCCTCAAGATGTTTTCCTTCACTTGTAATCAGCCACTGGTGTCCAAGATATACTTAGAGTTTTAGAAAGTACATATAACTTAGAAAAGTTACTTTGGTACTTGCCTGACCTGGAATCGAACACGCATACTCACCACTAAGTCCATTCTGTAAAAATCACGCCGTAAAAAGTTGGGTGAAGTAAGCTGTCTTCCACTGCTGGACAAAGGCCTCCCCCAAGGCTATCATTGCTTTGGGGGAGGGAGGGGGGTTTGCTGTAATTAGCAGCAGCCGGGTTGGGGATCACAGTAGTTTGAAATTCCACAGGAGAAGCGTGCTGGCCTTCTCCCTGATGAGAGTTCCCTTTTTACGATACTCACTCCCGGGAGGATATGGGTTGGTACTATTCTAAGCCCGGTACCACACGGGGTAGTAAGCTGTCAATAGGGACAATTCCTCATATAACAGCTCACTCCACTCTCAATCACCTAACTTTTCTCTGTGAGATTAGCTTGGTCATCACTTACCTATTCCTAATCTATAAAGGCAAAGAGTTTGTATGTTTGTTTGAACACGCTAATCCGATCCGAGATCCGATTTGACATATTCTTGTGGCGTTGGATAGCTTCAGGAAGGCTTTAGACTATAAACGCTGCCACCAATAGGAGCGGAGCATATAAAAAAAGAAATATTAATCCTTATCCAAATAAATTAATATTATTTAATTTTGAACAAAACTGTCCTTGACATCACTTAATTTCGATTAACATCTTATAAGAAACTACAACTTCAAAATAACTCTTTTGGGGTTAATATCATCATCATCAACCTTTTTATCGTCCCACTGCTGGGCACAGGTCTCCTCTCATACAGATAAGGATTGAGCGTAATCACCACGCTTGCTCAATACGGGTTGGCGATTTCAGACTTATAAAGTCCAGGTTTCCTCGAGATGTTTTCCTTCACCTTCAGTCACTGGTGTCCAAGATATACTTAGAAAGTACATATAACTTTAGAAAAGTTACATTGGTACTTGCCTGACCTGCTGGCTGGTCTTTTAACCACTAGGCCATCACGACATTGTATCAGGGTTTAAATAAAATGTTCAAATAACTAACTCCACGGGAACGAACTCGCGGGCGGCCGCTAGTTTATTATACCTATATGGTACAATGGCCCCGATTGTTCACAAACTAAATTAAATTAAATTCAGTGCATCCTTTTCTTTACATTTCATTAAGAAAAGGACAGAAGATAAAATGCTAGCTAAGGCCTGTCAAATTGGACCGCTGACGTAAATTGACGTATTTTTGGTCGCCATGTTTATAATCGCGTCTAAACTGCCTATGGAATATCTTAATTTGACAGGATTAAACTAAAATGTTATCTTCTATCCTTTTCTTAATGAAATAGAAAGATAAAGATGCACATAACTTTTTTTTTTTTGTAGTTTGTAAAAAAGAGAATCGGCGCCACTAACAGCTTCTCTATACAGTATGTTAAGAAAACCCTGTCCGACCCGTGAAGGTGTTGTTAGGTATCAATAACTGATTCTACTAATGCATACAAAACCGGGCTAAACTTAAAAAAAAATCCCCCTAAAAAAATGAATATTATTTCGCAAAAAGAGGTAACTGAATAAATGTGCGTTTAGCACCCTTCCGCGGGCGGCGGGCGGCAGGGCACGCGGCACGTGGTCGCATCGCTATTCGCTCATAATAATACCGCTGTTGTCACTTTTTTAAAAATTACCAAATTTCGGGGAAGTTGGAATTAATTCGCGGGAAGAAAAGATTATTTCAAAATTCATTTGTATTGGTACTATGATGATTACGTAAAATTTTATATTATATTTGGTCATGTGTTTACCTAATCTTTATTATCCTTATGGGTCGGACAGGGTTTTCTTAACATACTGTATAATTAAGTTAGTGTGCATAGTTAACAATTGCCTCGGACTTAGTCGCCAATTATTGGTTAACCAGCAATCAAGGAAATAGGTGATATCGCATGATAATACTGTGGTGTGATCTCGGCGATCATTGTGATGATAATCTTGACAACCAGTAGACTAATAGCCAAGAGCTTCGTGCTTGAATCAGAAGCCGTACTTTTGGACACGGCTCGCATTGTAAGGAAGTTCCTTTTTCTCTCGCTCTGGAGCCCTGAAGACCTGTATTTTTTTATATTTAAAATTTTTTTATATCCTAATGTAAAATCTAGGAATACCTTAATCCTAATTTTATTCCGAATTTATCTATAGCTTCTTAATTACAATTCTATTTTTAAAATCAACCATTATCTAGTACTTTGAAGCAAAAATTGAAAATTTAAAAATCCAATAAAAATAAACAAATTATGGCGGCAAAATTGTTAGTAATTCGTTACTTACGTAAAATTAAAATTATTTTATTAATATTTAATGAAAAAGGTATATTTTCTTACTTGGTCTGTCGATCGCTTATATGAGGTAGCATGTGCAGAGCTTGAAGGCCTTACTTACTTTCTTTTGGGCTTAACAATTCAAGAATTAATTATTTTAGTGGCCACAATAATTTATTGTTATTATAATAAAAACTGGGCTTTAAAGTATTTATTACGATTTCTTTTTAAGTTTTTTAGATGCGAAGTAATTTCTTTAAGATTTTGGTAGACAACCACGTGTAGCTTCCATCAAAATCATAAAATCTGATTGTATCACGAAACATCCATTCAGTAACAACTCCATTATAAGTAGAATTCAATTGAAAGGTCAAAACACGGCTCTTCAAACATTACCTACTGCCTGTAGCCATGGAAACCATAGGATTAGGGTCGCAGTGACCCTGACCCGTTCCCGGGAACCGCGGCTCCCGGAGGGTTGAAATTTATTTTTAAATTACCTGTTACATTTTTATTAAGGCACCTTTTATACTCAGTTAACGCATTGTAGGGGTATAAAAAAATAGAAAAAAACTTAGGAGGGAGGTTGCATGGAAGATTTCAGGGTCTATAAGTGTACCAATAATAGGTACATTTATGTGTCATCATCATTGTCTCAGCGTTAATCCTAGTCACATCCAAAGTTTTTCAGTTTTGGAGTCAGAGTCAGTCTAACTGCTAATTTTGGCTAAACTTCATGAGAAAAAACTCTAAAAAGAAGAAGACGGAACCCTTTTAAGATCTTTTCATTGCTCGATCCCCGTCAAAACCCCTTTTCAGGAACGCTTGTAGTTATCAGGGTTCAGGGTTTGACGCAGTGAACCAACAAACTTTTCTGACAGCGTTATCTTAAGGGCCTTAGTCTCATTTAGTAGCGTAAAATGGTCACTTTAGGAAGCTAATTTCTAATTAACGGCTTGGTTTTGAGATTTGAAAAAAATATATCTTGTCTATTGATTCATGTACAACATTTACTAAAGAGGATTTTTTCGTAGGATTTTGCCTGTTGCCTTAAAAAAATATTTACCAAAACGCTATTTTTGGCTAATATTCGTTATTACTTCTAAACGGCATTGATGTGTGGAAATATTTTTACACTGAAAAATTCGTGGTTAGAAGTACTACAGATATGCAAGAGCGTATTTAAATCCATCAACATTTGCCAAGAAAATATCCTTATTTTGAAACATAGGTTTAGAGGTGCTCTGCGCGGGCGCGGGCGGCAGTCGTGCGTTAGCATTCAGACGGGAGGGTTGTGTCGCTTGCTGCTCTGCTCCGGCTATCGCCGACTACGCGTGGTTGTCTGTGTGAGTGCAAATATTTACGAGCGAATCGTGTCAGTGAACGTTCATAGATTAGCTCGCAAATGAGAATTGAAGATGCGTCTGGTGGCGTAAGTATCTATCTACCTATACTCTTGTATTTATACCTACATATTACTGTATTTTTCTTTATAATTACTATTAGCTTTTGTAACCATTTTTCTTTTACAATGGAAGTTAAACAATTACGAATTGTTCCAGGAAATCTAGAAAGAAATCTTTAGACTTGAAAGGCCTCAAGGAATCCGACTAACTACATCCGCTGATAATATAGAAGACTCTATTCAGGTAAGTAAACACTCGCACTTAGATTATAATTTATAGGTTTGTAAGGAGATTTAAAAATAAAAATCTTATTAGAAATTTACGTAACTTGAAAATGTGATTTTTTGTTTATGGTGATATAAACCAAAAATTAGGACTCAATTAAAGGTTTTGGTGTAAAAACAGTTTTACAAAAAGTTTTGAGTTGATAGGACTTTTAGTTTTTGCGATATTAGCAAAAATGTGTAATAAAAACTCTTACTTGGATTATTTTAAATGATTCTTCCTGTAAATATTTTATTTCTATATGTAATTGTTTAAAGTAGCCGAAGCCGATGGACGCGGGCTGGCGGGCTTGGAATGTCACAGTTATCAGTAAATTTTTTTGACGTCCTCCGTGGCGCAGCGGTCAACACGCCTGCCTGCGACGTGGAGGCCGCGGGTTCGATTCCCGGCCAGGTCATGATGGAAAACGATCTTTTCCTGATTGGCCTGGGTCTTGGATGTTTATCTATATATGTATCTATTATAAATATAGTATCGTTGAGTTAGTATCCCATAACACAAGTCTCGAACTTACTTTGGGGCTAGCTCAATCTGTGTGATTTGTCCGTATATACATATACAGTATATTAAGAAAACCCTGTCCGACCCGTAAGGATAATAAAGGTTAAGTAAACACATGACCAAATATGATATAAAATTTTACGTAATCATCATAGTACCAATACAAATGAATTTTGAAATAACTTCCCCGAAATTTGGTAACTTTTAAAAAAGTGACAACACCGGTATTATTATGAGCGAATAGCGACAGCGATGCGACAACGTGCCGCGTGCGCTGCCGCCCGCCGCCCGCGGAAGGGTGCTTAACGCATATTTATTAAGTTACCTCTTTTTGCGAAATAATATTTATTTTTTTAGGGGGATTTTTTTTTAAGTTAGCCTGGTTTTGTATGCATTAGTAGAATCAGTTATCGATACCTAACAACACCTTCACGGGTCGGACAGGGTTTTCTTAACATACTGTAGGATATATATATATATTTTCTGTTTTTCACAAATAATATTGTAATAACATTTTTCGACTTACAGAAAAGAAGAGAAAGAAACCAATCGACAGAACTTAAAAGTTTAATTTGCTTTTTAGGTCGAACACTAACGCAGTTGATTCTAGGTCAGACATCCATACAGAATGTCGTCAAGAAAATGATAAAATTATATATCTCTATGTGCACAAAAAAACGACGCAAGTTCCATCATCATCATTCAGGTAAAATTTATGCCTGCATGTCCTACAACCTATATTTTTAGTTTACAAATATATCATATACCTGTAAAATTATTTTTTTGTTAATTCTTAATTAATTTTTCTTGATAAATTCTTAATTCCTTGACAAAAATCTCTAACAGTGTTGCCAGGGTTAATTAAAATGTATGTTATATCTTTTTTTTAGCTCAAAATATCACCAAAACCTCAACAAATCTCAAGCTTGTTTCATCGAAGGGCGACGCATAATTAATATTGCTTACTTTTATTCAGAACTAAAGAAAATTGCCAAGCACGGAGAATTATAGACTGTGGTTTAGGATCTGTGGATATTGTTGGAGAACGACAAGTGGGACTACATTCCCTATTTATTTTTAAATGCCGTATGTGTATGGAAACATTTTGCACATCCTACAGAAATCAATATCAGCTGTGCAGTGCAGTTGTAGGAACTATAGAAATAGACTGTGGCCATTCTCAACTGCAAGAAATTTCTGCAGCTTTAGATATGCCTATAATCTCGCATGTTATTTATTGGATCGAAGAATTAAAATTTACAGATTTTAAAATAACTCGTGTTTTATTTGAAATCTCATTACGACGAAGTACATTCAATCCGACGTCACTGACACAGTATAAATAGGGTACTATCTCTTTATGGAAAACGGCCGAAACTACGCGCTTTGTAATCTCAAGGTATCTATATAAAGCACGGTTAGCGCAGCGGTTAAGCTATTGACTGCTGCGCTGCGTGTCGCGGGTTCGATTCCCGCGCGGAACAAATGTTCAGAACATGTCCTACAAGTAGTTGTTCCGGGTCTGGCTGTTTGTGTCTGTGAATTTATATGTTTAAAAATGCACCCACGATAAAAGTAATTTCTAGTGTGGTTCAACGTTTTTTTTTTAATAAAAATATCACAAAGTGCCTAGTGCGCGTTTGTTTTACGTTAACGCGATGAACTCGTTTATGTTATTCGCATTAGTAATTAATTCAAGGACACTGCAAAGACACGATACTCATATACTGAAAAGTAGTGAAAAAAAAAAATTCAAATATGTTGAATCGATAGATATTACCATCTACCATTATTTTTTATGTTAATGTTATGATATATTATAATGTGTGGGTACTTGTTTTACAAATGTCTGTCAGTCTGCGATCGGCCATTAAACTGTATAACGAGCACTCCTTGATTTTATTTAAACATTGATCAAGAATACTAAAAATATATTATAGTACGATATTACCATTTATCAATGCAAAATATACATTTATCGTCTTGCATTCATACCCCCGTCTGAAATCGTAGGCACAAATCGCGACCTACACGCGGCTTGTCTGCATCTCTGGATATTCTTTGATTGTCGTTGTGGCGCATTTTACGAATTCGGGAGTACGGCGTTTAGCTCCGCCCACATGCACAAGGTCATTCAGGCTACTATAGCCGTTAAGATACGAGCGTTTCTGCTCCGATCATGTCGCATATTTTAACACTCGCGAGGCAATCAAAACCTTTACGGTTCTTTCCGTTGACCTATATTCACGAAATTTGGCAGGAACTAATGCCATGTAGCAAAAGTAAAGAAAAATTCCAAAAAACGTGAATAGGTAGGTACTTACATATATATTAGTATTCTATCTATTTTTCAGTCATTGGTGTCCAAGATGTTTGTAAGTTCTAAATATAACTTGGACATCAATGACTGATCTACAAGGTGAAGGAAGGTCTAGAGGTAACCTGGACTTTCAAGTCTGAATTCGCCAACCCGCATTAAATAAGAGTGGTGATTACGTTTAATCCTTCTCTGTTGAGAGGAGACCTGTGCCCAGCAGTGGAACCATAAAAGGTTGATGATGATATCTATTTTGTACGGACCCTCAGTGCGCACTTGACCAGTGTTTTTCGATGTCAGGTTCCTATTTCCTACAGCTTCTTTGTAGCAAATTACACGCTGTTAAAGTTTTGACTTTGCACTCAATTTACTTCATATTTTCGGCTGTGAACGACGTAATATTGGATCCACGAAGAAATTCTCATAAAAGTGGATTTGCAAAGGTAGTTTATCAAAACTAATCTGCAAAATAAACATATTTATACTAATACTCAAACAAGAATACACTTCGTAAACGTGGCCACTCTTTTACCTATTAGAAATGATAAAATAGGCATTTAAACATACACAATTAAAATAATTAATAACTATTAACATTGTGTCCCCGCAGTCTCCAGATCAATCTCCCTCTGGCGCAGCATCGTTGGTCGTGTTGTTGGGTTTGACATTGCATCACCTCGCTCAACTGTCGCCTTCCTTCCTTATTAACTCGAAAACTATTTCACATAAACATGTCAAATTTGGCTCATACAATAATTGGCTAATACTTACATGATGTAACTTAACGTAACCGAATCAATAGCAGCTAGGAAAATTTTAAAAAGTAATAGACTTTATAATATACCTTGCGAAGAAAAATTTCGGTACATTAAGGACTATAATCCAGCGATCCTCCTCGCTTGCAATGGTAACAAGGATTTACAGTATGTAGGTGAAAAGACAGCTGTATTAAATTATTATATTACCAAATATACGACTAAAAGTGAAAAAGTCACTCAGTAGATACTTTTGACGACATAAATTCTACAAAATCTCTCGCTAGTAGGCTTTTTAACGTAGGTCTCCGAGCATTTAATAATAGAGAATGTGGTGTACTAGAAGCAAGCGATACACTCTTAGAGATTTCTCTTTATGGTACCGATGCACAGACCACGATCCGATGGCTCGATGTAAAGATATATCGCAACAGAAGAGTAAAAACTAAAAAAACCGGTAGTCAATCTTGAATCAGATTCTACTGACATCTCTTTCGAATCTTAGATTGATAATATTTATCCTCAAGACTTAGGGAGTATGAAAATAATTATATAGTTTCGCTCGATGGTTTGACATAGTTACAGACCCGCCCTCTTCGACCTAGGTATATCTATTATCATCTAATAAATATTTATGGAAACGACAAAGACCTTATTTAATAAACACTCACTATACTTACGACGTAAATAAACACCTAGAAAAATACTATTTTTCGCTTTTATTAATGTTTTATCCATGGAGAGATTTAACAGTACTGTAGTCTAAGTAAAAAAAGATTTGTTTACGGAGATATGTACAGACAGAATTCTTAACTAACACAGAGAGAGCGTTTGAAATGGTTGAAGAAAAAGTAGCGGAAATCGAAAGAGATCGACAGGAAGATGATCACGAAAATTATGATATAGAGAACCCACTGGACATTTTACCTATGTTGCTGTGAATGCAATGGAATATTTCAGAAATGCTAAAGATTTGGTGTCTGAAAATGAGCTCGAACAAACGATAGAAGGTTTAAATGTAGACCAAAAACGTATTTTCGACAAGATCTGTAAGACTTTATTAGATGAATCTAAAACTATGAGAATATTTGTTAGTGGGACAGGCGGCACGGGAAAAGTTATTTAATAAATACAATTAAAAAGTAGGTTAAGAAGCAAATGAATAAGTTAGCTGCAGTAGCTGCACCCACAGGTATTGCTGCTTTTAATGTAAACGGTCTAATAATACATAGGCGCCTACAGCCGCCTGTAGAGCACGGAAGCTGTCCCAAGTACACTTCCTTATCAGACTAAGTATTAAAAGTTTTAAGATGTGATATAAAACGATGTATTACTTATAATAATTGATGAAGTGTCTATGATTTCAAATATAACATTAATGTACAATTGTACATCCATCTTCGCTTAATAGAAATATATGATACCGGTGACGTTGACCACGGATGGTTCGGTTAAATTTATAGAGTGTTGTTTGGCGATCTTTTTTTTTTTTTTTTTTTTTTTTGCCGGGGTGGAAATCCTCATAGGATGCCCGCCGCCCTGGGGAGGGCGACGGGGTATGTCAGACTTTTACTGACTAAAACCACCCCGGTGTGTCTTCTATCACGAGCGCGCGTGGGGCCGCGGGAGTCTAAATTCTTCCACGGCCCCACCGTCGTGCTGGCCCGGTCTGTCCGGGCCTCCTCTCCTGCACGGGGTAGTGGGGTGTTAAACTACCCCGTGCATCACCTCAAAGGCGCGCGCCGACACTCGCGCGCGCCTCCGCCTCGGGGTCCATAGGGATCAATAGGGGGGCGGGGACTTCCCCATGTCCCTCGCCCCTGGACCCATTCATGGGGGGCGGAAGAGGGCGTTATCCGCCCTTCCTCGGCGCCCGGTGCGTCTTCTGCGGCCCGGGAAGGGAGTTGATATCTCCCTCTCCCGTTCCGCAGCTTCCTTCTGCGACATCACGTCCTCGCAGAAGGACACCACCGCGTCCCACGACTCTGAGCTGCCGACCATCCTCCGCACTACTGCCGGCAGCGTCAGGTCGCCTCCTACTTCATTTGTGAGGACACGGCGCTGCTCCTCCCAAGCTACACACTCGGAGAGCGTGTGCTGCGCCGTGTCCTCCCCGCATTGGACGCAGTGGTGGCACCGAGCGTCCGGCTCTCTGCCTAAGCGACGCAGGTACTTGCCGAAGCAGCCGTGCCCCGACAGTACCTGCGTCACCCTGAACGACAGGGAGCCGTGCCTCCTCCCGAGCCAGTCGTCGAGTACTGGCCGGATCGCCTCGACGGTAGCGAGGCCGGCGGTAGGGCGCATAAGCCTCTGCCGCCAGTCCGCCACCAGGACCTGACGGAGCTCCTCTCGGCGCAGCTCGATCTGTCGCTGCACCGGACTGGAGCCCCGTGTCCGCTCTTCCTCGCGCCATTGGTACAATGACGCGAGTACTTTTGCCTCTAGGTCCCAGGGCGGGGATCCGGCCAGGACGCAAGCCGCCTCGTAGGATATCGTGCGATACCCGCGGACGACCCTGACGGCCATCGCCCTCTGCGGCTTGCGCAGAATGGCGAGTGTTCCGGCCGTCAGGTCCATCGCCCACACAGGGGCCCCATACAGGGCCATGGACCGCACGATTCCCACGTACAACCGCCTACAGGCGGCGCTCGGGCCCCCCATGTTGGGAAGCAACGTTGACAGCGCGCCTGCTGCACCCATCAGCTTGGGCGCCAGCCGCCGGAAGTGGGGTCCGAAATCCCACCGGCTGTCGAGCACCAATCCCAGGTACTTCATGGTGAACTCGACAGCTATCCGGGCCCCACTGACCACGATATGTGATCCCGGCGCCGGCGCACGCCGGGGGCCATGGAAAACCATGGCCTCCGACTTGTCAAGGGCCACCTCCAGGCCCAGGCGCCGGATGCGGTTCACCACCTGTGACACCGCAGCCGTGGCTATCAACGTCGCTTCCCTGTACGAGCTCCCCCGGGCAGTGACAAGCGTGTCGTCCGCATAACACGTCAAGTCGGCGCCCGACGGGAGCTCGCCTCTCAGCACCCAGTCGTAGCCGATGTTCCACAGGAGCGGTCCCAAGACCGATCCCTGTGGAACACCGCACGACATTTGGTGCCGACCGGCACCGTCACGTCCCCGATAGATGACGCATCTGTCCTCCAGGTAAGCCCCTACTATGCGGCGGAGGTAGGGAGGCACCCGATGGTATTTCAGAGCCTCCCTAATACAGTTCCAGGGTAGAGTGTTGAAGGCGTTGGAAATGTCTAAAGACACCGCCAACACCACCCCACCCCGGGACACCGTATCCTCCGCCAGGGCTCTCACGCGCATGATGGCGTCTATGGTGGAGCGCCCCCGACGAAAACCGAACTGGCTGTCGTCCAGGTTCGGCCCCTCTCCGTACAAGTGGCCGACGAGGCGATCTGCGATTATACGCTCAAAAAGTTTGCCCGCCTCGTCGAGCAGCACTATGGGCCGATACGCGGACGGCGAGTCCGCGGGGCGCCCCTCCTTCCTGAGCAGGACCAGCTTCCCCTCCTTCCACACACTGGGAAACTGACCCTGCTCAAGGCATGCCGTAAAGAGCCCCCTCAGCTGGGGCTCTAGCTCCTTCAGAGCAAGGACGAGAGCTCGGCCAGGAACTCCGTCGGGTCCGGGCGCTTTATTCTTGGCCCGGAGCCGCGACACGGCCGCTCCCGTCTCTGCTTGCGTCACCACGGGGACATCGGTGCCCTCTTCTTCTGGAGAGTCTGTGGCTGAGGGTGAAACCATCGCCGGGGGAACATGTCCCGCACGCTCAGGGAAGAGGGTGGATACCACCGCCTCCAGCAGCTGGGGTTGCATACTTTGCACCAGTGGGGGCGCCCAGGGACGCAACTTGCCCCGTACCCAACGGTAGGGGCGCCCCCACGGGTCCCGATCTAGGGACCCCAGCAGCTCTTCCCTGGCCCGCGACTTGGAGTCGCCGATGGCCAACCACAGAGTCTCCTGGGCCGCGCGGTACACCCCATACCGCGCGGCCTCCTCGACGGGATCTCGTCGACGTCGTCTTCGGTAGCGCGTGTACTGGCGGCGAGCCGCGACGCACTCGACGCGCAACCGCGCAATGTCGTCGTTCCACCAGTACACGTTGCGCCTTGCGGACTGTTGGCGGACGCGGGGCATGGACGCGTCGCAGATCTGCGTCATCGCCCCGCGAAATCGCAGCGCCTCCGCTTCAACGTCGACGGACCCGTCCGTCGCCGACTCCCAAATCCAGGACTGGACTATGGCAGCTTCCTCGAGTAGTTCCCTGTCAAGGCGCTTAAGCGCCCAGCGCGGGCCGTCGTTAATCGGGGCTCTTGAATGGCGGCCGCTCGCGGTCTGGGCGGAGACGTCGAACCGGATATACCGATGGTCCGACAGCGTCTCCACCTCCACGGCGACACGCCAGTCATGAACACGGCTGGCGACAGAGGGGCTAGCGAAAGTAACGTCTACTATCGACCCGCCCCGCTGCCGCACGCACGTGTATACCGAACCCCGATTTAGGACGACCAAGCCGGTCGTCACCACCCACTCCGCTAGCACCTCGCCCCGAGGGTCAGTGACCGGAGATCCCCACGCCGATGACTTGGCGTTGAGATCCCCGAGCACCAGAACGGGACGATGGTGATAGCGGCTCACGACGGTGCCCAACTCGACAAGGAACCGCTCGAAGTCGGCGAGACTCTTGTTGGGGGAGAAATACGCCCCCACGATGACGATGCCGCCCGAGACCGCAGCAACCCAGCCGCGGCCCCGAGACGGGTCGATCAGAGTCCCGCCAATAATGGCCACCGAGCCGTCAATGCATCCCAGCCAGTCGTCACGGGCGGGGATGAAATACGGCTCGGCGACCACAGCCACTTGGATCGACCACTGCGCCATGCTCTGGAACAAAAGATCCTGAGCTCTGGCGCAGTGATTGATGTTGCCCTGGAGGAAACGGAGTTGTGCCATTATTGACACTCCATTCCCTCGGCAACAGTCCTGGGCCGGGAGTCGGCCGCGGAGCTGTTAGCCTGCGGGGGAGGCGAGATTTCCCCGGCAGGCTTAGAGCTCCTCTTCTTCTTCGCTGTGGCCTTCTTGCTGGCAGGCGCGCCACAGGCCCCTCCGCCCACTCTGTGTCCCGCTGGCTTCCCTGCAGCCGAACATAGGCTGCAGTTGAGCGCCGCGGAACACTGGGCCGCCTTGTGGCCGGGCTGACCGCAGCGATAGCAAAGATCGCTACGGTCGACTTCAGCGGTGCACTTGGCCCGGACGTGCCCCTTCTCCAGGCACCGGAAGCACCGCAAAGCCCGGGGCTGCAGGAGTTTAACTCTCGCTGCAACCCAGCCTACCAGCAATCTGCCACTTGCGGCGATTTTATTCGCCGACGCCACAGGGCACCGAACCCAGACTGCGCCGAGTCCGGTGGCGTCGGTGCGAATATCGCCGGCCCGCACCTTGTCCGGCGGACACTCTCCGCTTCGGGTAACGGCCGCCACCACCTCCTCGGAAGTCACGGACTCGTCCAGGCCGGCAATCCGCACCTCTGCGGTTTTAACCGGCCTGGAAATCCGGACGTCCTCGGGGTTGAGGACCTCCCTCAACTTGGCGGCCAGAGCGTCCGCCTTCTCGGCATTGCCGCTCGCAGCACCAGCTACCTCAAACAGCTTTGCACCCGTGGCAGCATGTCTGATGGTGACGGACTGGAGGCCAAGATCCGACAACTTGATCTTGGCCTTGGCCTCGGTAAGGACCGAGCCGTATGTTACGCCGCGCTCCGCAGCGCCACGCTGAAGCGTGAGCGTCACGGCCTCGGAACGCGGGGCTCGCACAGCCGGTCCCTTGCGACCGCTTTTGCGACCGCCTCTACCAGTTCGCCGCGCAGCCTCTGGAGCCACCTTTGCGGTTTGACCAGAGGCGCGCGCTGGTGCTGCTGAGGCCGCCTTGGCGGCCTTAGCGGCTTTGCGGGCCTTCTTGCGACCCACAACTGTCGCCCAGGTCTCACCCTTAGACCCGGCAGTCGTGGGCTGCTCACTCCCAGGAGCTCGCTGAGGCGCAGTTACCGGCGTCCCCTCGGCCCTACGCCGCGGTTTGTCGGCCGCTAGGGGCGGGCGGAGGTTTTCCTCAGGGAGGCGCCGGGAAAGCGCCTCAAGTTGGGCTTTGACCATGCTCCCGCACTGGAGCATGCACATACGGACGATGCGCTCAAGGCACGATGCGCTCAACTCATCGTCCGTACGTGCCGGTCTTGGTGCGGGAGCCGGGGCCACTACCGAAGCGGCGTCGGTGGGCGTGTGTCGCTGCTGCTGCTCGCTCAGTGCAGCGACTTGTCGCCGGAGGTCCTCCAGATCATCACGGAGGCGGTTGTTCTCCTCCTGCAACTTTACAACCTCGTCTGAGGTCGTCGTGTTGAGGAGGGTGCCAACCGCCTCCCTGATGTCCGCGGCGGCCTCCTTGAGACCGCGAACGAAGGTGCTCTTTAGGTTGCCAGACTTTGTGGCAACCTTGAGGACCAGGTCCACCCCGTCCAAGGCCAGCCGACTAAGGGCCACCGCCGACGGTTGCCCCCCTTCCGCCGATAGAGCAGCGCGTCGCTCTCGAGCGCGTCGGGCCATTTCCGACACTTCGTCGGCCGCGACGGCTTTGCGCTGCTCCCTCCTGGCGGCGTTGAGCTCCGCCTTCGACCTCCCCAGCGAGGCGCAGCTCTCGCCACCAGGGTCCTCTGAAGTGACCCCCATGTCACTTTCTGCTTCGCTGGCCGCAGGAGTACGCACGAACCTCCCCTTGTCGTCCCTCTGCAGCCGCGAAGCAGTAACTCCCCTGGAGTTTTGCCGACCTCTCCTCGCGGTCGGCACCTTCGGGGCTGGTAGGCCCTCCTCCTCAGAGGTCAGTTCCGCCGACCCACTTCCCTTCTGAGCAGGGCCGCGTGGTCGCTTCCTTACGGAAGCCGGTCCACGCGGCCGTTCGTCCACATCTATTCTACCATCATCGCTGCCAGTAATATTAACGACAGCAGGGGCCTGGTCGCCTACCCCTGCGCGTTCTTCGGAAGCCAATTTTACATTCGCAGGCCCGGACACCTGCGAACGCCGGGCGTCAGCCGGATCGCAAGACAAAACAACATTCATATTAGCCGACATTTCCATTTACGATATTGGGTGATACGCACATCGCTTCCCCAAGGCGATGCGGCCGCTCTTTTTGGGAGGGTATTAATCCTCCCGAGGCCCGCGGATGCCTCCGGTGCAGGATATACCGCCCGCTATTCGGTATCTAAACCTAAGTAACTTAAACTAAATATATTTATTTATTTTTTTGGTTTTTTAAACTTTTATTTATTTTCTCTTTGATTTTTTATATATATATATATACACACATCAAAAGTGTCTAGGGATCAACATATATTTTTGCAATAACTTTTCTCCTGATTGATATTAATTAAAATTTTCTTTAAGGATTCATCAAATAAAGTGTTTTCGTTTGTCACAGGAATGATAAACCAAGTCACCTTTGCATTAATAAAGAAATTTGCCATTTTCCTAATAAAGGGATATTTGACATTTGAACCACTAACACAAAAGTTCGAAAAAAAGAGTGAAATAACAGTTTTCTCTAAAATTTTATTGAGTAACTTAAACAATTAATAATCCGTGTTTCTACCGCGAACACTAACAACACAAGAATATCGGTTTGGCATACTCAAAATGAGTTCATCCAAATCACGCTGTGGAATGGCCGCCCATGTTCGTTGCAACAACAAAAAAAGGTCTTCTTGCGACTGGATACCCTCCATATTCGGCAGAGCTCTTCTCTGTAGCATATCCCATGCATGCTCAATCGGGTTCAAGTCTGGCGACTGAGCAGGCCAGGGCAGGACATTGATATTAGCTGCGGCGAGAGTCTGTCTTACAACTCTTGCGGTGTGCGGTCGTGCATTATCATGCATTAACCGAAATAAGGGACCGATTTGCACTTGTAGAGGAACGATGACGTCTGATACAATCGTCTCAGCATAAATTTGAGCGTTGAGGTTGCCTCTGATCCAAATCAACTCAGTTCTTCCGCCGATCCAAATACCCGCCCATACCATGATGGTTCCACCACTATAAGGATGGACTTTCTGGCAGGATTTTAATCGCTGTTGGCGTCCAGGGGTTCTCCAGTGTCGTATACGTCTTGTATCCGGTCTCATACCAAAATGAGACTCATCAGAAAAGCACACGAAACGCCATTGTTCAATCTCAAGAAATCCGCATAAAAATGCTTGATCCCTAGACACTTTTGATGTGTGTATATATGTCGGAGATCGTCGATTAATTTTAATAGAAGTTGCTGATTTGATTTACGTAGTAGAGGGGCAAACGCTTGTGACGTCATATTGTGATGGCGGCACATGGACAGAGTCGCTTTGGAAAGTGGGGTTCGTCGAACGAGGACTTTGCATCGAGACGCGGACCAAGGCACATCTCCGAACCGAAACTGTCGGTTTGCCTATTCAAATTGTTATTATGAAGATTGGAGGGTATATCTACACGTCGTGCTTCAATTGAAAACTCACCTACGAAATGGAACCTGTACCACCACACCAAGATGCTGTCGACCCTACCGCTCTGCCGTCGCTGTCTCCGACATCAGAAGTGGGATAAAGAACTACACTGCTCACAATCTCGTTATAAATCAAGGAACAGAATAACGTGAGGCTGGAAGTGAACGTGAAGTTACGAGGTGCGCTCAATTGCTGGCGCAGAGATCGCTCCGCGTGATAGTGCGCTGCAGGAGTCCGCTGCAGGCGTGCATGTGCGGCTGGACGCGGCGCTGTCGCGACAGTGCTGGCTGTTGCTTGGCGCGCGACAGTGCTGGCTGTTGCTTGGCGCGCGACAGTGCTGGCTGTTGCTTGGCGCGTGATAGTGCTGACTGATGCTTGGCGCGCGACAGTGCTGGCCGATGCTTGGCGCGCGACAGTGCTGGCTTATGCTTGGCGCGCGACAGTGCTGGCTGATCCTTGGCACGCGACAGTGCTGACTGATCCTTGGTGCGCCACAGTGCTGTCTGATCCTTGGCACGGAACAGTGCTGGCTGATGCTTTGCGCGCGACAGTACTGGCTGTTGCTTGGCGAGCGAGGTGCGCTTGCGGAGAGCGCAAGGTGAGCTTGCGGAGCGTGCAAAGTGCGCTTGCGGAGCGCACTTCTAGCTGCTTGGTGAATCGCATCAATGGCGTGTGGCGCTGCTGGAGCTGCGCGTGCGGCGCAGCCGGAGCTGCGTGCGTTTTGCTGAACGCCCAAGGTTTCAAGACTTGAGCATCTACTCTGCAGGCGATGAGAAGGTTTCAAAATACCCAAAACGTTTGTGGTAACGTAATGGGATTTTATGAGAGCTCCGAGATGTCTGGTGTGCAACGGTTGATAACTGCCAAGTGGCAGGGGTTTGCCAGAAATTGCCATAATCCGGTGAGTCGTACTATTTTTATTTTGATTCCGTGGCCGAATGTTCTCTTGTCAAGCAATCTGTAATTTCATTGGTGTATGTACACACGTGCCAGTATATATACAGTGTACAAGGTTGTGCCAGTGTGTTGTGTACTGCACCATTTCTTTGCGACATGATCATAAGAGTTATTTGCAAATTTTATTTTTTGTACTACCCGTATTCTTTGTTATAATGGGCTGAGAAATTTTAAATCAGAATTTTAAAATTATGTTTGGTTTGTCTTTATTTCGAAACTAAAGTTCACTGTGGCCTATAGTTACGAGCTCACTTGAGCTTATGATAGTATGTGTGGCTAGACTATTAAATCTTCTCAAGAGAACAAGCGGTAACGAACATAGAAATGAGTGCTATTTACGAAAAATCTAAATTTGATAGAAATTAGCTAAAGTAATGAAATGTAATATTGGTGAGTTGTTTGATGGCGATAATGGCGATCGTTACCTATTGAAATCGTTGATTGGAAACAGAACTTATAAGTACCCCACGATCGCATAGGTACGAAAGATTTTTCCAAGTAATGTCTGCTGAGTTAGATTTTCATAATGTAGAAGATGGCGAGGAGGGTGCCTCCGCCAGCAAATAGAACACGTATCATGGCTATGTGGTCGCGCTGCTCGCACTAGTCTGTAGTCGTAACTGCAACCCAGTGAGGGGTTGTTCAGGGCGCGATGGGCAGCTAGTGGTGTGGCGGGGACACTAGTAGGTATGGTCGCACTGCATGCACTAGTCTGTAGTCGTAACTGCAACTCAGTGAGGAGTTGTTCAGAGCGCGATGGGCAGCTAGTGGTGTGGCGGGGACACTAGTAGGTATGGTCGCACTGCATGCACTAGTCTGTAGTCGTAACTGCAACTCGGTGAGGAGTTGTTCAGGGGGCGATGGGCAGCTAGTGATGTGGCGGGGACTCTGGTAGATATGGTCGCACTGCATGCACTAGTCTGTAGTCGTAACTGCAACTCAGTGTGGAGTTGTTCAGGGGGCGATGGGCAGCTAGTGATGTGGCGGGGACCTGGGTCTCGGAGGAGACTACTAGTTGTACGGTCATGTGTTGACCTGGGAGTCGTGGACTCTAGAGTTGGTCGTATCACAAGAGGTGATGACGATATGGGTGTCAACTATGAGTTGTCACTAGCTACTATGGTAGCGAACCATGGTGTGTTTTCTTATTGAAGATTATGATTTTGATTTGATAATTATGAGGCTTGGAGGAACCTTTTGTGTTTTCTTTTTGAAATTTGATAATTATGAGGCTTGAAGGAAGCTTTTGCGTTTAAGCTGTTAAAATAATTAAGTTTGTTTGGTTTTCTAATAGTCATAGTAATTAAACGTGACGTGTGACGGTCAGGTTGGCCGAACTCTCAAAAATGCTTCAAAGTCGGTTTCCTGTGTTTTTTTTAATTTGTTACAGACATGCACGAGGACGTGCAACGGGAAATATCGAAGTTTGGCCGGAATCGGCGGTTGGCCTGGTGAACCGGATCCTGGACTCCGGGGCTGAGGGAGCTTCGGATGCGACTGGGATTGGCGATGGGATGATGATGATGATGATGATGCACGAGGACGTGCAACTCGTCAGGCTGGCCGTGTCGGAGATCGTCGATTAATTTTAATAGAAGTTGCTGATTTGATTTACGTAGTAGAGGGGCAAACGCTTGTGACGTCATATTGTGATGGCGGCACATGGACAGAGTCGCTTTGGAAAGTGGGGTTCGTCGAACGAGGACTTTGCATCGAGACGCGGACCAAGGCACATCTCCAAACCGAAACTGTCGGTTTGCCTATTCAAATTGTTATTATGAAGATTGGAGGGTATATCTACACGTCGTGCTTCAATTGAAAACTCACCTACGAAATGGAACCTGTACCACCACACCAAGATGCTCGCTGTCTCCGACATATATATATATTTTTTTTTTTTTTTTTTTTTTTTCCCCTTTAATAAAACAAAAGAAGTAAACTTAAACCTAACCTAACCTACCCACCACCCGGCACCGTGGCCGTAACCTCCAATGGCCACTGATGCCCGTAGACCGCAGGTTGAGGAGAAACCCACGGTCTTCTCCAACTCGGTCACGCGACGTGACCCCTAGACCGTGGACTGTCAAGACGGCCCGCGGTCCACACCACCTCACTCCCTATTCGTGCGCTCCGCTACAGAGCGCAAATAGGGAGTCCTCGGGAGCGCCTCCTCCGCTCCGGCAGAAATTCGCCATGGACAACAATCTCCTCCTGCACAGTAGTCACGAAGAGATTGCTGCCCACGCCCAGGGTGCACCGGCCCAGCGTCTGCTCGTCCTCGGGTCTAAAAACCAGAGGACCAGCAGGCACTGAGCACTCGGGGAGGTTTTCTGCCACGCACCCCGTTGTTTGGCGATCTGCTTCAACTGCCTCCAGTGAGACAACTGTCGCCATTCGAGAACTTGAAGTCGTCTGATGTGAGATGTCCTTAAATGTTCAAAATGTCTTAGTGTTCCAAATTTATGGACATAATTACTTTGTTATGAGGAATTAACTGTAAATATGAAGTAGAAAAACGACCAACTTTTCAGCGAAATGTTGAAACGTCCATTCTTTGGTTGCCTGGAAGAAATCGCATTAGCGATAAGGCCGCCCATTGTATGTTTTATGTTCCATGTATTTTGTTCGATGTTTGTTTGGTGTACAATAAAGAATAAATAAATAAATATAGTAACAAGTAAAGACAGTTGCACTTTATTTAATCGATTAAATCTCTCTATTTCATTAAGAAAGGGGTAGAAGATAACATTTTAGTTTAATCCTGTCAAATTAAGATATTCCATAGACAGTTTAGACGCGATTATAAACATGGCGACCAAAAATACGTGAATTGTCAGAAGGTCGGACAGTCAGTAAGGTGAAGCTAGTCGCCCATTCCAAAGACGCAAAGAGTAGGTACCTACCTATCGAGATGAACGGGCAAGAAACTCCATGGGCACTCTGTTAAATTATCAAGCTATTGATACCATTAATATTTGATTACATCATTATAAAAATGAAATACGAAAAATAAAACAACAACTCAGAAATTAAAATATGCCGTGGCAGCGAAAGATAAAGACGCAGCAGATAAAGACGTTTAAAGGTATATAAAGGTCACTCATCCTCCGTAGAAAAGTGAGGATCTTCCGACCTAACAGTTGTGTTGTTTGGTGGGCACTTGCTCAACGATTGATGTTGGGAAGCTATGCGTTAGTTTCATGGTATACTTTTCTTGCGAGATGTAGAATCCGTGTTATGTCGGTCTGATGCGTTGTTAACCTGTGACATTTTGTAGACACCGCTAAAGACATATATTTGTATGTAATACGGTTTATTGTTCATGCATTTTTTATTGCTCATGAACCTTTACTTTTATTTGTTTAGGTATGTGTTGGGTATTGCTGTGGTCAGCGGTCAAGCTATACAAGCTACGTGGTCTTATCCACATATACATAGATATACCAAAGACATACAGATCCGAACAGTGGTGGAAACCAGCTCTATAAAACCCCAAACAATTTAGCTCTGAAATCCGACGTACGATCAACAAAAATAAGCACTTACTGACCTTTCCGATTTTCTGTCTATTGTTAGAGCATTCCCTTTGTGATCCGGTCGCAAAGTGGAATAAATTTCCGCCTTCGCAAAACAATCCTTGGTGTGCGAGCCATTCAATTAAGGCGTCACATGATACTAACTTTGAGACACATCACGTTAGGCGGAAAGAACCCAATATTATTCGGATAGCGTAGATAAAATGGGAGCTTCAGAACTGAATCCTCTGAAAACTGATAGTGTACACTCGAGAACATTACCCACGCCACGGCGTGGCAAGGGATTTCTAGTTTTACCAATGGACATTCAGACCAGTATTCAGTATTTAGAAATACGTTACGAATTGCTATGCTTTAAAATTGTGTCATTGCAAGGTTTTAGTACTCTCTTTATCGAATGGTTAATTTGTCACACACCGGGTAATCTATACTAATATATAAAGCTGAAGAGTTTGTTTGTTTGTTTGTTTGAACGCGCTAATCTCAGGAACTACTGGTCCGATTTGAAAAATTATTTTTGCGTTGGATAGCCCATTAATCCAGGTAGGTCTTAGGCTATATAACATCTCGCTGCGATCAATATGAGCGGAGCATAACTAACTCCACGCGAAAGCAGTGGCTGGCGGCCGCTAGTTACTTATATGCATACGAAGAATAAATTTGAGTTTTTTAATGTTTTTCCACGCAAAAGCTTTCAGACGTCAATCATTTTCCAAGAATACAAATTATTTGTCGATTGAAAATTCAGCATTAAGCCCTAAAATTCTATACTGTCGGGGAGTTTCGAAGTGCTAAGCGGTGGTAGGCCATAATATCGGCTACCGGAAAAAGTTACCACCCAACAGAGAAGGCCTTGCCGAGAAGGTATTGTCAAGCTATTCGTCGGATACATATTCGGCATGATGTTTGGTGAAGCCGTACGGGGGACGGGTCTGAGCAGTTGTGTTGCGATGTGTGCCGGGTACGATGCGCCAAATGTTGTTGTGTCGGGAGTTTGGTCGTGTTGTTGGGTTTAACATTGCATCACCTCGCTCAACTGCCGTCTTCCTTTCTATCTACTCAGTTTTTTTGAGTGAATAGGCTCGTAATAAACTAGCGCGCTTTACCATCAACGATTGCATCACTGCTTACCATCTGGCGGGATTGCGGTCAAGCACTAGTCGACGCACAAACAAGTACCATGGATCCAGCACATGATTCTGAACCCCCCAGTGGTGGAATTTTTCGTGGGCTTTTCCAGATTAAAAAAAAATAATATGTGGTTTTTTTCACTTTAAACCGTTCATAATTGCTATACTTTTATAACCCAATAAGATTTTAAAGTAAAAAATAATTAATTCGCTAATTACACAAAAAATCGCAATGAGATTAAAACTCGAAAAACTATCCTATCAGCTGATTTAATAGAATTCACATCAGGGGTCAACGTCATACACATAAACACGTGCGGCGGCAACGTTAAAAGGCCGAGCCGACACATTTGTTTAAACACTGTTATTTCAGTAACCGCTCATTAACGATATAAATGACTATCATAATTTTATTAGTGGCATGCGGTGTAGCCTTCTCGCGAAGTTTGCGTTACGATGTCAGATGCACCCTGAATGGAGTGAAGCAATGTACATAAACAAGGATTAGTGCCGACCGTGACCTGTACTATCTGCACCCGCCTCGCAAGGTAGCACTAGCATTCTGTAGACATGCTACGTTTTAAAATGGGTACTATCCTCAACTTTCTGACTAACTGACCAACTATTTGACAGTTCAAAAGTGCCTAAACATAATTATAAAATAAACTGTTTTGGCCTTATTATTTTATTATTTATTTCTTTCTTCTTTGGCTTCGCATGGTTTGTGCATTTAATTAGCCAATGTCACATAATGAATTTTCATTCATGCCGATAAAGATGGCCGCGTGTACTGTCTACGAGGAAGTTTTGAGGCAGTCACGTTGAGGCCACTATGCTGCAGTATAAATAAATAAATAATAAATAAATAAATATATACGGACAAATCACACAGATTGAGCTAGCCCCAAAGTAAGTTCGAGACTTGTGTTATGGGATACTAACTCAACGGTACTATATTTTATAATAGATACATATATAGATAAACATCCAAGACCCAGGCCAATCAGGAAAAGATCGTTTTCCATCACGACCTGGCCGGGGATCGAACCCGGGGCCTCCACGTCGCAGGCAGGCGTGATGACCGCTGCGCCACGGAGACCGACAAATTATATACAACAGTATCTCAATGTTCTTTATGAATTATTCACTGAATGCACTTTTTACTACATAAATCACGCACTTTTATTTAGTAAACAACACTATAAATAATTTAAAAGTACAATGAAAAATGAGTGTGACACTCAGCTTAACTTTCCCGCCAAAAACTCCTCTTGGCCTTTTATTTTTTCTTTTCTTCTTTGGCTTCGCACGGTTTGTGCATTCAGCCCTCTTGGCCTTATTATGAAACCATCGAGTCATTTTTAAATTTCGAATGGGTGCACTATGCTCATTATGCACGTAAGTACATAAATACTCCTTAAAGAGATTACCTTACTTGTAATATAAAGAGGTGGAATTTATTCCATGTTGTTTTATTTTGTTGAAGTTTCTTCATTATGCTAACAAGCTAGTGGGCCAGCATCAAACTTCATCATCATCATCTCAGTCACATGAAGTCCATTGCTGAGTGCTGGACATGGGCAAGAAATGCTGGGCTGCTTTCAGGAATCTACTTAGAATCTTCTCATCCGAAATACCGCAGTGTCTCAAGACAAAAGTCTTCGATCAGTGGGTGTTGCCAGTGATGACCTATGGAACTGAGACGTGGTCCTTATAAGAAAGCTCAAGGTCACTCAAAGGCCAATAGAGAGGGCTATGCTTGGGATGATCAAATCAGAAATGAAGAGATCCGCAAAAGAACGAGAGTAACCGTCATAGCCCGAAGAATTGCAACGATGAGAAAGAAACTGTGTAAAATGAAAAATGATTTCCTGTGATTAAACTAATGGATATATTTATATGATTTTTTATGGGTAGACTGAGAATGTGTTGAGGTACACGATGTTGAATTGATTGTCGTATTGTCATCACCGCTCTGTATACAGTATATTAAGAAAACCCTGACCCACAAGGATAATAAAGGTTAAGGTGCGTACGGATTGCGCGTACCCTGGTACGCGTACTCAGTTTACGCGTATCCGGAACGCCTAGTCCATACCTGCAGCTACGCGTTCACTCTTGGGGTACGCGTACCGCGCGAGCCAACTCGCAGCGCGAGCCACCGTCAGTCGGTTTTTGGTCGCGCGTCAAAGAGGAAGCACGCGGCCGGCTACGCTATATTTGGACGGCAAAATGAATAAACACGCGTGTTCTTCGAGTTTCAATAATAAAAATATTATTAGATTGATTCAACTTTATGAATTTCAGCGGGTCTTGTGGGATAGCACACTAACTGATTATCTAAATAAAATAATAATAATAATAATCAATTTTTTCATCCACCATCTAGGTTTCCGTTTGTTTCTCTTTTTTTTTATTTAAAATGTGTTGAATAATGACTAACGCCGCAGCAGTGGTGGTGCACGCAACCGCTAAGTTTGTCGGAGTCATGGCGAATGACTGGGGCTCGCGGAGCGCTCTGGATCGATTGACCTCGCGTACAGGTTCGCGGCGGTCCGTACAGGAGCTGTACGCGTTTCCAATGTACGCGTGGACAGTGTTTCCCAACTACGCGTAACACAGGAACGCGCTATCCGTACGCACCTTTAGATAAACACATGTCCAAATCAATACATAGTATAAAACAAAGTCGCTTTCGCTGTATGTCCGTATGTATGCTTAGATCTTTAAAACTACGCAACGGATTTTGACGCGGTTTTTTTTAATAGATAGAGTGATTCTTAAGGAAGGTTTGTATGTATAATAAATGCATAATATAGTAGAGAAACACTGATAAATTTAAAGGTTTCTAATGTGATGTCGTAAATAAGCACGTTTTTTTGCGCTTATATTGCAAACGCTGGCTGAACCCTACGAGATAGACCAAAATAATATACTACAGTATTGTTCACCTTAAAAAGTTCAACAAAAAAGTCCGCGATGGTATATGTCTATCTCTTAGGGATAACCCAGCATAACCATTTTTATTCTTTACTAAAAAATGGTTATTTACGAAGTGATTTTAAACAATACAGCATTAATCCTTATCCATTTAAGTACCTTAAATAAATTGTGCATTTATTATAGATCAATATGCTTTTTACAGCATGTAGTTTACGTGAATATTACCGAAGATATTACAAATTTAAAATGCAGGGTCGTAGTTGTTTGCGCCGGGCGGCGCGTGCCTATAAATAGCGCGTCGATGGCCGCGCTTCGCCACCCCACAGGGGGTGCCCTTAGCGTGTAGTCGCTTAGCTTTTAGTAGCCCTGGCTGGAGGCTTTAAATTCACTTAAGGCAGCCACAGGATAGTCCGGTTAAGTAGTCACGACCTCTCAAGGTCAACTACGAGATGCCATATCAAAAAAAAAAAAAAAAAAACGCGCTTCGCCTTATAGCACTTTATGATTTGCAGCGATCGCACGCGTTTATCGGAGCTCTCTAGCGAGGAAAATATCAAGAATTAATTAAATTGAATAGAATAAGTATCTTTTGTTGTTGATTATCTTTTAATTTTTATTATTATAAGTACATTAGGTTAGATAGGATTAGCTTAAAACCATATTTCTTGGTATTTCTTACATTAAGACTTTGATTTGAATTTAGAGTTAAGGCAATTTAGCAATAACCATTAATAAATCGCAGGGTCAAACTTTTAACGTTGCAGGATTAGACTTGAGTGTTGAGTGTTATTCACATGGCCAATTATATGTCGCGCTGTCAAGAGTAACGTCTAAGCAAAACATGTTTGTATTGGCTAATGACAAAAAAGCTGTGAACGTTGTGTATAAGGACATTCTGTAGTAGGTATATTTTGCATTGCACCCGTGCGAAGCCGGGGCGGGTCGCTAGTATAATATAAAATTTTACGTAATCATCATAGTACCAATACAAATGAATTTTGAAATAATCTTTTTTCCCGCGAATTAATTCCAACTTCCCCGAAATTTGGTAATTTTTAAAAAAGTGACAACACCGGTATTATTATGAGTGAATAGCGATGCGACTACGTGCCGCGTGCCCTGCCGCCCGCCGCCCCGGAAGGGTGGTTAACGCACATTAATTAAGTTACCTCTTTTTGCGAAATAATATTTATTTTTTTAGGGGGATTTTTTTTTAAGTTTAGCCCGGTTTTGTATCCATTAGTAGAATCAGTTATCGATACCTAACAACACCTTCACGGGTCGGACAGGGTTTTCTTAACATACTCTATATACAATTTCATAATAGGTTATACCACCTACATAATTATGTTATTATCAATCAATGTAGCAAGTGAGCAAGAATATTCTGATTAATTAATTAATATTGTAAAAAACCTTGTGCAAAAAGTACATGGAAAAAAAGCATTTTTATACAAGTAAAACAGAGTAATACAACAAAACAGAGGCTACTTCGTCTTTTAGCGTTTCTGACGAACTACACAGAGTAAGTAGTCAGTTTTCAGAGAAAATACAACGATATGTATTCTTTATACGACACCTGAATATACTTAGATAAGTTGTTCAAAATAAACAACTGAATCGATTCCCATAATTTTTAAATGATGTTACGTTTTTTCCCAAACACAAGATGTAAAGAAAACCCTGTCCGATCTGTGACGGTATTGTTAGGTATCGATAACTGATTCTACTAATGCCTACAAAGCCGGGTTAAATAAAAAAATAAAAAAAACAAGTAAATAAATTTAAAGGATGTCGGGTCTTCAGATCAATCTCCCTTCGGCGCAGCATCGTTGGTCGTGCTGTTGGGTTTAACATTGCATCACCTCGTTCAACTGCCGTCTTCCTTCCTATTCGCTCAGTTTTTCTGAGTGAATTGGCTCTTAATAAACTAGCGCGCTTTACCATCAACGATCGCATCACTTCTTACCGTCAAGCACGATTGCGGTCAAGCGCTAGTTTTTAATTATTTTAAAAAATATTATTTAGCAAAAAGAGGTAACTTAAAACATGTGCTGTAGGCAATACATGCGCGGGAGAAGGGAGGCAGGGCATGCGGGACGCGGTCTCATTGCTATTCGCTCCATAATAATACCGACAAAAATGGTGTTGTAACTTTTTAAAAAAATACCAAATTTTGGGGAAGTCAGAATTAATTCCCGGAAAAAAAAGATTATTTCAAAATTCATTAGTATTGTTACTATGATGGTTATGTAAAATTTCGTATTTTATTTCGTCATGTGTTTACGTAACCTTAACTGTAATTGTACAAGCTCATTACTTTGTGATTTTTCATGACAACTTTTTGAAATTTTGTAGTATGTAAATAGATTTTTTTTAAACAAACGAAATGGCATAAAATTGCAGAATAGAACATCCTTTAAAATATTAGTTCACTGACCTCCGATCGGCGATAGCGCGGTGCCTGTATCGACTTGCAGTTTTCGCGCCATTATTATTAAAGTTTAGTACCGCTGGATGTGGCGGTCATCAACCTGTAAGCGCTTCCTTATCAACATGTACATCGTGTAAAAAATGTGAAAAATGAAAAATAATTTCCTGTGACTAAACCAATGAATATATTTATATGATTTTTTGTGGGTAGACTGGGAATGTTTTGAGGTACACAATGTTTAATTTATTGTCGTATTGTATAACGCTGTATAGTTATGTTAGCTACGTACTTGTTTGATTCTATTTATTCGCCTATCTACAATAGGTACACTACAATTTTACAACAATACAAGAATACAGACTACAGCAGGTAAAGCTGCCCGAAATTGTCAAATATTTCCAATCAACCTTAAGCCTTAATATTTCAGAGATAAAGTAGAAAATCTAATAAAGAAATCTGATAGATTGTACTAGCTTGATGTGCTGTCCGTACAATATGATGCAATGTCCGTACAATAGGCATAGTATGCGAAGACTTGTTAGCTGCGTTCCGTGTGTACCTTAAATACCTACAACAGTGTTTCCATACCGACGGTTTCAGGCCGTGAGTAAAAGGACGGTAACCCGTGAAGTGTGAAAGTTTGACATCCGATTAAACTACAAATAGTTACCCTGTAAACAGAACAGTGTGTGGACAGGTGTAAACAAAAGGGGTGAGGATCTGAGGGAAATTGCTTTTGCTTCCCTACAAAAGGGAAAAAGCAAATAAATAAACTCCCATATATCGTGATGGCCCAGTGGTTTAGACCTTGCCTTTCATGTACGAGGGTATTGGTTCGGGTTGGCACGAATGTGGCACTAGCACTAGTTTATGTAATTTAAAATCTTAATCCGCCTCTCCTACTATGTAGCCTATATAGGTATACATATGTACGTTCATATATGTCTTGAGTAAGACAGAGGCGTACAAGAATATTAAATAACCTATTATAATTTAAGTAACGATAATCATTCTATAAGAACATTATATTACATACATATCTGCATCTCTCTCTCTCTCTTACCATTTGTAGTTTTATCCTGTTTCACTGATAATTTTAGCTTTAATCCCGCTTAGGGAAACTGCACCATAATATGAATAATTTTAATAATGTGTGCAGAAACATGAAAATTATTATTTTAATCTAATCCACTGATTCTTAGGTTCTTTATTGGCTAATATTTTATTTACATAATTTAAAAAGTTAAAAAAATAAAGATTTTTTTTTTTATTTTCACGTGACCATAGGGCTGGGCTATTTTTTGGCCAAAGAATCAGCATCGCCATACAACGTGGCAATGCTGCCAGCCTTTTGGGCACGTTTCCTGTTGACAGCGATGCGGATGATATTTTCATTCCTCTTTTATATACTTGTACATAATTTCTTAGGTTTGAATAATTTTAAAATAAAATTTAAGAGAAAACGCTTTTTTCTCATTTATACTAGTATTGTTTATATACTACATAAGTCGTGGTGGCCTAGTGGTTAAAACACCAGCCTCTCAAGTATGAGTGCGCGGGTTCGATTCCAGGTCAGGCAAGTACCAATGTAACTTTTCTAAAGTTATATGTACTTTCTAAGTATATCTTGGACACTAATGACTGAAGGTGAAGGAAAACATCTTGAGGAAACCTGGACTTTAAGTCTGAAATCGCCAACCCGCATTGAGCAAGCGTGGTGATTACGCTCAAACCTTCTCTGATGAGAGGAGACCTGTGCCCAGCAGTGGGACGATAAAAGGTTGATAATGATGATGATGATGATGATAAATTAACATTTAAAATTATTTTTAACTTTTTAGTTTAATATTCTTTAAACGCATGTTTTTTTTTTAATTTTTTAAACTATATTAACTTTCAACTTTTTAGTTCGACATTCTTTTTTTTTAAATAATATACAGATAACACGAACGCTTAAGTGGTGCTCATTTGTTTTTACCAAACTTTTCTTGATCCCCAACAGACAGAATAGCAAGTGCTAAAATTCGTAAAGATGCGTTGCCCATGTAACTAAATCTAAAACTAAACTAAAAAAAATACTTTGCTTCCACAAATTAATGTAAGAAAAGGTTGAAAAAAAAATTTGAGTTAGAGACGGACAAACAAACAAACATACAAGTGAAGCTAGTAAAAATGTGTGTGCTCAATAACGTAAATAATGCAATGTTGCGGTGCGGAGCGGGGGCTGTCTTACTATGCTAGCACTATGTTCTACCGCCAGCTGTGTCGTCCATTCGGTAACCACACTGCAACAATTTCTAAATGTATTTGGGAAAAAATATAACATGGTGTAAAAATGATTGGAATCGATTCAGTTGCTTATTCTTATTCAGGTTTCGTATAATGAGAAACTGTTTAAATTACAAACTGAGGGCTTATCAGTTTGTAATTTAATCAGTTTTTCATTTATATTATTTTAAACGTTGCCGTTTTTTTTTAAATATACACACCACACTAGGAATTTCTCCTGTATCGTGGGTGCGTTTACAAACATATAAACTCACATACACAAACAGCCAGACCCGGTACAACTACCTGTAGGCCATACAAAATATATTTGTTCCGTGCGGGAATCGAACTCGCGACACGCAACGCAGCAGTCGATCTCTGAGCCACTAAGCAAACCGCATCGTCACTTACGTTTCGTTCGCCAAACGAAAATTTAAGGGTTTAAAAATTGAAAATTTTTGTTTCGCTTCCTTATTTGCTTATATTTCCTTCATTTTGCTGACTTTATTTGCCATTTTATGAGTGATATTAATTGAGCTTGTCGTAAAAATTCAAATTAAAATGCTACAGGAGAATTGTATTTTCGATTTAAAATTGTTCGAATTTAAGTAATATTTGAGGAGGCCTGTATCCCAGCAATGGGCAGGGAAAATTATAGGCTGATTGTGCTATGCTGCTAATACTAGCAAATTCGTATTATACTACTACTGTCCGCCTGTGATATGAATCCTGTTTTCAATTCCTAGTAAAGTACAATATCATTTTTTGACTTACAAGTTAGTATTAGTTTTGTTAACCTGTCACTGGTAAGATTACCAAAGATATAACAGTGAATACTCTATACTCCATATCTTTATTGCTTTACCATAAGTTCATATAAGGGTGGTAACAATTTATGTGAGATCAATTATGGACCCTGTAGGGCACAGCAAAATAGGGTAACAGGAGAGAGGAAACTCTGTTTGAATATCTTAAAATAACATAATTATATTGCAATTTCATTTAATAATAAATAAATTATATACTGAGATTATTAGCATCATTTTAATAAATAACTTAATCTAAATTTTATATTGTATCTTTGGTATCTGACTAATTTTACTTAATTTATTTATTTACTTATTTGTATATTTGTGTTTAAATTATGAATAATTATATCGATTCAGACGGTATTTTTGTAGTATGTTTAAGATAAGTATAATTAATTATATATTTGATTTTAATTTCAATTCTTTGTTTTTATCGCTAAGATATTCATTTATAGTGTAGTACCTAACATTTGTTTTTTAGATTTTTTTTTTAATTTATTTACAAATATATTTAACTTTTCTTCTTCCTTTATTTTGTCCGGTAGTTTATTATATATTTTAATTGATATTACATTATCAAATCTGCTAACCGCCTTGACGAGACCCCGCACTTTTGTAGACTACTTATGTTTATACCTATCTTTTGTTCTATACGAAAATTATTATTAATTTATTTATAGTATAAAACAAAGCCGCTTTCTCTTTCCCTATGTCCCTTTGTATGATTAAATCTTTAAAACAACACAACGGATTTTGATGCGGTTTTTTTAAATAGATAAAGTGATTAAAGAGGAAGCACATCCATTAAATAGTGGAGAAATACTATTATTTTTGAGGTTTCTAATATGATGTCGTAAATAATTTCATTTTTTCCACGCTTGTAGTGAAACGCAGGCTGAACCCTACAAGATTTATCAAAATAATGTACTAAATATTGTACACATGGAAAAGGTCTACCTACAGAAAAGTCCGCGGTAGTATAGGTATGTCTATGCCTTATGGATATCCCAATTTTTTTTTTTTAATAATTATAAACTAGCACTTGACCGCAATCCCGCCTGATGGTAAGCAGTGATGCGATCGTTGATGGTAAAGCGCGCTAGTTTATTAAGAGTCTATTCGCTTAGAAAAACTGTGCGAATAGGAAGGAAGACGGCAGTTGAGCGAGGTGATGCAATGTTAAACCCAACAATACGACCAACGATGCTGCGCCAAAGAGAGATTGATCTGAAGACCCTCCACGACCAAACTCCCAACACAACAACATTTGGCGCATCGTACCCGGCTCACATGGCAACACAACTGCTCAGACCCGTCCTCCATACGGCTTCAAAATAATGTACTAAATATTGTACATATGGAAAAGGTCTACAGAAAAGTCCGCGGTAGAATTAGTCTATGTCTTATGGATATCCCACAATAATTTTTTTTTGGCATTTTTTACGACAAATATTGGCTAATTTTCGAAGCTATTTTAACCAATACAGCATTAATCCTTTTCCAATTTAATACATTGTTGTTTTAATATTGATCTATATCGCTTTTACAGCATGTGATTTAAACGAATATTTTCGAAGTTATTACAGATTTAAAAATGACCGGCCGGTGCGGCGGGAGCGACGGGCCGCTATGTTTTTTTATACAACTTTCACAGTTTTTCTGTAGTGTATTTAGTATCAGCATTGCACCCGGGCGAAGCTGGGACGGGTCGCTAGTATATACAATATGTAAAGAAAACCCTGTCCGACCCATAAGGATAATAAAGGTTAGGTAAACACTTGACTAAATACAATATAATCATCATAGAAACAATACTAATGAATTTTGAAATAATCTTTTTTCCCACGAATTAATTCCAACTTTCCCGAAATTTGGTAATTTTTAATAAAGTGACAACAGCGGTATTGTTATGAGCGAATAGCGATGCGACCACGTGCCGCGTGCCCTGCCCCCCGCCGCCCGCGGAAGGGTTGCTTACCACACATGTATTAAGTTACCTCTTTTTGCGAAATAGTATTTATTTTTTAGAGGATTTTTTTTAAGTTTAGCCCGGTTTTGTATCCATTAGTACAATCAGTTATTGATACCTAACAATACCTTTACGGATCGGACAGGGTTTTCTTTACATATATTTGCGACAATTTGTAATCTAAAGCATCATAAATTTAAAATTCCGTAAATAGGTCAATAAAAAAACTTAGGTAAATCGATGTGCAGAAATCAGAAAACATCAAAGCTGTGGACAGTTGTGGAGGACACGTCCCACATAGCTGCCCTTGACCTGTAGGACCGGTTACAGTCATGAGGCATGAGGCAGGGAACCGTTTGTCTCCGGGCACTCGTGCCGCCTAATTTGATATTAATTGGTTATTGATTTTGTGTGTTCATGTGGGAAATATGTGCATTTACTTTGCATGCTACGTAAAGCGTGAAATGAGGGTTCGAATGGCATTGGCATATTAATTAATGATGCCATTTCAGCTCTCATTGTACATAAGTATGCACATATGAAATTTTGTATGTATTCTGATTCTAAGCCTGTTTTTGCTTTTGTTGGTTATATACTTTCTAGATGCATTGCCAGTGATGACATATGGAACTGAGACGTGGTTTGGGGTTATATATTATAGACATTAGACAAGTATTGATTTTCAGCCTAATTTGAATAAATTACTTTCTTTTTTTTTTTGGAGACAACTTTGCAAAAAATTATCTAGGTACTAATTATTTTTACAGTTAATAAACGCAATCCTACAACTCTACTTAACCCCCAATTGTTACCTCAATAATGCGAAAGCTCTTATCAAGTTAGAACAAGCTTATTTACCCGTGTGGCCTTTTCATAAAATTTTAATTTTATCATTGACTCGCACAGCTCGCGGCCAAATAATACTGCGTAACTTTAATAATAAAAGCTACTGAATAATTCAGGAGTGTACCGTAAGTTTCGGCGATTCTGGGACCATCTGCCATCTTGGAACTCACTGAGGAGTCAAAGGCCTTCTGAATGAATTACCTACTTTTGTGGATAAGTTGAACGGTTAATGTGTTATCTTGTCTTGGAAAAAATACTAAATCAGTCTTTTGCTTCCTGTGAATGAATTATTGGGAAGATTCTATGTGATGTGTATGTTTGTAGAAGGTGTGAGGAGTGGCAGGCTATGCTCCGCTCATATCTTGCCGTCTGTGTCCCAAAACTTGCAGTCAAAGTGATCTCTGTCGTGTGCAGTCACTGAGGACGCCGTGAAAGTGACGGAAGTTTAGGGCCAATGAGAACTGAGAGAAGTCGTGCCACCGACACAATGCCGCTGTTAAAATTTTCATAGATAATGCCCCCAATGTCCATCTTCACAAACTAAACTAAACTAAATTTTAGTTCAATGCATCTTTTTCTTTATATTTCATTAAGAAAAGGACAGAAGACCATATGTTAGTTTATACCTGTCAAATAAGTCCGTGCCTTTTTTTTTTTTTGTTGGGATGGGAAATCATCAAATGACTTCTCCCGCTCTGGGCGGAGCGGAAGGGTGTGTCAGACTTTTACTGACTAAAACCCACCCGTGTTTCTTCACTTGCCAGTGCGACGGCCAGGGCCGCGGTTTCTTGTTTAACCAACCCGCAACCCTGACCCAGGAGGCATCGGTCTTCGTGGACCCCGTCACGATGTGCTGACATCTCTTCGACTCGGGCCTGGGCCTTACCGGGCGGCGAGCTGCCCACTGCTCACCGCCCGCGGGCCCGCGCCTACGGTGGCTGGGAGTTAAGTGTCGTCTCCCGACCAGGGTGTCTACTGCGGCGGCTAGTGGTGTGAGGGCGCTGGGATTCCCGTTGCCTCCCGCGCTCCGCCTCCTCCTTTGCCAAATTAGTCCATGCCTTACGTAAATTGATGTATTTTTGGTCGCCATTTTTATAATCGCGTCTAAACTGTCTATGGAAGAACTATAATAATTTGACATAATTAAACTAAAATGTTATCTTCTATCCTTTTCTTAATGAAATAGAAAGAAAAAGATATACTGAACGTAAAATTAGTTTAGTTTGTGAACAAGAGAATCACCGCCAGTAGGTATCTAATCTACGGGCAGCCTGGATTCCGCACAGCACACGCTCGAGGAGTGCCCTGCATGGGACTCCGAGCGGCGGGTCCTAGTTGCTAGGATCGGGCAAGACCTGTCTCTGCCGGCAGTAGTAAGGGCTATGCTGGCGAAGACAGAGAATTGGACAGAAGTAGCTTCCTTCTGTGAGACTGTGATGGCCAAGAAGGAAGCCGCCGAACGGGATCGAGAGAGGGCTGATCTTGCTCGGAGAAGGAGGCGTCGGGGAGGCAACCGCCTTGGCGCTTAATACGCCGAAACCGCCTACTTATTGAGGTAGGTGGACCTTTGGGGTCGCGGGCATACAAAGTGGGGACTCTGCCTGCTTACTAAGTAACCCCAGGGAAGACGGTGGCATAGTGGTCACATGCTGCCGTGCATAGGACGTTTAGGAGAGGCCTTCTTAGTCTCTTTTGGGATGCGCCTTACAGACATTGCGCAGGGAGATGCCCCGCAGATGGTGAGCACCGGGGTGGTTTTAGTGAGGTAAAAATCCCACACTACCCGACCTCATTCCTCGGGGGTCGGGTGCCTTATAAAGGTTTCCCCCGAAAACATAAAAGAAAAAAAAGGTATCTAATCTACATTTAATCACAAAATAACAAAATGAAATTTCAAACAAAAACTATTCAATAACTAAAATTTTTTTTACTAACTACATTCAAATTGTTTATTTGAAATTGAAGGTATTTCAAGTTAAATAAATGTTAGCTTTATGGTAATTATTATTGATTTCAGAGAGACAAGCACTAATGAAAAAGTTTTAAAAATGTTTGAACTTGCACGGTTAACTGAGCTTTATTGAGTAGGAATTAAAGTAATTTTTCCATAAACTCATTTTTATTACATTTTTGGCAAATACATTTCGGATGAAAATTAGGTAGGTACTTTGCTGATCGCAATACTTATCTGAACATACCTACCAATAGAAAAGATAATTTGGCCGCGAGCACACAAACAGCCTGAGAAACATTTTATATTTAAAAAAAATGTTAGATAATTATTTTCGTGTTCTAAACATGTCTAAAAATAATTTACCTACATAAATGTTAATTCAAAACGGCAAACCTCTATGGAAAAAATACTCATGCTAACAACAAAAATAACGATATTATTATTTTTTTTATTATCTCAATACATATTACAAATTACAAATAGACCGTTCTTAGTGATGCAATCATTGATATTAATAAAGCGCGCTAGTTTATTGAGGGCCTAAACACTAAAATAAAAACAGAGTGAATAGGAAGGAAGATGGCAGTATTGGCAGTTGAGCGAGGTGATGCAATGTTAAACCCAACAACATGACCAGAGATGCTGCGCCCGAGGGAGATTGATCTGGAGACCCACCACGACCAAACTCCCGACACAATAACATTTGGCGTTTCGCACCCGGCACACATCGCAATACAACTGCTCGCTGACCCGTCCTCCGTACGGCTTCACCAGACATCATGCACACGACGAATCGCTTGCCGATGTTATGGCCTACCACCGAGATAATTTAAATTTTCTACAATTTGACGATCAGTTGACACTGATTTAGTCTAATGTCAGTTTACGAGTAGACAGCAATAATCATTAGAATTTACTGTCATCTAACTAGGTAAATAATCATTAGATTTATGATCCAACTGTTGGTTGCAGGTACAATTAACAGTTAGTACTCGGTTATTTCGAACATTTACTGAACGTAGATGTTCGGTAAAATGAACTGATCGATTGATAGGTAGGTATGTAGGTTTAAACTCACATTATAGAACTATTTTTAGTACCACTTTCGATCCGTTTTCTGTGCGGTTATGGCGTTTAAAAAGCTCTTCTATAGCAGTTACTTGTAGATATCAAAAGGAAGTTCTGTTCAGGGACTTTTTATTTATTAATAAGGATCCTTGTATCTGAGATTGGATAGGACAAAATTATTCTTTCTAGTATTTACTTTTGCGGGGCGCGGAGAGATACGTCACAAATAGACATCAAAAGTGGACCGTTTTGTTTTTAAGGAAAACACTTAGTTGTTGGTTCTACTCGCAAGAGAATTTTCCGTGCTTCACCTTGCTTTGTTCTTGTAGGCAAATTATATTAATTTAAGATCGAAACTGGTATGGTACTGGTGATATAAGTCACGGTGGCCTAGTGGTTAAAATACCAGCCTCTCAAGTATGAATGTGCGGGTTTAATTCCTGGTCAGGCAAGTGAGTACCAATTAACTTTCCTTTTTAGTTATATGTACTTTTTAAGTATATCTTGGACACCAATGACTGATTACAAGGTAAAGGAAAACGTCTGAAATCGCCAACCCGCATTAAGCAAGCGTGGTGATTGCGCTCAATCCCTCTCTGTATTAGAGGAGACCTGTGCCCAGCAGTGGGACGATAAAAAGGTTGATGATGATGATGATATATTATTCGACGAAAACTGGGAATTCCCAAATCCCTAAGCAAAATCTATTGAGAGGCAGTGGCGATATCTTGCACCCGGCTCTGGTACAGATCATGGTACGAAGCAATAGGACATGGGAAGCCATCACCTTCTCGCAATGGAGGAGACAGGGCGCATGCAGGAAATGAAAAAAAAAAGTTTTGTTGTATTTACAATACCCTATTGTATTGTAGATGACAAAAAAAAAACTAATTAATCCGTCAGTCAGATTTCCAAAAAATACTAGACACTTATTTTTTTTTTTCATATAAACAAAAAAATTAAGACGACACAGTGCGTTGAAAACTCTTGTGACGTCACTGCTCGCTAAACAGTGTAGCGTGCACCAGCCACCACTCCTGATCTTTGATGCCTTTTATATTTGTCATTTTTTATTGATTTGATAAAACAAAATATACGTATCCAATATTGTTCTATAATCTGAATGACGGACTAAATAGAATCATTTTTTTTACCCAGGAAACATCCCTATTGTCATACTATATTTTGGTAAACTTTTAGTATATTGTTAAAGTGTATTCCTATTAAACAGTATGTTAAGAAAACCCTGTCCGACCCGTGAAGGTGTTGTTAGGTATCGGTAACTGATTCTACTAATGCATACAAAACCGGGCTAAACTTAAAAAAAAAAATCCCCCTAAAAAAATAAATATTATTTCGCAAAAAGAGGTAACTTAATAAATGTGCGTTATCCACCCTTCGCCTGCAGCCCGCGGGGCTCGGGCGGCAGGGCACGCGACACGTGGTCGCATCGCTATTCGCTCATAATAATACCGGTGTTGTCACTTTTTAAAAATTACCAAATTTCGGAGAAATTGGAATTAATTCGCGGGAAAAAAATATTATTTCAAAATTCATTTGTATTGGTACTATGATGATTACGTAAAATTTTATATTACTTATATTTGGTCAAGTGTTTACCTAACCTTTATTACCCTTTTGGGTCGGACAGGGTTTTCTTAACATACTGTATAATCAAAAATATAGGCAAAATAATATAGGCACAGATTAAAAATAACGTGTGTTGCAAATTAGTTTTGTTAATATTTCAAAACATGCTTAGTAGTTTTATAAATAGTCTATATTTTTAATTTAGTTAATGCAAAATAAAAACTAAAACTAATGTATTAGATGGATGTATTTCGGTTTTACTTGATATGACAAAGCCTACTAATTACATTAACAAAAATCAATTTGGAGATATTACAGGGCAACTAATGGCCTGTGATAACTACAAATTGATTTTATTAATATAATATTGCAGGTAAAAATGCCTCTTTATTCTTTGCTTTGTTGTACTAATGTAATGATAACATTTTTGTGTTGTGATACTGTTGTAAATCATAATTAATAATTTGTAAACTGCTGTAAATACTAAATTCTCCATATATCGGTATCCCTGAACTAATATGATGATGAATAAAGATGTGATCTAAATAAGTAGGTACTTGTCTACGTAGTGAATATTACTCGATAACATTAATATACAGGGTGTATCATTCCACTAATAAAACTATGATAGTCATTTATGTCGTTAATGAAGGGTTCAAAATTCACAGTGTTTAAAAAAAAGTGTCGGTTCGGGCTTTGAACGTTGCAAGCGTGCCGCCGTGCGGGTTTGTAGGTATGACGTTAATCCCTGATGTCCACTCTATTAAATCAGCTGATAAGATAGTCTTTCGAGTTTTGTTTTCATTGCGCTTTTGTGTAATTAGCGAATTAATTAATTTTTACTTTAAAGTCTTATTGGCTTATAAAAGTAGATATAGCAATTATAGAAAAAAACTACATATGTTTTTTTTTAAACCATGAAAAAGCCGACGAAAAATTCCACCACTGGGGGGTTCAGAATCATGTACTGGATCCATGGTACTCGTTTGTGCGTCGATGTCAGATACAGCCTTTATTTAGAACATAATTGTTATTTCTTTAGTAGATTTCAGTATCAAAAATTACCATTTATTAATTTAGGTATGGTACCTGGTACCTTGATAATTTGTTTTCATATATTTGACGACGTCAGCGTCAGAGCGATAAGGTCCTCACCATCTTGGTGTGTTGGTAAGAGCTCCATATCGGAGGTGAAGTTTTGAATTAAAGCACGAAGTGTAAATGTCCCCTCCAATGGTCACTACTATACAGTATGTTAAGAAAACCCTGTCCGACCCGTGAAGGTATCGATAACTGGTTCTACTATAGGATACAAAACCGGGCTAAACTTAAAAGAAATCCCCCTAAAAAAATAAATATTATTTCGCAAATAGAGGTAACTTAATAAATGTGCGATAATAACCATTCCGCGGGCGGCGGGCGGCAGGGTACGCGGCACGTGGTGGCATCGCTATTCGCTCATAATAATACCACCGGTATTATTGTCACTTTTTTAAAATTTACCAAATTGCGGGGAAGTTGGAATTAATTCGCGGGAAAAAAATATTATTTCAAAATTCATTTGTATTGGTACTATGATGATTACGTAAAATTTTATATTATATTTGGTCATGTGTTTACCTAACCTTTATTATCCTTATGGGTCGGACAGGGGTTTTCTTAACATATCTACTGTATAAATGAAATTAGCAACTTTTATTAAAATGATATCGTTATCAACTTATCCACGACATCTATAACATAATAAATCTGTAGAAAAGTCATTTTTTACATTGAAGAAATTGAAAAAAATAGCCAGCGTGTTAAATGATAATACTAACAGAGCCCATTTCTATGTTTATATGTTTGTTTGTGCGCGCATCACGTAAAATTTACGAATTTAATGCAGACAATGTTTATAAAAAAAAATTATACGCAACTTGAGGTATAACTTAGTTTTTGATTCATCGAAATCGGTTCTCTCTATCAAAAGATATGATTAATTTAATGAGTTCAAGAAGTAAAATATTAAAACACGCAATTCAGTATAGTACTTGCATCGACATCTTGAGACTAAAAATAGAACTAATGTTGATAGTTGAAATCCAAATCCGATAGAAGGCGTTGTGCAAATGGCGTCATTTTCTGAATGGCGGTATTAAGATTTTCCGCGCAAGAATCACCCTCGGCCATGTTTACATGACAAATTATGTTTCGTTAGGTGTCTTAAAAGTTCTTGAGTGTGTCGTAAAAGGTCTTTGGTTGCTTGGAAAATTATCGATGTTTGATGTGATCTTTAAATTACTAATAGTAATATCTAACTATTATTAGAGTTAATTGAAAATAAGGTCTCCTCAAGGGATGTGTGTAGTGATACAGCTGCGTGTAGGCCTATTGAGGTTTGGCTTCAATGAGGTGAGGCGGCAGGCACATTATGAGTCTATAGGGATCACACAGCCTCACACAGGCTGGGAGATGCTGTCTGCGACGTCGAATCCATGGATTGGTTTACATTAGGGTAATGTAATATAACCATAGTAAATGTTAACCTGAACATTTCTTATGAGCTGCAAAAATCATAGTGTCAGTTTAGTATACGCCTTGTAATCTATTAAAGTTTATGAATAGACCATTAAATTATCAATTGGTCTTATTCCAATCAATGTCACATTTTGGACGTCATACCGTCAGTTTAGTGTAGGTACGCCTTGTATCTATTAAAATTCTTGAGAACCTAACCCCAAACCTAATCCCAATTTGTTTTATTTCTATCAAGATCTCATGTGTATCATACCCAGGTCTCATGAAGGTGCTCCGAGGAGCCAAGCCGGTGGAAACAGACCTCGAGGTTGCTTTTGGTCATTGCCTCATTGGTTTGAAGTACGAAGTAAAGATGCTCTTTGATATCTAAAATAAGTAGTATTTACTTCTGAGTTTGAATAGTTGTCAATAGTTTTACAGTTAGTGTTGCCAATTTGTTGAGTCGCGACTACGAACAGGCGATTCGTTGTCATACGAGGCTGTTCGACGCATGGTTCTTTTAAGTTTGCAAGCTACTTGGTCATAAGTGTTGTTGGTTGTGTTTATTGAAAATGCCTCAAAGAAAAAAAAAACAAACCTTTCGCTACGTAGCCGAAATGCAAAAAGGATGAGACTTAGTAGATCTCAGGAATCAGAAAAAGATCGTGAAGCAGGGTTATCTGCTAACCGTGAGCACGTCGCTCTTTCACGTGATTCTGAAAGTTTCTCCGAAAGGGAGTCACGTTTAAGTTCACAAAGAACCACAGATCTGTGCTCCCAAGAGAGTATCCAGGAACGCCAAGCACGTCTGTCCTCTGACCGAAAACGACACGCTCTCCGCGCGAGTCTGAATCTCTCTCACAAAGAAAAGAACGATTACAAATATCTAGACCTAACTAAGTAGGTGTACAAAGAAACAATGAAAGTTATCTTGCATCTGAAAGGGAAAGAATAGATGAACTAAAACGAGCGGAAACAGTAGAACAACGTCAATCTCGCGTAGAATTTGTATATGCTCCGGGTAATTCCACCGCTAACATAATATATAGAAAAGCATTAACGTAATCAACTATACCAAAGTCAGGATCATTATTTGCAAACTCTTTATTGTCCAATAAATTAGTAAAGTATTTTATTGGACAATAAAGAGTTTGCAAATAATGATCCTGACTTTGGTATAGTTGATTTGATCTTTATTGTCCAATAAAATACTATGCTACCTTCTTGAATGATGTACCTATATAAGTATATAGCCTACTCTTATCTAAACTACGTTGTTTTGTTTTCGTCAACCGCGCGAACGAGGTAGCAGACACAGCTAGTATTAATTAAATAAATCTATTTCGTATTTATTGAGTCTTTACAGATATACGTATTAATCAGTGTTGCCAATCAAACAATGTTTAAATATTCAATTGACGTGTATGCCAGGCGCAAAGCCTCTTCTGACAACATAGTGCACTGCCAGTTATAATGAAATAGTAGGTACATAAACTCTATCTACATGGAGCACTGCAAGCTTTATACTACCTATTCTCGCAAAGTACTAACTAGCACTAAACTTGCATAAACTTCAATTAGGTACAAACGAACAATGCTCTAAGCATACATAATTTCTGTCTGGAACTGAGTTCTGAAAGGCCGAATTCGTGTTAGCTATTCATCTTTTACCTGTCTTATATTTTCACGAGTTATGTGGTAAAATACTCACTCACCATTATAAGGTATCGTCAGGTCAAGAAAAAAATTATCTAAGAAGGCAACAAATTAATATTTTTTGGAGCTTTCATAAGCATATAGGTACTCGGATAATCGAGTGAAAGAATAAACAACTAAGCACACCTACAATGCAGTTATCATGTTATTACTAATCTTTCAATTTATTAACTCAAATCCAGCTATCGTGAAGACCAAATCTGGGTGACCAACTAGCCTCTTCACGCCTCTCCAGGTGGCATTTTGCAGCACCAGCCCAAATATGTCTGCAGTACTCCACAGACTAACGGACCTATAACACTAGAAGCTGTCCTGGTTGTCCGTCACGATGTGCTGACATCTCTTAGAAGCGCGCGTGAAACACGACGCGCTCTCGACTCGGGCCTGGTCCTTACCGGGCGGCGAGCTGCTCACTGCTCACCGCTCGCAGGCCCGCGCCTACGGTGGCCGGGAGTTTGATATTGTCACCCGACCAGGTCGTCTACTGCGGCGGCTAGTGGCGTAAGGGCGCTGGGATTCCCGCTGCCTCACGCGCTCCGTTTTCTCCTTTGCCAGCATTACTGCTTCGCAGGAGGTGATGGCCTGCCATGCAATCTCGTTCCGGACCATGTTCTGGACCAGGGTCGGACACGAGAGATCGCCGCCGATCGCCGCTACGAGGATACGGCGGTGCTTTACCCAAGGCGGGCAGACCTCCACCATATGCTCCACCATGTCCTCAGGGCGATTAGTCGACATAGGCTCCGATGAGCATTCGTCGACAACATCTCGGAGGGACCGTTCAGTTAAGAAGTCTTTTACCCAGCCAGTCAGGCCAGCGGAAATGCCGCACGCTAGAAGCTTCATCATCATCACCATTTCAGCCAAAAGACGTCAACTGCTGGCCATAGGCCTCCTCCAAGGATCTCCTTAAATAAAAGCCTCCAGGCATAAGGGGCGTGAGAGCTCACATGCATCCTGCATTTATTCAACCATCATTTGATACGATATCGAGTCATCTTATAAGCCAGTAAGCAAAGTTACTAGAGAGATCGGTTGCCATGGAAACCGGGTCAGGGTCACCTCGATATTTCTGATAACATGGATATGGATTTAATTTTAGAATTTATACAAGAGTAATGGGGGCAGATATCTACATTATATAATCTTGGGAACATCACAGTTATGAATTAAGCTGGATTTGTAAAAATAAATCCTTATTGGTAGGTTGAAATGGTTTGATGTTAAATTTTGATGGCATCCAGCTTTGGTCAGTTTTGGCGCCCAGGGTGGAGCGTGTTTGGCGCCCAGTGTGGGGCAAGGTTGGCGCCCAGCATGGGGCCGGTTTGGCGTCCAGTATGATAAAGGTTTGGCGCCCAGTGTGGGAAAGAACTACTTTGAATCGTATACTATGATAAAACATTACATATTTCAATCAAGATTTACACTGGAGTTTTATCTAAACGGAACTGAATGTTCCAGAGTTCAGTCGGTGAGCAGTGGCCTAATGGTATCGGCCGCGACTTACATGTTGTAGTTCATAGGTTCGAGCTCCGTCAGGCGCTTTACTTTATGTGAATTATTTCATCGCCAATGCTTTCAAAACGATAAAGCAAAACGTCGGGAGGAAATTGGCATGTCCTAGAAATATCTAACATCTACCAATCCGCACCTACCCGCGTGGTCGATTACAGCCCACTCCCTCTCGCCGTAAGGAAGTCTGTGTCTTAGTAAACACTAATAGTCACACCCACCATTGTGCCTTTAAAATCACACTTGAACACACACTTTACCATAAAAATTATAAGCCGGCAAAACAAACATTACAACACAATGCAAAGCATAAAATAGATTCAAGCGAACATAAAAACAATTCAACATATTATGTATTTATTAAAACGAACAGTATTACTAGGTAAATATGAAGATGTAAACTTGCCTTTATATTAATATCTTTGATTAAAAACTTTCCGAATTATCCATTCCAACAAAAAAAAAAAAAAAACGCAGTGAGCCATTCTCTAGCTGGTGAGCTGAAGACTCTATGACATTGACAACTTTGCGCCAAACGTCCTTCTTGATTAGAAAAGGACGCATCCTGGTGAGAAGCAGAAACAGGTATCAACCTATGTATAATTCGGTAAGTTTTTAATCATAGATATAAAGACAAGTTTACACCAGCTTCTTAAACTTGCTAGGTTAAGAAGCTGGTACTGCGTGTTTTATTCACACATAATATAAGCTGTCTATAAAATCGTGAAAATAAACGAGGGCACTGCGGTCGTGGATGTAGCAACCCTCTTGACTTGTTTGAAATCATTTAGATACTAGCACATTATTTTGTACTAGAAGAAAAATTGAAAACAATGAAAACACAAATTTTATTTATTTTATTTAATTAGGTTCACCAACAATTGATTACACAACAACAATCAAATAATACATTCCCAAAGGTAAAATAACAGTGCATCAATTACTTATAGGTAAACACAACATGTATAAAAAAATGAATTATGGACATAAGGTAACTTACTTAACAATAAGCGCTAATATTGAAAAATTTATAACATTGATATAAAATTCCGAATAAAAATTAAAAAAGCAAAAAATTTTGGTTTTTTAATGGACTTTATGACTTTCTTAATAGCCATCAGAACACCTCCTCCCTCTTTTTTTCCTCCCATTAAATTTGTATTTTCCCTGTCCCTTCTATAGACTAAGTACCTGTCGTCAAACAGATCGCTGCTCAGAACAGAACTATTAAGCCAAGTTTCTGATAATATAATTACATCAAAGTCGTTACAACGTAAATTCCGATAGAATACATGAGACTTAGTTCGTAGGCCACGGCTATTTTGGTAATATAATTTTAAGGATTTGAATTTATCTCAAGTCTATGGTCGTTTAAATAAAATGAGTAAAACTAAAAGAAAAATTATACTTACTTATTATTATATTTTTAACGTCTTTTTCCAAAAGTATTCCAAAACATAATAATTGCTTTCATCATCTGATTCCAAAAGTATTTTCATTGTCAGCTGCGTCACTAACAACGTCTCGGCTACTGCTGTCATCAGCCTGCTACCTTTGCTTAGGCGAATAACTCATCATCATCAACATCATCTCAGGGTTAATCCCAGTCGCATCCGTAGCTTTTTTCAGCTTTGGAGTCTGGGGTCCGCTTTTACCAGTCTAACTGCTGATTTTGGCTAAACTTCGATATTTTCCGTGAAGCGACTGCCGTCTGACCTCCACAACCCGAAGGCGATATCGAAGCATTGCAGTTAGACCCATTGTTGGACTTTTGAGGGCCCCAACAACCCTTAACGACTGCCATTAGATGTTCGTATGGCAATTCATATTCATGCATACAAATGTTTACACTGCGCGGGGATCGAACCCACGCCTCCTTGCGCAGCGGCCGCGTTCGCCACCGCTACGCCACGAAGGCTGTCAGCTTAGGCGAATAACTGACTCATCTATATTTTGATATAGGGTTCTCACATTTTCCTGAAATTTTAAAAATAATAATATATAATTTCTATCAGAAGATGGATAGCACTAATTTTAATTACGAACATGATATAATTCATTTTTAAAATCAGTGGTAAATTAAATCACCTAAAGTATCAATATTTGCAAATCATACACAAACATATTTCCAATCTAACCTAGAAATGTGCAATGTAGACAATTATCTTCATTTTAGTCTTAAAATGGTTTACTTAGTAAATTTGAAACTTCCAGTAGATAAAAACAAACAGCCGCTGGTGAAGCCGTACGGAGGACGGGTCTGAGCAGTTGTGTTGCGATGTGTGCCGGGTACGATGCGCCTAATGTTGTTGTGTTGGGAGTTTGGTCGTGGGGGTCTTCAGATCAATCTCCCTTTGGCGCAGCATCGTTGGTCGTGTTGTTGGGTTTAACATTGCATCACCTCGCTCAACTGCCGTCTTCCTTCCTATTTGCTCAGTTTTTCTGAGTGAATAGGCTCTCAATAAACTAGCGCGCTTTACAATCAACGATCGCATCACTGCTTACCATCAGGCGGGATTGCGGTCAAGTGCTAGTTTATAATTATTAAAAAAAAAAAGTAACATGATTACATATGTAGGTACCTGTTTTAGCAACTGTTCAAGCATAAATATCATTCATATTTGATCAAATTTGTTCAGCTTGGTTTACTAACAAACATTGATGATAAACTTTAAAAATAATACCCCAAGCTCCACTCAGGTTTGTTTTTCTCATATTTAACACATTTCTTCGATGTTTTGTTTAAAATTAATACAAATTTCAATAAAAAACAAGTCACAAAACAAATCGATGACTGCCGATGACATTCGAGGTACTTGTATTTACTAAGATTTAGTGTTCTTTTTTTTTTTTAGTAGGTTAATCTATTTCAAATTATTTTGTGACCATAACACCTTTATAACCTTTAAAACAAAATTATTATTAATTACTTCTTGTTTATTATATGTAACAGCAGAAGCAGGGGCGGAGGCACACATAACCTTATAAATATTAAAATCGTAATCAAAAGTCATTTATTTAAATTAAGCTTTGCAGAATTTTAAGTTTGTAGCTAATAAAATCATTCATTCTGCGTTTCGCATTTGGGTAGACAGCATAATTATAAAGGGTAACATGAAGGCAACTTCATTGAGCATTCAATATTACTAGCTGCGCCACGTGGTTTCGCCCGCGTAGGTTTTGATATGTTTTTTTTTATATCCTTCACTCTTATTGGTCGCAGCGAGTTATTTATTTATTGATGTCATATAGCCTAAAGCCTTCCTGGATTAATGGGCTAACCAACGCAAAAAGAATTTTTCAAATCGGACCAGTAGTATTTGAGATTAGCGCGTTCAAACAAACAAACTCTTCGGCTCTATATATTAGTAACTAGCTTGCCGCCCGCGGCTCCGCCCGCGTGGAATTCGGTTATATCGCGCTTTTTACATTTCCCTCGGGAATATCAATTTTTTCCGGGATAAAAAGTACTCTATTATTTAATTGGGACTTCTAACTTTACGTCTGGAAAATTTCAAAGCAATCGGTTCAATAGTTACAGCGTGAAAGCGGAACAAACAAACTCACTTTCCGATTTATAATATTAGTAAGGATAGAGTAAAGATATACCCCCTTATTCATAAACGCTGCTTAAAGTTAAGTAGTGATTAGCGATTATTTAACCATACATTTTTGGCCTTTTAACGTTACTTACCTTAAATCATCCTTTATCAATAAACACCACAGTGTTTAAGGGGATTATTCATAAACAGTGATTAAAGTAAAGTGACGTTATAAGGTCAAAAATGTATGGTTAAAGAATCGCTAATCACTAGTTGAATGAATAGGAGGGATAGATTAAAAATATTCTGAAATTCTGCGCCGATTTCAATGAAAATGAATTCGCAATTTTTTTAATTATTTTATTAGTATTTTGAGTAATGTAATTAAACGCTCGGGAACACGTAGTAGGTATACGTAATTCGGATAATTAATTTATGCGCAGGAATGTGTAGTATGAAATATACAATGAGGTAGGGCTCCCCTTGAAATTACATCCGAAATTCCGAATTGCGTTTATTATACCTACCAAGACCCTTTTTGTATGATTAAATAACATAATATGTAGAATGAACTTCAAAGGGGTCACGAAACAGAGATTCAGGAAACGTTTGAAAGTAGATTTAAATTCATCACTGCATTGTACAGACGACTGCACATCAAGCTACTGCATTATGTCAGATTTCTTTATTAGATTTTCAATTTTATCTCTAAAGCATTAAGGTTCAAGGTTGGTTGGGAATATTTGACAGTTTCGGGTAGCTTGACCTTTATCGTCCGTACATAGTGGTAGAATTGGAACTGGAAAATTTACTACTAAATAATGAAATTGTTAATTGCGTATTATTAATAAAAGAGTAGTCCTGAAATAGTGATGTACCGTAAATATGTAAAGATGAATAGTTTAATAATAATAAGTATTTATTTCACAAAAAATATGTAACACTTTAGACTGTTACATGAAAGGAAAGTTTATAATTACTATGCAATAGTAGACTCTTTTTAAACTAGGACTCGCCTGTATCTTAAAAGATAGGGTTCAGTCAAATGGTGGTGGTTTTCTCGGTGGTAGGCCATAACATCGGCCGCCGGCAGAAGTTACCACCCACCAGACAAAGCCTTGCCGCCAAGCGATTTGTCGTGTTCCGGCATGATGTCTACTGAAGCCGTACGGAGGACGGGTCTGAGCAGTTGTGTTGCGATGTGTGCCGGGTACGATGCGCCTAATGTTGTTGTGTTGGGAGTTTGGTCGTGGAGTTGGGTGTAACATTGCATCACCTCGCTCTGCCGTCTTCCTTCCTATTCGTTCAGTTTTTCTGAGTGAATAGGCTCTTAATAAACTAGCGCGCTTTACCATCAACGATCGCATCACTGCTTACCATCAGACGGGATTGCGGTCAAGCGCTAGTTTATAATGTTTAAAAAAAAAATGGATTCTATAAACAATTTTCATAAGGACATGAGAAAACAGTGTCAATGAGTTGAACTAACAGTTGTACAAAAAAAAAAACAGGAATAACAACAGACTTACTTTAGACATAACTTATTGATTGAATATACTACGTAGGTATGTAACTTCGTAAGTAGTAAAGGGTACCTGAGTAATGCCGGACCGGTACGTGTGAAGGCAGAGACGCCCGCAAGTCCTAAACTCAATTAACCAATCCGTGTCAGTTCACCTCACGGATTGGTTCGATGTCGAAATCCACGAGAGACTGAATATTGGAAGAGTTTTTATATGTATTGTTAGTTCTATAAGTAATGTAAATAACAATGCTAACCTTACATAGGTTAGATAAGTTCTTTTTAAGTTGTTAACTGCAGTGTCGCATTAGGCCTTTAATGATCGTTATGTAGCGGCACCTACAAACGTCACAAAAACAAATCAACGCGACATTCTGACGTCACATGGATTCTACATCTCGCAAACAGAGTTTACCGTGCAACTAATACTTATACATACAACTTCCATACAACATCAAGCGTTGGGTAAGTGCCCGCCAGACTTAACACCTGTCTGATCAGAGGATCCCCCTTTTCCTATGGAGGATGAGTGAACTTTACGCCCTGTTCCTCATACCTCCACATTGGTGACCCTGAACGTGGATGGATGTCATCATCATCGCTCCCGCAATCTTTAGCGGCGAGTCACCCAAGGAGTAAGCGGCTTCTTCGGGTATGTTAACCACCAGCATGCAGCGAGAAGACATACCTGGTCGTCACCTTCAGCCTCATCGGCAACCACACACTGCGCACTTTCGGCCGGTCAACAAGAAGAGCCCTCTCTCCTTTTCGACGCAGCAGCCAACCACAACCCGGCGCTGTACGACATCCGACGCATTAGAGTACAACGCAGCGGATCTGCCCCGACTCACTGGAGTAGCTTCGTAGATAGTTCCGACTCACCGTGGACTATACGGCAACCGGTTCCGACTCACTGGAATCTCAGCTGGCCTGGCAAGCATCGTAAGATAGAAGACTTAGACACAGCCACAAACTTAGAAAGGGTAGTCTAGGCCATAGTGTAGTTGGAATGTCACGTATCTATGAATTTCTTGATTCTAAGACATGCTGGTTTTCTAAAATGTTTGTCTTTGCCCTTAAGAGAATGGTGGTGGTTAAGAATCAACAAAACATCAAAGCTTCCAAAAGTCTCGTTAGCGAACAATGTGCCCCGCGTACCTACATCGAAAGACTGGAGCAATTTGCCTGCTGCGATCGCCCCGTCTGATTACAATTAAAGTGTTTCTATCGGTGGTAGGCCATAACATCCGCTGCTGGCAGAAGTTACCACCTACCAGACAAAGTCTTGCCGCCAAGCAATTCGTCGTGTTCCGGCATGATGTCTGGTGAAGCCGTACGGAGGACGGGTCTGAGCAGTTGTGTTGCGATGTGTGCCGGGTACGATGCGTCAAATGTTGTTGTGTCGGGACTTTGGTCGTGGAGGGTCTTCACATCAATCTTCCTCTGGCGCAGAATCGTTGGTCGTGTTGTTGGGTTTAGCATTGCACCACCTCGCTGAATTGCCGTATTCCTTCCTATTCACTAAGTTTTTTTTTAAGTGAATGGGCTTAATAAACTAGTGCGCTTTACCATCAACGATTGCATCACTGCTTATCATCAGGCGGGATTGCAGTCAAGCGCTAGTTTATAATTAATAAAAAAAAAGTGTCTTTAAGGCTAGACTAAATAGGCTCTTATTAAACTAGCGCGCTTTACCATTAACGATTGCATCACTGCTTACCATCAGGTGGGATTGCAGTCAAGCGCTAGTTTAACCTAAAAAAAAATAACATATTGATTGATATGCTTATTTTAAAGTATTTTCGATAAGTTTTTCCAGGTTATAAAGAAGAAGAATTACCAATTCAGACACCTCAATTATATCTAGATGAGAGCCATTCGAAAGCTCCGTGAAAATTATCCAAGGGGAACCTGATTTCTCTAAGGAGTTTAAAAAATAAATGACAGACGCTCCACGTAGCTATCATAAAGTAAGTCGTATGTTACACGGGGAAATGACCTTTATTTTAAAGCATTAATTAAGTGCTTTTTTAATTGAAATTAAAACAAACACTTTTGAATTGTGATATGAGAATTGATGAAGAGACTTGGTAGGCGTGTCTGGGAACATTATATGCTCATAATGCGTTATGTGTAGTCGAAAAAAAAAATGATACCGGTCACGCTCTTGTCGTGTATACTGTAACAAGCTATCCGTCACCAAGATTGTCGTGGTGATAGCCCTGTACCTACCTATATTAATAACATGGCGTCCCCCGGCCACCCGGCGGCGGTCTCGGTATTAATGTTACAAACGTGATACGACGCTTTCGAATTATTAAACCGGCAAAGACCGTGTAATTGTAAGTAAATTAGAAAATGTAGGGGAGTATTCTGTTTCAGTAGGCTTTATTCTGATAAAGAAGGTTTGAACAAAGTAATGTGAACTTAAATTGTTATGGTGGTGATGACTAGTGGTAGCGACCGTGACTATTGCTTCATCATCATTACATCATCAACCTTTATATCGTCCCACTGCTGGGCACAGGTCTCCTCTCATGCAGATAAGGATTGAGGATTGACTATTGCTAAGCTTTATGTAAATTATTTCACCAAATATGCTGTCTAAACGTCAAAGGACAACATCGTAGAGAAACCTACAAAAAAAAAAAACTTCGGATTGTAGGTCGGCAGACGTGACAACTTGAATATTAACTTTGTGGATTTTAGAATATTTTGGAATGGTTAGGCAATAACTTCGCAGGAATTGCTTTATTTATCAGCATAAAAGTGCATGCTTTCATGTATATAGTAAAATACAATATTAATTTATTGTTCCTACTATCATATTAATATCGCCAATTCGAGGGCGATGCAAACACTGCCGTACCATCCGTGTCGTCGCATTTTCAGGCCCCTATTTGAGAACCTCTGGATAAGACCAGAACGCCGACATTTTTGTCATCCAGTAACCTATAATCATATAGGCACTTAAAATCCAAATTTCAAGTCTGTAGGTCATTTAGTTCCGAAGTTAAGCGAAAGTAAAGTTCCGTGTTTATGACACTCACTCCCTCATGATCATCAAAATAGAACTAGTAAAAACATAAACATAATGTAAAAACTATAAAAAATTGGATAATCGAAGATCTGGAGTAGTACCTGGTCCCTCTGATTAGGAAACACAAGAGCCTAACCAAACTACTAGAGATTGGCGTACCGCCTTTACAAAAACTATTCAACTTGGTGGGCAGCTTCATTTGATGTCAAAAATCGAAAGTCTTAAGTATCTGATAAAGAACCCTCAGCTTGTCTCGGCTGTATTAGAAATATGGTGATACTCGCTTCTTGGTATCCCCTTATTGATACAAAATGAAACCACTGTCATTCTAATTTAATCTAGCCCATACAGTCCAACTGCTGGCCTAATGCCTCTCCTTAGAAAATAAAACTGTGTCAAATAAGAAAATATAATCAAATAAATCAATATGCCGTACGTTTGTACAAAAAGAAGTGAAATCTCACTAAAAACATTCTTTAAAAAACTAGCCATGTCTCGATGGAACTGCTTGTTTATCCCTAAAAAGTAACGAAGTCTAGATAAAGTCGCAATGGGGCAGATAGTTTATATAAATGACTTATGATTTGATTTGTGGAAGAATTCAAACCACCCACTTGTTTTCAGTTTCAACAAGCTGCTCCTACAGAAGGAAGAGCTGGAGCAGAAGCAGCTGCACCTGCTGCAAGTGGTGGAGAGTGAGAGGACGTCGCGTTGGCAGTACGCGCAGCAGTGCGATGAGCTGTCCAGTGAGGTCAAGAAACTGAGGACTGAAGTGAGTGTTAAGAGAACTTAAAATATACGTGTTTATCGAGATGACAGTAAAAAGTTCTTAATAATGTCAGTGTCAACACTCATATAAATTGGCACAAAATTTCTCGCAGTCATTATTACTCAATAGTAACACACTAATGGAAATTTGTTTCATTTTGACAATTCAACAAAATTCATTACATTATTTGCGTTGTTGAGCAGGAAGATGTTTAGAACATGACAATCAATGGATTAGCAATATATTTCATTATTATTTTTTTAAATACACTAATAAGTTTTGTGTCGTAGCGTGATCATTACAGATTAAGTAAACTAGAGAAATGTCATAAAAAAATATTTCTCTGCCTTCAAATTCTTGGCTTCACTAAATGCTAACTAGATGTTGAGCTTTTCTTTCTGGCGCAGCTGTGCACGTACAAGAAGGAGCATGAGCCAGCAACACGGGCTGCTTCTACCTCCAGCTCCTCGCCGAGTCACTCCCCAGAAATAGACCCGGCTGAGCTCAGGAAGATCAAGAAAGTTCAAGTAAGTTTGAAGTTACACATCACCTGCACCATCCCGTGAGAACGTCAGGATAACAAGAATCCTTTGTATTAATCGAAGGTGCCAAATATCATCATCATCATCATTTCAGCCGAAAGACGTTCACTGCTGGACATAGGCATCCCCCAAGGTTCTCCACGATAACCGGTCCTGCGCCTCCCGCATCCAGTGATTTCCCGCGACCTTCACCAGGTCGTCGGTCCACCTTGTCGGGGGCCTACCCACGCTACGTCTTCCGGTGCGTGGTCGCCACTCGAGAACCCGGCTGCCACTTTAGTGTTGCAATTCTTTGGGCTATGTCGGTTACTCTCGTTCTTCTGCGGATGCTAGCCCTCTCCATTGCCTTTTGAGTGACTTTGAGCCCTCTTATAAGGCCCATTGTTAGCGACCACGACACGCCTCAATTCCATAAGTCATCACTGTCAATACCGCAGTGTCTCAAGACAAGTCTTTGACCAGTGCCAAATATGTCTATATCAAATTTAACAAAATATGTTCCAGCCGTTTTAGCGCGAAGAAGTAACAGACATGCCGCCTTTATGATATTAGTTTAGTAAGTGTGACTTTCAACTAAGGCTGTTATCTGAAGGTTTGTCAGTATCCGTCCTATTTCCTCGACGATACATGCACGGACGTCAAGCTTCCCCAAACTGTCAGATATTCCCAATTAACCTTGAGCCTTAATGCATTAGAAATAAAGACAGGTTGTAGTAGCTTGATGTGCTGTCGTCGTTACATTATGTATAAACACTTTTAAGCATATACTCAGTCAGATTCTATTTTCCTTATGATTTGAATTAGGTACAAACAAAACTATTTTCATCGTACAGAACTGACTATACATGATGGTCAAGACATCGATGCCCATTTTTGGACGAGAAATCATTAAACGTCTTCTTCCGTCTAAAACCCTCCCGTGTTTCTTCATTTGCTTGTGCCAGGGGCCACGGTACCTTATCGAACCATCCGCAGCAGTTTGCGCAGAAGTACCTACCATAGTCTCACAGAATCTTCGGAACCATGCATAAAACGTATACATCGGTCCAAAGACTACGTGATACTGAGATCATAATAATTATCACTTCATACAAATAGACCGTAGAACAGATGCCGATAGAGCCGAAAACTACTGGAGTGGCGACAGCCACCTTGTTGAAGTCGCAGGAACCCATCAGATGCCTGAAGCACTGAACTGGTCGCACTGCTAGACATCGCCCTCCCCCATGATGAAATGAAGATTATGGTGATGACAAGTTGACCTTGAAAGGTGGTGTGTTTAATGCATATGTTACTCTGTACAGAGCTTCTTCCGCGGCTGGCTGTGCCGGCGTCGCTGGAAGCAGATCGTGGACGAATACATCAAGAGTCCACACGCCGAGAGTATGCGCAAGAGGAACAGCCTCGTCTTCAAAATGGTAGAGGCTGAAGAGGAGTATCTTGAGCAGATGGAAATTATGGTAGGTCTTAAATATTTTTCTAGTTAAATATTTTATGATCTTGTGAAGTCGTTTGGTTCATGTTACAAACATTTGGACTGCCAGCAGTACCACTATGTTTAGTTTCACCTCATCTATTTCTGTCATGAAGGTAGCCTGAATATCTTATACAAATCACTAGCTTTTTCCAACGGTTTCATTAGCGTGGAGAGGTGAAATTATCCTATATCGAGATGAAAAGTATCTTATCCAGGCCATGATTGTCAATGTGTATCTTCAGTCGTTTCAGCGTGAAAGCATTATAAACAAACTCACTTCCGTATCTATGTTATTAGTTATATAATGGACATATATTACGATGTAAAAATATTCACCCTCTCTTGTTGTTACGCCATTTAGCAGAGATAATTGGTATCTTATGATTCTTCTTCTTTTAGAGAAGGTGGTCATCAACAAGGTGATGATAATATTCCTTGCAGGCTCATTGGGTGCTCTGGGCAAGTGCTCAGGGCCCCGAAATTGACCCTGTACTACCGTTAAATAAAACATTACGCAGATGCCTTTCCTTTCTGTGCATTTAATGCTTCAAGAACGTTTGACCAGCTTATTGCTAATATTTTTAGAAGTGTGATTTTTAGATGTGAAGTGTTCAACAACTGATTTACGATCATTTTAGAATTTCACTTTTTTTCACAAGGGGCCCGTAATGGTTATGGGCGCAGGGATTCTAATAGATTAAAGACAGTTCTGCCCCCTAATCGGCGAACACATTTTTGTCAAATGATTGCGACTAGTTGGGATCAGTTGGTATCGTTCGGGCCGCCCATTGGTCCGTTCGGTCCAAACGATACCAACTAGTCGCAATCATTTGACAAAAATGTGTTCGCCGATTATGGGGCTGATCATAGACATTATTATACTAATGGACATGCCGTACGCTAATAATCTGCAGTATTTTTATTTTGGTTTGAGAGAGATGGCCAATGCTTTCGGTGTAGCACTATCTCTTTCCTCATAGATGATTGATGATTTTGAGAGAGATAAAGATAGCTCAAAACTTCGTTTCCTTTCTTTCTTTCGGAGTGCCACAATTCTCATCTCGAAGGCATGTCCATTAGTATAAGTCGATGATCCTGATTTCTTGTCCTTATCTTGTATCTCACCTAGTTCAGCTTTATACCACAAAATATAAGAATCTTGTTTTTAGCTCTATTTGGCAAAGCTAAAACATTTCAATGTAATTCTTCAAGTCCTAATAAAGATATATCTGTCTGCCCCAGGTAACCTGTTTCCTCCGGCCATTCAAAATGGCGGCTAGCTCCAAGAAGCCGCCGTGTACGCACGAGGATGTGAACTCCATCTTCTTGAACAGCGAGACGGTGTTGTTCCTGCACCAGATCTTTTTTAAAGGCCTCACGTCGAGAATGGAGTCCTGGCCTACACTAGTCTTAGGTGAGTGTTATATGAATTTATTCTTGTAGTGGAATTCTAAGCTTTTTTGCGGACGGGAAATCATCAAATGACCTCTCCCGCTTTCGGCGGAGCGAAAAGACGTGTCAGACTTTTACTGATTAAAACCTACCCATGGTCCTTCACTTACTTGTGCGTCAGGGCCACGGTATCTCTTTCGAACACCCGCAGTCCTAGCCCAGGTTTCGGTCTTCGTGGACTCTGTCATGTGCTGACATCTCTTTGGGGCTCACACAACGCGCTGTCGACCTGGGCCTGGTCCTTACGACGCGGCGAGCTATTTATTTTAGTAGAATTGCTTTTTGAATTACTGCCCGCTGGAAACCCGTGCCTACGGCGGCTGGAAGCTCGATGTTGTCTCTCTTCCGGACGCCTCCTGCGGTGGCTAAAGGCGTGAGCTGATTAAGAATATTCGGCGACCATTTCATTTTACAAATGATAAAGAATTAACTCTTAAAAAATTTAAATGCTTTCTTATTTATAAAATAACCTTTCCCATCATTGCTCATCTCTCAATAACCTCATACCTGGATATTTTTTTCAAATTATCAAACTATCATATGAAAGACACAGCAATTCTATAACATCTTCCACAAACTAAAAGTAAACAAAGAATTACACTTAGTAGTGCACCTACATACAGGAGACCTATTCGATATGCTGCTGCCGATGCTGACCATCTACCAGGAGTACGTGAGGAACCACCACTACTCGCTCCAGGTCCTCACGGAGTGCAAGCAGAGCCAGCCGTTTGCACAGCTGCTGGCGCGTTTGGAGAGCAAACCGGCCTGCCAAAGTCGCTCGCTGGAGACATTTTTGACGTATCCGATGCATCAGGTGCGTTCATTTTGATAATTGGTAGGTTGCAAATCACAAATCTGTTAGTAAGAAGGCGAGCCTTGTATTGCCCTCCTAGAGACAATGCTGGCGTCTGATGTGGTATTAATATCATCGACGACCTTAGATCCTTCATCTTTAATGGGCACACAGTAAGCAATGCTGCTTGCGGCAGGATACATACGTACCCTCTATCCTTTTCCTTTTTTTCGGAGAAATAAAGTAATACATATAGTAATACTATTATATATTAAAAGAAAGTAGAAAATAAGGAGAGTGAATAAGGGAATCGGCGACAGTGACCCATAAATTGAAAAAACGTAAAGAAGGAAATTGCGCGAGCTATTCTTGCGCTTTCGCCTAAAATGCCAACTTAAATTTATTAGCACATACTTTGAACTGCGTCTTTCCAGATCCCTCGCTACATTATCACTCTACACGAGCTCCTGGCGCACACACCGCACGACCACGTGGAACGCCGTAGTTTGCAACATGCGCGTGCGCAACTAGAGGAGCTTTCACGACAAATGCACGATGAGGTAATGTTAAAAATTATATTTATTTATCAGGAAAGTAGCGATGTTGCTTGCACATGACTGCAAAAAGGAAACTGAATAATGGATTTTTATAAACCTTTGCTATACTGAATAAGCTACTTACTGCTTCACAATAATATTGCACTCTTACCTCTTATTTATAAATGAGAACAAGAAACATGAAAGAAAACAAAATATCCAAAAACATTCCCAACTAATCCGGCTCGAAAGACCATGTATTTACTTAGTGTTCTTACTCATACAAAACAAAAAGCAATTCTACTAAAATAAAGAGCCGTAAAGAAACCATAGTGACATCTAACTTGAAGCCAATGCCATTTAATCAAGTATAGAGTCAAACTTAAGCACTTTTCGAAATTTATTTTTAGGTCAGCGAAACCGAAAACCTAAGAAAAAATTTAGCTGTAGAAAGAATGATTATCGAAGGCTGTGATATTCTGCTGGACGTCAATCAAGTCTTCATTCGCCAAGGTACCTATAGTTAACTTACATATTTAGTAGTAAGTACCGTCTCATTAATACGCTACAGTGGTGTGCGTATTAATGAATAGTTTGTGTTGATTTCCGCACTGCAATTCTGTAAGCTGTGAAAACTGTTAATGTTAGGGATTAATGCTATTAACACTTAATTCCAAGTTCACTCCACCTAACATTTCACGTTTAAATGCTGACACTAGTTAATTGTACGTAACGAAATGGATATACCAAGTCACTCAGAAAGTATTGCGACAAAAGTTTTTTTTGTATAAGAAACTGGCCAGTTATATATAACTAATAATAGGTACGTTCCAAATTCAAAACTTACCTCGACATTGTTTGCGAGCTAATTAAAATTATCGTGTCTCTTTGAAAAATGGATTTGGGTCGAGATCATTTTCGCGCAATGATTTTTTACGATTGCAAATGTCGCCTGAAACCAGACGAATAGTATGATAGACTTCAAATAGCATTCATGGTGAAGGCCCTTCTAAAGTAACCGTGTATCGGTGGTATAATGAATTTAAGCGCGGACGACTAACTTTGGAAGATGAAGAAAGAAGTGGTCGCCCTTTGACGGCTGTTACAGAAGAAAAAGTACTAGTACTGAAAAGTTTGATCCAAGACAATAGACGAATTACATACCGAGAAATTCAGTATAAAATGCAGTTTGGATCAGAAAGCCTTCACGAGATTCTACACGTGCAACTTCGGTTCTGGAAAACAGATTCACGCTGGATAGCCTGACTGTTGTGAGCAACAAGCGACCAAACACAGGGCTATGCGGGTTACTGTTTCACCACGGCAATGCATCCGCCCACACCGCAATCAAACCGAGGGACTTCCTGGACCGTACACCAGTCAAACTCCTGGGTCACCTTCCTTACAGTCTTGACCTAGCACCGTGTGACTTCTTCTTATTCCCAAAAATAAAATATCAGCTCAAAGAGATACAATTTTCATCGTGGATGATGGGTTGTTAGCATTCGAGTAGGCTGTAAACGAGGTGTCTCTCGTCAGACGCATAATACTTTGTTTAGAGGCTGGTGAAGAGTACTTTGAAAAGATGTAATAAAAATATATGTTTGTACCCACGGAACATTTTTTTTTATCACCGCTATACTTTCTGAGTGTCCCACGTACATTAAGGGATCCGAAATAAATGGTTTTGATTTCCCAACCATATTTGATATGAATTTACTTAATGACAATTCGTGAAATACGAAATACAAAAGTAACATGCTCGGCTGCAACAAAAATGTGCATACTACTAGTGTTGAGAAAGTAGTGCAGCTTGGCGCCATGTTAATGAAGGTTGTTCGGTCGTCAGGCACCCTCTCGCAGGTGGTGGGGTCGGGACGGCGCGCGGGGCTGCAGGCGCGCCAGGCGTTCCTGTTCAGTAACCACCTGCTGCTGGCGACGCGCGCGCCGGGCGGCCGCCTGCACCTGCCGCCGAGCGCGCGCCTGCCGCTGCACGACGCGCTGCTCATAGAGGACCCCGCCAACCACGACACAGACGGTCACTCATATCTCATGTCTTTCTTACTCTTGCACGCAAAACCACATCACCCGGATGCTTTAAAACCAGGGTTGACATATTTTAGGATACTTTTTATCCGGATATTCCCACTGGATCGAAACTTATGCGGGTAAAACCACGGAACGCAGCTAGTTGTACATATTTAAGTGTTGTGGTTGATACATGACAGCTGCAGACATCGATTGATGATCGCCCATGGACGGGTGACCGTCTTTACAAGTGGAGACCCCTCGATGCTTCATTAAGCACGTTAAGGTGTTATTTCCGGTTGTGATTCTTGTATCTGAACAATCGCTAAGGATCGGCAGAAACCCGGCAGTCGGACAAGGAGTCTTACTAGCTCCACGTAAGATACTACTGTTTAGCCAGTTAACTGGAAGCCAAACCCAACATATTTGGAATATCTCAACATATCGTAAAACATGACATTTTATAGAGTTTCTCCACAATCAAGATTGATTAGTAAACACCAAAGAATTCCCACAGGGCAAGAAACGCTTCTGTCATCACATTAGCCGCAATACAATGTCCCGAATCAAAGGCTACTATAGGTGGTCGAATGACCTTACCAAAATCTTAGAAAAGCGCTGACCGTTCTTTTTAGAAATCCTTCGGAGAGGCATAGGCCTAAGAAGGTCGAAGTCCACTGCTGGACATAGGTCCAGCAGTGGACTTCATGTGGCTGAGATGATGATAATGATGAATCAAAGACGAAATTTAGAAATTAGTTAATAATACTTCTATGCATTTTATTACAGATACGACATCAGTATGTTCGTCACCCGGAGGCGACATCTACCAGGGCAAGGACTTCAAGATTCTGGTCGAAGTTAAGGGCGAGCAGATTTGTGCACATTTAGGTAAGTTACTTTCCATCTTTAAATTAAAATGACGAAGTATCACGCTGAGATACTAGCCTTCTGGCCACGTATAGGACTTTGTGATTGTTTTTTGTTACTTTTGTTTTATATGTTTTTTATTTTTGACTATTTTTAGTTTTATTATCTTGGTATTAAAGTCATAAATACTTTTTCTTTCAAATCTTCATTATGTTCGTTTCCTTTACAAAGAACGCAATTACTTACCCAATTACTATAACTAATAAAATAAATATATTATATATTAATCATCTTTTACACAAACTGATCCAGCCTTTCTCAGATAGGTTATAAACTTGGAATATAAGATATTAACATGAAATATTTTTATACCGACATTACATACACTGAATCTTCGGGGCACAACTAGTATTTAATATTCTTTCCCAAACTGAACTTGCTGTTCACAGTCGCTGGCAGCGTGGAAGAAAAGGCCGCATGGACAAGCGAGCTGGCACAATGCATGGAAAGTGCGGCCCTAACAGAACTTCTCCGAGCTTGCGGAGCCTGTGGAGCTGCATCTGCCAGCCTGCCGGCCTGCAGGTCAGACCGGGCGCTGTTCACTGATGACGTGGACATCCGGTTCAGTCGCACGCTTAACTCATGCAAGGTGCCGCAGATTAGATCTGCGACGCCGCAGCGGCTGCTGCAGAGACTGACTGGTGAGTGGTTGAAGATACATCTTTTATAAAAAACTTGGTGTGAGAGTTGATTATGGTAAATTACTGGATGCTCCCTATACTTCATATTCACGTATCATATACTGAAGCCATGGCAATTAGTTGTACAGTGTCGACGTTTGTTGTACAGATTACAGCACATCAAGTTATTACAATCTGTCAAATTTCTTTATTAGATTTTAAACTTTGGGTACGATGCGCCAAATGTTGTTGTGTTGGGAGTTTGGTCGTGGAGGGTCTTCAGATCAATCTCCCTTTGGCGCAGCATCGTTGGTCGTGTTGTTGGGTTTAACATTGCATCACCTCGCTCAACTGCCGTCTTCCTTCCTATTCGCTCAATCTGAGTGAATAGGTTCTTAATAAACTAGCGCACTTTACCATCAACGATCGCATCACTGCTTACCATCAGGCGGGATTGCGGTCAAGCGCTAGTTTATAATTACTAAAAAAAAAAAAAACTCGACGTGCTTAATAACGCTCGTATGCCTGTGCCTCCTAGGATCTTCTACAAAGTTAAAGAACTTCATTCAGGATCTAATTGAATTGGTGAAACTCCTTTGTCGATATTTCCTTCTCCTCAAGTCGTTCTCCTCATTACTGAGGGTCGTGATGTCCCTGTGGATGTATCCTCTTCTTTACAATAGTTCGCCATCTGTTACGATCCCTGGACGCGATTATAGCATCATGCAAGCCGGTGTCCAGAGATGAACGAATTTGATCAGTCCACCTTATTGGACTGCGACCTCTAGAACGCCGCCCATTCACCTTCCCAGTAACCATCAGATGTTCGAGGTTGTCTCCATCCTTTCTGGCAATATGGCCAAATTATTCCAAAATTCTACGAAGGCAGACCGAGGAGAGTCTTATTGTGACACCCAGCTCTCGAAGGATTGATTGATTTGTGCGGAATGCTGTCCAAGGATTTTGAAGCTTCTTCCTCCAGCACCACATCTAGAAAGCGTCAATGCGGTCTTAATCGGCTTTCTTGATTGTCCACAATTGATTGATGATATTTAAGCAATATAAAAAAAACAGGCTGCTCCGGGCCGATAAGTGAAAACAATATTCTCGAGTCAAAATTAAAATTTGGCACCAGCGTTCCGTCTTCTGTTTATTATGAATTATTTGAACGATGCTTTCGTTTTTTTTTTCTGACGGACGGCCCAAGTAATTTCTTAAATTTTCGACAGGTGGTATTCTGTTCAAAAATGTTAGGCGACCTACACTCCTTTGTCTTACGAATTTTCGATCAGCGTCACGTGTCAACACCACTAAACTCATACTTCAAAGCTCGCTCGTCGTAAAGTTCAAAAGCGGTAGTTTATCCATAAATATCTAGTATTTTTCCCTGTCTGTAGTTCTTACATTTAATAGATTTTTCTTTTCTTAGTTCTATGAATCAATTCAAAGTCTATTGCAGCTCACTACTGCACATTTTACAACATAATATTCCAAAACTTCTACCCCAAAATATCCACATCAAATCTTCCAGACCTCCGCTTCCTGTCCGTGGACTTCCTGAACACATTCCTGCTGACATACCGAGTATTCACGGACGGCGTGACGGTACTGGAGGCGCTGAAGCAGGTCTTCTACGAGCAGTCACAGCAAGAGATGGAACTGGCGCCGCCTCCTGATGCTACCAGAAAGACCAGTGGGGCCAGCTCTGTTTCTGGTAAGAACTTGAAGTAGCATGAGTTTTATTCAACAAATATTAATTCAGTTTTACTAAACAATGTGCCTGCCTGTTGCCTAGTGGTTAAAACACCAGCCTCTCAAGTATGAGTGCGCGGGTTCGATTCCAGGTCAGGCAAGTACCAATGTAATTTTTCTAAAGTTATATGTACTTTCTAAGTATATCTTGGACACCAATGACTGAATATGAAAGAAAACATCTTGAGGAAACCTGGACTTTAAGTCTGAAATCGCCTACCCGCATTGAGCAAGTGTGGTGATTACGCTCAATCCTTCTCTGCATGAGAGGAGACCTGTGCCCAGCAGTGGGACGGTAAAAAGGTTGATGATGAAACAATGTGTGAATTTATGCACATTATCAAAGATTTTTGTACAGGGTCGTTTATTTAATCGATTTTTTTAATAGTTAAAACTACATACGTAAATTACAATCACACTACCATAAGAATATAATAGAATAGAGTAGAATAGAATACTCTTTATTATGTACACCATAAAAATTATAGAACATAAATATAAAGATTTTACAAAGGGTGGCACAATGAGCGGTCTTATCGCTAAGAGCGATCTTGTACAGACAACCAAATAGTACAGTAAAAACAAACCAAAATCGATGAAGTACCTCCTAAGCTAGAACCTACGTATGCGAGTAATTGTGACGTAGGTTTGTATTGATTCCACAATTATCTCTCACAATTTACATGACTAACTTAATAGATGAAAAATTTTGTTTACCTACTATACTGTCCGTTGACATAAAGATGTCATTAGAACAAAAAAGTGGTAAGTAATATTTACTGCAGCTGTCGTCTGTCATGCCGTTAAAGCAATAGAAGTCAAAATTGGTTGAGAGGACTGTAAAATAGGTTTGTTTAAAATGTTTCTTATTCCGATCGAACTGTAGTAAAAATAAAAACCAAAAGTAAATTCCCAAATGCCGCTGCATTAGAACTAATGCAACTTTTTTATAAGCAGGTTGTTAATTAAACTGAAAGGAAAAAAGCACAAACTGTTTCAGGTTACGGATCGGAATACAGTGACCGCGATTGGCAATCAAGATTTTGGAGAGCTTCACGAAAAAGTAAGTCTTTAAATGGATTCATTAGTATCGTAGAAATATTGATTTGAAAATAAGGAGCAAGAAACGTGATTCTATGTAATAAAGTCTGTCGGATTCTAGGCGAAGATGAAGACAAGTTGTCTCCCTACTTGACGGCACCATCGCGAAGGACGTCCACAGTTAGTAAGGTAGTAAGTAATCCATAGATCGACGTTGGAAATAAAAATCCACAAAGTATTGTCTTATATTACTTTGCTAAACAAAATGTTACCTTTGAGACCCTTTGCATACGACACTACAACACAGACGACCGTGCTTCCTCCTTCTCCTCGTCAGCCTATAGAGGTCCATTGCTGGAGAAAGGGTTCCCCCAAGGCTTTTCGCGATGACCGGTCTTGTGCTGCCCGCATCCATCGGCTTTCCGCGACCTTCACCAGGTCATCGGTTCACCTTGTTGGGAGCCTCCCTACGCTGTCTCTTCCGTTACGTGGCCGCCACTCCAGAACCTTACTGCCCCATCGGCCATCGGTTCTACGAGCAATGTGCCCCGCCCACTGCCACTTAATTTTAGCGACTCGAAGAGCTACGTCGGTGACTTTGGTTCTTCTGCGAATCTCCTCCCTTCGACCGTGCTTGCACACGGCGAAATAACCGTATTTGTTCACGGCAAGAAAAACGTGTGCGTACAAAGGGCCTCATAATGTAGAAAAACTATTGAAAAATTCTAACTTGTAACATGTTTTTTGAAATGAAAAAGACACTAAACCTATTATACTAATGATTAAAAATTCTTTATACACGCTCTCTAATAGACTGAGGAGGATAACAGTCACTTAACAATTCCAAAAATAATGGCGACATCATCCAGTAATGAGACATTAAAAGGTATTGGTACAAACCATTTTATTAAGTAAGTATTTATTAATTTAATACAAAATAAAATTATCGACATCCGAACTGTCTTAGAATAACCTTCAAACCTTCTTATGCGTACAAAAATTTAGCTTTGAACTTAATGATCGATTTGTCTCTATCTGGCGAAAGCCCTTAACTATGTCCAAATCTAGAGGTATGGAACAGAGTGTGAAGTTTAATTCCTCCATAGAAAAGGGGTAACTTCCGGCCCGATAGGTGATGCATAAGGTGGGATGTTAATTAAGTACATTTGCTAATTCTTCGGGAAACTCCACTTGCACGACGCAGGTTTTTGGGTAACGTCAGCGTGATGTTCGTCTGTGACTATATATAATGCTCCAGGTATTTTATTCTACTATAGGAACATCACCATCTTCCCCTGGAGCAATAAGTTCAGTCACTCTAGTCGGAAGTCCAAAGAAAGTCAGTCCAGTTAACGACCCCAATGCCAAGAAGAAACCTGCTAAGGACAATGATACTGTAACCGTATCGCTGGTGAAAGATGAGAGCATAGAGATGGTGGAACCGAACGAAGAAGACGTCAAATTTAAGGAAGAGGAACAAGAGAAGAATAAGAAGAAACCTGATGATAAGTTTAAAATATCACAACGGTTTTCAGAGGTAAACATAGTACATGATTTTAATGCTGTAGCTATTCTTGTGTATATGATGTTAGTCTATGTTTTGCTAATCAGAATCATTAGACTTTGGGCCGCAAACCATCAAAATAGTGTCATATTCATATAATAAGAGGCACAATATTTTAAGTAAACCATATTTAGTCTTTAGTCATCACCCGTAAATATTCTATGACTTGTTTAATACTAGCTGTATCATACATTAATTCTACATTTTTGAAAGCCCTATGTATTAAGCTTGTTTTAGCGACCATAAATTGGAAGCTTCCAGATATAGAAGGATCCAACATGGCTCCGTCAAAATAGCTGTCAGCATGGCGTTTAAGCTGTCCGCCAATGAGTGTACATCGCATCTGCTATCGCTTCAAGTAGAGCTTAGTGGCAGAAACACAACGAGCTTAACAGTTTATCCAACAGCGCGTACGCACTATGTCGGAGTCTCCCCGTCGGCTGCAGCCATCGTCAGCTGCTTCCGAAGCTAGGCGCAGGTCTGATAGTGCCCGAGAAACTGCAGAAGCTGCAGCTTCAGCCACAGACGAACCCAGACGGGCGTCGGATTCTGGGACGAGATTTGCTGCTAGAAGATCTGTAAGGTAAGAGATGTTGTATAAAGATTGATGATGAAATTGGGTACTAGGGAAAACCAAGTGCACATCATGAACACTATTGAGAAAGTTTAATAACTAGCTCATAATGTAAAAAAGAGAACAAGGAGACACATAAGCAAAAGTAGTTTTCGTTTTTATGCAATGAATAGTACCAGCTGCTCTTTTGTTATTCACAAGATTACCCAGGGATACTCACTGAAAACATAACTTATATCAACTCATCAAGCGACCAGTTAGGTATTATTAATTTTCACTTTTAAATATTGTACTCCCACGCGTTGATCCCTACACAAAACACGTCCACTCATATATTCACAAGACCCACCACACCCTTACGTGTTATTATCAAAAGAACATTGTGTGTTAAGAAGTATTTCGTGTTATAAACTACATGTATATTTAATTGTATGTCACTAGTGAGCGTCGCTACACCAACTCATCGATCAACAGTGAGCGTCGTCGGTACTGGGGCGGCTCGGAACCGCGCTCCTCTGTTACTTCCCAGGTGTCACATGCGCAGGTATGAGTACTTACAGTTGTAACTGTTTCACAAGCTTTAGCTAACAATTACACTAGCTAGTGCCTAAACAGTGTGTAATGGCATAGAGAAAATGTCTAGAACCATAGCGATGGTGAATAATGTAGGCTTTACACGGGTGACTATAGCCGCATAGTCTAAATTGCAATGCAAATGGAAAAAATTGGTTAGTCTGTAGGTGAAATGTTGGTTTCGACATTACTTGACCATCGAACTCGCATGCGTAATATCAGTCACTTCAGTTGTCAGTATACGTTATAGTTTTACTCTTTAAATTTGCGACATTACTAGATACGGTACTTTATTATTCGAATTGTAAACATTTCTAAATTGACAAGTAAAACTGTAACGCAGAATGGCAACTGAAGTGACTGGTATTGGGTTAAGTGGTGAAGTATGAAAGTCACCTGTGATTTTTATCTCTCAGACACAGTTTATGAGTTGATTTAGTAAGCGGCCAGTCACACGGAGAAAATCGATCTAGTTTAAATCCCCCAGAAGTCTCTTTAACGATTGTAAAACTTTTAAATACAGAACTATCGTCGGGAGAGCAGTCAACCAAAAGCGGGTGTCGTCATCACATCATTCAGACAATCTCACCGAAGGTAGGATGAATCCAACTCTAATTTACATCTAATCAACTTTTATCATAACATTTTGTACTCTTAAGTTTAAGGATTGCAAACTTACTTGATTATTGACCATCTAGCACACATGGGAGCTCACAATTCTCAATGTTGTGGCATGCTTATCACCTTTTTCTTAACCATTCAAAATCGTTTGTAACTCTTATTAAAGTCATGACGCTTTTGCACGACGTTCTATTGAGAGAAAGTCTATTTAGCCTCGACATAGTGCCTTCATACTTGATGACTGTAAAATGATAATGAAACTATTAATATTGATTTAACAGCTTTGGAAAAGACCTCTTATGGTGAGTGATTGGTAAGGTAAAAGATGTAGAGACTGAACCTTGTAGTGATGCCATAGAAGAATATTTTTCATGATTCCGCTTTACCTAGCATTCTAAAGTTCCCTTTTAATCCATTTTGTAAAACCTAATGTAAAACGTAGACACGACACTACAGCTAACACTACTGATATCTTCAAAACAGAGCAAGGAGCAAATAATTGAACACGTTACTTTCACGCAAATAAAATGGGATACCTGATAGCACAAACTAGAAAATAACGATGACCATCGTGAGAACTGCGGTACAAGTAAAATAAAGTGCCAAGCGAAGCAGATACCTGTATATCTAATTCGTCAAAACAATTCTTGTGTTTATTTGCAATTATTTTCAGGAATTTCACACATCACAGTAGTTGTAATGTGTGTATGGAAGAGAGTTTTTCGAATATCCGAATTCTTTTCAGATTGACCTACGGTGGATGTCACTTATTCACTGTCTTTATCTTCTTTCTCTTCATTATCATTTGTCATATCAACATTATATAACTATATGTTATTTCTTCTTCAAAAAACAAGTTCACACAGTAATACAACATTTTGTAATTATTATGTTTAGCATATGAAAAATTAGAATTAGTATTTTAATATTGAAAATTAGCTCTCAGATTAATGTTTTGATTCACCTCGATTACTTGATTAAGATAATGCACTGCACTTTCGGTTTTTTTTATTAAGTACTTTGGAAATAGCGATTGATTTGAAAACTCGTATTTTGAAATTAGTACTAACTATTAGATTTTGATGTTTTATAATTTACAAAATTAAATAAATTGTCAAAATTTGCATGTTTTATGGCGGAATTGAACGATTAAAATAATTACTTTATTACTAGAGGAATAACTTATTTTTCTAATTCTATCACTGTCTTTCCTATATCTTCACTATGCCTGTCTTTCTGTCTATGCATGTGCACACACATACTATTCTATGTTAATCTTATATTCTATCATTTTTCACCATCAACTTCTACTCTTCACCATATTCATTCATTTTGAAATCACCACGAACCATTATCAGAACATTGTCAGGTCATATATTAAAATAAACTCTTTAGTCGATATCAAATTCTATGTATTCACATCAATAATGATGGTCTAGGAGCAGCACATCTACCGCAGCAGTGGCATTTGCAGTAGCCACTTCAGCTTCATCGAATCCAAGATCGCCTCCACCAAACTCACCACCAGCTACTCGAAGGGATTCGGTTATATCTACAGCTGCTACTATGAGAGTGCTCAATGTTTTAAGGTCAGTGACAGATACAATAAAATTCATACACCAGAATTATACCTAATAGTCTATAGTCTAAGGATTATTATCTTGAATCTTATCGTTGTTATTTATTTAGGCACTGGATCTCCAAGCACTCCCACGACTTCTGGTCTGAAGAACGTCTGCGAGATCTTACTATGGACTTCCTCAAAGAGATAGAAGGTAGTCCAGGGTTATTGCCAGCGGAACACAAAGCTGCAGCCCAACTGCTGCGGTTGTTGGAAAGAGCACCGGAGAGAACTGTTGATTTGAAGGCATTGTTTGTTCCTCCTCATGTAAGTTTTACTCTTAGAAGTTCGTACCTTTCTAAATTATAATATTACACATAATTCCCCTAGATCTATTTCAGAAAACCATGAACTAGAATATCATTCAAATATACTCAAGTGGATCGTATTAAATAGTTTGTCCGGAGTTATTTACAATAAAAACCTATTCCTTTTAGGTGCCAACAAAAGAAAGTGTTGAAACACTCTCCGCTTTAGAAATAGCAGAACAAATGACGTATCTTGATTACCAAATCTTCAGTTCGATCAATAGCGAGTAAGTTTCACTGACTTTAAGTATTGTATTAAATGGTTGACTGTACCCCGATTTCCTTGTTGACATACTTAACTAATTACAAAAGCACAGAAGATAAAATATAGATTTAGTCCTATCAAAATAAGATATTCCATAGACAGTTTAGACGTGATTAAAAACATGATGTCTAAAAGTACATAAATTTACGTCACGTGCTCACTAATGTGACAGGATATTTATTTTCTGTCCTTTTCTTAATTAAATAGAAAGAACGAGATGCACTGAACATTCCGTTAGTTTGTGAACAAGAGAATCTGCTCCATTATCTCTAATTATCATATTATCCTGTTCAAGGGAGTTCTTAGGACAAGCCTGGACGAAGGCAGACAAAGCTGAGAGAGCTCCTCACATACTCATGATGACTTCCCACTTCAACCACATCTCCAACTTGGTTATATCCGAGATATTGAAGAAGTATACTTTGGCTGGTATGTATCTATGGCTTGATTGCTGGTGATTTATCATCTGTAGCACTACTTATAGGAGAACCCATTAACTTCCTATTTGAATTATGTGTTTCTCATGCATTGAATAACAGCTCATTAAGATACGACCTTTGGTTGTTATGATGAAGATAATAATGTTGTTCCGGCATGATGTCTGGTGAAGCCGTACGGAGAACGGGTCTGAGCAGTTGTGTTGCGATGTGTGCCGGGTACGATGCGCCAAGTGTTGTTGTGTCGGGAGTTTGGTCGTGGAGGGTCTCCACATCAATCTCCCTCTGGCGCAGCATCGTTGGTCGTGTTGTTGGGTTTAACATTGCACCACCTCGCTCAACTGCCGTCTTCCTTCCTATTCAGTCAGTTTTTTAAGTGAATGGGTTTAATAAACTAGCGCGCTTTATCATCAACGATCGCATCACTGCTTACCATCAGGCGGGATTGCGGTCAAGCGTTAGTTTATAATTATTAAAAAAAAAAAAAAATACTGATTGAATGTACTCGAAATTTTGTTTTTTTTTTTTTTTAATTTTTTGTAAAGCACTAGGCTATACCGTAATACGCTGATAGCAGTGATGTAGTCGTTGATGGTAAAGCGCGCTAGTTTATTAAGATCCTATTCACTCTAGCCTTGAAGACACTTAAATTCTAGTCAGATGGAGAGACCGCCGCTGTTAAATTGTTCCAGTCCTTCAATGTACTCGGTATAAAAGACAAGGCGAAATGCTTCGTCCAATTTTACAGTGCATTATTACAATAATGATGTGATTTGTTTTTGATTACGATGGTGTGGTGCTACAATCCAATAAAAATGGTTTGAATAATTTTAGAGATGCATCTACAAAAATTGTTTTTCTACCAGGCCGTGTAGCAGCAATAGAGAAATGGGCGGCTGTAGCAGACATAGCCCGTTGTCTGCATAACTTTAATGGAGTGCTCCAAGTGTGTGCTGCACTTTCAAACACTTCAGTGTACAGACTCAAGAAGACTTGGGAGAAGGTTTCCAAAACGGTGTGTATACCTACAGATAGTTAAATTATGATTGATGGAAAATATCGAAGTTTAGCCAAAAAACAGCAGTTAGACTGGTAAAGCGAACTCCAGACTCAAAATCTGAAAAAGCTTCGGATGCGTCTGGGATTAACGCTGAGATAATGATGATGAGTTAAATTATTATTGATAACATAAATTGTAGGGTAAGTGACACATTTTTTTAAATTGATTTTTACAGAGTAAACAAACGATAGAACGTATGCAGACGATAATATCGTCAGAATGTCGATTCAGAATTCTGCGGGATACTTTGCACAGGTGAGTGAATCAAATTATAATAATATCAACTAATAAAACTTTGTATATAAATGTTTGGTGAAAAGGAAAGTAACCACAAGATTCTTTAATACATCTTTTATTGTTACAGGTGTGATCCTCCATGCATTCCTTACTTGGGAATGTATCTATCAGATCTATCGTTTATTGAAGAAGGAACGACCAACTACACTCCTGATGGTCTTCTCAATTTCTCAAAGATGAGAATGGTAAATTGTTATTTTTTTAGGAACTGCGCAGCGTAGGGAGGCCCCCAACAAGGTGGACCGATGACAAGGTGAAGGTCGCGGGAAGCCGATAGATGCGGGCAACACAAGACCGGTCATCGTGGAAAGCCTTGGGGGAGGCCTTTGTCCAGCAGTGGACATCTATAGGCTGAAGAAGTAGAAGACTTAGTCCTCTTATACTTTGGTTTGCAAAAAGGACATAGCTCTTAGGGCATAGGCTCTTTGAATCATACACTTAAACTAAAAAGTAAAGTAATACAATCAGTCATGATAGTTAATGTTTCTGGTTTTGCAGATAGCGCATGTGATCCGGGAGATTAGGAATTTCCAACAAACCCCTTATAAGATTGATCATATACCAAAGGTAATACCAATTTTTCTTTATTAGTTGTATTAGCCCCAGATTTGATTCAATACGTTCTGGCATACAGGCGAAGAGTATCCAGCCTGTCGGTGTTCTATAGCCTCTTAGATGCCACCCCAGGATAGGGTATTGAAGGCGAGTATCCACCCTAACGTTTTTGACACTGCTACGGTCTGGACGAAGCGATTCGACTCATTCATATATGGTATTCCATTTTGAACACCACAACCGTTTGCAAAATTTACGATGATACCTGTCAATTTGGTACAGGTATGTGACTTCCTGCTGGACAATTCCCTCGTCATCCCCGAGGAGCGCCAGTACACGTTGTCCCTGGAGCTGGAGCCGCGCATGTCTCGCGGGTCGGGCGCGGGGCTGCCGGGCGGCACGTCGCCGGGCTCCTAGCGCCGGCGCCGCGCCTCCCTGGCCGCGCTAGCTCCGCTGCGCAACGACCGCTAAGCGGACCAGGGTAGTCGCACATGCAAGCTTTGCAAACAACCTTATCACCGTTCTTCTGTGTTTAATTTCAAGTGATTTGCGAGAAAGATGCTTATTGACTTTCATAGTTAAGTTATTTTAATGTAAGATGGGTTGCGAGTGTTTTGTTTGTCTGATAGAATGACGGCTGGATTCTCAAATTATTTCCTGCTTCCTTATCAAAAGCGACCGTCGCGTAACCGTATTCGACACGATGGTTTGTATGAATTAAGAAGTACAAATGCGATTTATTTCATCGCCACAAAGACGAGTGTGATGATCGCTTGCTCGACCGACTATCATCTTTTGGTGGGAAACGGTCTTACTCAATTTTATATCACTTTCAAGTGTGTTGCAGCAACAGATACTTCAGTAGTTTGAGAATTCAGAAGTGAATGCCACAAAGAGTTTCTGCTACAAAGGTAACAGGAATGAAATGAAATGCTGTGTGTAGTTGAAATGCAAGCTGTTAGAAACTGTGCTATCACTAACACCGGCGAATTTAACAGGCACCAATTTCTAGAGGTTGCACAATGAATATGAGCAGTCTAATGCCAAACATATGCTGCAAGCAAAATTTCAACGGTAAAAGTCAGAGTAGCTTAGATATAATGCTTAAATTAAGTTGTACTATACCGTAGTATTTTAAGTGCGCTATACTTTTGGGAGTGGTTTAATTAGCTTCTCAAATTCTGTACCGAGTTCTTCTGTTTGAATAACCTTTTCATCAGGAATGATGTTATCTTCAGTTGAAAAAATGGTTTCAACAGCTTATTGCTAAAGCTTCTGCTATGCGCTTGAAAATAATGATACAGCCACTACTACAAATTTGAGTCTAAAGATTATAAGATCCAGGGGTAAGGACATCCTTTACTGGGTGTAAAGGATGTTACTAAAAACATAGTTAATAAGGGGTAACGAAAGGCAAGGTTAGCCATACTAAAGGTATTCTTCTTAAACTGTACTGAAAAGATATGTAATGGAAGAAGTAAAAGATGCCTACAATGGTTCTCTATTTTTGTATGATCTTCATTTTGTCAATTAGGTAGGTAATGATAATAAGCAAAAACATATCACTAAAACATCTGACTTGATGCACTCCATCATGCATTATATAACATATTTATTCGTAATTGTAATATTTATCTATCGTAAGTCGCAAGACGGATTGCTAACTAAAATGAAAAAATACATTTATTGGAGACTCAAATTTAACAATTTAAACACGCGGGAATAAATAGATTTTTGTTGAGGGGATAAAACTTTAAATGAGTGAAGTAAAAGACGGACGGATATATAACAATATTAAAAATAAAGTCGATATGAAAGATTCGAGAAAAAAGAATCATCCAGGTACACAATGAAGTTCTACGGTGAATCCTTGAAAGGGTGATCATTAAACTATGCAAAATTAATCGTTGGAATTAATATAGAAATGAGAGCTTTTGTAAATAGTTTCCAAAAAGATGATAAGATGTACGTATAAAAAACTTAAAATTAAATAAAATTAAAAGATAAAAGTAGCCTATAATAAAATCGATGTCTCCCTGTGGATGTCCCCAATATTATTGATACCAAATACCTCGATCTAGTCAAATAGTGATATGAAACTTTATTACCCAAACAATTCTTAAATACTATTTAGCACTTGTGAGACATACCGTTATTCTTACTTTGGATGGAATATCATCAAATGACTTCTTCCGCTTGTGGCGTAGTGGAAGGGTGCGTCGGACTTTTACTGACTAAAACCTACTCATGTCCGTTCCTGCCATTTGCCTGTGCCAGAGGCCACGGTATCTCTTTTGAACACCCCACGTTCCTACCAGACATACCGTTAACCTTGATTTATGATTGAAACATACCTATTTCGTGTGAAGCATTAATGGTAATCCCCCAAAGGAAGAAACCTTGTTTTGAAGAATATAATATGTGATTTGGCCTAAATTAAACTCTAACATCAAAATCCTATTAAAAGTTTTGACGAAGAAAATGTTACAAAGATGTATATAATTTTCAAATAACATACTTCTGCAAGAACTTTGTATGGCGGAAAGATCATAATTTATCAATTACCATACATATCTTCACACTATTTCTAATTAAATTGTAACACTTACTTTTAAAAAGGTAGACATTTTATCAAGCATTGTGATTACAGCGCGAGATTAATTCGAAGCGTTTTATAATGTAAAGTATATTAAACAGTATGAAAGTGGTTGTTACATGTTACTATGGTTGTTATTGTCATTTCGACAGCTTTTACACGATCGTCTTATATATTTCCCCTGTTATTCTACCGTGCTTGTTAGTTATAATGTACTTTAAGACCTTGGGTGTACCACAAGGAGTTATAATAAGACCCATTTTACCACATTCGATTGTTTCTGTTTTATCAGAATGGTCAATTTGACAGTTATTGAAAATATAGAGTTAAGATATGATTAGTTTATTTAAAATAGTATTTTACTGAATATGTCTAAAGATGAATAATAAAATATTTAGTTTTAAACACTCTGTAGTATTTGGCATAACTGTTTTAATAAATTAATATGGTTTGTGACAGTATTATGATCTATAGTTATAGGTACTAATTTGGTGGTAACATAATTGTTCTTTCCTCGAGTTTTAAGAATGATGAAACTTCTTCATGATGTCTGACGTAACTAAACGTGATTTCAAGTGAGAATACTGTCTATAAATAAGTCTTTTCTACGTCCTTTTCTATGTCATTTAATGTTATAGTTATTAAATATTTTAATGTATTGTATTGTGCATTCGAAATGAGATCATTGTCATCTACAGGCATTGTTTTCTTAGACAATGTCAACTTCACAATTTTAAGAATGCTACTTTAAGATGTTACATCGCGAATCATATCTTAAAGTCTCATAAGTGTTCGCTTGATTGTGGCAAAGTTTAGGGTAATTAGTATTTATCTAAAGTATAAAAAGTAGGTACTGTTATTATCATTATAAATTTTAAAATTATTGGCTGTTTTAAATAGGAATTATAAAATTATATGAAATATTTTGGTGATTTTCCACTTATCTTTATAAGCACAATTTTAAAAGTATTAACACTAAAGGCTGTCACAACTACTTATCTTATTTAAACTAAGATTTTAATTATGACTCTTGTAGATAAGAACCTTATTATTTATTAAGTTGTTTTTATCTGAAATATGATTTCTACCTCCTAATTACCTTTCCTTAATTTAAGTAGATTGTAGCCCTAAGATTGAAATATTTTAATCAACGATTGGATTAGATTACAATAAACTGTAGGTACAAGGAAAAATATTATTATCTATTGCAATTTATTCCAACCGTTGTTAAATATGTATCTACTTATGAATATTTCAACACGACTACGCTTCGATTTTAATGTCTTATGAAATATCCAATAAGGATTTTTAATAAATACGTAATTATAAAAAATATATTTTAAAAAGTAATCTTTGGATCTACCTCTTCAATAAATATTCTAAAGAATTAAAAATCTAATAAGTATCAAGATTATATTTATGTAATGTTACGGTTATAAGCGTTGTAAGTATACAGTTCCGTGTCTGATTTGTGAAAATATTAAAAACGAAAATTTAATGTAAAACATACTGAAGTGTTTATTCTAAATATAAAACGTTTATGTTTGGAAATATTCTGAAAGTAAAAAGAAACACATATCACACAGAAATGTTTAAATTTCTTACTCGTACCACCTAACTTGTGTAAGTATAGGTACTACAGAACAAAAATCACGAGAAACTGATTCGTATTACTAGAATTATGCAATGTGAGATTATTATTACTTAGTACATTTTAGGTGCTTAAAGAATAGTTGTATTATGATTTATTAAAGAGTCCTGTATTTTTTCTAGCATTGTAAAGTAACTTTAAGATTTCATTTGGTAATATTTTCATTCCCAAGAAACTTGTCGTGAGATTCTGTCAAGATGACTTTCTCTTTGGTCTAAAGAGAATTCACAATATACCTGTACGCCATACAAAATACCATTATTATCAATTAACCCTAAATAAGTTCAACCTATATATCCATCATAACATATAAATATAAAACCCTTCCTACTAAACACCTGTTGATTTTAATAGAGCAAGCTAACGCTATTTCAAAAATCAGGCGATGAGACGGACTTGATACGATAAGATTCACACTTGATTCAACGCCAGTAATAAACAAACCATAAACAATAGCAAACCATCACATAGTAACCAATGAATGGGCAGAAGAAAGCAATGCAATAATATTTAGAAGTTACTTCTAAAACACTGTAGAAACAATGCACAGGAATGTACTTTCATTCTGGCATTATTCCAACTACTAATTTTAGTAGTGCACCAGCCACATATAATGGCATAGTAATTGTAGGTAATGCCGACGCTATTGATGGATATTGACGATAAAGCGACGGATTTAGAAAGACCTGTGGCTTGATCTCGGGGCGCGTCAAGAAAGCTTTGAGTAAACGTACTGGAGATAGACAACTGTAATTATATCAGTGCATCGTCATCAATATTTACGTTAATATCGTATCTCTGTATTCTGTTCGATTTAGAAAATCCTGAATAGACCTTGATATAGATATAATATCTAGCACAGTTCCAAATACATTAGGATTGATAATACCGATATAAGACATATCCATTATCACTCGTATTAATAACATAGATATCGATAATGAAGACGATGTTGGAGCGAAACTTGTGAATTATTAAAGATGAAATATGAACCTTTAATGAAACCAGCAGGCGAATTGCGTTATACACTATCAGAACCAATAGGTTCATTTTGACATATCAATAACATTCAGTTATTTACGTTTTTGGCAGACACATTGTGCGAACATAGGGAGCAATCTGCTTCAAAATTATTCCAATTAATAGTAATAGTGTGTTCTGAAATTAGAGTGCTGGCATTGCACTAACACAACAGTCGCTCATCGTAACTAGGTTGCCGAAATAGCTTTTTAAACCAAGGAGCTGTAACTAAGAAAAAAAAACTAACATATTTTCTACCACCGTACCTTCTTTTAAACAAATTGTTTATGAATTTTGACAACATTCACCTACAAAATTAGTCAATACTGAAAAAAATATCAAAATATATTATGTAAGTTGTCGTGAAGATATAGATGTTTCAATTGAAAGTCAAAACAGTTTGTCCACTGCTCATGGGGTCCTCGATTATCGCTATGCAGCATTTAGTATTGTCTACTTTTATAATTAAGAAATACAATACGTATGTACAAACACCATCGCATGCCATGCCACGAAGCGTCAAAAATGGTCCGGATTTCCTTGTTCCCAACTTGTTGCTTGACCGCAATTCCGCCTGATGGTAAGCATATATGCAATTGTTGATAATAAAGCACGCTAGTTTATTAAAAGACTAATCACTAAAAAAAAAAAAACTGAGTGTATAGAAAGGAAGACGGCAGTTGAGCGAGGTGATAAAGTGTGTGTTGGTGTTGTGTTTAACTCAACAACACGACCAACGATATTGCGCCAGAGGGAAATTGATCTGAAGACCCTCCACGACCAAACTCTCAGTCAGACCCGTCCTCTGTACGGCTTCACCAGAGATTTTGCCGGAACTCGACGAATCGCTTGGCGGCAAGACTTTGTCTGATGGGTGGTGACTTCTGTCGACAGCTGATGACAGCTGATGTTATGGCCTACCACCGAGAAAAAAGTAATATATATTCGTTTAGTCCTATCAAATTAGTGCGCGTCTGACATAAATCGACGTATTTTTAGTCGCCAGGACTATAGAGTGTCTTATTTTCACAGGACTAACCCAACATTATTATCTTCTATCCTTATCTTAATGAAATAAAAGGAAAAATATGCACTAAACTTAAAATTAATTTCATTTGTGAACGAGTGAATCGCCAAAAATGTCGCACTTTTTATGATACATTACAGACGACAGCACATGAAGCAACTGAATTCTGTAAAATTTTTAATAGAATTGTAATTTTATCGCTAAAGCATTAAGGTTGACAGGGAATTTTTGACAGTTTCGAGTAGCTTGGCCTACTGTCGTCCGTACATTCTCTCACGTCGGAATCTGAAGAATATTAGGTACACTCGGTTGCTATGGTCACTATAACCGATTCTATTTATGTGATGTGATACGTTCTAATAAGCATACCTAGTAGAGTCTTCAAAAACGCCCAAATCAAGTTATTTATGTATTGATATTAGTATTGTTCCACAGACAGAGTTATGAACACACAGTCTTAGTTAACTCCCTCCGTTCAATCAAGAACCATAATCTAATATTTCGATAAATTAAAGCTAGGATTCACAATAGAATCGAAGCCTCATTTAAAAATATTCTCAATAATCATAATTTGGCTGTGAGTGTGACCACATTTGGATATAGCTAATTAAATAATAGATCGTCAAAATATTGCAAATGTTTTGCATAATGTAATCTCTCGATGACTCCTTATTAATTAATTTAAAATCGATAAAACTACATAGTGTTGCTCAGTGATAGATTAAGGCCAAAATCAAAATAAGATGAAGTCAGAGTTACTGCTATAGATTTTAGGTAGTAATTTATTTTATGCATCATCATCATCAACCTTTTATCGTCCCACTGCTGGGCTGCTGGGAACGTAATCACCACGCTTGCTGAATGCGGGTTGGCGATTTCAGACTTAAAGTCCAGGTTTCCACAAGATGTTTTCCTTCACCTTATAATCAGTCATTGGTGTCGAAAATATACTTAGAAAGTACGTATAACTTTAGAAGTTCATTAGTACTTGCCTGCCCTGGAATCGAACCCGCACACTCAGATTTGAGAGGCTAGTTTTTTAACCAATAGGCCACCACGACTATTAAATGCATATCATATTAGGTTGTAATGATCCAAGCCTTGTGACTACTCGTGATCATTTTGCTATGTTTACGTATTAGCATCAATAAGAATGTCCGCATGATATCTGCGATGATGTCATAAACCCGTTTATTGATTTTTCCCGTCTCTGAAAGGATGTTCTTTCAGAATATGTTATACCAACTAGAATTGACTTTTATTACTCAGTTTCGTTTTATCATGCGAAGGGATTATATTAGCATAAGTACTTAAAGTTCTGTTTCTGAACTGAATTAAAAGTCTGGTCGCTGTAAAGGTAGGTTCTATGATGGTGACGACCCGTGTTCAATGTTCAGCTAATGTTTGGATCGCCCCCATTTATTATAAAAACCTTCTAGCCGAAGAATACACTTCATGGGCGCAACACACTTCTGCCAACCTCTTCAGAGAAAATATCGTGATATATGTATTTTTATCATAACATTGAGAGGTCGCATGACATGGTCGTGGAAATGGTGGCATTTCTACCCTTAGCTCTTTAAATACTACTTCCACTTAGTCAAATAGAGAATGGGTATAGAATTATACCGGACGCCTATTTCTTCTTCTCCTTCTTCTTCAGCCTATGGATGTCCACTGCTGGACAAAGGCCTCCCCCAAAGCTTTCCACGCTGACCGGTCTTGTGTTGCCCGCATCCATCGGCTTCCCGCGACCTTCACCAGGTCATCGGTCCACCTTGTTGGAGGCCTCCCTACGCTGAGTCTTCCAGTACGTGGCCGCCACTCCAGAACCTTACTGCCCCATCGGCCATCGGTTCTACGAGCAATGTGCCCTGCCCACTGCCCCTTAAGTTAGGACGCGGACAGACGTCTATTTAGGTGTTAACATTTATGAACCTAAGTGATCCAGACTATTATAACACTTTATTGTACTGTTTGCCATCAACTCATTGCTGACCAAAGTCCTCTCCCTATTGCTGTTGAGCTGAATGTTATGAGACTTCGAGCTCTTTCGATCCAACGTAAGAGCAAAAAGTATACGACTGGTTGATTGTTTTATCCTGCTCGTCCCGCCATATTCTACGGGATCTGCCGCGACTCCTCCTAGCTGTGTCAGCGTTCCATTTGGTTGAATATTTGTAATACTTATAAATAGTAATATGTGCATACAATATGTAAAGAAAACCCTGCCCGATCCGTGAAGGTATTGTTAGGTATCCATAACTGATTATACTAATGGCTACAAGTGTCTGCTGGTTAAGCTTAAAAAATACTCCCTAAAAATAAATATTATTTCACAAAAGGAAGTAACTTACATGGCAACACATGCGCGGGCGACGGCGGGCAGGGCACGCGGTTGAAACAAAATGCCGCTAGTATTGTAAATTCATTTATATAACCTACCAATAATACCACCGAAAATGGTGTTATCCTTTTTAAAAAATTACCAAAAATTGGAAAAAAAAGATTGTTTTAAAATTAATTAGTATTGTTATTATGATGATTATGTAAAGTTTCAAATTTTATTTGGTCATGTGATTACCTAACCGTTATTATTTATCTTTATCGGTCGGACAGGATTTTCTTAGCATATTGTATATACAGTACCTAATAGAAGTGTTGATGGATAGAAAAGCGACATCTAAGATTATGAATCAATCAATGTTAACATACGATGAAGATGAAATAAATGATGATGGTAATAACAAGGTTAGTATCAGGCTTGTGTGTAAAAGAGAAAGTGATATTCTTATCTAATAATAGAGGCAGTTTCAGCAATGAGGTCATCATACGCTCATGACATCTGTCATTTGTTTGACAAGAAATGGTGATTTAGCTGTTAAATTAAATTTAACTTAAATACGTAATTCCGTGGCTATATAAAAATGGCTTGATGAACCGATATTAGGTACTTTATGATTTGGCTGGCTTAATATTAAGTTTCAAATCAATCTGCAGGATAATTATATCTATCAGAAGCAATGGGTTTCATGTTGACAGTTCAATAAAATTTAATGCGTTATTTACATGGTTGAGCGAACATATTTTATATAGAACAATGGATTAGCAATAAGCTTCTAAAATTATTCCGATTGATAGGAATAGTACCTGTGGAATAATTAAGTCATCACTGAGCGACTTCAAAATAACTAAGTCTGTGAACTAAACGTACTAACTACTACTGCAAATAACTATACCTGTGAACTAAATGTACTAACGGTACGTGTAAGTTGTAACCATAATAATTATATGTTTAGAAATAATATGCAGTTCATAAAAATGTAATAGATTACGTTCGTGTTTTGTAGTCTCCGAGTTTACCCCAAGTCAGTGCATTGTAAATGGAACAACATTTTTTTGGAATATTGATTTAGTGACAGATTATTTTATACAAAAAAATAACACAGATATCTAATTTAAAATAAAAAAAAGACGAAAATGTACCTAATCATTAAGATGTATTGTTAATATACCTAATTTCATATCTGTTTATAATTTCATACGCCGTATATTATTGCATTTTTTTTTACAATTTGTAAATTTCTTGCTAATATAGGTAATCGAAACTTGTGTTGTTAGTAAAATAAAATCCATTTATTTATTTATATATTTAGTTAACTAGTAATATGAGTATTAATTTTTTTTTATAGCCAAGTACAGGTTTCCTTGTGTGTGATATTTTATTACAAAACGTTTGAACGGACTAATGCCGAATAGTTCCAAATTAACAATACACAAGGTTACTAATAATAGCTTTTTAGGGTTCCGTACCTAAAAGGTAAAACGGAACCCTATTCATGAGACTTCGCTGTCCGTCTCATCATCATCATCTCAGCGATAATCCCAGTCGCATCCGAAGCCTTTTCCAGCTCTGGGGTCCGCTTTACCAGTCTAACTGCTGATTTTGGCGAAACTTCGATATTTTCCGTGAAGCGACTGCCGTCTGACCTCCACAACCCGAAGGCGATATCGAAGCATTGCAGCTAGACCAATTTGAGGACTTTTGAGGGCTCCAACAACCCGTAACGACTGCCACTAGATGTTCGTATGGCAACCGGGACCAACGGCTTAACGTGCTTTCTGAGGCATGACCAGACCAGTGCAAATATTCATATTCATGCATACAAATATTTGCACTGCCCGGGGTTTGAACCCGCGCCTCCTGGCGCAGCGGCCGCGTTCGCTACCGCTACGCCACGGAGGCTGTACTTCGGTGTCTCTTTTTTTTTTGTCTTAGATGTGAAATCATCAAATGACTTCTCCCGCTCTGGGCGGAATGGAAGGGCGTGTCAGACTTTTACTGACTAAAACCCATCCGTGTTCCTTCACTTGCCTGTGCGCCAAGACCACGGTTTCTTTTTTAACCAACCCGCAACCCTGGCCCAGGAGGCATCGATCTTCGTGGACCCCGTCACGATGTGCTGACATCTCTTTGAGGCACGCGTGAAACACAACGCGCCGTCGCGGGCCCGGGCCTGGTTCTTACTGGGCGACCGTCACCCGCAAGCCTGCGCCTACGATGGCCGGGATTATGATGTTGTCTCCCAACCAGGCCATCTGCTGCGGCGGCTTGAGGGGTCAGGGTTAGGGTTGTAACGGAGCTTCGCCTCCGCTTCCGTTACTGCGGAGGTTCCGTAAGAAATCGTATCTTCGCTTCCGCCTCCGACTAATTTGTGGAGTTATAACGGAGGTTTATTTACGTATTTATAAAATAAATAACGCGCAAGCTGCGACGCTCGACAACCATAAAGCCGCGTTTGAGCGCGAAATGGTCATGAATCAACTAGTGCGAGACGGGAATGCGGCAAATACAATTTGTTTATCCTTAATTTTCATTACTAGAAGGTAATATTTTTTTCTAAGTGTACTCCTATTAAAGTACGTATTTAAAAAAAAAAATGTTGTAATCATATCATAGGTACTAATATTATAAATAGGAAAGTGAGTTTGTTTGTTTCGCTTTCACACCGTAACTACTGAACCGATTGCTTTGAAATTTTGCAGACGTAAAGTTAGAAGTCCGGATTAAATAATAGGGCACTTTTTATCGCGGAAAAATTTGATAGTCACGGAGGTTCGACTCTTCGCCTCCGCATCCGCATTCGCCTCCGCTAACAAGGCTTCCGTTACAACCCTAGTGAGGGTGCTGGGATTCCCGCTACCTCACGCGCTCCTCCTCCTGCTGCTTTATAATACCTACATAACTTAATTTGTTTTACAAAGTCATATATGATACATTCAAGATGCACATTGATTTCTCTCTATATGATATTGAAGACACAAATTGACTCTCGAGATACCGACTACATATACGGACGACAACAGGCCAAGCTACCCGAAACTGTCAAATATTCACAATCAACCTTGAATCTTAATGCTTTAGCGATAAAGTTGAAAATGTAATAAATAAATTTGACAGATTGTAGTAACTTGATGCTCTGTTGTCTGTATAAATACCTGAGATATTATGCCCTCTAAAATAACAGTCTCATGGCCGAAGTCACCGACGTATTCATTCATGAATTTTGTATGAGCATTCAATTGTCTGTATGTATATCCTTTCTCATAGAGTTATTATGCTAATGAACGTTTGTCTTTTCAACGTAAAATCTTTGTCGAATGTCCTTCACAGAACGTCAATAATTTTGAATGTAACATGGTACATATTATAGGGCATTGACTTCTAGGATTTCTTAACTTCTTTTGCATTCTTTCTTTTCGTTCGGTACTTCTTCTAAGGCATGATAAATGAACACACAGATGATTTTTATCACAGGAATAAATTTGGCAGTTATTTTATAGAAAATATGTCAAACTGCCATATTTATTATTCACTTAGGTATCTAACTATTAAATTAAAAATCAACATTAAATATAATTTCTTTACCTGCTGTTATTTGTGTCATTGTCATATTTCTTATGCATTTTTTCTTCACATTTTTTAATTAGCATATACTTAATATGTACTTAATTGATACACATTCCTATTTGGAGTGGCACTTTGCCATTTTATCGTCGCCATAAAATTTGCGATCACAGGTCAACGTAATCTTAGCCCAAAGTTAATGTTAATGGCTTTGGAGCTGTGAATTCCAAGTATAGGTAATGTAAGTACATCTTGGAGCATTAACTTTTCACTAAAGCAATAGAATATTTTATGGGCGACTGGTATCAAAACTGCATGCGTAAATCAAATCGCATCACCATCATCTGACCTTTTTTAAAACCGTATTGGAGTCGGATACCAATATAACTAAATGCAGCTAAATACCAGCATTTTACTTACATTGGTGACAAGATTCTTTATTTGTGGATTATATTTGTATTCTTCATTGTGTGATAGCGGAAGGTTTTGCAGCGAGAAATTGATATTAGGTACAGGCTAGGTAGAATAAATTGTGAGGAGAAAAGACACACCAAACACCATAGAATAATATATTTGTGTACCATTGAATAATAATGTATAATGTGAATAATGTATCGAATAATAAAGGATTCATCACAATTTTATATACGAATTTAAAAAAAGAAGTTTATGACTGAACAATTTTTATAATATACCAATCGTTATATTAGTAGTTTCTGTTGTAAATACACAATACAGCATCCAACCGGTCAAAGTAACTTGTTTCTTTGTAAGATGAAACGAACAATGTAATAAAGAAGTTTCACTTCAAAAAACTTTTATTCTTTCTGTGTGTTAGTTCGTAAAACTCTCTCAGGCGAAATGCTTACGAGATTTGCCACAAGCTCGGGAACGTTGTTTAATTTTGTTTTGTTTATTCGGTTCTATTTTCGTTCTTCTTTCTTAAAGACGTAAATCTACTAGGCATCCTATAAAAGCACGTTGTTAAAATAATGTATTTCCTTAATTACCTATTCATAAGCGCCTTTTAATCCAGTCCTAATATTTTAAGCTAAACATAAACAAATTATCTCGCATGACCGACGTCTGCGCGGGCGTGGTCCTTAGGAATTCCGACTCCGTTTGGAGCAAAAACTTTTACGGTTAAGGTGGGAAGGAGAACGAAATATATTTCTTTCCTGGTCTTTTTGTAGGTCAAAATGATGTAGAGCTATCATCGTATTTCTAAAATTAATTGATTTCTAGCATTGGCTGTGTATTTAACAGTTTTATTGGCTTGTGTCTATATGTATAAATATTACTGAACGTATCTGACTTGGTGTAGACTCAACAACCGTTGTTGACAGATGTGACTTCCTCAATTGTTGTTCCCTTCACAATAAAGTTGTTAATGTAAAGTTTCTATTTGTGTCTTATTTAGTTATCCTGGCACGGACAACAGCAGGTCGAGCCTTAGTGCTTTAGAGATAAAGTTGAAAATCTAATAAAGAAATCAGACAGATTGTATTAGCTTGATGTTCTGTTGTCTGTACCTACTCCTTTATGCTAAACACATTTTGTTTCCGTTTTATCTAACAGGAAGAAATACTGTTAGAGGTGGCTTAGGTATTTATACATTAGGTACCTTCGTAAAATTATTTATAGCAAGCACTGTATATACATAAATTTATGGCAAGCACAGAGTGACTTAAATGTATGGTAAGCGGTGTGTGGCCTAAGTCTATAGGTACCTACTTAGGTAAGTCACGCTTTCCTCATTCCTGTGACATAAGTAGTTAATTATTGCAAAGAAACCGTGGCTTAGTGGATGTGTGATGTTATACGAATGGACATACCTAATAATGAAACGTTTAATATCAAACGTCACCTGTACATACAAAACACTTGTGAGTTATGTTTCATGGGCAGATCTACGATGAGTTATTTAAACAATGGAGGTTTAATACAAACTGAGTTAATTCTATTACTTACAAAAATGTTGAAAACTTATTTCTAATATCTTACCCTAAACAAAGGTTCCGGGTCTGGCTGTTTGGATATATACAGGAGTGATTCCTAGTGTGGGGCAAAGTTAGTAAAAACTGCTGTGAAGTGCTGTCAAGAGCATCGCCGATAACGAAAGTTGCCGCGACACACAAGTCTCGGAGGTAATAAATACTTCATGTGAAATGGGACCGTGATCTTAAGACTAATGAGTTAAATGTGAACGCGTGACGTCATTCATAACATGTGGCCGCTGCGACAAGTAGGTACGCGAACTTCGATCTACGTGGCTACCATGAGATTTCATTACGAGGCTCGATCATACGCATCGACCGCGTTTGGCGCTCTCATTGGTTGAGAGTTCTTACCACCTTGAAGCGAGCCAATCGATGAGTCAAATGCGTTCGATTTCGATGATCAAGTCTTCGTTATGAAAACTCATGGTAGCCACACTGACGATTTTTCTCTCTTTCATACGAAATAGTGGATCTCATTGGTCGCCGCTTTCGGGTCACGGTGTTCCTGTTAGCGCGCACTTACATTTATGTCATGGAACAGTCAGTTGGCCGGGGCCAGGTGCGGGGGCACTAATAAATGAGAGGAAGTCTAAAAGTGGCACCGATAGCTGAAAAGTTTTGTAGAATTCGGTGGTCATGGTTACATATGTTGAGAAAAAATGAGGAAAAAGTCATCAGTAGGCCTAGTATGAGTTTTCATTACGAAACTCGATCGTTGATATCGAGCGCGTTTGACTCAGTGATTGGCCCGCTTCAAGGTCGTAAGAACTCTCAACCAATGAGAGCGTAAAACGCGCTCTATATCGACGATCGAGTTTCGTATTGAAAACTCATACTAGGCCTACAGGAGAGTATTCATTGCCACCGATATTTTTGAGGTTGAAGAATAGGAGAGGACAAAAGAAACAATGAATGGAATGTGTGAATGGTAATAGGTTTAGACTATCAAGATGACGAGTAATAGAGAATCATGGAAGAAAAAAGCATCTTGCCGACCCCAAATATATCTATAACATTACTTTTTTGTATACTTATGCGAATCCCGAAACACGTGTCCAGTATTTTTATGTACATAATCTATGTACAAAATTTCAAAAAGATATGACAAAGTTATGAGCTTGTTATCTTATTGTCCCAACAAAAATATGGTCATCGCACCGTTTGCACGCCGGCGCCTAATGCGGCGCGGCGCGTTGTGCCGTGTCTTATGCCGTCTTGTGCCGTGGTTATGGTACAATGACCTACCGCTAGCTGCGTTGTGCGTACGCTAACCACACTGTAACAATTTCCAAATCTATTTGGGAAAATTATAACATGGTGGAAAAATTATTGGAATCGATTCAGTTGCTTATTATGAACGTCCTATATTCAGGTTTCGTATAAAGTAAAGTACCGGGCGACCGAGCTTTGCTCGGCAAATTTTTGAAGTGAAACTTCTTTAGGCACGCTTGACTTGGGGAGTAAACTAGCGAAAGCGTTACGAAAAATGATAGGAAAAAAAATGATGAAGGCGAACGGAAGCAGAGTATAGTCCTATTTCGTCTGTAATACAAACAAGGAGTTGGCTCATGTAAATATTGCATGACCTGTCGAGTATGAAGTTGTGAGTTCGCATCTCGCCGAAGGCAATATATATTTTTTGGATCTTTTTAAGATTTGTTAACAATTGAGTCGAGTATGAAGTTGTGAGTTCGCATCTCGCCGAAGGCAATATATATTTTTTGGATCTTTTTAAGATTTGTTAACAATTGATTACCTAAGTGCACAAATAAATTTATAAATTTCGTTCTGTTCTGGCCTTTATATTGTTTTATATATTTTTGCTGAACATTTCTGATATAATTGAAAGTATAGAAGCTTTAAGATATCGTCACAATACGATAATTGGACACAAAGTACAAATTGCTTTCGAGCCTCATAAGCTCAATTATTAAGCTAAGTACCTTGATTGATTAAGAACTATGAATTTCTTTGAGAACATGACGCTGCGAACACCCCCCGACCCCCCTCATTGATTACCTCACCCCCCCGTGGATTATCTCGGGAACCAGAGGTCGTGGACTACCCGAGTTTGGGGTCCCCTGAATCAGGAGGAGGAGCCCGACCTTTTGGCCCCGAGGGAATCCACTCCCCTCTCCCCCTCCCCCCTACCCCCCGCAACCCCACGAAATCTACCCCCCCCCCCCTTTAGTTACCTCACCCCCCGTGGATTATCTCGGGAACCAGAGGTCGTGGACTACCCGAGTTTGGGGTCCCCTGAATCAGGAGGAGGAGCCCGACCTTTTGGCCCTGAGGGAATCCACTCCCCTCCTCTCCCCCTCCCCCTCCACCCCCGCAACCCCACGAAACCTATCCCCCTCCCCGACCCCCTTTAGTTACCTCACCCCCCCGTGGATTATCTCGGGAACCAGAGGTCGTGGACTACCCGAGTTTGGGGTCCCCTGATTCAGGAGGAAGAGCCCAACCTTTTGGCCCCGAGGGAATCCACTTTTTTTTTTTTTTTTTTTTTAAATTGGAGTTCTATGCAAAAATATAAATTTATAAATGAAAGCATGAAATAAATTTAAATATTTATAGAAAATTAATATATGTATATGTGTATACATGTATATATTGTACACACATATATATATATATACATACAGATGGTGCAAAAGAAGTTTCACTTCAGTCGTGTGGTCATAAGCACACTCGTTTTTTTTTTTTGTTAGGTACATCGTGTGTCTCTATATTTTCAAAACAAAAAATACATAACGAGCGAATTTTTTATATAATATTTTTTGACTAATGTTTTTCGATCATACCGACATAATAATAAAAAATGTTATTAACTGTTATTTAAATATAAAATTACGAGTGCAATTTAGTTTAACATTTTATTATAAATAAGTACTTATAGTTTAACAATCAGTTACATCAGTTATATATTATCATCAATACATAGTTTAAGGTCTTAACCTAATACTTCCTTCCATACTATATTGCGGGTATGTCGAGGGTTTTCATTAATAATAATCATGCCGGGTACGATGCGCCAAATGTTGTTGTGTTGGGAGTTTTGTCGTGGAGGTTCTCCAGATCAATCTCCCTATGGCGCAGCATTGTTGGTCGTGCTGTTGGGTTTAACATTATATCACCTTGCTCAACTGCCGTCTTCCTTCCTATTCGCTCAGTTTTTCGGAGTGAATAGGCTCTTAATAACCTAGCGCGCTTTACCGTCAATGATCGCATCACTGCTTACTATCAGGCGGGATTGCGGTCAAGCCCTAGTTTATAATTATGAAAAAAAAAAACATTTCACGTTCAGACGCACGCTGCCGCATATCTTGCAGACGTCGCTCCCGTTGCTCATCATTTTCGACGGCCACACGTTGTGCTGCATGCTCTCGTGAAACATCTAAATCATAAGACCTTTCCATTCTTAAAATGTTAGTTGCAAGCATCTTACTTTAGCAGCACGTGTGGGATGAGCGGAAACCTGATGATTTTCATCAAGTTCTTCTTCAAATGGGTCCTCACTGTGCGAAGTCTGACAAAAACGTGTGGGACGAGCGAAAATCAGATTGTTTTCATGGAGGTTTTCTTCTGCTTCTTGAGATGAGTCACGGCTTCGTGGAGTTAAATTGTTCGTAAGCGATTTGTTTAATATTCTTTTTGGCATTTTCGTGTAAAAAAGACACATGATATTTTAAGAGCAATTTTCTGGGTCTAACCTCAAACCAAACATTGGCTTCGTGTACCATGAATGTAAACGTCATCTATATCAAATCAAAGTACTATATTAATTATCAGTTTAATTTAATTTTATTTTATTTTGGAATGTTATATGTATATTTGTAATAGTTCATAAATAATTTAAATGTATTTTGTGTATGTGTTTTTATGAAAACCATGGACAATTGTCTGATGTAAATAAATTAATAATAATAATTATAAAAAAAAAAGATGCCGAGCAAAGGTCGGTCGCCCAGGTACTTCATCATTATTAAATCATATTATATGGATGAATTTTATTTTGCCTACTTTGAGGAGGTGCAATATATTTACAACAAAAAATATTGTTGTTTATTTATATTGTAGGCGCCCCAGTAAAGCACGTACATCTACCGCGCATTTGTCACGGCTTATCCAACAAACAAGGTCGGCTTACACCACAAGTAAAATCAATCTCCGATCACACTCTAGTAAATCTACGGGACTTACCTGGGACTCAGTGTGCTTCGTCGAGAAGTGAAGTCCGGAGAATCGACGCGCGCGCGTCGATTACGATGACGTCCGATGTCTTCAAATTCACTGACTGTCCCACCAGTCGACACACCAAAGTTCCCTTATTAGGGCACCAAAGCTCACCAACGTAAGAAGTTATTTAGCAGTGTCAATCACGCCCGACAAAGATCGCCAATGAAACCACGTTTCCGATTCAAATTCAACTCAATTTACAGACGCACTGTTACGTTTTATAGTTCAAGTAAATACTTCAAAACACGGGCAACAATCGCGACAAACTATACAAAACGCGGCCGGTGGTATATTTAATTTCCCGAAATTCACTCGTCCGAAACAGGCCACGCGTGCGAGGATTTCGTCAAGATTTCAAGCAACGGACCCGTACGCGGCGGGGTCTCAAGACGTTGTGTGTCATAAGCGCGTCACCGATCACCACAGATTATACCAATTACGCTAGCCCGGACCGGTCGTGCATCTATCAACTCGACTAACTAACAATCGGACTTGACCGATAAAACGAGCGCGAACATATATACAACATCATTTCTTTCACAATTGTTTCGACTTCTACACTTTTGTGCGACCCTGGTACCTTGCATCTCCACAAATTAGGCAAAACAAAATTTCTTCCATTGATTTAATAAACGAAAAAGAAAATTCGTTGACGCCGTTTCAAATTATATAAAATGTAATAAAAAAAAAAAGCATTAGACAACGCCATCATTCTTTTTTTTAAAACTTCAAAAAAAAAAAAGGAAAAAACACTATATCGTCAGGGATTTGAACCCGAAGTCTACGAGTTCCGAATCAGAGGCCGAAGCCCCTCAGCTATTCGTATCATTAAGGACAGCGGCGAAATTTAGCTTCTTATGAGAAGTTTAGCAATTGTTCAGTGCCTCAAAACATGGAAAAACGTCATTTTCTGAAAATCCAACCTAGCTAGATCGACTTATCGTCCCCGAAGCCCCCTGCACACAAAATTTCATGAAAATCGTAGGAGCCGTTTCCGAGATTCCAATTATATATATATATACAAGAATTGCTCGTTTAAAGGTATAAGATATTATAACGTTGCATGTAAAATGTTTTACATAAACATTGATATAAACTCTACCGAAAACTATAAATTAATGGAACAACATAATGATGATTAATTAAATAAAATTGTTACTAACGGTTTTAAATATTAACTTTGGCTGCAACATCATTAAAAAATTCATACATCATTAAACTTACATAAACATTTTTTTTATCGCTACTCTGGAACGACTATCTGGCATATTTGCTGTTGATAATGTCAGTAAGTTTACTTTAGTTAATTTATTTACCTAACTACCGACGTTGATAATTTCCAGCACTCGGTAGGTAACATGTATTCATGACATACTTACGAAGATATCGTTTGATATACACGCGTGGCCACTGAACAATGCATGCTATGAGGAACTGTTCTGTCCTGTAATAATGAAGAGCGAAAACTAGGTGAAATGATGACCCCCCCCTAATCGGCGAACACATTTTTGTCAAATGATTATGACTAGTTGGGATCGTTTGGACCGCCCATTGGTCCGTTCGGTCCAAACGATCCCAACTAGTCCCAATCATTTGACAAAAATGTGTTCGCCGATTAGGGGGCTGAGAATAATTCTCTTAGTTTCAAAAACATAGTAGGGTAATTGCGTAACACGTTATCAGTAGCAATGGGTTTCATTTTGACAGTTCAACAGCATTCATGGCGGTATTTACGTTGTTTAGCAGATATATTTTCAAATATAAGGAGCAATGGAATAGCAATAAGGTTTAAAATGCTTCCAAATGATGGTAATGTTATGTTACGCAATTAGGGTGCTGATCTCAGTCTCTATCTGTCAAAAAATACCTTTAATTTTCCTACATAATTTGGCGCCGAGTGTCATCTTCATAAACTAAACTTGGGACATTTCGAGGGACTGGAACAATTTGCCTGCGGCGGTGTTTCCGTCGGACTACAATTTGAGTGTCTTCAAGGCTAGAGTGAATAGGCTCTTAATAAACTAGTGCGCTTTACCATCAACGATTGCGTCACTGCTTACCATCAGGCGGTATTGCTCTCAAGCGCTGGTTTATAAATTAATAAAAAAAAACTTATTTTAAGTTCAGTGAATCTTTTTGTTTCTATTTATTTCATTAAGAAAAGGATAGAAAATAACATTTTAGTGTAATCCTGTCAAATTAATCAGTCTAGACGCGAATATAAACATGGCGACCGAAAATATGCCAATTTACGCCAGGTGCGGACTAATTTATCAGGTCTAAACTAACACGTTATCTCCTGTCCTTTTCTTAATGAAATAGAAAGAAAAGATGCAATGCATTTAAATTTAGTTAGTTTGTGAAACTCAAGGGAATCGCGGCCATTGTCATTAGTTTGAGTGTAAATTTTTTGACATTTGTTTTCGCCGAGATGTGACTGCGATTAGATTTTGAAAGGAGTTTTTGACGGGAAGTTAAGATGAGTGTCACGCTCACTTTTCAATTGACTTTTAAATTATTTATAGTGTCGTTTACTAAATAAAAGCGCGTGATTTATGTAGTAAACAGTGCATTCAGTGAATAATTCATAAAGAACATTGAAATATCGCAGCATAGTGGCCACATCATGACTTTGCCTCAAACCTCCCTCATAGACGGTTCACGCGGCCATCTTTTTCAGCTGTCATTGACGATATCCGCCATTATTGTGAAATAAAAAGAAATACTATAATTTGTTACACGTGTTATTGACAAAATTGTGGTATCTATTCCACAGAGGCCATTGATCAAGAGTTGAAGTTAGATTTTGAAAATTTTCGATTAACGGAATTACCCTTCTGATTGTAAAAAATAAGGGCCTCCTTAACCAGTCCTTAGGATAATCACTGTCCTGTAGTGCCATTCAGTCAAAAAGATACCTTGAAAAATGCAAACCTTCACCCAACCACTATTTACTCTAGAGTCACGTCAGTTCACTTCATGCTCACACCACTTCAATTTATCAAAGTATTTTTAGTTAAAATTAGGCCGGCTGGACGATTAATTATGATTAGATATGGTTGACATTGCTTGAATGAAGTATTATATATACCTAACCGTCAAGGTAGTACTGCTCAGAAAGGTCTAAAGAAACAAATTTTAACATTCAAAAACGATCTTTATTACGAAGTTATAAATTACAATATCATACGTCGGCGGGTTCATTCTCAATTCTAGCTTCTTCTGCCTCTTTCATGAGAGGAGAAGAGCCACACAAACGTATATCTTTGGTGTACGCGATGACGCCCACAAAAAGACCAGATATGACTAACCAGATACCTCCCATGTAGAACGTCAGGTCCCAAGACCCGGTGACATCGTACAGCATACCTGGAAATAACAGGAAATTCTAAAATGTGTCTAGGGCTAAATTAAGCTTGGTCTATGAGAGCTAGTTCCTACCTCCAATGGGTGGTCCTACCAAATGTCCAATACCCTGACTCAACAGAATAAGTCCATATGCCACAGTAAAATTATCCAGAGGCATCAACTCCATCAGAATAGTCGGTGTATACGAATATGAACTGGCGAAGGAGAGGCCAAATATTGCTGATATGACAGCTAGGGCCCAGTAGTTAGTGATAAAGAAGGGGTACGCAGCTACAGAAGATCCGCAGATGATGAGGCAGACAGCGTAAGTTTTGGTCACGTTCAACCAAGGCTGATCGCCAGCCCAGCCGAGAGCCACCTATAAAAGGGAAAAAGAAAATTGCTTTAGGATGAAACTCTAGCATTTAAGCTTTTGTTTTTGATCTAAGGAACGTGACGAATTTTTAAATAGGTAGTCAAGCGATAAGGAAGTGTCCTTATTGTATTATCGTTGTATTCTTGGAGCAGTAGCTCTAAGAATAAATAGAAAATGAATAATAAGTTATTTTAGGAGAATAGAAGCCAGTTAGACATTCATGTTATTTATGGTGAGCACGTAGATAATCATAATATTATTGAAAACTAAATATATTTTATTACTAAAAGATATTTTCTTCTATTTTATCTCCATGACAATTTTGGCATAACGTTTAGTTGGATACAATATTTAGTAGGTACTTACAATTCCTATACTGCTAGCAACTCCAATTATAGCAATCATCATAGGCCCACCTTCCACATTCAATTCGTTCATGTAAGAATTAAGGAAGAAGTACGGAACGATGAACCACACAGAGAGTATCAGGGAAGACAGGTTGAACATTAAAAAATGGAACTCCGTGAACATTTTGAAGTCAAACATTGATTTTATTGCCATTCCAAAGCGGCTGTACCATCTCTGCAATACATAAAAAGAAATGTTAATACAATATAATCCAGTAAATAAAGTGGGTAGTTGTGTATGAAGTACCATAGGAACTTACCATTTCATCATCCGACTCAGAATAAAGGGACCAAGAAGAATTTCGATACATATCTGGCAAAGATGAAGCTCTAAGCTTGTACCTAGTGATAGACATCATGGCACCACGGTGCATCATGGTGGTTTTATACAAGGGCACATCTCTTAAGTAATGATGATCAGTAGATATTTGTCGAAACCAACTTTGCTCTTGTGGTTGCTGTTGTAGCGCCTTTGAATCTTTAGCAACAACTTTCTGCTTCGTAGAATTTATGTTTGTATTTGATTTCACACCTTCAGTTTTCACACCTTCGCTCTCACTTTTTTTTGCTTCTCTCTCTATCCCATCTTTCTGCTTCTTCGCTTTTATTTCAACTGCTAATTGAGCAAGCGGTGGGGCATTTGCTGTATTTTCAGTGTATACGTTGACCTCAGAATGCCTCCGCGTTAACACATCCGGATAATTATGCAGTATGATGTTGTACAACCGTTTGTTTTCCATTAATTTATTTATGACTTCAGTAGGAACCTGGAAAAATAAAAAAAATCTTATGGAAATGATTTTTTTAATGTTATGAACTAGTGTTTGACCACGACCCTACCTAGTGGTAAGCAGTGATGCAATCGTTGATGGTAAACCGCACAAGTTTATTATGAGCCTGTTCAGTCTACCCTTGAAGACACTAGAATTACAAACTGACGAGAAGACTGCTACAGGCAAATTGTATCAGATCTTTCAATGTGACCTACCTTTTCATTTTGTTGTACAAACGTCGGTAGATGTATAGCTGAATATATTCTCTTGTTCATTTGGTCCGCGTTTGCCTGTGTGGTCGCCTCTAACTCTTCAGCTTCCTTTATGGTCGATGCTAACGTCGCCAAAATGTATTCGGGGCTCTTTCCAGATTTTAACAAATTCTTTAATTCATCAGAGTCTAGATATGCTGATTCTCCTCCAATAGATCTTGAGGAAGTAGAACCAGCACTCGATGATTTCCTAGACCTAATTTTTGAAAGCCTGCGCTCTCGTTTTTGTTTGATTTCTAACCACTCTGGGTTCTTCATTAATGCTCCACATACACACATATTGAGTAGAGTACCAGCTAATAAAACAATAGTATTTCTCCAATCGTATATTTCTAAGAAATAATGAGTCATTGGTGAATAAATAAGCGTACCAAAACCTATACCGCATGAAGCTAACGATACAGCTAAGTTTCTCCTCTTATCAAACCAAAATGCTACCGATACTACAGCAGTTACGTATAAAATTCCCATAGCCAACCCACTAATAAAGCCAAAAGTTAAACACAACATTTCTACTGAGTTACTGACAGCAGCTAATAGGAATCCAATGGTAGATAGCACTCCAGCGGTCATGGTCATAACTCGGCATCCATATCTATCTACTAAGGCACTCATTATAGGACCCGCTAATAACGGGGTAGCGATAAAAAGACTGCCAATTAAGGATGTTTTTGATTGCGTAGTTTCGAAGTATATAGTAAATTCCTCATGGAGGAGCCCAAAGGAAAATGCCAGGCCATCGGCACATGCCGATACAAGGAAGGCTGACGCTACTACTACCCAACCCCACCCACCGTCTGGTATTGGAGGTAGTGCTACATTATCACTTTCGTCTGAACATATACTGTCTTTATCATCTAGGCCCTCGAACTTGACTCTTTCGACGGGTGACTCTGACTCCTCTCTAGTAAAATGGGCGACTATGTCTTTTTCTTCTGATTTAATGGAATTAATTGTGTTGATATCTCTATCGATGTGGGTGTTTGTATGGCCATTGTTGGATTCTTCTTTGAGTTTCTCAGCATCCTTTGTTTCAACCATGATTGTTTCGTTATAGCATACCGTTGAATTTATTTTTAAATTCCGCTGACCTGAAAACAAAATAAATAACACGTGAGTGTTTTATACCCTATATATATCCTAATTATTCATATCACATTAACAAGTATAATTAATAATTATTATACAACGGTTTCTTCAAAATACAAATTCTGAATGTGTAATAAAGCGAAATTATCCAAATAAATTGGCTGCTTTATAATTAGTGACACGTTTTATTCCCATAATTAGATGAAACTTAGTGTCATTAAGTTTTATCATCTACATCTAAATAAAATCCTACTTTATTAAGCCACAGCAATGAACGAACCTTGGTGGCACAATCACAACGCTTACTGTGAAGATTAGTAATTGTAGTGTGATGTCATCAGATCTTAGATAGATGCTAGTTTATATTGACCTAGTACTTATTATGCAATTGTAATGATAAACAGGTATAAGTAATTTTAATACCATATTTGGAAAAAAACTTTCCACTTAAATTTTCTTTCCTATCAAATGTCTCCCGGTTACACATCCCGTGGGCATACGACCGAATCACAGATAGAGGAAACCATGAGGACATTTTTGCGTAGGAAATGGCTATAAGATAGAGGAAGACCAAAGAAGTGGTAGATGAATGCATATTGATAATATGGTTAGAAATTTTGACTAACAGAGAATTGGAGAGAATGATGATTAAGAAATTAATTCTTCATTAGATGCTTTTGAAGAAATTGTAATAGTTTCACTAGTTGATAGCATAGAGTTTGTCGGATTCACATTCATCCGATTCTTTCCACGCAGCCAGCCCGGCTAAAAGTAGTTATATTGTCATGATGCTTCGAAATTTCAATCGATAACCGACCAACAGCACAACATGAGATTTAAATCTACCAATTGACTATTCCCTGTATATCTTACCGTGAAGACTAAGTTGATGTTAGTCTGAAGCAAATAGTCAAAAGTGTCAATTCTTAGTATCAGATGCGAACATCTTACTTTTTCCGCATAAAACCAAGTTAAGTTAAGTCAAGATTCAAGATCAATCTGAATCGAGAATATCGACGGACAGAGTTCAGATCTAGTTCGCAATCTCTCCAACATCTCAAACTCGAATTCAGATTGGATGCAGGATAATGCCGTGCAGTGCAGAACTGCTTTAATTCAATAACAGTGAGACGTTTATAGAGCCTATAGAGGTCCACTGCAGGACAAAGGCTTACCCGGCTTTCATTACATTGAGGGGGTTAGCCATAATCCCCATGCTTGTCCGTCGGGTTGCGGATCGCAGTAATTTGATATTCCACAGGAGAAGCGCCTCTGCTCGCTTCCCTGGTGAGAGTTCCCTTAGTCGCTTCTTACGACACCCACGGGAGGAGGATATGGTCGAATAACAACACAATTATCGTTTATTTAGATTAAGTAAACGATAATAGGGTTGTATCCAAGGTATGAAAATCAAAAAAATAATTAGTCCGTCTTATAGATAATAAAAAAAAAAAATGGTTGCCTGTAAAGTCGGTTTTACGGGCGAAGATTTTACGTGACAACGTCTTTTTCTCGGTAGAATATTTATTGATATGAATATAATTAAATTGCACAATAGGAACAAGGAATTGAATGAAAATAAGAATTGCACAAATTTTAACTATAGAAATATATTTTGTTTACTAAAACATCGGTGACTCATCGTAACGTTACCGAGCGTTACACTTTTTCATAAGTGACTCCCAGCCGCAACCTAATTTAAGACGTTGTCACGTCAAAAAATAAGACTCGAATTTTTTATTTTGTCGAAATTACCAAAAACTACTGAGACGTTTTAAAGTTATTACGTCACGCCGTGGTATATTTTGTTCCACGGCGTGACGTCATGCGACATTTCAAATCAATATATCTTCCTAAGTATTTGAATGAAAGAAAAAATAAAAAATACGTGTTCAATATTTTTTATAAATCTATCTGATGGACATTAAATTATTTTTTAGGATACAACCCTATTGTGTTGTTATTTGACCATATGTCGATCATAATCAACTCGCTGTTAGTTATATTGAACGAATGCATATATTATGTGTCTAACGTCTGACCCAGCCAGTTAGATAAAGCATGTGCCTAATAGGACCCCTTTTAACGAAACGTGACGACTATGGCATATGGTGCCATTCGCACCCAAGTGCAGGGCTGATGGGGGCGCGATGACTTCAAAATGGTCAGGTTGAATGGGTGTTAAAACACACCTTGAACTGGAGCCGACAGTTGATAGGTCATCTCATTAGACTTTAGCTGACTGACAATACTGACTAACTTTTTGTAAATTTTGAATGATTTTTTTTTACACATTTAACACAAGAACAGTCCAATAACGAAAACAAGAATAATTTCACACCAAATCTTGTTGGAATTTTACTTGAATTGATTGAAATGTCCTACATATTTTACCAATAGTTACCATTTTTGAAAATTTGTTGAGTTAACTACGGATCAAAACAGCAGCTACTAACTGACCGACTCAACCTCAATTCAAAATTGCGAGTTTTCGTGTGTGTTTTTAAAGAGTAGACAGGTTTGGAATATATCGTTAACAGGGTTAATCGTCGCAATCAATGAAAGATTAGCGGATAGTAGTAAGTTTATCAATAATAATGTTTATAGATATCAAACGTGTGCCAATTCTACTTTTAATTTCGATGTGATGGGCGCGGCTAAAATACAACATAAGAATCAAAAGTGCCATAAAATGTTCAATAAAATATCAAATAAATTACATATTGATTTAGATTTTTAGACATTGGCTTCGATTCTCTTTTCACACACTAAAAACAAATTTTAAGTTCAGTGCATTTTTTTCTTTCTATTTCATTTAGTATAGGACAGAAGATAAATACTAGTTTAGTTCTGTCAAATTTAGAAAATATACAGTTTAGTTTCTTCTTCAGCCTATACATAGATGCCCCTGATATGGACAAATACCTCCCCCAAGGCTTTCCACAATGACCGGTCTTGTGCCGCCCACATCCACCGGTTTCCCGCGACCTTCACCAGGTCATCGGTCCACCTTATTGGGGGCCTCCCCACGCTGCGTCTTCCGGTACGTGGCCGCCACTCCAGAACCTTACTGCCCCATCGGCCATCGGTTCTCACGAGCAATGTGCCCTGCCCACTGCCACTTAAGTTTAGCGACTCGCAGAGCTATGTCGGTGACTTTGGTTCTTCTGCGGATCTCCTCATTTCTAATTCGATCACGCAGAGAAACTTCAAGCATAGCTCTTTCCATCGCCCTTTGTGTGACTGTGAGCCTTCGTATGATGCCCATTGTGAGCGACCACGATTCACTGGTCAACGACTTTAGTCTTGAGACACTGTGGTATTTTGGACGACGAGAAGATGCAGCGTTCGGGAAGCTACGCTAAGCTTCCCGAACGCTGCCCGAACTGGATTCGACGAGACACCTCTTTCTCGAAGTTGGACCTACTTAGTTGGACTGTTTGTCCCAGGTATATATACTAGTCAAAAACTTCGAGTGCAGAGCAACCAACTAGAATTGGAGTGGGTGCGGCATGAGAGTTCGACATGATCTTCGTCTTATCCATGTTCATCCTTAGACCCACTTGTTGGGTAGCTTATAGTTTAATTTAGATGTGATTAAAAACATCGCATTTTAAAATACACCAATTTACTTCAGGCGCTCACTAATTTGATAGGTATAAAATGTACTGAACTTAAATTTTGTTTAGGTAGGACTAAAGTGTAATTTTTTTTGGTACCCTTAGGGTAAAAACGGGACCCTATAAATAATTACGCTTTGGTCATACCTAAATTAAATTTAAGTTAGTTTTAGTAAAGACTACATGGATGGATGCGTGCAGCACAAGACCGGTCATTGTGGAAAGCTTGGGGGGAGTCCTTTGTCCAGCAGTGGACCTCTATAGACCGAAGAAGAGGAAGAAAGACAGTGTAAATTTTGCTAGACAGTGTAAATTTTGCTAGACAGTGTAAATTTTGCTAGACAGTGTAAATTTTGCTAGACAGTGTAAATTTTGCTAGACAGTGTAAATTTTGCTAGACAGTGTAAATTTTGCTAGACAGTGTAAATTTTGCTAGACAGTGTAAATTTTGCTAGACAGTGTAAATTTTGCTAGACAGTGTAAATTTTGCTAGACAGTGTAAATTTTGCTAGACAGTGTAAATTTTGCTAGACAGTGTAAATTTTGCTAGACAGTGTAAATTTTGCTAGACAGTGTAAATTTTGCTAGACAGTGTAAATTTTGCTAGACAGTGTAAATTTTGCTAGACAGTGTAAATTTTGCTAGACAGTGTAAATTTTCAGGGATGATGTATTACTGTTGTTACTTAACAATAAATCATACTAAAAAAAATGTATATATATATGTCGCTATACATAGCGCTGTATACGAAAAAATTTAAGTTAGTTTTAGTAAAGACTACATGGATGGATGCGTGCAGCACAAGACCGGTCATTGTGGAAAGCTTGGGGGGAGTCCTTTGTCCAGCAGTGGACCTCTATAGACCGAAGAAGAGGAAGAAAGACAGTGTAAATTTTGCTAGACAGTGTAAATTTTGCTAGACAGTGTAAATTTTGCTAGACAGTGTAAATTTTGCTAGACAGTGTAAATTTTGCTAGACAGTGTAAATTTTGCTAGACAGTGTAAATTTTGCTAGACAGTGTAAATTTTGCTAGACAGTGTAAATTTTGCTAGACAGTGTAAATTTTGCTAGACAGTGTAAATTTTGCTAGACAGTGTAAATTTTGCTAGACAGTGTAAATTTTGCTAGACAGTGTAAATTTTGCTAGACAGTGTAAATTTTGCTAGACAGTGTAAATTTTGCTAGACAGTGTAAATTTTGCTAGACAGTGTAAATTTTGCTAGACAGTGTAAATTTTGCTAGACAGTGTAAATTTTGCTAGACAGTGTAAATTTTGCTAGACAGTGTAAATTTTGCTAGACAGTGTAAATTTTGCTAGACAGTGTAAATTTTGCTAGACAGTGTAAATTTTGCTAGACAGTGTAAATTTTCAGGGATGATGTATTACTGTTGTTACTTAACAATAAATCATACTAAAAAAAATGTATATATATATGTCGCTATACATAGCGCTGTATACGAAAAAATATTTGTGTGACCCATATTAACTGAAATATTAGGTACTTCACTTAACTATGGGTGATATTATTATTGGATTCATAATCACTATCGTCACACTGCTAGCGCACGCTAGTAAGTAAACTTAATAAATAAAAAAATGTCTCGTGGAAAAGGCCTATTACAGTGTAAACGAATTTATAAATGACATGCAATCTAATAATGAGAGATGACATTATTGTATTTGGTTATTGACTTGATTTGTTTTTAACTAGTGGTTATTTATTGTTTGACATATTTATAAATTTTCAATTTACCTGTCCATGACGAAATTCCCTGACATTTATTATCTTTATGACTTTTTTTATTTATTTTGTTTCGAATGAATTAATGAAATTTAGATGATTATTAGTAATTGTACAATAAGTTGAGACAAACACCAATTAAAACTGCATGCCGTCAGGCGGATTATGGAGATACCAAACTATTTTATGTATTGATGTTTCTAATAAACATTTTCGCAATAAATGAGTTTGAGCTTATGTAGTTATATGGGTAGCCGATTTATTTAATGTGTATTGAACGATAATTGACCAAGACTACAGGCTGGCTATCGTCACCTCCCATAACTACATGGTATGGTGTATGACGTTAGCGGAAACATTTGTAAATTTGGTTTAAAATATATCATATTCATTAGTTTTTTTTTTATGATTAACTCAAAAAAACTGGGTGAAATTCATAATGAACATTTCACCATCATTCTCGTTCCCTTAAACCATTTTTTTTGTGGTTGGTGTAACGTAACGTAGCGGTTTCTCACACATAAGCTTTGATTCAGTGGGAATATAAGGATGGAAAGTATCCTCTGTCGCAATCCAGGTCATGGTTTATCGCTTCGTTAATTACCTACGTTCATAGTTCATACATGGTCCGTTCGATTTTGTTTAAATCTCAACGTGAAATGTTACGTGAAGTGTTCTTACATTAATTTATTATTCTCCTGTCTCCTTCATCGTCGTTATTGTCATCAGCCTTATTTTGCCCGTCCCAATGCTGGGCACAGGTCTCCTTTCATACAGTGATAGATTGAGCGTAATCACCACTCTTGCTCAATACGGGTTGGCGATTTCAGACTTAAAAAGTCCAGGTTTCCTCAAGATTCACCTTTCTTCACCTTGTAATCAGTCAGTGTTGTCCAGATATACTTAGAAAGTACCTACATATAACTTTAGAAAAGTTACATCAATTGGTACTTGCCTGGCCTGGAATCGAACCCGCACACTCATACTTGAGAGGCTGGCGTTTTAACCACTAGGCCACCACGACTCCTGCCTCCTTATCCCAATTCATTCGTGGCCGGCAAATGTCTTTTTCTTCCACACTTCTCTATTAAACATCATCTCCTTGCATCACCCCTTCTTAACTTTATCATTATGCACATATTTCAACCATTGTTTCTTTGCACACTATTGTACACACTATTCTATACACTATTGTTATTGTTACAAATAATGACATACAAAAAGAAAAACTAAAACTAAACGGAACTAATTTACCATTAAGGGAGATTCGAAGCCGTAGATTTAGGAAGTACAACAATGAAATCCTAAATCTATGATTGAAGCAGTGATTCGTCTGTTAAGAAGTGTTTTATAGGTTAGTAACTTCTTTATTAATAGACCATGAAAATTATTTTTAAATCCATATATAATGATTCCCTTATTCACAAAATAAACTTAATTTAAGTTCAGTGAAACTTTCTCTTTATTATTACATTAAGGAAAGCTCAGAAAATAAGTAACATTTTAGTCCTGCTGTCAAATGAGTACGCACTTAACGCCAATCTACATAATATCATATTTTTAATCGCGTCTAAACAGTCTATGGAGTACCTTTATTATTTTCTACCTTTTTTTAATAAAATAGAAAATCAAGATGTATTAAACATAAAATTTGTTTAGTTTGTGAATTGTGTGATTCGGCACTAACTTTCATATTTGTCAAATTTCAAGCCCCCGAATGAACTAAGAATGAAATATTGCGTTTAATATTTGCATGCCATTGAGTAATAAGTACCATAATGTGACAAGCTCGTGTTATTAGAATGGGCTCTACATATAGTCGCCATTCAAAGAAATGGACTTATGTGTGACTCATTCATATTGACTCATACATCGGCCTTTCATTTTCCTAATAAAGGGTGTATCTGACATCGACGCACAAACGATTACCATGGATCCAGTACACGATTCTGAACCCCCCAGTGGTGGAATTTTCGTCGGCATTTTCATGATTTAAAAAAAATAAACAAGTGTAGTTTTTTTTCACTTTAGACCGTTCATAATTGCTATACTTTTATAACCCTATAAGATTTTAAAGTAAAAATTAATTAATTCACTAATTACACAAAAAAGCGCATTGAAAACAAAACTCGAAAAACAATCTTATCAGCTGATTTAATAGAGTTCACACCAGGGATCAACGTCATAACTACAAACCCGCACGGAGGCACGCTTGCAACGTTCAAAGGCCGAGCCGTCAATTTTTTTAAACATTGTTATTTCTGTAACTGTTAATTAGGGACATAAATGACTATCATAGTAGTGGCATGCGGTCTAGCCTTTTCGCGAAGTTTGCGTTACGATGTCAGATACATCCTGTATATTGACGTCGGTTTTCAGTCCAACTAAACGCAGCTGAAAGTTTTTACATGTAGTTATTTCCATCTGATCTTTTTAATGTCATCCATTCCATTCATCTAGTAGTAAACGGAGTAGTAAACGGTTGGACCAATTTTTTGGAAATTTTGCACTAAGGTGGTTTATAACAAGGATTAGGGCAGGACGCAGCTAATTATTGTTTTGTAGCAATATTTGTTAGATTAGGTATATTAAATAGTTATTTCCAATAATCGCAATTCCTACTGGTTTTCCTATGGGATAATAAAATTTAAGTTATTCCGGCTTCGAAATAAACTTTCGAAGAGAATAAGGAACTGGAACAAGTTAGGGTAGATTATTTATTTTAAAAAAGTTTAGATTATTTTGCGTAAACTGTGTTATTCCACCTGAAATGCAATGAATTATGTATAAATGGTAAACAAGAGAATGCCGCCGATTCTCTTGAAACTAGACTAATTTTAAGTTCAATGCTTATTTTTCTTTCTTCTCCATTTAGAAAAGGATAGAAGATGATGTATTAGTTCACTCCAGTCAAATTAAGATACATCATAAACAATTCAGACGCGATTAAAAACGTGGCGACTAAAATGACATTGTTGACATAATTTTTTTTTTTGCATGCAATTGATACCTTCATATTCTTTAAAGGTAGGTAATTACGCACAATCCTGTGTAATGCCCCGTCTACACGCTCCGTCTTACCTGCGAGCATGCCTGTGCAAACCAGCGCAGGTAAGCGCGTGTATGGACGACAAGGCGGTAGACCTGTGCCCAGTAGTGGGACGATAGAAAGGTTGATGAGGTCTTGTATATGTTTAACATGTGGACATTGTATTTAAATAAGACTGTAACATCATTATACCATGTTTAAGGCAAATAAAGAGAAGTCTTTAAGTCTTTATTTGCCTTGAATATGGTATAATGTTGTTACAGTCTTATTTAAATATGCACCTGACGTAAATTGTTATAATTTTAGATAAGATTTACTTAATTAATCACTTAAGTCTTTATTTGCCTTAAATATGGTATAATGTTGTTGCAGTCTTATTTAAATACGCACCTGACGTAAATTGTTATAATTTTAGATAAGATAAGACTTAATTAATTAATAATTTTAATTTGACAGGACTAGACTGATATTTATCTTATGTCCTTTTCTTAATGAAATAGAAAGAAAAACAAGCAGTGAACTTGAATTAAGTTTAGTAAAAACCTGTATAAGCCTGTATAAAGTTTGGTTTGCCAAAATTATGTTTACGTTTGTTCCTCCTTTATACCGCGTACATCGAGGGACTGGAACAATCTGCCGGCGGCGGTGTTTCCGTCGGACTACAATTTGAGTGTCTTCAAGGCTAGAGTGAATAGGCTCTTAATAAACTAGTGCGCTTTACCATCAACGATTGCGTCACTGCTTACCATCAGGCAGGATTGCGGTCAAGCGCTGGTTTATACTTTAATAAAAAAAAAATACATTTCTTGCTAAAATGCTAAGTATTTTGGCGATCGAAATTAAGCGGAAAATTGTAAGAGAAGTGACATAATACGTCAATTGTTTTCGAAGAAGCAAGATCCTATAATTTAACCTCAGTGCCTCAGTGTGTAGACGTTAGAATTGGTTTTTTGGTAAAGTGGTTGCAAGCGCTGTCTGTTGATTGGTCTAGGATTCCAATAACCGAGGACGTGATGTCGCAGAAGGAAGCTGCGGAACGGGAGAGGGAGATCTCAACTCCCTTTCCGGGCCGCAGAACACGCACCGGGCGCCGAGGAAGGGCGGATAACGCCCTCTTCCGCCCCATGAATGGGTCCAGGGGCGAGGGACATGGGGAAGTTCCCGCCCCCTATTGATGGACCCCGAGGCGGAGGCGCGCACGAGTGTCGCCGTGCGCCTCTGTGGCGATGCACGGGGTAGTTTAACACCCCACGTGCTGGAGACGAGGCCCGGACAGACCGGGCCAGCACGATGGTGTGGGGCCGTGGAAGAATTTAGACTCCCGCGGCCCCACGCGCGCTCGTGATAGAAGACACACCGGGGTGGTTTTAGTCAGTAAAAGTCTGACATACCCCGTCGCCCACCCCAGGGCGGCGGGCATCCTATGAGGATTTCCACCCCGGAAAAAAAAAAGGATTCCAATACCTGTAGGGTAATTGCGTAACACACTATTAGTAGTAATGGGTTTCTCTTTGACAATTCAGCTACATTTATTGCGTTATTTATCTTGTTGAGCGGGAACAGTTTTAGAACATACCTATGGAGAAATGGGTTGGCAATATGCTTCAAAATGATCCCAATAGGGATGTATCCAAGGTATGAAAACAAAAAAAAAATAATTAGTCCGTCTTATAGATAATAAAAAAAAATTAAGACCCGTATTTTTCATTTTGTCGAAATTACCATAAATTACTGAGATATAGCGTATTAAAGTTACGGAGTGGGGGCTAATTACGTCACGCCATGGTATATTTTGTACGACGGCGTGACGTCATGCGATATTTCAAATCAATATATCTTCCTAAGTAACTATTTGAATAAAAGAAAAAAGAAAAAATACGTGTTCAATTTTTAGAAATCTATCTGATGGACATTTAATTATTTTTTAGGATACAAGCCAATTGATAGTAATAGATATGTAATTATGTTACGCTATTAGAGTGCGGATCGGAATATCTAATGTTATTGGGATTTTAACAGAACATATTGTAAACGAGTTACCAGTTCTATTACATACGATGATAAGCAGTTGAAAACATTTGTTTTAATTCCGCCGGTACACATTATTAACTTTTGATAAATTATTGTGAAATTCTGCAAAGTGATTGCGTAACACTATCATTAGCAATGGGTCTTATTTTGACAGTTCTACAACATTCATTGCACTTTTTTGTTACGAACATAGAGCAATATGCTTCAAAATAATACAAATTGTGAATAATAATTCTCGGTGGTAGGCCATAACATCGACCGCCGGCAGAAGTTACCACCCACCAGACAAAGCCTTGCTGCCAAGCGATTTGTCGTGTTTCGGCATGATGTCTGGTGAAGCCGTACGGAGGACGGGTCTGAGCAGTTGTGTTGCGATGTGTGCCGGGTACGATGCGCCTAATGTTGTTGTGTTGGGAGTTTGGTCGTGGAGGGTCTTCAGATCAGTCTCCCTTTGGCGCAGCATCGTTGGTCGTGTTGAAGGGTTTAACATTGCATCACCTCGCTCAACTGCCATCTTCCTTCCTATTCGCTCAGTTTTTCTGAGTGAATAGGCTCTTAATAAACTAGCGCGCTTTACCATCAACGATCGCATCACTGCTTACCATCAGGCGGGATTGCGGTCAAGCGCTAGTTTATAATTACTAAAAAAAAATAATAATAATAGCGTTATGCATTAAGGATGCGGATTAGGTTTTTCGAAGTTGTTCGAAAGTGATACCGTGGCCCGTGGCCGTGGTACACAGGCAGGTGAAGTAACACGGGTGGGTTTTAGTCAGTAAAAGTCTGACATAGTTCTGCGCCGCCCTGAGCGAGATAGGTTATTTAATTATATCCCACCCACAAAAATAAGGTTGTGGATTAGTTAACATTCAAGGTGTGAGTTGAATTATAACGTGAATATCTAATACAAATAAAGATAAAAAGGGCGAACTAGATAACAGACCCTACAAAATAATTTACACTTTTACAATCCATACTAATATTATAAATGTGAAAGTGTGTTTGTTTGTTTGTTTGTCCTTCCTTCACGTCGTAGCTAAGCAATCAATCAACCTGATTTTTGGCATATATAGTTAGTTGAAAAGATGGAGAGTAACATAGGCTACTTTAAGTCCTAAAAAAATCAAGTTCCCAAGGGAGATTACTGGAATATTTGTATGTGTACACCAAATATATCCTTACTAATATTATACATCGGAAAGTGAGTTTGTTTGTACCACTTTCACGCCGTAACTCCTGAACCGATTGCTTTGAAATTTTGCAGACGTAAAGTTAGAAGTCCGGATTAAATAATAGGGTACTTTTTATCCCGAAAAAAATTGATATTCCCGAGAGAAATCTAAAAAGCGCGATATAACCGAAGTTAACGCGGGCGAAGCCGCGGGCGGAAAGCTAGTTATGTTTATGCAAGCTTTAGTCGCACCCCTTGGTTTCAATATCGGAATAAAAAGTACTTTATAATATATATCTGGCTATAATCTATCTGTCTACCGAATTTCTTCTAAATCCTTTCAGTAGTTCTTGGGTGAAACAGTAACACGTATAATCTATCCATCTAAACTTTCACATTTATAGATAATATTATCCCCTTATTCATAAACGTTGCTTATAGTTAACTTGTGATTCATTATCAACCTTTTTATCGTCCAACTGCTGGGCACAGGTCTCCTCTCATACAGAGAAGGATTGAGCGTAATCACCACGCTTGTTCAATGCGGGTTGGCGATTTCAGACTCAAGAAGTTTTCCTTCACCTTCAGTCATTGGTGTCCAAGATATACTTAGAAAGTAGGTAGGTACATAACTTTATAAAGTTACATTGGTACTTGCCTGACCTGGAATCGAACCCGCGCACTCATACTTAAGAGGCTGGTGTTTAGTGATTAGTGATTCTTTAAACATTCATTTTATACGTTTTAACGTCACTTTACTTTAAATCATCGTTTATGAATAAACCCCTTACAAACTGTGGTGTTTATTCATAAACAATGATTAAAATTAAGTGACGATAAAAGAAATAATTTGATACTAGTATTTAGTAGTATGATTGGTTTTCAGACTTTTGATATTCTGTGTAGCTACCATGAATTTACATTACGAGACTCGATTGTCGATATCGAGCGCGTTTGACTCATCGATTGGCTCGCTTCAAGGTTGTAAGAACTCTCTACCAATGAGAGCGCCAAACGCGCTCGATAACAACAATCGAGTCTCGTAATGAAAACTCATGGCAGTTACACTGACAACCCGTGCCTAATGAGTGAAAGCCGGGATAAACTGCTTACTATGCTTTCCTCTGAACCTATTCGTAAAGGTCAGCCATCCATGGGCCAATCGCGGCAAGCAATTCCACGACACTTTGGCACTGTGTCTGAGCGAGCTACTGCTGCGCTGTGTGTCATCATAAGTTCAAGTCCCGCACGGAAAAAATATTTAAGGGGTATAGTTTCAAAACCCGCAAAGTCAATTTTTTACACGTATTAATATTTTTATGTCTCTAGTAACTCCGATCTTTTCATGTTAATTTAATGAAGTTACAAAACGTTTGTGAAACGATCAATTTGTCGAAAGGCATAGCAACATAATTATTTAAATAATGCTACAACAATTTATCACAAATTTTCTATTCCTGGATTTTTAACGTCACTGGACTTAGTGGGTTTTGAAACCATACCCCTCATACCTACAACCACCCTTGGCTAATTGAAAATTCATTTTCAATGATGATGCAGATAATGCTAAAGGACGTATGTTGGACGTATGCCTACAGCGGCATCGTGGCTGAGGAAATATCAATATTAATATAATATATTGTTATCATATTTTTAAGTAATATTTTCTATACGTCCCATAAAAATCCCTTGCTAGGCCCTGCCGCCAGTGGACAGCCTTAAATGTCCACTTCGCACCACAAAAATAATACCGGAACCCTAACAGATCACAATATGTTTTGTCTGTCTGTCCACTTGATTGTATAAGGTGACACGACATCACGATTGGACTAAGACACTGAATACACACAAAGTTGCGGCACTGAATTTCTGCTACTTACTAATATTAGCCGAATAGATCGGAACGTAAAAACAGCCGCGGAAATTTGGTCGTATGCCTTCGGAATAGTTTATTTAAACTTCAAAATAATGTTTGTATATGCGTTCAGGACTCATAAAGACAGAACCCAAAAAATGCGAATAACTAAACGTCTACCGAAATTCATTCAACATTCTGAGGTCACCAGGCAAACAAATTAATAAAAACCACGAAGAATTTTCACAGAACTTACTGTTTTTGTTGATAAGAGTTAAAATCCAATCACTTCACACATAATGTCACTGTTTACACAGTTTCTAGATAAGTAAGTAGGTACCTACTATACTATCAATATCGTTTAAGTAAACAAAACTTATTATGTGCGACACGTCATGCCGGCTTCGCGCCCACCACGAGACTGATGTTAAAAGTATAATGAACTGATGGCTTCGATTTTCAAATATTCAAACTTGAATGAAAACTACTAAATTTGGTTATGTTTATATATGAGAGGTATGTTTGACTTGGGATATTTTTGTATTACAGCTAAATTAAATGATTAAACATGGATATTCCTGGGTACGTATGAGTGACATAATCATCCGTTTTCTGGTATGAAATGGATAATTTATGCTAGTTTGGAGTGAATTATCAGTCCGCCCCACGTGGCACGTTGTACTGACCACATGGTCTTTTATAGGTATGCATGGGCGTGGGCTGCCCCCCTGGAAATCTTACAGAGCATGTATGAACTCCCCTAATTATACAGGATCATTTGTGTCTATTTGCATTTAATTAATTAATTTAATCATTATTCATTCAACCATTAATTTGAATGTAGATGTGCTTGTGTAGTAGCCGGGGATGATTCAATAATACAATTTTCCTCAGCACCTCCCCAGTATTGATAATAATCTCGCAGAACGAAGACCACACGGGAAAAACAAAGAATGTCAAAAAAGTACAATTAAGAGAAAATCAGTTTTATATAGTTTCAAAGTCTATATTTCTTTCATTTTGGACTCTTTTAAGTGAAATATTGAAACAACTTATTACTATGTTAACATATGCTTTGCCTGTACTTCTAAAACTTGATTTGTTTAAATAAGTTTTAAATTTTGGTTCAGAATCTGAAATTAGTGACTATACTCCATAGCATAAACCATCTATGTCATTGACATTCCTGGTTTATGCATTGCATTGACATTTACTATTACAGCTCAATTATAAGAAATATTTATATTATAGAAATGTTACTTTTATAATACATAATAATAATATATTAAACATATATATCTAACATTTAAAAAAGAAATATTTTGGTTTCATAGTGTTTGAATGATAATTTTTTTAATTTTCTTTTAAATAAATTATTCTTTAAAACAAAATAAAAAAAATATCATTCAAACACTATATAACTAATAAATTGTTATAAATCTATTAACATGTATTTAATAATATCTTTTTGAAACTTATTTTACTACTAAACAATCACTATTTGAACCTTATAAATTGTTACAAACTTAATAAGTATTTAATAACATCTCTTTGAAACTTATTTTACTACTACATTATGGTAATAAGACCCCCCCTAATGTGGAAGTGAATTAAAATAACGTTTTGCTTGATGTGAACAAAACTCCTTTAGAACTTGAAGATCGCTGTATTTTTCTTTGGTGATTGCCAGTGGTTCTGAAAACATAATAAGAAATATTAATTAAATTCAAATACCTACTGTAATTATACAGAATTTATAAAAAAAATATATTTGTTGCTAAACAAATAACAAACCTTGGTAAGCTGATGGTGGCATATAAAATTCGTTTTCCTGACATTTTGGCATAACTAATTGATTCTTCTTGTTTTTCTGAGTTATAATGCTATTGTAGAACAGCCCATTGTAGTTAGGTCTGTACTGAATAGAACCTTTGTCAGAAGAGGTTTTAAACCATTGAGTTATAATGTACTACGTACTAGAGAAGGCGCCTCAAACAGATTGTTTGTAACACGAGTTAGAGCGCACTCACTTAAAGTCACTTAGTTTGTGCCGATCGCTTGCTGCAACGTGACACGTTTGAGTGAAGTTTTGTTTTTTAAATTATGCCTTCGTGTGCGTTGAGATACTGTTCAAACAATTCTAGAAATATAAGTAAAAGTCAAGGAGTGACTTTTCACCAGTAAGTTCATTCATTATCTTTAAAACACGCTTAATTTAATTAAAATTTTTCAAATACAACGCGTCACCTCGGTGGCAGCCATGTTTACTTGAATGTCAAAGAGTAAAACATTTGTATGCGCAGACCTGACACTATCGACCTACAAGTTTACATAATTAATGGCAGTAAAATATTAATTTTAAATGACGATAATAATATAAATGCAATAAAATTAATATTCTTTTATTATTATTTGGATTTAAAGATTTCCGCGGCCGTGTTATGGAACAAGAGAATCATGGATCAAATTTGTTCAGAAGAATCGCAGCGAAGAAACGTGGTTACCTTCAGATTATTCACGTATATGTTCCGTGCATTTTCAAGATAATGACAAATACACCACAATGACAGGAAGAGTGAGCAAAAAATGATCAAACTGTGGATTACTATACTAAACGGCAGAAATTTACGAAACTTATATTACTAAAAGGAAATTAAAATATTATTACAGTTTAAATACTTTTTTTGTTTATTCTTTGAGCAAGTACACACGTAGGCATAATAATAAAATTATGTCGCATCTGCACGCATTGATTGTTATCTATGAGAACATAACACCCCCCGCTTGTCCCGCGCGTACCCCGCCGTCATCTAGTGCGCGCCATATGTTTTGTTTGAGATAGCTTCTCTAGTACGTAGTACATTATAGCTCAATGTTTTAAACTCCCGAATTTCCTGAATTTTAAATGGAGCTGTCTTCTTGTAGTTTCCATTTGATAGAAAATCTACCCAGTTGCGTACTATTTCTGGTTATTGTTCTACATTTACAACAATGAAAGGTTCAGGTTTAGATCGAGCAACTCAAAGTGTCAAAATGACAACGACGGTTTTTAACGTTTGACGCGCGGACATAACCGTTTCTTGCCATGGACAAACAAATACAAATTGTACTATAACTATAACAGTTGACTACGATGATTTTACCCAATTCTGATTTTTGTAATAAAATGTTTCCCTAAAAAGCTAACAGATGGCATTAAAAAGTCAGTTTCACAAAAAAGGTGACATTCATTGTTTTTCCCGTGTGGTCTTCATATATGCACTCCCCTAATTACTAAAGAAAGTATGAACGAGGATTTATCTCTATTTTTAAAAAAAATCGCGTGGCACTAAAGTGCACAAAGATTACGCACTCTACAAATTTGACTTGACCCCAACAACTCTAAGCCTGACTTGCCCCAAAACCAGAAGCTGGCGTACCCAGCTTCTGGCTTTGGGGCTTCAGTCAAGCATTTATCTCTCCATAATCCATTTTAAAAATTAATATTAGTGAGGCATTCATTACGAGAACATTATGATCTAACGCAATGAGTCAGTAGTCATCACATAAAAACCGGCCAAGTGCGTGTCGGACTCACGCGCAAAGGGTTCCGTACCAATGATTTAAGTATGAAATTAAAGGATTTAAGTTTTTTGTGTGAAAGATTACGCGTAATAAGCGGTTTACGATTTACGAGGTATTAAAAAAAACTACTTACTAGATCTCGTTCAAAACAATTTTCGTTGGTAGTTTTTATAGTAATGTACATCATATATTTTTTAGATTTTTTATTTTCTTATTTTAGAAGTTAGAGGGGGGGGGGGGGGGGGAGCTTTTTCCACTTTGGAATCGTCTGTCACGCAAACTATTCGGTTTAGAAAAAAAAATTTTTTTGAAATCTCGATATCATTTTTGAAGACCTATCCATAGATACACTTAGGTCTAAGATGAAAAAAAAAAATTGAGTTTCAGTTCTAAGTATGGGGAGCCCCCAATATTTTTTTTGTGCATCAAAATCTTAATGCGGTTCATAGAATACATCTACCTACCAAGTTTCAACAGTATAGCTCTTATAGTTTCGGAAAAAAATGGCTGTGACATACGGACGGACAGACTCCGTTTTTTGCCATTTGGCTACGGAACCCTAAAAAGGATATTAGGTACCAACGCTGCGAACTAATTACTCTCATTGCAGTCTGCAGGAACGGGATGAATGATGCCATTACTATTTTGGTAGATATGTTATTTTTGATGAGGATTACTTAATTAGGTACGCACTTATTTAGCTAATCTCAATGAAAAATACACTTATTGTGTAAACACACGATGAAGGACATTAACAATGTTCTTCAAAATCGTTCTGATTGATTACTTCATATCTATACTTAATATACAAGGTGTCTCAAAAGTAAGTTCACATTTGCTTATCTTATTACGCGAAAGCAACTATTCTGAGGGGCGCGGGGGGTATGTCAGTCGGTAGTCTGGCTCTTGGGAATTTAGTCGCTATGGAGCGTTTCTCTGGTGCGGACCGTGCGTTGTGCGTACGTGAGTTTTACAAAAACGGTAATTCGGCGACTGTAGCGCGTAGAAAATTCTGCAGTATTCGACATATTCGTCACTTAAATGATGCGCCTAGCACTCGTCTCATTGCAAAATGGGTTGAGAAGTTTGAAGAGACTGGGTCAACTCTGGAGAAACCAAAATCTGGGCGACCAAGAACATCAAGAACAGCCGAAAACGTGGACAGTGTTACTCAGTCTATTCGAGATGATCCAAACCTCTCGATTCGGAAGCGTGCTGTTGCTTTAAATGTGCGCAGATCTTCATTATGCCGCATTTTACACAAAGATTTAAAGCTGCACCCGTACAAAATTCAGTTAGTGCAAGAACTGAAGCCTCAAGATGCTGGTCAGAGGCTTGCCTTTGTAAATCAGATGATTGAGCGCTTTCCAACGTTCACCAACATCTTGTTTTCCGATGAAGCCCATTTTCACCTGAATGGGCATGTAAACAAGCAAAATTGTCGTTACTGGAGTGCAACCAACCCAAAACAAAAACATCAGAAACCGCTACATTCACCCAAAGTCACCGTATGGGCAGCGATGTCGGCGCGAGGAATTATCGGCCCTTACTTTTTTGAAGATGGAAGGGGACGCACACTCACAGTGAATTCAGAGCGTTATGTGGAGATGTTAGACGAGTTTTTCGTACCCCAACTGCAAAACTTTCCTAGTTACATCCAAAGAACATGGTTCCAGCAGCATGGAGCAACTTCACACACGTCCAACAGATCTCTGCCTCGAGTTCGAGAAATTTTTCCGAACAAATTAATCTCCAGGCGAGGTGACATAAATTGGCCTCCACGGAGTCCCGATTTAACGCCTATGGATTTTTTCCTGTGGGGTTATGTCAAATCAAAAGTTTACGCTAATAAACCGACTTCCCTGGCACAATTAAAAGAAAATATCCGTCATGAAATGGCAGCCATCACGGAGACTACCTGCCGAGCTGTCATAGGCAATTTTAGTGCCCGACTAAATGAATGCCGAGAGCGCAACGGTTTACATTTGGACGATGTTATTTTTAAAAAATAAATTCCCAAACAGTGTACTTCAATATAAAATAAACATTTTTTCAATAAAGCTAAGACTTTTCTTTTAAAAAAAGATTTAAATGTGAACTTTCTTTTGAGACACCTTGTATAAAGCTGAAGAGTTTGTTTGTTTGTTTGTTTGAACGCGCTAATCTCAGGAACTACTGGTCCGATTAGAAAAATTCTTTTTGCGATGGATAGCCCATTAATCCAGGAAGGCTTTAGGCTATATAACATCACGCTGCGACCAATAGGAGCGGAGCATAACTAACTCTACGCGAACGAAGTCGCTGGCGGCCGCTAGTGTTAGTATAAATTGTCTTCTCAACAACTTGAATAACGCAATGAATGTTGTTGACTTATCAAAATGAATTCTTCATCTTCTTCTTCCTGTGCCTCTTCAATCCTGAAGGTTGGCCGTCAGCTTCTTGTACTCGGTCTTGTCAACTGCGAGTCGGAACAGATTTTCGACGGAAGTAATGCCGGTCCACTCCCTGATGTTTCGCAGCCACGATTATCTCTTTCGTCCAGCGCGCCTCTTCCCTTCTACCTTCCCCATCATAATCAGTTGGAGTAGCGCATATCTATCGTGTCAGATCACGTGGCCGAGATAATCTATTTTGCGTTTCTTTATGGTGGGCAACTTTCGAGGCATTTGAACGCGCTGAAGGTCGGTGTCATTTCTGACCTTTTGGGTCCAGCTTATGCGCAGCATACGACGGTAGCACCACATTTCAAAAACCTGTAAGCGTCGTGTGCTGTCCTCTTTCACAGTCCATGCTTCGCAGCCGTACTTGACGACAGGCCATACGTAGCACATCAGTAACCTAACTCCAAGCTTTATGTGGAGCTTACGACAGCACAGAACTTTCAAAATCATATTATCAAAATGAATATTATTAAAAAATTGCTCCTGTTTGTGTATTGTTGCGAATAAGCCTGATATAGTGATGGTGGATCGATCAGAGCGGCGTGCAATGATTGTTGACATAACCATCCCGCATGATGAGAACCTCGTGAAAGCCGAGAAAGATAAACAAATTAAGTATCTTGACTTGGCTCGCGAGGTTGTCGACATGTGGGAGGTGGATTCAGCAATCATTGTACGGATAATCGTGACAGCCAATGGCTTAATAGCCAAGAGCCTCGACCAACACCTCAGGAGGCTCTCGTTAGGCAGCTGGATCAAAGGCTTGATTCAGAAAGCTGTAATTCTGGATACGGCTCGCATTGTCAGGAAGTTCCTCTCTCTGGAGCCCTGACCGCCGGTAGCTTGGACCCTGTTCCCGATACCGGTGGGCTACTATTTTTTATATTTTTAAATGTTTTTTATATATTTTTTTATTAGAAATATTTAAAAATGTAATTTATATGTATATAAAATGAAATAAAGGACATAATAATAAAAAGTATTATTCAGAATTACTTTACAATATTTAAAAAGTACTAGCCTCCACACTAGGATTCCCTGTGTCGTGGAGACTTAACCGCCGAATACTGAAAAGCCACTCAAATATTTGAGACCCGCTTAAACTTTTGAGCAGCTCCTAACCTTCAATTTCGTATACACAAACGTCAATTTTAAGCGTCTGTTAAAAATAAGTGCAACTTGAATTAAGTTGTGCTCAGAGACCACTCAGTGAAAAAGTCGTATACAGAAACGCTACTCAACGTTATTTAGCTGTCAAATCAAATGTCAAACTGATTTGAGCAGCCCTTAGATCTGAGAGTGGTCGCGAGGTCCCTCAAATCAAATAAAAGTTGTTAAAAAGTTTGTAAACAGTGGTAAAAATGTCTCTATCGTCATTGTCTTCACTTTCGGATCACGAAAGCCCAACCGTGAGGCGCAGAAATGAAAAGAAGCTGGATGCTTTTCTAAAGTACAACGACGTGGAATTTCGTTCACGGTTCCGCATCTCAAAAGATACCGTATTGTATTTGGATTCAGTTTTCGGTAACACAATCAAACCATTAACAAAAAGAAACCGAGCCATACAACCAGTGGACCAAATACTAATTACTCTACGGTATTATGCGACTGGTAGCTACCAACGCGTAATAAGAGATATTTTTGAGGTCGAACAACCCACGGTGCATCGAATAGTGCATAAAGTGACCGCCAAAATAGCGAGCCTAAAGTCTCATTATATAAATTTGCCAACACAGGAAGAATATCCAGTTGTGGCAAATGAGTTTTTTGCTATAGCAGGATTCCCAAGAGTTGTGGGAGCTGTGGACTGTACACATATTAAAATAAATTCTCCAGGTGTGTATTTACGAAGTTTATTTATTATGTTCCCAAATTGTATGCTTGATTAATAGTTTTGTAATATTACCATTTATAATATAACCTAAAGTTGTGTAAATGTTTCTACTGAAATATAGGGCTCTAGTAAAGTAGGTAATTACTGTCTCACAGTAAAATAAATTATTATTATTTTTCAGGAGGTGCCCAATCTGAAATATATCGGAACAGAAAAGGATATTTCTCATTGAATGTTCAAATGGTATGCGATGCAAGATTGAAGATAAGGAATGTAATCGCAAGATGGCCAGGTTCTGTTCATGATAGTACCATATTTAATGACTCACCATTGTGTGCTCAATTAGAGCGTGGGGATTTTGTCACAGGTGTAATTCTTGGGGACAGTGGATACCCATGTCGACCTTATCTACTTACCCCATTATTGCACACAAGAACAGCTGCTGAAGAAGCTTACAATCGGGCTCAAATAAGCACCAGGAATCCTATAGAAAGACTCAATGGTGTCCTTAAAAGGAGATTTCCTTGCCTACAAACTGGAATGGGGCTAAAAATAAAAAACATTCCACCAATCATAGTAGCGTGTGCAGTGCTACATAATATTGCCCTCTTGCAGTCGGATATATTTATGGAGGATGATGACCCTTTACCTTATTATGAGGAGGAATCCTTGGGTCAACAAATTGTAGGTCTTGAGACCAATCAGAACTTTTTAGTAAGGACTAATTTAATAAATACACATTTTTCCTCTTAAATATAGTTATATTAGTGTAAATTATTATATAGATTTCACTATTTCAAGTTTTGCAGTCTTCGTTTCCAAAATTGCATTTTTGCTTTATATATATTATTTTCCATTTTGTTTTTATTTATCCAGTATTTTGTTTCTAATTTTGCATTTTTGAGTTTTGTCCGAAAATATTGTTGTTTTATTGCATTTTGTGATGGTTTTATTCGTCCTGAAAAATGGTTTTAGTAAAATATTATTGAAAATCTCACATCACTAGCAAAAAGGACAATAATGTTACATAATTACCAGCAGAGTATGATGTTGAAGGTTTGTTTTTTTCTCGGGGTATGGCTGTTGCAGCTCTCTGGTCATCTATCAAGGTAATTGTCAAGCAATTAAGATGCTGTTCATAGTAAAATTAATTGATTTAATAATTAGTACAATAAAAAATTATTACCAGCAATACTTTTTGATTCAATTGGTTTGCTATTGTCCATTATGGAAGCCATTGTTGCATCTTGGTTGTCTGGAAAAAAATCTGTATGTGAGTAAAGAATACACAACAATAAGTATAAAATAAAAAAATGTACCAATGTTGTGAAATGGCAAGCAATTGAGATGCATTTTAATAGTAACATTAGTTTAATAATTAATACAATAATTAAAAACTTACCAGCAATACTATTTGATGTGACTGTGCAAGGTTTGGTATTATTTGTTATGTAAGCCACGGTTGCATCCTGGTCTTCTGGAAAAAAATCTGTATGTAAGTATAGAATACACAACAATAAGTATAAAATAAAGAAATGTAACAATGTTGTGAAATGGCAAGCAATTGAGATGCTTTTTAATAGTAACATTAGTTTAATAATTAATTCAATAATTAAAAACTTACCAGTAATACTATTTGATGTGACTGTGCAAGGTTTGGTATTATTTGTTATGTAAGCCATGGTTGCATCCTGGTCTTCTGGAAAAAAAATCTGTATGTAGAATTTATAACAATAAATAAATTAACACAAAAATAAAAACAAAATGTACCAATGGTGTGAATATCTGGCTCTGCTGTGTAAACATCGGATTGTGTAAGGAGTTCTGGTTCTGTATCACCTATAAAATAAACAAGAATGTAATGGCTTGTTGATGTCAAATGTATTAGGATATAAATTATTACACAAACCAAAATATAATGCAGCATCATCATAGTAGTTAGCTAATGGTTGAATCTGAGGAGCAGCCATGGCTAATATTTGAGCATCTTGCTCAGAGAGTGTACTCTTGTAGGTTCCACCACCAGTGCGATTAATTTCTTTCTATAAAAAATAAAAGTTATAATTAGAAGATATCCTGAATTTTAGAAATATTTAATTTAAACAAAACAAACCTTACCAATTGATGCCTTCTTTTTAATATCTTTGGTGATCTCATAGTACTGCAACCGCTAAAAAAATAAAGTGAATAAAGAATCACCTGTGTAAATGATAATTTCAAGATATCACAAAAACAAACTTACATTTGCTGTGGCAATGTTTTTTTTAGATCTCTGTTTTATATTTTCATATAAGTGACGGAGCTGTTGCCAGGTTCTACAGCCACTCACAGAGACAGCATTATATTGCCGGCATATAGTGTTCCATACTTCTCGCTTCTTTAAAAGCATGTGAGCGTTTGTTTCTTTATTTTCAATAATATTTTGATTTCTGGAAGGAATTCAAAATAATAAATATTATATTCTTTCATTTAAATATTCTTTGTGTATTTCAAACTATTTTTAGTGAACTATAATTTAATCATTTGATGTATTAAGATAACTTTTTTTTTACTATAGTTTAGATGATGGGATATTTAATTTTTATATTGTATCTTTATTATTTCTAAATTGTTATTTATAAAAAATGACTGTAAAACATGGAGCACTTTTATGAAAAAAAAAAAAACTATCTATATACTAATTTAACCAAGTTTGCAAACAAATAAATGATTTGATTTAAATGTTTTTGTATATTATTTACAACATGACACAGTTTGAAATTACTTAAACTGAAGATCTGAGAATCACACAAAACTTCGATGGCACGTCGCAATTGGGACGAAGCAGTCTCTACTTTGCTTCGTCCCAATTGCGCCTCTGCGCTACGGCTTCCTCAGTTTCCGCCTGACGCAAGTCCTCAGCGGATCGGACGTAGATATTTCGGGAGGAAGACATGCACCAGGACGTTGCGGTTAAATGATTCTATTTTCATTCTTTATTTAGGTACTTACTTCTTTACGAGTTCTAACAGCATATCTTTTTCGGCAGGCGTATAATTACTGCCGCGTTTCTTCTTTTCCTCCATCGTCAATTAACTTATTAAATAAGGAATCACCAAAAGGTTGAAGATTTTTACTAAATTATAGTAATTAGAACTTGATTCAACATCAACATTCGCGCGTAAGATAATTGTAACGTTCCAATCAACGACAACAATTATAGCAAGTAAATATTATTTTCTGATGTCTTCTTTTGATATTTATCTCATTTCAATATAAATAATTTAGATCATAATGCAAATTATACTTCTAATAGCTGTTAAATTTCAACTAATTAATAAGTTTAGAAAATATTTATTCAAAGAACACTGCGTAAAAAGAATACAAGACGTAAGCCAAAATAAATTGTAACTGAGAACGTGCTGAGTATCATTTTTTTCGCAGAATGTTGCCATGACGTAAACATTTGAGCGCTGCTTGCTTGATCACGGCATCCAATTGCTTGAGTGACGTTTGTGTATACCACTTAAAATTTGAGGGATGCTTAAATTTAAGTAGCCTTTAGGTGAGAATGAGATTTGAGTGGCTTTTCAGTATTCGGGTGTTTAATCTCCTTCGTCTAACAACATTATTAGATAGGTTCATATATACATATAGCGCCGGTCGGTATTGATTATTGATGTGACAAAAATAGGTACTTCCAAACAAATTTTACTAAAAAAATATGTATCAACTTATTTAGTGTGTATTATTTAGGATGGAGGAAGACCAGAGATACCAAGGGAAACTTTCAAAAATCGTTGGGGAGACTAGTGCATTTGTAAGTCTTTTCATTATTTATATTATGGGTATTTTAATGGACTACAATTAAATAGAATTCTGTAGTAGATCTGATGATGAAGCCGGGAGACAAGCGAGGGAACTCCTCAACAATTCACAGCAGCTACCCTGTGTTTGTGCTTGATTAATTTGTATTAATAATAAATAACCTTACACGTAGATGGGTTGTGACTGTCATTAGGGGGCTGATGATGAAGACAAAGGTCAGTTCAGGAAACTCTTCAACAGTTTACAGTAGTTACCTTGTGTTTGGACTTAATTCTTTTATATTCATGAGAACTATACACCCATATGGGTTTATAATGAAGGTTTGCAGTAGATTTGATGACGGAGCCAAGAGACAGTCGAGGGACCTCCTCAACGATTCACAGCACCTTATCAATACAAATCAATCCAAATTAAACCGTACGTAGATTTTCTGCCCAATATGCTAATTGCATATTGGGCAGAAAATCTACGTATATAAATATACGTATAAAAATTTATTATAAAAATTGCCAAAATATTCGAAATTTTACAACATCTTCAACACAACACTTTGCTAGTGTAATTAATGGGTATACGAGACATTTATGGGTATATAACTGTCGCGCAGGGCAGTATTAGAGCAGAACTTATAGTGCGTTTCATCTCAGAGTTCCTTTGACGTCATGTTGGCACTAATGCAAATTAGTGTGAGAGAGAAAGAGACGCACAGTGCGTTTACCTTGTTTACGATAGTGACAAAAAATGAATGCCAACATGACGGCAAAGGAACTCTTTGATGAAACGCACTATACTGAGTAAATCTTGGTTACTGTTTGGCACTGCAGCTGTCCATGGGCATAGGTGACGCATGCCATCAGGCATGCGAATTGCTTAACATAAAAAAAACAACAGTAAAAATAACATTATTCAAACCAGTATTTGTCTGATATTGACATCAGGATAACTCTTTGTTTGATAAAAAAATCAAATATTTTAGAGTCTAAAATATATGATTTTTTTTAATAGATATCGCTCTAAAATTTAGACCGATATCTGAGAGAATCGGCGTGAAATGTTGACAATTTACCCAGAACTTTATTGTAAATAAATAAATAATAAAAAATAAATAAAAAAGTGTTTAATTCTCAGCACAAGCCAAAAATTGTTACACACAAGAAATAGTTTTTATTTATTTTTATTTTTTTTTGTTGTGGATCGCTGGTGCCTGTGGTAGGTAGTAACACCTGTAATACAGGTCACCAGGTTCCCACCTGTTCATGATTACATATTACTAGTAACAAAAAATCGAAACAATTAGTGAGCTTAAGATTATAATAAAAATAATAGTGTGCGTGTGCGTGTGCGCGTGTGTGTTTGTGTGTGTGTGTGTGTGTGTGTGTGTGTGTGTGTGTGTGTGTGTGTGTGTGTGTGTGTGTGTGTGTGTGTGAGTGTGTGTGTGTGTGTGAGTGTGTGAGTGTGTGTGTGTGTGTGTGTGTGTGCGTGCGTGCGTGCGTGCGTGCGTGCGTGCGTGCGTGCGTGTGTGTGTGTGTGCATGTGTGTGCGTGTGCGCGTGTGTGTGTGTGTGTGTGTGTGTACATAGCGCATTGGTCTGATTAGGTTAAGACGTTAAAAAGAGCTTCTGTGGCAGCATATGATTGGCTTTGCAGCCAGGCTTGCACTGTGATTTTAAAATTATATTTGTTCAAAGAGTGCAGGGAAAGAATACGGTTTAATTTATTGTAAAGATAGGGTCCAAGGAAAATAAAGAATCTATGACTGAAAGAGGTTTTGAGAGGAGTAGCTGAGGCAACTATATGGTTTCGGTAAGAACTTGACAATATTCGTAGAGCTTGACGGTGGGAAAAAGTCTTGGCTTAAAACAGCACACCTTAAGAACCGTTCTAAAAGTGGTTGGTCAAAAAATCTCTGACGAAGCTGTGTTCAGATTTAATAATTTCTCATGTCTGGACATGATAGAGGACCCACTTGCTCTGATGCTGCTTGATCAGGACTTTTATCCGGAGAAAGTTGCCCTCAACGCCGATGTTCTGCATGAATCTCAGTACTAACTTTCGATATAGGTAGCATTTGACACGACAATTGGCGAGGATATGCTTGAACCGAGGGTCCAAAATAGTAGCTACTGAGAGAAAAGGATTTCTTTCTAAAGAAACCAGTTTATCTTAAACTTTTTTGAGTAAAGCTTTTTACAATCAACCCTAAAGAGGTTGATGGAGTTGCTTGATCTGTAACTTGGGTCACTAAATTTGTAAGAGGAATGGCTAAGCTTTCCGTAACTTAATTCGCAACACTTATTTCCTCCGTAGCTTCTTTGAAAGTGCCAAGAAGTGCTCTAAAATCCCGTATCGCCAAGGAAATTATAGCTAAACTGGAATGTGAATTTTCATAATACTCTTATTTAAAAGAAGACTCTATCGCAAGAGCAATAAGGTCGATCGGAAATAAAACCTTAGGTATTTGAAGAGATAACGATCCGAGCGAGAAAGCGTCCCAGTAGCCCTCTGTCTCTTTCTAATTGTTACCCTTATTTATTTTTCCTAATTTTGTTTGGAATCAACCATTTCGATTAGAAAAAGATGGTGAAAAGGGGTGCCATTATTGGCTGCAACAGTGAGTCATACCCTGGATGCGGAATATCATTCTTTAAGTAAGTTTAAGATCTTTTACAGACAACCTTTTGATGGAATACTAAGGGGAAGGAGAGAGAAATAGTGTAGGTAGTCTACAGTGTACTATTTACATAGAGTATACAATAAATATGTATCATACCTTAAATGTATCATACTAGTTTAACTAAATATATACATCTAATTAATAAACATCATACAAGAGCAAATAAATACAATGACATGTTTAAAGAGAGAGGAACTGCTTTTTTTGTCATAGGTATAGCAGTATATCAAGTTACTACAATCTGCCAGATTTCCTTATTAGATTTTCAACTTTATTTCTAAATTGTTAAGGTTCAAGATTGATTCGGAATATTTAGGGTAGATTGACCTGCTGTCGTCAGTACATCATCAATTTATTCATACATTTTTAGAATAATAAAATTAAAAAGTTCGCATCCATACCTACATATTCATTTCAAAAAACTCAGGTAATATAAGTAAAAAAAAAAATATATTTTGCGTACATTCCTTATGAATTCCATTGTACGAGTAATAGCCACGCTACACAACAAGGAAAGAGGGTTACTGTGAAGCTATCTCCCTCGGACCGCGTTTTGATCAATAGTACACATTCCAGTTTAGGTATAAGTTCCTTGCGTATCGCATAGACTGTAATTTTTGTTTGTGTCTGAAGCAAAGAAACTAAACCCTACATACAGCCTACTGCATACCTATTCTTTTTCTAAATTTATGAAATCGGATTGGTCAATACATGATGTGACGCATGAGCATACAGCAGAGCTTTGATAATATATCGATTTTGATATCTGAAAATAAATATTGAAAATCGATATATCGCGTTTAAAAACCTCGATATTTTTCTAAAAAGTATCGTATTTTTGATATATCGATATTTTTGCCCATCCCTATACAGTTATGAATGTGTGATCACTCGAGCGGATGTCAGTGGCAACTTGAGGCTAGATTCGAGCCGGTTTTTAAGTAAATTTCATTGGATTTGAAACGTAACAGACAATCAAAATGAAGGTATAGTAGGTACCTACGTATTTCATGTCTGCCTACAAATTCGAGACATATTGCCTTTATAGCAAGAATATTTTTTCTAAAGAAAAGAGTCTAAGGTTTAAGCACCTTTATACTTTATTTTCGAAGAATGAATTCTGTTATTGCATTATTGCCAACCTAACAGCCAAACTTAAATACCTACATGGGATTTCTTTAATGGAACTTAACCGAAACTTAAGGCCATAGCATATATGTAATACTCTTCACAAAGGTATACCTACCGATATTCTATAAAAAAACACGATAACAATGTCTGCAGTCTAGTCCTACCGGCGCCACATGCGTGGCGTCATGGTTTTTGATTAAGCGGTTCAACATGCCTGGTTCGTGGCGCTTATGTATGTATGTAATATTTGCTTGAAGCTGTGTTAAAATGATTCATAATAATATACGAGGTACCTAGTTGTACTCAAGAGCTTTAGCCAGAGAGTAAATAGAAATGGGTTTCCGGCGCTGTGTATTACACTCAGCTTTTCACTACGATTGCGAGAAAATAAAACAATGAACGAAAAACAAATTAGAATAAAAATTTGAATATACAATCAGAAGAAAATTGTAAAGATTTCACGCCATGCTTATTTTTTGGGCACTGCACGGTTAGCGCAGTGGTTAAGCTGTTGACTGCTGCACTGCGTATCGCGGGTTCGATACACACATGGAACAAAATAATATTTGTATGACCTCCAAGTAGTTGTTCTGTTGTTCTTGCTCCAATTTGCATCAATTTTACTACGGATAAAATTTTAAAACGTACGGTTAAAATTTTCGAATTGAAAACCCTAAACCAAATTTATGCTACTCTTACAGATACTGCACTAGGTCCATAAATATTGCAAATTTGTTTCCCGGCTTGCGTTGTATTTTTACCGTTTTTGTCGTAAAGTGTATACAATGGTATCGTCTTACTTCTCTTCTGATCTTGATGGTACGGAAAACAAATGAAAAATATAGATTTTCCTAATTTGAATTTCGAATTACGTTCTGTAAAATTTAAACTTTCAATGATACCAAAACCGATACAAACAGCCAAAATAATTTTATTAATACAAGTTCATACATACTATATAAAGCGAAAAGACTTTTTCCCGAACCTAATAAATTGACGTCAATTTTACTGTATCAATTTATACAAACAATAACATCTTATAAGTTTATTCGAGGAATAATTTTATTTTATATAAAGACTGTCAAACGTCAATTTTATTCTTTGTTTGGACACATGAAGAGTTTTCTGGCGGTGATTAATATGCCCCAACTTTATGAAAAAATGGTAAGATAATTATTTTGTCTTGTTGGTAACATACAGTATATTGTTTTACGTTTTACTGCTCTTTGTTTCGCTTAAAGGTCTAGTAACTGAGACAGAAAGTTAATTTAAAAAAATATACTCTTTGGATCTTCACAATATAGATTGGTGAGTTTTGGCGGGAAAGCGAAGATGAGTGCCACGCTCATTTTTCATTGAACTTTTAAATTATTTATAGTGTCGTTTACTAAATAAAACTCGTGATTTATGTTGTAAAAAGTGCATTCAGTGAATAATTCATAAAGAACAGTGAAATATTGTAGCATAGTGGCCACATCATGTCTTTACGCTAAACCCATCCTAATCGGCCTCACGCGGGAATCGAAAAGAGTTAGCTTAGATTAAGTTAATTTAGGATAAGTTTAGGATAAATTAGGATATAAACTTACTCAAGAAAAAGTTACTGAAGTGTAGGCTGTATGGCGTACCATGTCATTGCCTGTTCCGTTCAAAAGAAGTGAACCAAAAAAAAAAGGAATATAGATTGACAGCGAACGTCAAACTTTGCTTGACAAAAATCCAAGCTGCGTTTATTTTATTTCAAAATAAACTTTATACACAGTAAAAATGGCTGAAAAACCACCGGAGGAAGGCTACATATCGGTAGTAGACGAAGAGCCTGAGATTTTTGAGTTACTAAAATGGGATTCATCACATACACAGAAACCTGAGCAGCCACCGCGGCCTATTGAAAAACCGAGGAGCCCGGAGAAAAGAGTGCTCAAGCCTACTGAAGTCGACCCTTTTGATTTAAATGAGCCTGCTTTTATAGAAGCATATAGATTGTCCAAGGATTTGGCGCGAAACTTGTGTGAGGAGCTAAAACCTGTGATGCCTGATTCTATAAAGTCCATTGAATTCTCTGTTGAAAGTAAAGTAAGTACATTGTTCTCTGTATAGAAGATATGCAGCAATACAACGGCACGCCAGAGCTTGCCATGGCTGAGGTTAGTCACGAAAAACTACATTCAGTGCGAGTTTATGATAGTAAAGATAAAGTTTTTTAGTCAATTGGCAGAAAATTATGGTTTATTTATTGCATTTACATTGGTTAGATACTATTAAAGTAATGAAAACTTGCGTGTTTTGATATTCAAAACCAGGTAAGTGGCTGAGGGTCCCTCACAAGTATGAAAATTGATGTTATCAGCATCTTGTTTTTTTTAAATGTTAGTTCTCTAAATAATATTATGTGCAAATACTGAAATGTGTTAACAGGTAACAACATTAAGGATTATGCAGAGGTATAACTAGATGTGAAGCTAATAATCCTAAGTAATTATTAGAAATGTTATAATTTTAATAAATTAATTTATTTGTTCCATTAAACATGTTTAAATATTTTGTATGCCTGTTAGTTGTGAAACATGCAAGATCATAGCTCTATTTATTAAACCTTAATGTGCCATGATTCAAAGCGAATAAATATAGTCTTAATATAAAGTACACACACATTTCCATAGTTATATTTTAGTTCCATGTAAAATCACGGAGATAAAAGTGCACAGTGAAGAGTAGGCATTTTGCGGGACCATTTTATATAATATTATTGTTTAAAAAGTGCTGATTCTCAGCCTGATTTGAATAAATGACTCTGAATGAGGGCAGATTGCTATGAACTGGGCACAAATCTAGATTCCATCACACTACTTTATTTAATATATAATTTTAATTGCTATCCAATTTTGCAGGTAATGGCAGCTCTCTCCTTCTATGCAACAGGAAAATTTCAGAAGTCTATATTGGGTAAAAATGACCCTAGCATCACTCAGTACTTTGTGTCAACAGCAGTGATGCAGGTGTCAGAGGCCATGAACCACCCTGCAATAGTGAAGAAGTACATTCACTTTCCACATCTTAGGCAGGAGAGGGATATTATTAAAGCCAGGTAAACTAGTCTGAAGTAAATTAGCAACCTAATTTCATAATACATTGAAGAATATTGCCGATCCATTGCTCCATATTTTTGAAAAGTGTGTCTGCCCAACAATGTAAATAATACAATCAAACTTGTTGAAGAAATGCCTCATCGTTGTCAGTGCATGTGCTTTGTGATTGCATAACAAATGTGTTACTCAATTCACATGGGCAATTCATACGCATCACAGACCACTGCTCATTAAATGAACATCTCCACACAACAGGCATAGGGACAGCTCTCTGTGCAGAGCCTGCATGGAAGCTGATGAGACAGTTGCACATGTACTCTTAGTATGTACAGGCTTCACCAAAATTAGAAGTAAAACCATAGGGGCACCAAGATTTTACATAGATGTTCTCAACAAGCCAGGAGACTTAATGGGCTTCTGGAGGGAGGTGGGCTCGCCCCCCACAGCCCACTCACAATCGTCCACTGGAAGGACTAAGTGCAGAAACGAAACCCATAACATAGAACATATCCTGCAGGTTGACTATAGAGACTACCGTAAGCTACAATTCTGTTATCCAACAAAATCTTATTTCAAGTTAAAATATATATATACATACTATAACTTATATGAGAGTTACCAGTATTTAGTTATGCAACTGATACTAAAAAAATTTAACTGTTATAAGCCCTTAGTCATTTATTAATTAAGTAATGCTGCTTACCTGCTTTAGAGGCATGAGGAACAGGATGTAAAGTTCACTTATCCTCCATATAAAAGAAAGCATCCTCCGACCAGACAGGTGTCATGTCTGGCAGGCAATTGCCCAACGGTTGATGTTAGGAAGTTGTATGTATACTAGTTACATGCTAAACTCTGCTTACGAGTTATAGAATTCGTGTGATGTCAGTATGACGCTTTACTCCATGTGATGTTTGTAGATACTGCTACACCTGCATTTTAGCATAGTAAACAACAGGCCAAGTTACTTAATTGTATTTTAAGTTTATTATTACTAAGGGCTGATCTTTAAAAATACAAAGTGGTGCTGACAATACGACAATAAATGAAAACACGAACGTTGCTGGTTCATAGGAATAATCCTAAACCATAGAAAAAAACCTAGCAACAAAAATAAAAAAATGAAAATTTCAAACAAACTAAATCGCATAAAATTGCAAACGGAATAGAACATTCTTTAAAAACATTGGTTCACTGACCTCCGATCGGCGACAGCGCGATCCTGTATCGACTTGCTTTTTTCGCGCCATTATTATTAAACGTCTCCTTATCAACATGTACATCATGTAGAAAATGTGAAAAATGAAAAATAATTTCCTGTGACTAAACTAATGGACATATTTATATGATTTTTTATGTGTAGATACGCCTACATCTAGTTAGACTGGAAGCTAACCTAGTTGAGATATAACAACAATAACAACAGTTTATTGATCATTCTAAGAATTACAAATTCCTCTCACAATGAATATATACGTATTTATAAGAGATAACGTTGACGACTATACTAGTAAAAACTGTGTCACAGTCATCAGGAAAATAGCTAGCTAGGCAGCTGATGAAGGGCCGATCTTTTGATCCATAGTTAAACTTAACCAATTACAAATGAAAGTATGGCCAGTCATTTCTTGTGGAGTTTGTTGCCCTTATTTCCAAGCGAAAACACTAGGAAGTTGTAAAGGGCGAACGTTTCGGCACACTGACATATGTAATTTTGAAGTTGGAAAAATGCTGAATCTCAGACTTTTGATTTTGTTCCTTTGTTATATCCACATATTACTTGAAAGATTAATAAGGAAGCCTTGTACAGATTCTACATGAAGTATGGAATCCCTAACGTGGTTGGATGCGTAGAATGCACACATGTGCCGATGGCGCGCCCTGATGACGACCAGAAGAGCCACTTCAATAAGTCTTACCATTCCAAGAAGGTCCAGGTTGTAAGTATCTGTTACATCTTATGGTATCTTGTTCATTGCTTATTAATTTAGACTATGTACTGACGACAGCAGGTCAAGCTGTCAACTGTCAAATATTTCCACTCGAATTTAAGCCTTAACACTTTAACTATAAAATTGAAAATCCAGTAAAGAAAATTGACAGATTGTATGTGATGTATAAGACAGAACATCATTATAAAAAAAGAAAATACAATTAAATGGTCTAATGTACTCAAAATCGATTGTTTAAATGTTAAAATTAATAAATTGTGAAAACAAAAAACAATATATTTAACCTTTTTTGTTTTTGTGCTGTAGGTTGCTATTACTTTCCAGTAGGCCACCTGCTCGGAGACACGTCTTTAAATTACCATTACTTAAAATATTATCTTGATGACCCAAGGCACTAAATACTAAAAGCCGCACAGGTCAATCGATCAGGTTAAGCTGTGCATGCTGCGGTTGAACAGTGGATGGGTGACCATCTTTACATATCGACACCCTTCTGTGCTTCCAAAAGCTCGTTAAGCTGGTAAAGGTCCTGGCTGTCATTCAACAGTTGTTATAGGAAGTCAGAAAACAGAACATCTGACCAAGGGGATTGTATTACCCAGTAACTGAGTTGTGGAGGTTAGATAGGCTCCATGTAAAATATTGGTACCCGGCTTAATTGATTTTCGCAGTTGGACGCAGTGGCTGAGCTATCGACTGCTGCGCTGCGTGTCGCGGGTTCGATTCCCGCACGAAACAAATATTTGTATGGCCTACAATAGGGTATTTGACTAAAAAAAACTAATTAGTCCGTCAGTCAGATTTCCAAAAAATACTAGACACATATTTTTTGTTTTATCAAAACAATAAAAATTTACAAATATAAAAGGCATCAAAGATCTGAGGCCCTAGCCAATGTAACATCGCTTCACAACGAAACGAAATCGAATACGAAGCGATGTTGGCTACAAGCCCGGGAGTGGTGGCTGGTGGCGTCACTGTTCGCTAAAAAGTGTAGCGTGCAGTGACGTCACACGAGTTTTCACGCATTGTCTTCATTTTATGTTTATATGAAAAAAAAAATACGTGTCTAGTATTTTTTTGGAAATCTGACTGACGGACTAATTAGTTTTTTTTTTTTAGTCAAGTACCCTATTAATATTGTTCCGGGTCTAGCTGTTTGTGTATGTGACTTTATATGTTTGTAAACGCACCCACGACACGGGAGAAATTCCTAGTGTGGGGCAACGTTTTTATTAAAAACAAATTTTGATAAGACCGGAAGCTGAGCTCAATATCTTCATCCAGCCACTCCAGCCTCATCCAGCTGTTGAGAAAAGATCTTAAAAACACATCCTCTGCCACAGATTTGCGACAGTGACTTGACGATCATAAGTGTGGATGCAACTGCAGGCGGGTCGTACTCGCACGATAACGTCCTCAACAGACACGCCGTCAGGGTAGATCTGGACAGTTTGAACTTTTCTGGAGAACCATGCTGGCTGATTGGTATGTGATTCATTATCATCACCTATTTTATCGTCAACCTGACGACGTCTATTGCTGACAAAAGTCTGTCTCCCAGATTTCTACAACCAAGTTCTTGACTTTTCTGTAAAAATACAGTCGAATTTAGAACCATTCTATTGTTCTTTTTATTGTTACAAGTTGGCCATCAACGATTGCATCCCTGCTTCCATCAGGCGCAGTTACGGTCAAGCACTATTTTAATTTTTTTTTTTAATAAAATGGTTAAACTTAAAAGCATGTTCAACTGAGGACTGCCAGAAGTTGAATATTCCTCACTATATGATCAGAATAAATTGTTTATTTATCTATTTAGGGTCTCCAACAAAAGATATGCAATACATGACATAATAAACTGGTGTAGGTTGTGTGTTGCCAGTGACGACTTACGGAAATGAAACGTGGTCGCTCACAATGGGCATCATACGAAGGCTCAGAGTCACACAAAGGGCAATGGAAAGATCTATACTTGGAGTTTCTCTGCGTGATCGAATCAGAAATGAGGAGATCCACAGAAGAACCAAAGTCACCGACATAGCTCTTCGAGTCTCTAAAGTTAAGTGGTAGTGGGCAGGACACATTGCTCGTAGAACCACCGATGGCCGATGGGGCAGTAAGGTTCTGGAGTGGCGGCCACGCACTGGAAGACGCAGCGTAGGGAGGCCCCCAACAAGGTGGACCGATGACCTGGTGAAGGTCGCGGGAAGCCGATGGATGCGGGCAGCACAAGACGGGTCAGCGTGGAAAGCCTTGGGAGAGGCCTTTGTCCAGCAGTGGACATCTATAGGCTGAAGAAAAATCTTCATTGTAACTCTATAATTATTATGTTTTCACCTATTTTCTTGTAAATTTCCAGGCGGGCCACACTACACCCAAAAACCTTACATAATGACACCAATCCCGAAAGTAACTAAAAAATCACCAGTATCACCAGAGAAGTATTACACCAACATGCATGCACAAGCACATGGGGCGGTCGTTGAAACTATCAAACACTTGAAAAGTAGGTGGAAATGTCTCCAAGCTAACTGTAACAAACAATTTGACCCTCCTACAGTAGCTATGATGATAGTAGCCTGTTGTGTATTACATAACATGTGTAATAGACGCGGGTTACCAGTGCCTCCAATGACCCAAACGGAGGAGCGATTAGAGGCTATGAAACAAAAGGTAGCCAACGGCCCTATACCTAGAAAGGTAAAAGTTGAAGTCGGAAATGGTGTACAAGCACGAGCCCGGCTAGTTGAACGGCTCTGGAATGAGCGTCGCGTCGTGCCCGAGTGTGGGGCTCCCAAGAAACGGATGCCGAAGAAAGACAGGGTTTTGGAGAATCATCAGACTCACGTGCCGCCGCCACCGCCGCAGCAGACGCACCATCATCAGCAGCAGATTCATCATCAAACACATCATGAAGACATGAGCAAGAGACCTCGCATCATATCTATGACTACTCCAACCTATAGTATAGGAGTGCCTCCCGGTTGGGGCCACTATCCGCAACACTGAGGTTGACATTATCGAAGGAGTGCTGCGGAAGATACGTCTAAAAGTAAAAAAAAAATGGAATCTTCAATTTGATTGGCGTAATGAAGCGTTCTTTTAGTGCCAAGAGTCTTCGATTCCCGCATCGGGAGAGACCTAAATGTAGTTGGATATTTGATACATCAAGAAATTGATGGAAACAGGATTGTCAATTCGTATATGTTCAACAACAAATGTCTATTAACACGAAATTATTCTATAATGTACGGACAACAGCAGGTCAAGTTACCCGAAATTATATTACCAATCAACCTTGAGCCTTAATACTTCAGAAGTAAAGCTGAAAATCTAATAAAGAAATCTGACAGGTTGTAGTGGTTTGATGTGCTGGCGTCTGTCACTGGTTTTGATTTAAATATTTCGGCTCACTAATTTTGTTTTAGAAATTTAAAGTATTAATTGACTTTTGTTGCAACAACTGTACTTTAAAAATGTTCAAAATTAAGTCATTGTGTCATCAATGACAATCCCTATCAAGGATGTTTGTAAATTTGTTTTTAGATTATAATGCAAACATTCTTTGAAATATCCTTCAACATTATCTGTGGAACAGATCTGAATGCTTAATTCATAGTTGGTAAGGCTACAGAAATATTTGTCTATTTTGTTTTTTGTCAAATATAACGCATCTCAGGAGATGCCGAAACGGAGTATAAACGTGTTTTCCGCAGTGCATGCCTTCAAAAAGTAAGAGTAACTGAGATTAATGTTGATATTTTTTAATATTATTTTGTATAATGGTCACACTAGCCGGGTTTCAGAGTTTTGCAAATGGCAACACAGACCACTAATGAATCCTAGAGAGGGTGCATTCTGAAAGATGACAATGTCGCAAAAGGATATTGCAAAAATTGTCGAAACGTTCAAATATTTCGTTAAGATGTATAAATAAACTTTTGGAAAATTTCAAAATGTTATGCAATGTTACAAAACCAATTTATAATCTATATTTTTGTATTTTTCCGACGAAGTTTTTGGACTTCTCAGTGTACGGAAAGTCATTGCAAGCTCAAAATCCTCAAAAGCTCGAGCCAAAACTGAAAATTATGTGCTGTTTATTGCTTGATATCTCGTAGTGTTTAACACAGAGCAGTATTTCTTCATTTCAGCTAGAGTGGATTCAACATAATAAATTTATTGGACGAATAATTTTGGAATTTTGAGTTTTTATATTACTTTAAAACAATGCCCTCACACTAGGAATTACTCCTGTATCTTGGGCGTGTTAGCGTACATATAAACTCGTATACACAAACAGCTAGACCTGGTACAAGTATCTCTAGGCAATAGAAATATTTGTTCCATACGGGAATCGAACCAGAGACACACAGAGCAGCAGCCGATTGCTCAGTCACACTATGTCGTCGTTCGGGTCATAAGTTATTATACAAAAACTCCCAAGGTCAATTTTATTCTGCGATTCCTGCCTATTGAAAAACTAGCCTTTAGTAAAAGCGATAAATTATTCAAAAATAGCGAAACATTTGTCAGCTATTTACGATGTTGCCAACTTTCAGAATGACAATTTTCCTCCAATCATGTTGCCATGCGCATGTCTGCCCAGTTGATCTTATTTCTCTTTTGGTGCATCTTGATTACGAACTGATCATGTACAACTCGCGCGAGTTAACTGCACCTCGCTCTGTGACGTCATTTGGACGGTACCGTTTGTGAAAAATGAGAATAATGTTAAAAAAATATAAATTACAATTTTTTTAATGTTAATAAATGGTCGTTTTGATGATAAAGCGTCATAATACTAGATCATTCATTATCAATGTTACTCATGACGTTTTACAATTAAATTGATACATATGAACTGAAATATAATGGTGCAACCAACAGGCTTCACTAATGCGTCGAAAATATAAAAAACAATAAAAAAAACTTAAAGCAAAAACTCCACAGAAACAGTATTAACAACAGGGGATTTATACTGTATTTAAGACAATTGTAACAAAGATGCTATCGCTACTCAGCGCTTACGGCGAATGCGGGGCGCCGCACGAGGAAGCGGGAGAGGGGTCGCATTCCAGCTAGGTGCACAGTTAACTCGCGCGAGTTATAATATTTTCTACCATATTCCTGAATACTTTTTATCATGTCTAGTTATGTTTTAATAGGACTAGGATTAGACGATATTTTATTTAAGTATACCTTTTATCTTTCTCATTATGATAAGCTAAGTTATGTAATATTTATCTATTTTGATAATTTGTTCAGTATAAAAGACATTTACATCATATAATGAATTTGTATTTACAAGTTGCAATTTAGTGGCCTATTGGAAAGATTTGAAAAAACCGGTGAATATCAGTTGGTTTCTGTCCACTCCATCGCTGAACATAGCCGTGATTTTATGAAAGAATCTCAAATGATGGACGTATGTATGTGTAAATCGTTAGTTTTTAGAAAAAATACACACTGTGTACATAATAAACATTGTTTTATTTTCTTTAATGACCTTCGCTGGACATAAAATTCTCTGCGCCCATCAACATCTTTTTAAATACTCACGTTTTTTTTTATACTTAGCCTCTATTTTTTAATATATAGTCCACTCTTGACGATAAACCCTTTTATTCATAAATGTTGCTTAAATTTAAATAGGGATTAGTGACTGTTTAACCATACATTTTTGACTTTCAAAGTCACTTAATGTTAATCAGCGTTTATGAATAAACCCCAAAAACTTGCAAATAGTAAAGACAGGCGGCGTCCTAATTGGGAGAGACCGACCGACGGCGCGATGCGTTTTTAATCTCACAATCAAAAGTGGTCGCGCGATGTCCATCGTGTGATGCCGTCGCGCGATGGCTGGCGTTGCGTTCACGCCACTAACGATGGTTCTTTGCAGAGATGCACAGTTTTTGCTGTCGGGCAATATTGTTTTAAAAATTGCAAATGACATGCATCGACGCATTGCATAGGTAACCAATTAGGACACTCAAAAGAGATCTGTTGCTTTGATTACATGATCGCACGATCAAACATCGTTATTAAGTAATTCACGTGCTCGCACGATTAGTTGCGAGGTTCAAATGGGACACTGATGAAATCTGTATGTTTGAACTCATCGCACGACGAGAACGCATCGTGTCATCGTGCGATCTCCGCCAATTAGGACAACGCCTTAAATTCAAGATATCTTAACAAACCATTCGGAATAAGTTTGGGACTGAAACCAAAATTTTTTAAAGTCCATTCGACCAATCATCACTTCTATTCTGTTTTCATGAGGATGACATTAAAAGAAGAAAAAAAAAAAGTAGTTAAAATGCAAACTATTTACTGCAGCTACCATTCGTCATGTCATCAACGCAATAGAAGTCAAAATTGGACGGACTGCAGAACAGATTTGTTGAAATGTCAATCTTATTACGTATGTAGTCGAGTGTAGTTCCAGCTGGCATGTGTTTAAGATTATATTGATACGCACATGGCATACATAAGAATAGTGCACTAAACGCTCGCACATGTAATGCAAACTTTTTACGGGAACGGCCAATTTCTTCTTCAGCCTTTCAACAATGACCGATCTTGTGTTGCCCGCATCCATCGGATTCCCGTGACCTTCACTAGGTCATCGGTCCACCTTGTTGGGGGCCTCCCTACGCTGCGTCTTCCGTTACGTGTCCGCCACTCCAGAACCTTACTGCATCGGCCATCGGTTCTACGAGCAATGTGCCCCGCCCACTGCCACTTAATTTTAGCGACTCGAAAAAATTAAGACCCGTATTTTTATATTTTGTCATAATTACTAAAAACTACTAATGTATAGCGTATTACAGTCACGGATTGGGGGCTAATTACGTCACGTCGTGGTATATTTTGTACCACGGCGTGACATCAAATAAATATATCTTCCTAATCGTCTATCAATGAAAGAAAAAATAAAAAAATCTTGTTCAATATTTTTTATAAATCTATCTGATGGATGGATTTTTAGGATACAACCCAATTGAATCATAACTATTTCATCATCGTCAACCTTTTTATCGTCTCACTGCTGGGCACAGGTCTCCTCTCATACAGAGAAGGATTGAGCGTAAGCACCAGCCTCTCAGGTATGATTGCGCGGGTTCGATTCCAGGTCAGGCAAGTACCAATGTAGCTTTTCTGTAGAAGTTATATGTATTTTCTAAGTATATCTTGGACACCAATGACTGAAGGTGAAGAAAAGCCTCTAGAGGAAACCTGGACTTAACTATATTAAATAATAGTAATTATAATTCAGTCTTAAGTACAAAGATACGTTGTATTCGACCGGATATCAACAATACAAGTTTTAAAGTAAACAAAAAAGAAGGCTTTATTTTTAATCTGTACCTTACATTATTATCATATATTAGAACAGACCTTTTAATAGAAGAATAATTCTATAATCTTCTACAGGATCATCATTGGTCAATATTTTACAATTATCGTAATAAATTCATTTAATGAATAATGATATTTATTATTAATTATTAAATTACCTCTATAGGTCGAGGGCGGGATTTGAAAAATCCTTGATTTTCAATAGTTTGTAAAACCACTGAAATCCAGAAAAGCTTTAAAATGATGCCTCATTTATGAATTTATGTATAGATAAAGTATATAAGAAGTTATGTCATACCGACAAAAAAAAACCCCTTGAGAAATAATATACAATATGTAAAGAAAACCCTGTCCGATCCGTGAAGGTATTGTTAGGTATCGATAACTGATTCTACTAATGGATACAAAACCAGGCTAAACTTTAAAAAAATCTTCCTAAAAAAATCCCCCGCAAAAAGAGGTAACTTAACACATGTGCGGTAGGCAACCCTTCCGTGAGCGACGGGGGGAAGGGCGGGGGAAGTTGGAATTAATTCGCGGGAAAAAAAGACTTTCATAATTCATTAGTATTGTTACTATGACGATTACGTAAAATTTTATTTTATATTTAGTCATGTGTTTACTTAACCTTTATTATCCTTAATGGGTCGGACAGGGTTTTCTTTACATATTGTATATGATTAGTTCCTTCGTAAACAAAAGCATCAAAAGGCAATTTTTATAGTTAGTTTCCATTTTAACTTACTCGACATTTTAGTTTAACAGTTATGATTAATGGTTATTCAATTTTCGTCAAAGATTCTTCCATTACAATTTAACAGTATTATTAAACCATAATTGTTGGAAAATGTTCCCATACAGTTGTATGTCCACCATTTCCCTTTTACGACTGATTGCGTAAGAAGTTGTACAGAGTTTGTTTACACTTTTTTTAGATGCTTTTGAAACCAGCGATACATAATTCATATGTATGTATGTCTTGTTATCTCGGTGAGAAGAATGGAGTATTTTGTAATGTGCTCTAAGTCCTGGCGAGCGCTTGAGCAACCTCGTTGGCAAGGAGAGATGCTATTGCCATGTTGGAACAGTTGGCTGTGACGCGGGAACTGTCCTCGTCGGTGCGGACTGATATAAGAACTAGGTCTTGTGATGACAGCATGCGGCCGGCGAATCTGTTTGGAAAAATATATAGCGTGAATGAATGAAAATTTAACCTGTAACTGCCGATAGATCTACAACACAAGATTTGCTAACATAAACTGCCGATCTATGGCGCAATTTTAGTGTCGCTTTTTTTATCTTACCTGAGATAGTCTCCAGTTGACGTTATAGCTGACACATTAGCAGTCTCAAACACGCGTTTACATATAGTTTGTTCATCTTCTACTCTGACTGTTTTCTTGTCACACTGAAATAAATTAATCGCATTATAAAACATATTTTGCAATAGGATATTTGGCTAAAAAAAAACTAATTAGTCCGTCAGTCAGATTTCCAAAAAATACTAGACTAGACACGTATTTTTTGTTTTATCAAATCAATAAAAATTTACAAATATAAAAGGCATCAAAGATCAGGAGTGGAGGCTGGTGACGTCACTGGTCGCTAAAAAGTGTAGCGTCCAGTGACGTCACACGAGTTTTCAACGCACTGTGTAGTCTTAATTTTTTGTTTATATGAAAAAAGAAAAAATACGTGTCTGGTACTTTTTGGAAATCTGACTGACGGACCAATTAGTTTTTTTTAGTAAAATGCCCTATTCCCAGCAACGCCAGAACAATCCAAAAAAGGCAAAGTGTGAGTCGGACTGACGCATGAAGGTTTCCTTAACATTATTTTAACAAAAATCACGCCTGTACTATGGGAACCCCCGTTAAATGTTTATGTATTTAATATGTTCTTAGTACTAGTTGTGGAGGCATGAGAAACACGGAGTAAAGTTCACTCATCCTCCATAGAAAAGGGAGGATCCTCCGACTAGATGGGTGTTATGTTTGGCGGGCACTTGCCCAATGGCAGTCGGGAAGTTGTATGCAGGCGCGTGCGCTCCATAGAAGCAGATAAGCATTGCATACCCTAATAATTTTCTAAAAAAATATATAATAATTACATTAAAATAATTTATATACTACAAACTTAAAACTGAAAGACTATTGGTAACACTGCCATCTATTGGGGCTAATGCAAACTACTAACACACATTACAATGCTGTCCGCGCAACTCAACTTCGTCGCGACGCTCGCGCCACTTCGCGTAGCGGCATAAGCAGTTACTAATGTGCCTCTTCCATACGCGTCTGTGAATAAAATTATTCGCTTGTGTGCATAATCTTTGCGTACGTGGGCGTGTAATTTCATTCAGATTTTTAGGCCGAACAAGCACAGCTTCTAATAATGCGGCGAATTTAAGAAGTTCACCAATATAGCATGATTGTTGTTCGTTCAAATACCTTTTTATTTTTTCAGCTTATGTTGTTTCGTTATTGGTGTATTTGGTTAAATATTTTAAATTCAGCTTAAAACAATCAATATAGGTAATATTGATTGTTTTAAGCGGAATTGATTATTCATTTATTTTAGAGTTTTTGGTTTGAACTCAAAAGAAAGGTTGTCTTAATAAAAAGTATTATGTTAATTATATGTAGTAGCAGGCTGTGTAGTGTGTACAAATAAATTGTCTTGTTTCTCGTGTAGGTATATTATTTTAAAACGCGGCATTGACAGTTCGTAGTTATAAAAACTTAAAAGACCATAAGTTTTTCAACCTACTTGCTTTTGAATTTCAATACTATACTTTATATTGTAAAAATTTTCCTGATGTTTACAAATTAGCAAAATTTAATAGTTATGATTCCATCACGCATATTTATGAAACACACAGGGCGAAAGTAGACTCATAGATTTGTCTATATTTCCATTGAAAAAGAATTTTTTGCGGTTTTAAAACTATCTTATATAGGTATATTTAATTTTTACAGAGTTATTTAAAAAAAATAGGCGCGTTTGTTTTAATTTATAGATAGTAAAATATTTTTTTTAGTTTTTTGAGAAATAAATTATTACTTATTTACAGTTGAGTTAGTAATAACATTTCATTGTATTTTGACAGCCTCCGTGGCGTAGCGGTAGCTAACGCGGCCGCTGCGCAAGGAGGCGCGGGTTCGATCCTCGCGCAGTGCAAATATTTGTAAGCATGAATTTGAATATTTGCACTGGTCTAGTCTTGCCTCGGAAAGCACGTTAAGCCGTTGGTCCCGGTTGCTATACGAACATGTAGTGGCAGTCGTTACGTGTTGTCGGAGCCCTCAAATTCCAACAATTGGTTTAACTGCAATGCTTCGATATCGCCTTCGGGTCGTGGAGGTCAGACGGCAGTCGCTTCACGGAAAACATCAATTCAATGTTGACATGCGAAAAAGTACGCGACTATGCTAAACTAAGTCTACGTTACGTTTTTTTTAAGTTTTACCATATACAATATGTAAAGAAAACCCTGTCCGACCCATAAGGATAATAAAGGTTAGGTAAACACTTGACCAAATATAATATAAAATTTTACGTAATCATCATAGTAACAATATTAATGTATTTTGAAATAATCTTTTTTTCGCGCGAATTAATTCCAACTTTCCCGAAATTCGGTAATTTGTAAAAAGTGACAACACTATTTTGACGGTATTATTATAAGCGATGCGACCACATGCCGCGTGCCCTGCCTCCCGCCGCCCGCGTCAGGGTTGCTTACCGCACATGTATTACGTTAACTCTTTATGCGAAATAATATTTATTTTTTAGGGGTATTTTTTTTAAGTTTAGCCCGGATTTGTATCCATTAGTAGAATCAGTTATCGATACCTAACAATACATTCACGGATCGGACAGGGTTTTCTTTACATATTGTATAAGCACAGATATTAGGGTAGTGTATGTATGCCTACCCTCAACAAAATCTCTGTGCACGCCCCTGGTTGTATGTATGCAAATTGCACGGTAAACTCTGCTTGCAAGATGTAGAATTCGTATGACGTCAGTATGACACGTTGTTTATTTGTGGAGTTTGTGGGTACTGCTACATTAGTTGTTATTATAGCGGCAACAATGTCGTGGTGGCCTTGTGGTTAAAACACCAGCCTCTTAAGTATGAGTGCGCGGGTTCGATTCCAGGTCAGGCAAGTACCAATGTAACTTTTCTAAAGTTATATATACTTTCTAAGTATATCTTGGACAACAATGACTGAAGGTGAAGAAAAACATCTTGAGGAAACCTGGACTTTAAGTCTGAAATCGCCAACCCGCATTGAGCAAGCGTGGTGATTACGCTCAATCCTTCTCTGTATGAGAGGAGACCTGTGCCCAGCAGTGGGACGATAAAAAGGTTTATAATGATGATGATAGCGGCAACAGAATTTTGTTTATCATCTGTGTAAAATTTCAAATGTCTAACTATCACGGCGCATGAGATACTGCGTGGTGACAAACAGAGTCTCCAAAGAGAATCCAGTATTTATCCGTCTATAAAAGATGTTGACGAATTGAGAGCAATGAGAACCTCCTCCTTTTTGAAGTCGGTTAAAACGGTGGATGATTGGTCGACTATCGATAAGCGTAGTGTGGGATGCCCTCTAGGCATCTAGGAAGATAGAGTAGTTGCGGAGGGTAGAGAACAAGGTGATGTCCAGCAGTGGACTACCATAAGTTGAGTGATACAATATACTCGTATCAAATATTGATTGGACGGCTTTAACAAGTGAAGTGTTACCTCAGTCATTCCTCTTAACTTGTTGTGTTCTAAGTCCCAGCGTGTCTGTGACATGGTGACCGATCTCATCAGTTCACCCACTGGTGGCGTTATTGATACTGGCACTTCACCTAAAACAAAAAGAAAAGACATTATCTTAAAGTTCAATTCAAAATCACAGATACTTATCAAGTTAGGGGATAATAAACTTAATTTCGTATAAAACAATGTTCAAATTCCATTGTAATTTAAATGTCGCTTCTCATTATAAATGGTCACTCAAAAATCAACTTATACTAAAAAATATACTCGTGAACACTGCACGAGTGGGCAAGGTGAGCAGGAGTGGGGCAAGATGTGCATGTGAGCAGGATTGGACAAGGTGTGCAGGAGCGGGCAAGATGTGCAGGTGAGCAGGAGTGGGCAAGGTGTGCAGGGGTGTGTAGGAGTGGGCAAGGTGTGCAGGGGTGTGTAGGAGTGGGTAAGATGTGCAGGTGAGCAGGAGTGGGCAAGGTGTGCAGGGGTGTGTAGGAGTGGGCAAGATGTGCAGGTGAGCAGGGATGGACAAGGTGTGCAGGGGTGTGCAGAAGTGGGTAAGATGTGCAGGTGAGCAGGGGTAAGCAAGGTGTGCAGGGGTGTGTAGGAGTGGGCAAGATGTGCAGGTGAGCAGGGATGAACAAAGTGTGCAGGGGTGTGCAGGAGTGGGTGAGATGTGCAGGTGAACAGGGGTGAGCAAGGTGTGCAGGGGTGTGTAGGAGTGGGTAAGATGTGCAGGTGAGCAGGAGTGGGCAAGGTGTGCAGGGGTGTGTAGGAGTGGGCAAGATGTGCAGGTGAGCAGGAGTGGGCAAGGTGTGCAGGGGTGTGTAGGAGTGGGCAAGATGTGCAGGTGAGCAGGAGTGGGCAAGGTGTGCAGGGGTGTGTAGGAGTGGGCAAGATGTGCAGGTGAGCAGGGATGGACAAGGTGTGCAGGGGTGTGCAGAAGTGGGTAAGATGTGCCGGTGAGCAGGGGTAAGCAAGGTGTGCAGGGGTGTGTAGGAGTGGGCAAGATGTGCAGGTGAGCAGGAGTGGGCAAGGTGTGCAGGGGTGTGTAGGAGTGGGCAAGATGTGCAGGTGAGCAGGAGTGGGCAAGGTGTGCAGGGGTGTGTAGGAGTGGGCAAGATGTGCAGGTGAGCAGGAGTGGGCAAGGTGTGCAGGGGTGTGTAGGAGTGGGCAAGATGTGCAGGTGTGCAGGAGATGGACAAGGTGTGCAGGGGTGTGTAGGAGTGGGCAAGATGTGCAGGTGAGCAGGAGTGGGCAAGGTGTGCAGGGGTGTGTAGGAGTGGGCAAGATGTGCAGGTGAGCAGGAGTGGGCAAGGTGTGCAGGGGTGTGTAGGAGTGGGCAAGATGTGCAGGTGAGCAGGAGAGGGCAAGGTGTGCAGGGGTGTGTAGGAGTGGGCAAGATGTGCAGGTGAGCAGGGATGGACAAGGTGTGCAGGGGTGTGCAGGAGTGGGTAAGATGTGCAGGTGAGCAGGGGTGAGCAAGGTGTGCAGGGGTGTACAATATGTGAAAGGGTGGGCAAGGTGTGTTGAAGTGGGCAATGTTTGCAGGGATGGGCAAGGATTGCGGGTAAGTAACCACGTCTGTTCCCTTTGACTCTTCTCCGTGGATTTGGGCTGCACCCCCTGGGGATGTGCATGCTCCCCGGTCCGGTTCTGAGATCGAATATCGGGGTGGTTTTGAGTTAATAAGTGTCTGAGAGGCTATCCGCTCTAAAGCGGCGAAAATACATACGGATATTTCATACCGTAACGAATATACTAATAACAGTGGTCAACAAAATTTTGTATTAAGTGCTGGCTAATTTTAAATTACCCACCAAATCTCATTTTATAATCATATTTATTTTGATTCCATCAGATCTGGTTTTATTGTTACAGCTACTACCAACAAAATTAAAAATTAACCATTTTTGTTTACCTTTCGCATTCAGAGAATTTGTTTATTTGAAGAGCCTAATGATTTCTTCTATTTTTAGAGTGAAGTGATTCTTAAATAATGTCAATAAAGTATAAAATGATCCTGACAAGTTTTGTTACATTTGTGAAATCTCAACGAAGCAATTTGACATCATTAGTAAGTTATATGAACAGTATTTTGGTTTTTCCATCGGACGACAAGTCAAATTGTGGGTTCCAAACATCTGTTGTGTTACATGTGTGGGTCTTCTCACTGGATGGTCGAAAAGATCTCGATCTATGCCTTTTGCCATCCCTGTGATTTGGACGGAACCAACGAACTACTTATCTGATTGTTATTTTTGTCTTACTGATACAAAAGGTATTAAAATTAAAAAAAAAAGTAAAATCAAGTACCCTGACCTGCCATCAGCTAAAAGATCGGTCCCACATAGTGAAGATCTACCGGTACAGGAACCACCTCAAACTACTACTCAATTACGCCAGAAGTCGAAAAAGAGACATCGGATCTTGACTTTCAAGGCATATTTGTTAGCTCCCAAATCAGGCAAATGATAAAAGATGATATATTTAAGGAAAAACTTAAGTAATTTACAAATATCAGCTTGGGAATCTTTCATGACAGTATCTTCCAATTTTCTAGGAAATCACCGATCCAGTGACTATAAATGTATTATCGCGGAGCTTTTATCTACTTATAATGCTTAGGAATGTAAAATGTCATTGAAAATACATTTTATCGATTCAAATTTACACTTTTAAAACACAGTGAAGGATTCATCAACACACTTCTAGCATAGAAAAACGATATCAGGGCAAGTGGAGCCCATGCATGTTAGCGGATTAGGTACTGATGGACATTAAAACAAGACGTCCCTGAAGCAAAATACAGACGAAAATCATAAAAGTAAATTCATATTATGTAGCAATAAACCGAATAACTTCTTTTTGTTTATAAAAATTCAAAATTTCTAAAATGGTATTACAAAAAAAAACTATTCGTTTTTGAAGCATTTTAATTTTATATCTGTATCCTTATCCTTGTCCTAAACACAACTAGAGAAAAGTTCTCATGTTACAGGCAAAAATTGTTTTTTTGTTGACTAGTGTAATAGCCATAGAATAATATATTATATTCAGTAGGCCTAGTATGAGTTTTCATTACGAAACTCGTTCGATCGTATCGAACGCGTTTGACTCAGCGATTGGCCCGCTTCAAGGTCGTAAGAACTCTCAACCAATGAGAGCGCCAAACGCGCTCGATACGATCGAACGAGTTTCGTATTGAAAACTCATACTAGGCCTACAGCGTGGAATTTTAATGGTTGTTTTCCCGCAGCGAAACGGTTTTGTCTTAGTAATACAATCGTTTCATCAATAAATAAAATATTAGAAACATAAAATGGCACATTTAACATAGTGATAAAAAAACTCGAAAGTGAGCACGAACCACTAGTAAACTTCTGATAATCTACAGCTGAATGGCGCGGGGTCATTGACCCGCGTGCTTCAACTATTATCGACTCATTCTTTTACGGGCTCAGGATTTTCATAAATACTTTTTAGCTACAATTTACTGAACACGAAAATAAAATTATTTTCTAAGATAATTATTTGTAATTTTTTTCGCGCAGGCTACTTTATGTCGTATCACTAGAGTCGAGAGCTTATTTTACTTTGAACATTTAAAAAGCGGCAACGCCTTTGAACGGTAGTTTTTTTGAATGCTAGTTTGAGCGGTAATTTTTTGTATTGGTACATTTAAGTTATTTTATACCTTATTAACTTACATGAAAGATTTTTTTGGTTTGAACATTTTTTTCTTTTGTCGGCATGGCGTTGAATTTTCGGATTGTTGCCTACAAGCTGTTTTATCACTACGCGCGGGAGCTTATTAAGGTTTGAACGTACGAAAAGTACTTCTTAAAGAAAATCGTTCTGCCGCGGGAAAACAAACATTAAAATTCCAGCGTGTTTATACGGACAAATCACAACAGATTGAGCTAGCCCCAAAGTAAGTTCGAGACTTGTGTTATGGAATACTAACTCAACGATACTATATTTTATAATAGATACATATATAGATAAACATCCAAGACCCAGGCCAAACAAGAAAATATCGTTTTCCATCATGAACTGGCCGGGGATCGAACCTGAGGCCTTCACGTCGCAGGCAGGCGTGGTGAACGCTGCGCCACGGAGGACGACAAAACAGAAAATAGAAATAGAACATACCTATAGAGCCACTAATGGTAAATTCTATGGGTTGTATGCTGTCTGCAAAGTCCACCCCCAGTGTGACGGTGGTGGAGGCTGATGGTGCCAGTAGCTGGATCGGGGTGAAGTCGTGGATGTTACGGGAGCCGGTCAGTGTCTGGAAATAATAACGTTCTTACAATATATTGAAGTGAAAAGTTCGTTAGCGAGGTTGAGCAGTTTTGTTGGAAAGGGAAAAAAGAACTGAGTTCGCGTGAACGGGACTGGCCCGACAACTGTGATTGTTTTTTACCTTTTGTGTTTTTTGATGATTTTAATTTTGTGAGCAGCGGTGGCCTATACCTATTAGGTATCGGCCGTAGATTCGGACACCATCAGGAGCTTTCATCATGAACCTTTTTATCGTCCCACTGCTAGGCACAGTTCTCTCATACAGAAAAGGATTGATCGTAATCATCACACTTGCTCAATGCGGGTTGGCGATTTCAGACTTAAAGTCCAAGTTTCTTCAAGATGTTTTCCTTCACCTTGTAATTAATCATTGGTTTCCAAGTTGATACTTGCCTGACCTGGAATCGAACCCGCACACTCATATTTGAGAGGCTAGTGTTTTAAACACTAGGCCACCGCGACTTATACTAGGTCACCAGGCGCTTTGCTTTGTGTGAAATATTTGATCATCACTGCTCTCCAAACGGTTAAGGAAAACATCGTCAGGAAACCGGCATGTCTTAGAGCCAAGAGATGTGGTATCTATCAAACCGCACTGGGCCAGCGTGGTAGAATACGGCCCACTTCCTCTTTCTTTCTTTTTTGGCTTCGCACGGTTTGTGCATTTAGCCAATGTCACGTAATGAATTATTCATGTCGAAAAAGACGGCTGCGTGAACCGTCTTACGAGGGAGGTTTGAGACAAAGTTATGATGTGGCCACTATTCTGCGATATTTCACCGTTCTTTATGTATTATTTACTGAATGCACTTTTTACTACACAAATCACGCACTTTACACTATAAATAATTTTAAAAGTGCAATGACTTTCCCGCCAAAACTCAGTCCACTTCCTCTCACCGAGGGGAGGCCTGTGTTCCAGGAGTGGGAAAATTATAAGCTGATTATGATGATGATTACAGCACCCCAATTGCGTAACAGTCCATTACTATCAATTGGAATCATTCTGAAGTCAATAATTGCTAAACCATTGCTCGATATGTTCGGAGAGTGTGTCTACTCAACAACATTAAATAACGCAATGTCGTTGAACTGTCAAAATCACCCATTGCTACTGAATGTGTGTTACGCAATTACCCTGAAGCTTTCACTTCTGTTGGTCAGTCTCAAGGCAGCTATTTTTTTTAAAGAATCCAATATTTGTTTGATTTCTCCCACGGATCAATTTTACCCAGCATATTATACAGTAGAACTCCAATTATCCGAATTAATGGGGACCGGGACCCATTCGGATAATCGGAGTTTTTTTTTTTAAATTGCCATTGGAGAGAAAAAAAGCTACGTTTTGATATTGCACTATTTTTCATTGAATTAAATGAAAGAAACATGATATTTTCACATGTTTTAAATATAAATAAAATGTACTTATGTACAAGTTTAGAAATAAAAATCATTGTTTTTTAAACATCTCCGTCAATGTAAGCTGTTTTGCGGTCTTGCCGTTGTGCCTACACTGACTTCGCGGAGGGAAGGACAATAGTGAGCGAACGCGCAAACACTGGCTTCGCGGGGGGAAGAATAATAGCGCACTTAGACTTTATTTGGACAATTTTTTTTCTGAAAGTGATTCGGATAATCGGCGATTCGGATAGTCGAAGTTCGGATAATTGGAGTTCTACTGTAGATGTATGTGTATATAGCTTATTTAAGTATTTATTTAAATAGTCTTTAGAGCTTATTTTTTTTTCATATTTTTTTTAACTGCCATATAATCTCTTCACCACTTGTAGTTGACTGGTAGACTTCCTACATCATTTCTCTCTCCTTCCCCTTAGTAATCCATCCAAAGGTTGTCTGTAAAAGATCGTTCTTAGCGATAACACCGCCCAATGTGTTACCCTTGTAAAATCATTTTATTTATGTTCTGTAATCTATATGGTGCACATAATAACGAGTATTATATTTTACACTATAACTCGCGCGAGTCAACTGTGCACCTCCCTGGAATTTGGCCCCTCTCCCGCTTCCCCGCGCGGCGCCCCGCATTCGCCGTAAGCTATGAGTAGCGATAGCATCTTTGTTACAAATGTCTAAATACAGTTTAAATCCCCTGTTGTCTGCACTGAAGTCTGTTTGTTGCACCAACATTATATTGCAATATATAATGTTGGTGCAACCAACAAGCTTCACTACGAAAATGTAAAAAACAAAAACAAACTTAATAAAAAAAATAACTTAACAAAGCAAAAACTCCACATGTATCAATTTAATTGCAAAACGCCATGAGTAAAATGATCTAGTATTATGACGCTTTATCATCAAAACGGCCTTTTATTACCATAAAAAAATGTAATTTATATTTTTTAACATAATTCTCAATTTTTTACAAACGGTACCGTCTGAATGACGTCACAGAGCGAGGTGCACAGTTAACTCGCGCGAGTTATTTTCTAAATATAGGAACTCACCTTCTTATGTATCCTAAGGTTGGTGACGTCGTTAGTACTGTGGTTGGTGAACATGAGGTCGATGGCGCACATGCTCTGTGAGTACAGGTGCGGCGCCCGGGACCACCGCAGGGAACACGACACCCCGCGCCACGACACACGGGACACCAGCTCAGAGCTCACCGAGTGGCTGTGGGACGGACCCACCGGGGTTATGGTGTCTCCTACTGAACAGGATATTGTAATCATATTAGGCAACCCATAGTAAAAAAAAAAAATATTCTCATTCTCGAAAAAACATCTGAGATATAGCGTATTAAAATTACGGAGTGGGGGTAAATGCGTCACGCCATAGTAAACTTTGTACCACGGCGTGGCGTCATGCGATGTTTCAAATCAATATATGGTCTTAAGTATTTGAATGAAAGAAAAAATAAAAAAAAACGTGTTTAATATTGTTTATAAATCTACCAGATGGACATTAAATTATTTTTTAGGATACAAGCTAATTGAACGAGGTGTTAAACCCAACAACACAACCTACAATACTGCGCCAGAGAGAGATTGATCTGGAGACCCTCTTTTGTAGATATAAAGGTCGACGGGGTTCGTGGCACCGTGGTAAAAAAAATATTTTAAAGGAAAGATGTTGTTCGGTGAAAAGTTTATATTGAAGTAAGCGCTAAGGTAAACAAGGCTTTCAAATAAAATAAAAATAGAATAGAACACAATGAAAATAATAAAACGTGCCAGTAGGCTCTAAGGCCTGGTTTACACAGCTGAGATTAGGCATAATCTACAACACCCTCCACGACCAAACTCCCGACACAACAACATTTAGCGACAACATTTAGCATCAATCGACGTGCGCGCGCTGTCATTGGCGGTCGCCGATTTTGTCTTGCGAAAATGTCCGTTAATAAACTAAAGTGTACTAGTTGTAACCTAGTGATATCGGAAGTACTTGCTTTCATACGAGATCGGCATCATGTAGTCGATAATGAAAGCCTAATTAAGATATGCGAAAGTGCATTTTCTGAGGAGGAAATAGACGAGGCGAAGAAGTTGTTGTTTGTATCTTCAAAAACAACGAAAAAACTAGTGTCGAGACGGAAGAACAAGAAACAAAAAGATCTGGAAGATATTATAACTGTGTTTAAAACAATAGATCCTGAACAATTACCAGTGTTTGTGGCATACGACTTACACAAACTACCTCCAGTTTGTTTTGTGATCAAAACACGACGTCACAAAATTACTGAAGGATATACTGGTTTTAAGAAAAGAAATTGAACATATAAAGAGCGATTATGTCAAAAATGATCAATTGGAAGAATTAAAAGTAAAAGTGAATTTGGAAAAATCGAATAACTTAATTAATTCCAATGTTAACATGAAAAAAAGAGGAGGAGGGTACATGATAAACTGTGACAGTGGCCCGTTTGGTCTCCTACCTCACATCGAACCGCCGCCGGTAAATGACGTCGATGTATCGCGTTCCAGTTGTAAGGATGTAACGATAGTGCAAGCGAGACACTGTCGGCACCGATATATCGTTCTCTCGTACACACCCAGACCGGAGGTAAAACTCTGAGTAAACCCATCTCTCTTACACCCGTTAACTCGACTATGCGTGAGAACGATAGCTTAGTAGCTGTGGATGCCGCATGTAAACAACAGACTTTGGCAGATATCGTTAAAAAAGACGAATGGAAGAAAAATAAGCCTGATGAAAATTGGGTGTTGGTGCAAAGATCAAAAACGAGAAACAGATTTGTTGGCATGACTGGAAAAGCGGCATCTAATTCAGTAGGCAATTTTAAAGCTGCTGAGATAAAAATACCCATTTTTATCTCTAATGTAAATAAGGACACATCGGAAAAAGACATATGTGAATATATACAACAAAAAACAAGCGAAGTTGTAAAATTAGAGAAAATTGCAATGAAGTCGGAGAGCCAATATAACGTATTTAAGTTGTATATACCTAAAAACAAGTTAGGTACTTTTTTGGATGACAAACTCTGGCCGGAGGGAATAATGTTTAGACGGTTTATTAATTTCAAGGTTGGAAAAGTCTCGGATATTGATAGACCCGTTATAACCAATGGATAAAAACATCAAGAATAAAGTAACTTTATCAACATTCAATTGCAAGAATGTTGTTCGATCAGCTGATTGTGTTCGCAGATTGTTCCGTGTCGCTGATGTTATTGCATTGCAGGAGACTTGGCTTTTACCACATGATGTGCCTTATCTCGGTAGCATTGATGATGATTTCGCGTATACGGGAAAGTCTGCCGTTGACACGTCTTCTGGAGTCCTTCTAGGAAGACCGTATGGTGGAGTAGCGCTTTTATGGAGGAAATCAGCGTTTGCAACGGTATCGGTGGTGCAGTGTAGTAGTGATCGCCTGTTAGCTATTAGGATTAAGCACGAGGGACGTTCCCTGTTGATATTCTCAGTGTATATGCCAACTAACTCGGCTGACAATTTAATCGAATTTACGGAGTGTCTGAGTGAAATTATTTATTTATTTATTTATTTATTTATTCTTTATTGTACACCAATAAAACATCGAACAAAAAACATGGAATATGAAACATACAATGGGCGGCCTTATCGCTAATGCGATTTCTTCCAGGCAACCAAAGAATGGACAGATTCTCCTGAACCACATATGGGACTGTCGTTGGTGCCAAATATTTACTAAAATAGATACACAAATACATACATAAATACATAGATACTTTAATAGTGTAATTGAGAACAGTAATGTTGAATCGGTATTTATATTGGGTGATCTTAATGCACATCCAGGTGAGCGCTTTTCAAATGAACTGTTAACTGTATGTGGGGAACAATCATGGTCATGTGTTGATATGGAATTACTTCCGAGGGACACGTTTACGTTCGAGAGTACCGCTAACGGCGCATTGAGCTGGCTTGATCACTGTGTGGTGAGCAGTGCGGCACGACATTTAGTTTAAATGTGTCAGTTTTGTATGGAGTTTACTTGTCGGATCATATTCCGTTACTTATTGAATGTAATATCGATTTAATAACACCTAAATTGGTAAACCCAGACTATGTGCACAATAAGATAATATGGGGTGAAAGAGACATCTATCAAACGAATGATTATTCCAATTTTTGTAATTCTAAATTAAAATTAATAGATTTTCCAGATGAATTTCGGTATTGCGCGCATAGAATGTGTTCTAATAATAATCACGTAAAAATATTGGATACAATGTATACTAATTTAGTTGATATTTTAAAGGAAGGTGCATACCGTACTTATTTATGTAAACAAGTGCGTCACAATAATAAAAGATACATTCCTGGTTGGAACAAGTACGTGCGTGACGCTCACAGGGAGGCTCGACTGTGTTACCAAACATGGTTGTTGTATGGTAAACCTGTCAGTGGTTATGTTTACAATAAAATGTGTGAAACTAGAAAAACTTTTGACTGACCTGAGAAAGTGTCAAGATAACCAACAGCAGATTAAGATGGATATCTTAGCTGAACATCACACAAAAAAGAAATTTGGATCATTTTGGAAATCAACGAACAGTTTGAATCCAAGGTCGAGTCCTCCTGTGAGCGTGGCGGGTGTTCATGAGCCGGCGGACATAGCCAATGCATTCCGGCGTCATTTCCAGGTTGAGTCACCTCTTACTAGGCCTGTACAGGTGGTTGATGCTGGGAACTGCTCTGGGGACGTTTCTATTGTTTTTACGGCAAAGGAAATTTCAGAAATTATAAAGAAAATGGAGAGAGGCAAATCCCCGGGTCATGATGGCCTTAGCATCGAGCACCTGAGGTATGCGGGAGGACACTTGTCGCGTGTACTCGCTTTGTTTTTTAATATGTGTGTTACTCATGGATACTTACCGACTGATCTAATGTATACAATCGTAGTGCCTATTGTGAAAAATAGAACTGGGGATATTTCTGATATTTCCAACTATAGGCCCATTTCCCTGGCCACTGTCATAGCAAAAGTTTTGGACAGTCTGCTTGACAAGCAATTGGCTAAACACCTTGAACTACATGATGCCCAGTTTGGTTTTAAACCTGGGCTGTCTACCGAGAATGCAATCATGTGCCTCAAGCAGACTGTTCAATACTACAGACAGGAAGACTCCCATTTTTGCCGCTTTTCTGGACCTTTCCAGGGCGTTCGATCTCGTATGTTATGATGTTTTGTGGCGCAAGCTGGAATGTGAGACTACCTTACCACCTGAAATAGTGTCGATATTTAGGTACTGGTATACCAGTCAATGCAATAGCGTGAAGTGGGTAGGCTCGTACTCGGTTGTGTATCGGCTGTCGTGCGGGGTGAGGCAGGGGGGACTCGGCTCACCCAGGCTCTTCAACCTTTATATAAACCAGCTAATCCTTGAGCTCAGCAGCACCAGAGTCGGATGTCATATTGACGGGATTTGCATAAACAATATTAGTTATGCTGACGATATGGTGTTGCTGAGCCCATCTGTCGATGCCCTGAGGCGACTGATCACTATATGCGAACAATATGCGGTGACTCATGGGCTCAGATATAACGTCGTAAAGAGTGAACTATTAGTTTTTAAAGCAGGTGGCATGACATATTCGTGTATTCCTCGTGTCGCACTGTGTGGTGAACCCCTGCGAAGGGTGGACAAATTTAAGTATCTGGGCCACTGGGTCACCGAAGATCTAAAAGACAATTGTGATATTGAAAGGGAACGTAGGTCGCTGGCTGTCCATTGTAACATGTTGGCCCGCAGGTTCGCGCGTTGTACGAAGGCAGTTAAAGTTACGCTTTTTAAAGCTTACTGCCAATCCTTCTACACGTGCAGCCTGTGGGTTAACTTCACTCAGCGGGCATACAGCGACCTACGTGTTCAATATAATAACGCACTGAGGGTGCTGATGGGGCTGCCGTGGCGTTGTAGTGCGTCAGGGATGTTTGCGGATAACAATATTAATGGTTTTACTGCCATTATTAGGAGTAGATGCGCATCCCTGATGACGCGTGTTCGCCGCAGTAACAACAGTATTCTCAGTGTGTTCGCGGATCGGTGGGATTCTCCCATGTGGCAGAGATGGATGCAGCTCCACGCTAAGTTCTAAGTTTTAAGTTAATTTTTATGTATGTGTATCTGTGTCTGTACCTACTAATACTAGATGTTAAGTAAGATTGTTACTAACCTTATGGACTCCGGTCTGAAATAAAGTATTCTATTCTATTCTATTCTCCCATGTGGCAGAGGTGGATGCAGCTCCACGCTAAGTTCTAAGTTTTAAGTTAATTTTTATGTATGTGTATCTGTGTCTGTACCTACTAATACTAGATGTTAAGTAAGATTGTTACTAACCTTATGGACTCCGGTCTGAAATAAAGTATTCTATTCTATTCTATTCTTAGCGCATCGTACCACAACTGCTCAAACCCGTCCTCTGTACGGCTTCACCAGACATCATGCCAGAATACGACGAATCGCTTGGCGAAGACTTTGTCTGTTGAGCGGTAACTTCTACCGGCAGCCGATGTTATAGCCTACTATGGAGAAAAGTGTGCTTTTGCGATTGTGTGTGCTTGCACGTTCAAATTTATCACAGATAACATAATACTAGCTTAGTACTCACCATCTCCAATCCCATGGGGCGGCATACTGGGAGGTGACAAGAAACCTCCACACGTCGGCGTCATCGTAGGCAAGGAGCTCGCCACCTCATCCAGCTCCAACAGTAGCTCCAAGTTTGACTTTTCATTTCTCATCTGTTCTTCTTTTGTAGGTTTCTCTTGTGGTTGAGCGTTTTGCTAAAATATAACAATTTAATTGGTAAAATTCTTCTATATTATTAGTGAAAGTATGTATGTGAAATGAAATGAATTGAAATAGTTTATTAAGCAAGTAGGATCACTGATCACTTTTCCGCGTCATATTTTTATAAACTAGCTGGAGCCGGCATTTCCTAACTGACTACCTCTGAGAAGAAAAGCCGAAACAGGGATAATCGTCTTTTTACAAGTCCAGACATTAAAAATGAAAATATTTACAATAACAATATGGATATTAACAATATGTATGTATGTTTCGTTACTCTTTCACGCAAAAACTACTGAACGGATTTGGATAAAAAATGACGCACACACATGTTATATTACCAGGATAATTATATAGGATAGTTTCGTCGGTTACTCCTACTAGATCGGAATTAATGCGGGTGAAACCGCGAGATGAAGCTAGTAGTATAAATGTATCTTGTTGAATTCGTTAAGTAAATTATCAACGGGGCATGCAAGGGTGAGTAGTGAAAAGTAATAAGTATGAATCTCGAATTTATTTCAAGGAATAGGGTAGTTGATTAAAATAATCTAATTAGTCCGTCAGTCAGATTTCCGAAAAATACTAGACACGTATTTTTTCTTTTATCAAATCAATAAAAATTGACAAATATAAAAGGCATCAAAGATCAAGAATGGCGGCTGGTGAGGTCACTGCTCGCTAAAAAGTGTAGCGTGCAGTGACGTCACACGAGTTTTCAAAGCACTGTGTCGTCTTAATTTTTTGTTTATACGAAAAAAGAAACCTGACTGACAAAAAAAGTAATTAGTCCGCCAGACTAATTACTTTTTTTTTGTCAAATACTCTATTGTCGCAGTAATTTTTATTGTAACATTACATAAACCCCTTTAAATACTGTGGTGTTTATTCATAAACGACGATTAAAGTTACGTGGCGTTACGTGAAATGTATGGCTAAAGAATCGCTACTCACTAGTTAACTTTAAGCAACGTTTATGAATAAGGGGGTAAAAAAATAAATAAAATATCCGCATATAGACCCCATATTTAGTTTTGTCAATCACCCTCAGTTCTCATAAAACATCGACTTATTCGATTACGTGAATTTTGCTTACCGACATATGTTTCCGATTAAATTAACGACAAAATATTGAAATTAAAACAGTTTTTTTTAGATAAGATTTATATATCATACTAAGAAGCAGAGTGTGTTACCCATCCTGATAACTTCTGTTATATTTGCGGTCAGCACTGTTAAAAGTCAACGTCGTAGTTTGCCACCATTAGTTAAAATCTATTTTCATTGTTATGGTTTCAGGTGCGAAATTTAGACCTGGTATCCTAGTGTTTGCTGTGCACAGTGTGTTGTTAACATCTTGGGCTAAAGGATCTCGTCATATGCAGTTCGCAGTTCCAATGATATGGGCCGAACCGAATGACCAAGTCGGCATCATCATTATCATCATCTCAGCCATCGTGTGGCAGTCCACTGCTGGACATAGGCCTCCCCCAAGAATTTCCAAAAAGAACGGCTGGACGCGGCCTGCATCCAGCGCTTCCCATCGATGTTGGTCAGATGATCTACACCCGACCACCTAGTACTGTAGTGTAGTCAGGCGCGTGCGCTCCATACAAAATTATTAGGGTATTCAGTACTTATCTGCCTATAAGTACTGCATACCCTAATAATTTTCTAAAAAGAAATATAATAATTTATAATATACTACAGTAAAATAATTTATATACTACAAACTTAAAACTAAAAGGCTTTGTTAATCTGTTAGTGATGACACTGCTATCTATTGGGGCTAGTGCAAACTACTAACACACATTACAATGCAGCCCGCGCAACTCGGCTTCATCGTGACGCCCGCGCCACTTCGCGTAGTGGCGTAAGCAGTTACTAAATGTGCCTCTATTATACGCGTCTGTGAATAAAATTATTTGGTTGTGTGCATAAACTTTGCGTACGTGGGCGTGTAATTTCATTGAGTTTTTAAGGCCGAATAAGCACAGCTTCTAATAATGCGACGAATTTAAGTAGTTCACAAATATAGCATGATTGTTGTTTGTTCGAAAACCTTTTTATTTTATCAGCTTATGTTGTTTCGTTATTGGTGTATTTGGTTAAATATGTACCTATATTGGTTGTTTTAAGCGCAATTAAATGTTCATTTATTTTAGAGTTTTTGGTTTAACTCAAAAGAAAGGTTGTCTTAATAAAAAGTATTATGATAAATACATGTGGTCAGCAGGCTGTGTAGTGTGTACACACAAATAAATTGTTTTGTTTCTCGTGTAGGTATATTATTTTAAAACGCGATATTGACAATTCGTCGTTATAAAAACTTAATAGACCTTAAGTTTTTCATCCTACTTCCTTTTGAATTTCAATACTATACTTTATTTTGTAATAATTTTCCTGAAGTTTACAAATTACCAAAATTTTAATATTTATGATTCCAATGAGTAGCGCATCACGCATATTTATGAAACACACAGGGCCAAAACAGACTTACAGATTTGTCTATTTCCATTGAAAAAGAACATTTAGCGAAAAGATAGGTGCGTTGATTTAATTTATAGATAGTAAAATATTTTTTTTAGTTTTTTGAGAAATAAATTATTATTTATTTAAGGTTGAGTTAGTAATAACATTTCATTGTATTTTGACAGCCTCCGTGGCGTAGCGGTAGCGAACGTGGCCGCTGCGCAAGGAGGCGCGGTTTCGATCCTCGCGCAATACAAATATTTATGTGCATGAATATGAATGGTAACCATAAATGAATACGAGGCTGGTTGTGACTCGGAAAGCACGTTAAGCCGTTGGTCCCGGTTGCCATACGAACATCTAGTGGCAGTCCTGACGGGTTGTTGGAGCCCACAAAAGTCCAACAATTGGTCTAACTGCAATGCTTCGATATCGCCTTCGGGTTGTGGAGGTCAGACGGCAGTCGCTTCACGGAAAATGTCGAAGTTTCGCTAGAATCAGCAATTAGACTGGTAAAACGGACCCCAGACTCCAAAGTTTTGGATGCGACTGGTATTAACCCTGAGATGATGATGATGATTTCATTGTAACCATTTGGTCAAAAAGAAAAATACCTAACATCCCACGTATATCATTTATTTGACTTGTTCTTATCATCAATCACATACTTAGATGTTCATTGTAGCCACGCACAGATATCAATTCAATGTTGATATGCGAATAAGTACGCGACTATCTTAAATTGAAACTACGTCTACGTTAAGTTTTTTAAGTTTTACCATATATAAGCAGAGATTTGGATAGTGTATGTATGCATACACTCAACAAAATCTCTGTGCACGCCCCTGAGTGTAGTGTAGGGTAGTCGGTGTGTGTCCGACGCTGCGCTTGCCGGTACGCGGTCGCCATTCAAGAGCCTTTCTGCCCCATCGGTCATCGGCTCTACGAGCTATGTCTCCCGCCCACTGCCACTTCAGAGAGCTGGCTGGAATCCGCTGGGCTATGTCGGCTTTCGCGTGAAGCTGAATGCTGATGAATCAGTCGACAAGTTCAAAGCAAGACTAGTCGCTAAGGGGTTTCGCCAGAAAAAAGGAGAGGACTATGATTAAACTTTCAGTCCTGTTGCGAAAATGACCACCGTGCGGACTATGATTAGCGTCACAGCAAGCGAAAGTATGAAGATGTGTCAATTTGACGTGTCGACGGCATTTTCATCGAAATTTAATAGAGACCATGATCAGATTCTTATTTCCGCCAAACTTCTATAAAAGGTATTAATCGCAAATCTAGGCACTCTGTGAACTATCCAAATCTACAATCTGCTCAAAGACCTAAGAATATGAATATTTGCACTGGTCTGGTCGTGCCTCGGAAAGCACGTTAAGCCGTTGGTCCCGGTTGCCATACGAACATCTAGTGGCAGTCGTTACGGGTTGTTGGAGCTGTAACGGTGCCTACAACGCAACATGCGAACAACGCGTCATACTGACGTCACGCGAATCCTGCATCTCGCAATCAGAGTTTTCTGTGCAACTAGCACGCATACAAGTTCACCACATAAACCGGCGGGCAAAGTGGCCCGCCAGACAATCAGTCTGGTCGGAGAATCCTCCCTTTTCTATGGAGGATGAGTGAACTTTACTCCTTGTTCCTCATTCCTCCACAGAGCCCTCAAAAGTCAAACAATTGAAAACTGAAAGTTGTGGAGGTCAGACGGCAATCCCTCCACGGAAAGTATCGAAGTTTAGACAAAAATCAGCAAAAGTTACACTGGTAAAGACGGACCCCAGGCTCCAACGCTGGAAGCGTTGGATGCGACTGGGATTAACGCTGAGATGATGATGATGATGATGAGTTGCATTTGGATGTTTTTTCCTCAAAATTTGGGAGCTGCTAGCGACGAAAGGTAGGCAACGGAAGTCCGAACATGTTAGCTGACTACTGCTTGACACTCAAAGGGATGCACCTGACCCTAAATATTCCCGAAAATCCCGAATAAACGTAAATATGTGAAATTTATGCTTCATTTCAAACATTTTTTAGCGTTTTTACTTAAAAAAAAGATTGATTGTCGTTGCAAAAAACTGAGGGTGGTTGAAATTTTCTTTTGACTAGTTGTAGATAAAAAATTACCCATTCAATTACATTTAACTTTCATTAAGGTAATTTTTTTTCTATCAGTGTTATATGTCAAACATAAATTTTTATTAAGTACTAACTGACCAGACTATGTTTAAAATCGATGAATGATATATACATAAAAATAAATGCGTAGTACATATGCTAAAGAAATTAAAATAAAAAGCTTGAAAATGTGTGAACATATTTTATTGAACCAATAAACAAATGAATACAATAAAATAAGTAAACATTCACACACTGCAAAATAAATAATAAATCTACATTACAAACTAATCGATGATGAAATTACTCTACACATTAAATAAAATATTTGTACCATATTCTTCTATAGTAGAAACAATTCTTCTGTACATACCTTCTTGTCGTGACTGACAACAATCTTCTTGTCGGGCTCGTCGTCACTGCTGTCGGCCGACTCGTCCGACTCACTGTCGGAGCCGCTGCCCGATTCGCTGTCGGACTCACTATCCGATGTACCCGAGTTGGATGATCTACGACTACTGACAGATCGGTTACGGATTGCCAGATCAAAAATTAAAAAAGAAACATTTTATTTGCACACGAAATATTACATTTAATAAAATCGGGACTAAAAAAAAGGACATTAGAACTTTTAAGTTTATCTAGTATGGAATGTAATCTTTTTCCATCGTTTAATGTAATGGAAAGGTTACGGCTTCTTTGGATGATATTAAACGGAATTGGAATGGTTTTTTAATCCTCTCTCTACATTTTAGGAAGTAATGAGAATTATTAATACAATGATATCGGAAACCGAATTTTTCGAATTGAAATAAATACATCACTAGTACTAAGTTTGGTCGTGATATTGGCAAGTGATGAACTATTGATGGCTACGTAGTGCGGTAACACGGTTGTTGCTATTGGAAATTAAGACAATTATGAAAACAAAAATTTGGTATCAATTTTTAGAGTAGGTAAGTACGAGTATATTAGTCTAAGATCCGGCTGCAGAATCAGTGTACCCATCGAGTGTTTGCTGAAAACCAAATTTTTACACATATTTATGATTAGGAGAATTTATATCCACCAGGTTGCCTATCAAAATGTGGCCGCTAGTATTTTTAATTAAATTATTAATAATTCATAATCCGTAAGAAATTTCACTGACATGTTTTTTCAATGAAATGTCGTCTATTTTACGGCAATATCTATGAAGACTCTGAAAAATCATGGTTGCCGTTGCGCACCTGGCCGCACCTCTTCGCAGCCAGGTATACACAGGTATGATTTTGTTACATTTATACACCCACAACGTACATTCATATTTTATAAATCAAATTAAAGCTAGTTTTTTTCTGTTCATTATTATATTCGGTTGCCTAATTAAATTTGGCCGCAAATAAGGGTTGCTGGCTGTTAAATAAAGAAAATATTAAAAGAAGAGTGAAAGAGAGCTAGCGCGTTACACTACTATTCAGACGAGGATAGCAATTGCCAGCTGTCGGACAGTTTAAAGCCATTGCGCATGCGTCAGATGCTAGTGTTCTCAACGGATCAGTTGCGACTTTTATTCTAAGTTAAAAACCACGCTATTTTGAAGTACGTAATACACAACATAATATATTGCTGTTTCATTTGTGCATCGAAAAATTATCAATCTTTATAAATTAAATTAAATTAAATTAATTATTATTATTATTAATTTAATTATTAATTAAATTAATTAAATTATCGATTTTTAAAAAAGAGTCACGGAAATATAAAATACATTTTAAAAATTTATAATTTACTTAAATTTATGAATATGTAAAATAAATCTAATACTTAAATAAAATCAAATCTTTTTCATACAGTACTTGCACAACACAATTTTTTTTACATATATAACCTTGGTTTTATTCATCAACAATATCCATTTACGGATATTGTTGATGAATTAAATTACATTTTACGGTACGCCTCAAAATAATAAATACTCCAAGACGTTTCTTTTGGAGTATTTATTATTTTGAGGCCTACCTACTATGGTTTGAATCGGAGGTTGAGAACACTAGCATCTGACGCATGCGCAATGGCTTTAAACTGTCCGACAGCTGGCAATCGCTATCCTCGCCTGAATAGTGGTGTAACGCGCTAGCTCTCTTTCACTCTACTTTTAATGTTTACTTTATTTAACAGCCAGCAACCCTTATTTGCGGCCAGATTTAATTAGGCAACCGTATATAATAATGACCAGAAAAAAATTAGCTTTAATTTGATTTATAAAATATGAATGTACGTTGTGGGTGTATAAATGTAACAAAATCATACCTGTGTATACCTGGCTGCGAAGAGGTGCGGCCAGGTGCGCAACGGCAACCATGATTTTTCAGAGTCTTCATAGATGTTACCGTAAAATAGACGACATTTCATTGAAAAAACATGTCAGTGAAATTTCTTACGGATTATGAATTATTAATAATTTAATTAAAAATACTAGCGGCCACATTTTGATAGGCAACCTGGTAGATATAAATTCTCCTAATCATAAATATGTGAAAAAATTTGGTTTTCAGCAAACACTCGATGGGTACACTGATTCTGCAGCCGGATCTCGTACTATATTATTTTGAGTTGAAACCTTTCCAATACCATACAAAAACCGCGCCTTTGGTATGTAAATATATACCATTTAGTTATTCATTGTATAATAAAGAAAAAACGGGAAAATATCGGCTCCTATATCATCATGGTAGGAGCCTATTAGAAATCAAAGCACTGTTATTCTAATAGATTAAATGAAATGAACGAATCTTACAAGGGTAGTTCACTCACCTGTAGTTATTAGTTTCTTTCGCGGGTTTTTCTGGCTTCTTGTCTTCAGTTGTGCTCTCTTCCCTGAAACGGAATACATGAATTAATAAGGAAAGATAATATTACTTTATCCAGTCAGTTAAGATAGTTTCACTACACCGTGGACTATGAAGTGAATTGCATGTTCAAGTAATTTCGTGGTCAATTATACTTAGCTAATAATAGTACTCTATCACTAAGCGTGGTAGATTATGGCCCACTCCCTCTCTCCGACAGGAGGCCTGTGTCCCAGGAGTAGGAACATTATACATATCGGCTGATGATGATGATGACTTCGACGGCACGATAGGCTCCGTTAATGACTACTGCGCTGGGTATCGCGGATTGAATTCCCGCATGAAACAAATATTTGTGTGATCTACATGTAGTTGTGCCGGGTCTAGCTGTTTGTGTTTGTGAGTTTATATGTTTGAAAACACACCCACGAAACAAGTAAAATCCCTAATGTGAGGCAACATAAAAAAAAAATAATTAAATTAACTATGGAACTGCTAGTCAATTTTGGGTAACAGATCCCAGTAAATTAAAAGTTTACTAAGATTAAAACTAAAATGTGGTCAGATAGGGTGTTATTTTACGATGGGGTTACAATTGCCGTTCGTTGTGTCCGTTGTACGGAGGACGGGTCTGAGCAGTTGTGTTGCGATGTGTGCCGGGTACGATGCGCCAAATGTTGTTGTGTTGGGAGTTTGGTCGTGGAGGGTCTTTAGATCAATCTCCCTTTGGCGCAGCATCGTTGGTCGTGTTGTTGGGTTTAACATTGCATCACTTAGCTCAACTGCCGTCTTCCTTCCTATTCGTTCAGTTTTTCTGAGTGAATAGGCTCTGAATAAACTAGCGCGCTTTACCATCAATGATAGCATCACTGCTTACCATCAGGCGGGATTGCAGTCAAGCGCTAGTTTATAATGATTAAAAAAAAAAACAAAAAAGCAAAAAAACCATGTACAGACGACAGCACATCAAGCTCCTATAATCTGTCAGATTTCTTTATAAGATTTCCAACTTTATTTCTAAAAGGTTAAAGCTCAAGGTTGATTTGGAATATTAGACAGTTACGGGTAGCTTCACCAGCTGTCGTCCAAACATCATGCTTGAATGTTAGACCATGTCAATTTACACAATCAATCACGTAATGAGACATCCGCACAATAGTAGTTTTCGGTAAAGACACGGTATATAAGGTGGTAAAGCAATTCTGTGATTGACTATACAATGCAACCAAATGATATTACACTTACTCGTCTGAGGATTCTTCCGAGCTGCTATCGTCTGAAGATGAAGAAGACGATCCGGAGCCGCTGCTCTCTGGTTCCGAGTAGAAACTTTTGTTTCTCTAGAAATAAGACTTTTATATTCATAAAGTGAATCAAAAAATCTACTATGGTACAGATAAGTGATAAGTAAAGGTTTGAGATAGTGAACCAGCGTGGCTAGCATGACTTTAAATTACGAGACTCGATCATACGCATCGAGCGCTTTTGACGCTCTCATTGGTTGAGAGTTTTTACAATCTTGAAGCGGTCCAATCAATCGATGAGTCAAACGCGGTCGATATGGTATTATCAATGGTCGTGCCTTCGTTACAGTCGTGGTGGCTAGTGACTATCTTGAGAAAACCTGGACCTTAAGTCTGAAATCGCCAACCCGCATTGAGGCCATAATATCAGCTGCCGGCAGAAGTTACCACCCACCAGACAAAGTCTTGCAGCCAAGCGATTCAACATCATCATCATTAATCGTACGGAGGACGGGTCTGAGCAGTTGTGTTGCGATGTGTGCCGGGTACGATGTCCAAATGTTGTTGTGTCGGGAGTTTGGTCGTGGAGGGTCTCCAGATCAATCTCCCTCTGGCGCAGCATCGTTGGTCGTGTTGTTGGGTTTAACATTGCATCACCTCGCTCAACCGCCGTCTTCCTTCCTATTCACTAAGTTTTTAAAAGTGAATAGGCTTAATAAACTAGCGCGCTTTACCATCAACGATTGCATCACTGCTTACCATTCGGCGGGATTGCAGTCAAGCACTAGTTTATAATTTGTAAAAAAAAAAACGTGGTGAATACGCTCAATCCTTCTCTGTATGAGAGGAGACCTGTGCTCAGCAGTGGGACGATAAAAAGGTTGATGACGATGTAGGCATTTCTTAATAACGACGCATGTGACATACATAAATGCGATGTGCCTACAATAGGATCTAAAAAAACCCTTTTTTAATATCGTTTGATATCATTGACCGTACCATTGGTACGTATAAATCAAAATCAAAAGTCATTTATTCAAATTAGGCTGAGAATCAGCACTTTTTGAACGTCAATATTACATAAGACAGTCCCCCAAAACGCCCACCCATCGACACTTCCTAGTGCTTTCGCTGGGAAGAAGAAGTGGCGGAAGAAACTCCCCAGCAGCACAGCTGTCTGTTCTACTAATACTATGTATAGTAATGAACACAAGAAAATATAACAAAAATGAAATTATTGAAAATATGCCAGCTACCACGCCAAAATACCAGCAAAGCAAAACAATATAGGTATATATATATATATTTAAATGAAAATGTAAATAACTAAAAACTTATTACTTCAATAAAAGCCCCGGGCATAAAGGGCGTGACAGCTTATATATTTATGTATTGAAAAAAAAAAGTGAATTATATGAACTCATATAACGTGTCAGTAAGCTAATTCCGGAGAAAGAACACAAACAATGTCCTGAGTTAATCAGAGCGACCAGCTATTCTTATTATTTAAATAACCACTTATTTATATGTACGTGCTTTCCGTTATACAATACTAGCGGCCGCCAGCGACTTCGTTCGCGGGAAGTTAGTTATGCTCCGCCCCTATTAGTCACAGCGAGATGTTCTACAGCCTAATGCCATGCTGGATTAATGGGCTATCCGACGCAAAAAGATTTTTTCAAATTGGACCAGTAGTACCTGAGATTAGCGAGTTCAAGCAAACATACAAAGAAACTCTTCAGCTTTGTATATTAAGTATAGAAGTACAGATGTAAAGAAATTCCTGTCCGATCCGTGAAGGTATTGTTAGGTATCGATAACTGATTCTGCTAATGCCTACAAAGCCGGGCTAAAAAAATTAATATTATTTCGTCAAAGAAGGTAACTTAATACATGTGCGGTAGGCAATAAATTCGCGGGCGAAGAGGAGCAGGCAACGCTGCAAGCGTTAAACATAGGGCAATTAAACCTTCACAACGATAAGGTGGCGACATCAGAGTTAGATAAATTAATTATTGACTACAACTTAGACCTTGTACTCATTCAGGAACAATATCAAAACTCACGTTTACGTCACAGGGTAGTACAACTGGGTTGCAAGGCACGAGCCGGAATTTATGTTGCGCGGTCTTCTAACTTTACGGTAACGTCTTTACGTGATCTCATGACGCCACACTGTGCGGTTGCCGAAGTATCATCAGCTTCTTTTAAAGTATTCGTTGTAAGCTGTTACTTTCAATACTCAGATCCTGTTACTCCTCATATACATAATCTCCGTCATGTCTTGCGGTCACTCGCGGGCTGCAAAGTTATCGTTGGCGCGGATGTCAACGCGTCATCGTCTCTGTGGTATGGCAAGGTTCGGGCCACCGATACCGAACGACGCTGCGCTGTTGAGGATTTCATTGCTGAGATGAACCTATCGATTCATAATACCCCTGATGCACCACCTACTTTCTGCAGCCAAATGGGCGAATCTTGTATTGACGTCACACTTTCAAGTGCCGACGTACGTTTGGATAGGTGGCGTGTCCTACCGGACGCGTCTTGTAGTGATCATCGCCTGATCGTGTACGAATTTGTTCCTGGTTATATTCAGGGTCCGTCTCATATTCCCGGTAATTTCAGATATAGATGTAAAGGCGCGAACTGGGAATTTTTCGGCTCGCTTTTTGCGTGTCACGCCAAAGAATTCACTCGGGACGGGCTGTCAACCGAAGAAAGTGCTGACATTATGTCAGAAACCTTTACCTACTGTGCTGACATTGCCATTGGTCGCGGATCTATGACCAATATTCGTAGATGTGACTGGTGGAGTGATTATTTAGTTGAACAGCGTAAAAGATATCGCAGAGCGCGTAGACAGTTAAATAAACTCAAGAGCCGAAAGATTACTGGAGATCTTCTTACGTTCGCTTTAAATGCTTTTAGAGTTGCCAAGTCACGCTACAAAGCATCGGTGGAAAAATCTAAGGGTAACTTGTTGCGAAAAATCGTTGATAAACTTGACAGGGAGGGTCCGTGGTCTCCCTTATATCACGAATTTAAAGCTAACAGATCGGTCGACCTTGCATACGTTCAAAACATTAAAGTCAATGATAAGCATACCACAGGCATAGAGGAAACAACAGAAGTGCTAATTAATACACTTATCCCTGATGATTCACCGGCTAACGATAGCGACTACCACCAACAGATTAGAGCGTGGGCTCCTGTGCCACCTGAATCACCAATGTCAGACGTATCATCTAATGACGAATTTATAAATATTGTTAGAAAACTACCGGTCAACAAATCATCAGGTGAAGATAAAATATCTAATAGGATGATTAAAGAAGCGTGTAAAACAGCGGGTGATGCCATCTTAACTGTATACAACCGATGCATTGCTGAAGGCGTTTTTCCTCGTAAATGGCGACGCGGTTTCATACGAATAATACCAAAGTGTGGTGACAAACCACCGGATGATCCGAAGTCATATCGTCCTATCACACTTCTACCATCTTTGGGTAAACTTCTTGAGCGCCTCATCGTTCCACGTTTACTACCGAACGGTCCAAAATTCCATAATAATCAGTATGGCTTCACCATAGGTAAATCTACAGTTGACGCGGCGCTTTCTGTCAGAAGAACCGTTAACGAATCCGAAAACAAGTACGTAATTGGGATCTTCCTGGATATTTCTGGGGCTTTTGATAACGCCTGGTGGCCTATGCTGTTGTTAAAATTAAAAACCCGCGGTTGCTATAAAAACATATATAATCTCGTTTACTCTTACTTTATAAACGGTTCCGCGGTACTTAAGCTCGGTCATTTTTCTAGTACTAAAACACTAACCATGGGATGTCCTCAGGGTTCAGTTGTCGGTCCTTATTTATGGAATTTGGGTTTTGATGACTTCCTCGCGATCCCGCTTCCTTGCGGCTGTTCACTTACTGGTTACGCGGACGATGGCCTACTGCTCATTCAGTCAAGTACCCGAGCTGGACTTGAGAACTTGGCCAATACTTGCCTAAATTTAATATCTCAGTGGGGTGATCGTAACCGCCTAACGTTTGCGCCACATAAAACCTATCAACTTCTACTAAAAGGTAATCTTAAATCATTGCCTACTATTAAATTTAATAACGTTCCCATTAAAAAACAGCAATCCGTATGCTATCTTGGTATGATCTTAGAAAGGAATTTTTCATTTATAGAACATATAAAAATAGTTGGTGAAAAAGCTAAAAGGAACTTTTATGCCCTAACTAGAATATCGAAAGCAACTTGGGGTCTATCATTCCTAACTTTAAAAACTATATATGGAGCTACCTACTTAGGATGTATGTGCTACGGTGCACCTGTTTGGGCCGATAGGGCCAGCATAGGGGCGGCACGACGTAAACTGCTTCAAAGCCAACGTTTGGCATTGATATTTTTATGCAAGGCGTATAGAACGGTCAGTACTGAAGCCTTACCGGTACTGGCAGGTGTACTTCCAGTCGACCTTGAGGTACAGCGACGTGCTTCAATGTACTACTCCGCGAGGGGGGAGGCCATGGACACTAATTTTGTTACACAACGCGACTTTAATAAAATCTCTAGATTATTTAAACCTCAGACTGAAGTCTGGGAGGACCTCTTATCCGAATGGCAAAGTAGGTGGGATAATTCCATCAAGGGCCGGCACCTCCATCTATTCTTTCCATCCGTTGGCGATCGGCTGGCTAGGACATGGCTGGAGGTTGACCACTGCGTTGCCCAATTTCTCACAGGTCATGGCAACTTTAAAAGTAAACTGTATTCTTTTAAACTTGTTCCTTCCCCTTTGTGTCAGTGTTCTACATCGAACTGTGAATTTGAACAGTCCGCACATCACATCTTGTGGGAGTGTGTTCTTTGGCAGAATGAACGCAATATTATGTTGGATAGTGTACAAGTTACATCCGGAGTCGTTTATTATACGGACCTTGTAGAAACTAGAACCAATTTCCGTGCGTTCAGGCGCTTTTGCCATACCTATTATTGGAATCAATTGTAACAGCTAATACCTACTTAGGACCCATTAACTTAATCAAATTTTATTCCGTGGTGTTTGGCAATCTGGGCTTCTCCCAGTTGCAATAATGTCCCTTTGTGCCGATTGGCCTAGTTCTGTTCTGTCTCCTGCTTGTTATGGAGGGAAGTGGAAAAAATATCTTTTTTCTTACTCCTCCGCTATTCTTTTCTGATTAATTTGTTGCGGGACCCAAGACAGTTGAATCGTTTCTCCGGGACTCGTCGAGCTTCATTGCTCGGCGTTTTTCTGGCGGTCGCCACTGTTGATTCTGGCTTTCAGGAGTTGCAGTGGTTGGGAAAAGTGTGGCGGGTTTTGTCCCAAAAAAAAAAAAAAAAAACGCTGCAAGCGGTGGTATCGCTATTCGCTCATAATAATACCGTTAAAAATCGTGTTATCACTTTAAAAAAATAATACCAAATTTTGAAGAAGCTGGAATAAAAAAGATTATTTCAAAATTCATTATATTTTTACTATGATGATTATGTAAAATTTCATATTTTATTTGGTCATGTGTATACCTAAACTTTATTACCCTTATGGGTCGGACGGGGTTTTCATTACATATTGTAAAAATATATCAATTTTTTTTTTATATATTTATTTAGTTCGTGTATAGACAGCGAGATCATCTTCCACTATGTATTTTTTTTTCAGACTTGTAACAGATTATATAATTCCAGCGTTTGATGATTTAGTAAAATTTCATATTTTACTTGGTCATGTGTTTACCTAACCTTTATTATCCTTTTGGGGCAGACGGTTTTTTTTTACATATTGTAGTAAGTCCAGCATATCGGCTACCAACTGACCTTGTTGTCGTCAGGCACGTTGTCCGCGGTGACGTCATGCGACGCGGGCCCGCACTCCCTCAGGTGTGCGGCCTGCGTGTCCCTTGGGCCGGCCGGCAGCGGACGGTAGCCGCTCGCTGACACACCCAGGTATTGGGACAGCGAGCCCACCGTGAACGTGCCGCGGTCTGTACCACGGAATGTCATTACAGAACGAACACTTCCAAACAACATAATAAAATAGATACAACTAAAAATAAAGCCAGATTTGACCACACGAGAGTAAATCAATCCCTACAGAGTTATTAACTGAATTTTCAACACTCCGCGCTGAGTTAATAGGCATCGAAAATAAAATAGAGTATGCATTAAAAAAATGGCCATAAAGTATCCTATAAAATATATAAACATTATGCAATGTTAGTTTTTGTACATGCGAAACCCGAAACACGTGTCCAGTATTTTTAAGTAAACAACCTATATACAAAATTTTTAAAGAATTATTATGAAAGACCACAAAGTCATGAGCTTGTCATTTTACCTGATTGTCCCAACAAAAATATGGTCAATACACCGCTCGGCCACTAGGGTCCAGCTATGTAAGCGCTTAGTAACCACACTGCAACTATTTCTAACTGTATTTGGGAAAAAAATATACCCTGGTGTAAAAATTAATGGAATCGATTCAGTTGCTCTTTCGGAACAAACTATATACAGGTTCGTATAAGGAAAAAAAAAGTTATATAAAATAAAACCGTTAACTAACCTTTAAAACTACTCTGTATATCAGGCTTCGGCTTTTCAGGTAAAAATATATCCGCAACATAGTTATGTAACACCTTCCCAGCTTGAGGCTCTATGAACCGCCGCAACATGCGGGCGCGGTCGCGGACGTCGTAGCTGACGTCATAGCGTGCGAGCGAGACCACGTAACGGCAGACAGGGATGGTGTCCGGTTGAGTAATGGAGAGTTTCACTGCGAGGGAAAGTAGTTGGAGCTTTACTAGCTCGTCCTGAGGGAAAATGATATTTGAAGTTGATTTTTGGGGGGTGACTACTACTAACTATGATTAAGTATATCTTGACACTGTAATCTTACATGATTGAATATGTTAATATTATATACAATATGTAAAGAAAACCCTGTTCGATCCGTGAAGGTATTGTTAGGTAACGATAACTGATTCTACTAATGGATACAAAACCGAGCTAAACTTAAAAAAAGAATTCCCCCTAAAAAAATAAATATTATTTCGCAAAAAGAAGTAACTTATCGCACATGTATTAACATGTGCGATAAGCAACGCTTCCGCGGGCGGCGGGCGGCAGGGCACGCGGCACGTGGTCGCATCGCTATTCGCTCATAATAATACCGGTGTTGTCACTTTTTTAAAAACTACCAAATTTCGGGGAAGTTGGAATTAATTCGTGGGAAAAAAAGATTATTTCAAAATTCATTAGTATTGTTTCTATGATGATTACGTAAAATTTTATATTATATTTAGTTAAGTGTTTACCTAACCTTTATTATCCTTATGGGTCGAACAGGGTTTTCGTTACATATTGTATAGATGCATCTTTATTATTAGGGCTAAAACTGTTTTGTATGCATTACATCAGATAACAGCTCAGAATTAACAGCTGTCACTAGTTTATGATTTCATCGAGTAAAGAAAATAAATAAGATTCGATCATTTTTGTTAAAAAAAAGGAAACAACCGATTTTGTAAAAATAATTGGGGAAAATATCCTAAAAAATAATTTAATGTCCATCAGATAGATTTATAAAAAACATTGAACACGTATTTTTTATTTTTTTATTCATTCAAATACTTAGGAAGGCATATTGATTTGAAATGTTGCATGACGTCACGCCGTGGTACAAAATATACCACGGCGTGACGTAATTAGCCCCCACTCCATAACTTTCATATGCTATATCTCAGTAGTTTTTGGTAATTTTGACGAAATTAAAAATAGGGGTCTAAATTTTTTTTTTTATCTTTAAGATGGACTAATCATTTTTTTGATTTCCATACCTTGGATACATCCCTATTATTGAATAATCGATCGGTATCAAGGAACTTATACCTAAACTGGAATGTGCACTATTGATCAAAACGCAGTCCGAGAGAGATAGCTTCACAGTAGCCCCTTTGTCCTTGTTGTGTAGGGTAAATATTATAATGGAATTTATAAGGAATGTTCGCAATTTTTTTTTTTTTTTACTTATATTACCGGAGTTTTTTTTATGAATATTTAGGTATGCATGCGAACTTTTTAATTTTATTATTTTAAAAATGGATGAATAAATTGATGATGTACGGACGACAGCAGGTCAATCTACCCGAAACTGTCAAATATTCCTAATCAATCTTGAACCTTATCAATTTTGAAATTTAGTTTAAAATATAATAAGGAAATCTGACAGATTGTAGTAGCTTGATATACTGCTTTACTATTTTACATTTAAATAAATAAAAGGTGTACAAGAAAACAGAATTTAATATCATTGTAAATACCCAATAAAAACCACTTATTTATTATGTACACAATGACTAAGTGCACATTTATTATTTATTCCGAAATTTATGGTCACCCTACATGCAAAGAAATTAACTTGTATATGATTACCGCAAAAAACATAAAGAATGATATTCCGAATCCAGGGTATGACTCACTATTGCAACCAATAATGGCACCCTTATTATATACACACATCAAAAGTGTCTAGGGATCAAGCATTTTTATGCGGATTTCTTGAGATTGAGATGTGGCTTTGTAATAAATTTATGATTTTTTAAATTTATATGGATCCTTTTTGGTGCATTTCATAATTTGAATCAGGAACTGTGAATCAAATTCGAGTAAAAGATGAAAATCAGCTGTCAATATTTTCCCTATAAAAACATACAACGCATTGAAGACATTATTAGTGCTACTGTTGCCCTACTACTGATTAAAACCAACGTTATTATGGAGCGGCGACGTCATTTAAGCAGGGAAGAAATGCTCAGAGCCGTGGGAATGATAGAAGCTGGTTCCCGGCAACGTACTGTGGCTTTAGCTCTGAATACAAGTCAGAGTGTTATCAGTCGACTTTGGACACGTTACCGAAGCACTGGTACCGTGGCTGAGCGCCATGGAGGACGGTATCGCTGCACCACACGGAGACACGACCGATACATTCAAATCTTAACTCGAAGAGCTCCAACAATAACCGCCATGATGTTAGCCGTGAGGCTTCATCACTCTTCAGGGAACTTAATTAGCGACCAAACAGTCAGAAACCGCTTGCATGAAGTGAACCTTCATTCCCGAAGACCGCTACGGGTACCACCTATAGCAATGCACAATCGTAGGATTCGATATCTCTTGAACTTGGGCAGAAGAACAATGGCGTTTCGTGTGCTTTTCTGATGAGTCTCGTTTTGGTATGAGACCGGATACAAGACGTATACGACACTAGAGAACCCCTGGACGCCAACAGCGATTAAAATCCTGCCAGGAAGTCCATCCTTATAGTGGTGGAACCATCATGGTATGGGCGGGTATTTGGATCGGCGGAAGGACTGAGTTGATTTGGATCAGAGGCAACCTCAACGCTCAAATTTATGCTGAGACGATTGTATCAGACGTCATCGTTCCTCTACAAGTGCAAATCGGTCCCTTATTTCAGTTAATGCATGATAATGCACGACCGCACACCGCAAGAGTTGTAAGACAGACTCTCGCCACAGCTAACATCAATGTCCTGCCCTGGCCTGCTCAGTCGCCAGACTTGGACCCGATTGAGCATGCATGGGATATGCTACAGAGAAGAGCTCTGCCGAATATGGAGGGTATCCAGTCGCAAGAAGACCTTTTTTTGTTGTTGCAACGAACATGGGCGGCCATTCCACAGCGTGATTTGGATGAACTCATTTTGAGTATGCCAAACCGATGTTCTTGTGTTGTTAGTGTTCGCGGTAGAAACACGGATTATTAATTGTGTAAGTTACCCAATAAAATTTTAGAGAAAACTGTTATTTCAGTCTTTTTTTCGAACTTTTGTGTTAGTGGTTCAAATGTCAAATATCCCTTTATTAGGAAAATGGCAAATTTCTTTATTAATGCAAAGGTGACTTGGTTTATCGTTACTGTGACAAACGAAAACACTTTATTTGATGAATCCTTAAAGAAAATTTTAATTAATATCAATCAGGAGAAAAGTTATTGCAAAAATATATGTTGATCCCTAGACACTTTTGATGTGTGTATCTTTTCTAATCGAAATTGATGATTTCAGAAAAAATTACGAAAAATAAATACGGATGACACTTTGAAAGAGACAGAGGGCTACTGAGACGCTTTCTCCCTCGGACCGTTTTCTCTTCAAATAAAGTTTTATTTCCGATCGACCTTATTGCTCTTGCGATAGAGTCTTCTTTTAAATAAGAGATTTATGCAAGTTCACATTTCCGTTTAGCTATAATTTCCTTGATCGGTATATTTTCGTTATGTTTTACCACTAGATATGACAAAACAAGTGGCTAAGACAGTGTATAATATTTTATGTAAACTTCATTCACAATTTACTTACCAAACATATAAACAAATATAAGTTTTTGGGAAAAATCTTTAATCCCGATAATAACACAATAGTATATAACTGTATAAATAACATAATAGCTTAGTTTACGTTACAACTTCAAACATTTTTATACTTTTTAAATAATGCCATTCTGGATTTTTTATTCAATGAAAGTTACCTATTCTGAAAACAACTTATAAACATAAAACAAATAGTGATTACTGTAAAAGGATACAATTTAGAAAAAAAAAAAAAAAAAAATATAGATATTTTTTTTTTAATGAAAACAATGCCAATGAAAAATGAAAATCTTGTAGTCGCTGTCAAATTACAAGAGCATAGCAGTTTACATTTGTTTAATGTGAAAAAACGTCAAATGGAAACAAATTTGAATAGGCCTTAGAAAGAACGTACCTGGTCAGCAAAGTTAGCGGCCATGTGTGCCAACACAGCGGCGGCACGAGGGTGGCGCGCGCCGTGCTCCGCCACCAGCCACACACCCGCCGCGCGAGCGTTGCCGCCCAGTCTGAGCACAACACATCACTTCCTACAGTCAATCTGATAGCCAACCATGGTCGGCTTCCAGTCTAACAACACAGCCACACACCCGCCGCGCGAGCGTTGCCGCCCAGTCTGAGCACAACACATCACTTCCTACAGTCAATCTGATAGCCAACCATGGTCGGCTTCCAGTCTAACAACACAGCCACACACCCGCCGCGCGAGCGTTGCCGCCCAGTCTGAGCACAACACATCACTTCCTACAGTCAATCTGATAGCCAACCATGGTCGGCTTCCAGTCTAACAACACAGCCACACACCCGCCGCGCGAGCGTTGCCGCCCAGTCTGAGCACAACACATCACTTCCTACAGTCAATCTGATAGCCAACCATGGTCGGCTTCCAGTCTAACAACACAGCCACACACCCGCCGCGCGAGCGTTGCCGCCCAGTCTGAGCACAACACATCACTTCCTACAGTCAATCTGATAGCCAACCATGGTCGGCTTCCAGTCTAACAACACAGCCACACACCCGCCGCGCGAGCGTTGCCGCCCAGTCTGAGCACAACACATCACTTCCTACAGTCAATCTGATAGCCAACCATGGTCGGCTTCCAGTCTAACAACACAGCCACACACCCGCCGCGCGAGCGTTGCCGCCCAGTCTGAGCACAACACATCACTTCCTACAGTCAATCTGATAGCCAACCATGGTCGGCTTCCAGTCTAACAACACAGCCACACACCCGCCGCGCGAGCGTTGCCGCCCAGTCTGAGCACAACACATCACTTCCTACAGTCAATCTGATAGCCAACCATGGTCGGCTTCCAGTCTAACAACACAGCCACACACCCGCCGCGCGAGCGTTGCCGCCCAGTCTGAGCACAACACATCACTTCCTACAGTCAATCTGATAGCCAACCATGGTCGGCTTCCAGTCTAACAACACAGCCACACACCCGCCGCGCGAGCGTTGCCGCCCAGTCTGAGCACAACACATCACTTCCTACAGTCAATCTGATAGCCAACCATGGTCGGCTTCCAGTCTAACAACACAGCCACACACCCGCCGCGCGAGCGTTGCCGCCCAGTCTGAGCACAACACATCACTTCCTACAGTCAATCTGATAGCCAACCATGGTCGGCTTCCAGTCTAACAACACAGCCACACACCCGCCGCGCGAGCGTTGCCGCCCAGTCTGAGCACAACACATCACTTCCTACAGTCAATCTGATAGCCAACCATGGTCGGCTTCCAGTCTAACAACACAGCCACACACCCGCCGCGCGAGCGTTGCCGCCCAGTCTGAGCACAACACATCACTTCCTACAGTCAATCTGATAGCCAACCATGGTCGGCTTCCAGTCTAACAACACAGCCACACACCCGCCGCGCGAGCGTTGCCGCCCAGTCTGAGCACAACACATCACTTCCTACAGTCAATCTGATAGCCAACCATGGTCGGCTTCCAGTCTAACAACACAGCCACACACCCGCCGCGCGAGCGTTGCCGCCCAGTCTGAGCACAACACATCACTTCCTACAGTCAATCTGATAGCCAACCATGGTCGGCTTCCAGTCTAACAACACAGCCACACACCCGCCGCGCGAGCGTTGCCGCCCAGTCTGAGCACAACACATCACTTCCTACAGTCAATCTGATAGCCAACCATGGTCGGCTTCCAGTCTAACAACACAGCCACACACCCGCCGCGCGAGCGTTGCCGCCCAGTCTGAGCACAACACATCACTTCCTACAGTCAATCTGATAGCCAACCATGGTCGGCTTCCAGTCTAACAACACAGCCACACACCCGCCGCGCGAGCGTTGCCGCCCAGTTTGAGCACAACACATCACTTCCTACAGTCAATCTGATAGCCAACCATGGTCGGCTTCCAGTCTAACAACACAGCCACACACCCGCCGCGCGAGCGTTGCCGCCCAGTCTGAGCACAACACATCACTTCCTACAGTCAATCTGATAGCCAACCATGGTCGGCTTCCAGTCTAACAACACAGCCACACACCCGCCGCGCGAGCGTTGCCGCCCAGTCTGAGCACAACACATCACTTCCTACAGTCAATCTGATAGCCAACCATGGTCGGCTTCCAGTCTAACAACACGGCCACACACCCGCCGCGCGAGCGTTGCCGCCCAGTCTGAGCACAACACATCACTTCCTACAGTCAATCTGATAGCCAACCATGGTCGGCTTCCAGTCTAACAACACAGCCACACACCCGCCGCGCGAGCGTTGCCGCCCAGTCTGAGCACAACACATCACTTCCTACAGTCAATCTGATAGCCAACCATGGTCGGCTTCCAGTCTAACAACACAGCCACACACCCGCCGCGCGAGCGTTGCCGCCCAGTCTGAGCACAACACATCACTTCCTACAGTCAATCTGATAGCCAACCATGGTCGGCTTCCAGTCTAACAACACAGCCACACACCCGCCGCGCGAGCGTTGCCGCCCAGTCTGAGCACAACACATCACTTCCTACAGTCAATCTGATAGCCAACCATGGTCGGCTTCCAGTCTAACAACACAGCCACACACCCGCCGCGCGAGCGTTGCCGCCCAGTCTGAGCACAACACATCACTTCCTACAGTCAATCTGATAGCCAACCATGGTCGGCTTCCAGTCTAACAACACAGCCACACACCCGCCGCGCGAGCGTTGCCGCCCAGTCTGAGCACAACACATCACTTCCTACAGTCAATCTGATAGCCAACCATGGTCGGCTTCCAGTCTAACAACACAGCCACACACCCGCCGCGCGAGCGTTGCCGCCCAGTCTGAGCACAACACATCACTTCCTACAGTCAATCTGATAGCCAACCATGGTCGGCTTCCAGTCTAACAACACAGCCACACACCCGCCGCGCGAGCGTTGCCGCCCAGTCTGAGCACAACACATCACTTCCTACAGTCAATCTGATAGCCAACCATGGTCGGCTTCCAGTCTAACAACACAGCCACACACCCGCCGCGCGAGCGTTGCCGCCCAGTCTGAGCACAACACATCACTTCCTACAGTCAATCTGATAGCCAACCATGGTCGGCTTCCAGTCTAACAACACGGCCACACACCCGCCGCGCGAGCGTTGCCGCCCAGTCTGAGCACAACACATCACTTCCTACAGTCAATCTGATAGCCAACCATGGTCGGCTTCCAGTCTAACAACACAGCCACACACCCGCCGCGCGAGCGTTGCCGCCCAGTCTGAGCACAACACATCACTTCCTACAGTCAATCTGATAGCCAACCATGGTCGGCTTCCAGTCTAACAACACAGCCACACACCCGCCGCGCGAGCGTTGCCGCCCAGTCTGAGCACAACACATCACTTCCTACAGTCAATCTGATAGCCAACCATGGTCGGCTTCCAGTCTAACAACACAGCCACACACCCGCCGCGCGAGCGTTGCCGCCCAGTCTGAGCACAACACATCACTTCCTACAGTCAATCTGATAGCCAACCATGGTCGGCTTCCAGTCTAACAACACAGCCACACACCCGCCGCGCGAGCGTTGCCGCCCAGTCTGAGCACAACACATCACTTCCTACAGTCAATCTGATAGCCAACCATGGTCGGCTTCCAGTCTAACAACACAGCCACACACCCGCCGCGCGAGCGTTGCCGCCCAGTCTGAGCACAACACATCACTTCCTACAGTCAATCTGATAGCCAACCATGGTCGGCTTCCAGTCTAACAACACAGCCACACACCCGCCGCGCGAGCGTTGCCGCCCAGTCTGAGCACAACACATCACTTCCTACAGTCAATCTGATAGCCAACCATGGTCGGCTTCCAGTCTAACAACACAGCCACACACCCGCCGCGCGAGCGTTGCCGCCCAGTCTGAGCACAACACATCACTTCCTACAGTCAATCTGATAGCCAACCATGGTCGGCTTCCAGTCTAACAACACAGCCACACACCCGCCGCGCGAGCGTTGCCGCCCAGTCTGAGCACAACACATCACTTCCTACAGTCAATCTGATAGCCAACCATGGTCGGCTTCCAGTCTAACAACACAGCCACACACCCGCCGCGCGAGCGTTGCCGCCCAGTCTGAGCACAACACATCACTTCCTACAGTCAATCTGATAGCCAACCATGGTCGGCTTCCAGTCTAACAACACAGCCACACACCCGCCGCGCGAGCGTTGCCGCCCAGTCTGAGCACAACACATCACTTCCTACAGTCAATCTGATAGCCAACCATGGTCGGCTTCCAGTCTAACAACACAGCCACACACCCGCCGCGCGAGCGTTGCCGCCCAGTCTGAGCACAACACATCACTTCCTACAGTCAATCTGATAGCCAACCATGGTCGGCTTCCAGTCTAACAACACAGCCACACACCCGCCGCGCGAGCGTTGCCGCCCAGTCTGAGCACAACACATCACTTCCTACAGTCAATCTGATAGCCAACCATGGTCGGCTTCCAGTCTAACAACACAGCCACACACCCGCCGCGCGAGCGTTGCCGCCCAGTCTGAGCACAACACATCACTTCCTACAGTCAATCTGATAGCCAACCATGGTCGGCTTCCAGTCTAACAACACAGCCACACACCCGCCGCGCGAGCGTTGCCGCCCAGTCTGAGCACAACACATCACTTCCTACAGTCAATCTGATAGCCAACCATGGTCGGCTTCCAGTCTAACAACACAGCCACACACCCGCCGCGCGAGCGTTGCCGCCCAGTCTGAGCACAACACATCACTTCCTACAGTCAATCTGATAGCCAACCATGGTCGGCTTCCAGTCTAACAACACAGCCACACACCCGCCGCGCGAGCGTTGCCGCCCAGTCTGAGCACAACACATCACTTCCTACAGTCAATCTGATAGCCAACCATGGTCGGCTTCCAGTCTAACAACACAGCCACACACCCGCCGCGCGAGCGTTGCCGCCCAGTCTGAGCACAACACATCACTTCCTACAGTCAATCTGATAGCCAACCATGGTCGGCTTCCAGTCTAACAACACAGCCACACACCCGCCGCGCGAGCGTTGCCGCCCAGTCTGAGCACAACACATCACTTCCTACAGTCAATCTGATAGCCAACCATGGTCGGCTTCCAGTCTAACAACACAGCCACACACCCGCCGCGCGAGCGTTGCCGCCCAGTCTGAGCACAACACATCACTTCCTACAGTCAATCTGATAGCCAACCATGGTCGGCTTCCAGTCTAACAACACAGCCACACACCCGCCGCGCGAGCGTTGCCGCCCAGTCTGAGCACAACACATCACTTCCTACAGTCAATCTGATAGCCAACCATGGTCGGCTTCCAGTCTAACAACACAGCCACACACCCGCCGCGCGAGCGTTGCCGCCCAGTCTGAGCACAACACATCACTTCCTACAGTCAATCTGATAGCCAACCATGGTCGGCTTCCAGTCTAACAACACAGCCACACACCCGCCGCGCGAGCGTTGCCGCCCAGTCTGAGCACAACACATCACTTCCTACAGTCAATCTGATAGCCAACCATGGTCGGCTTCCAGTCTAACAACACAGCCACACACCCGCCGCGCGAGCGTTGCCGCCCAGTCTGAGCACAACACATCACTTCCTACAGTCAATCTGATAGCCAACCATGGTCGGCTTCCAGTCTAACAACACAGCCACACACCCGCCGCGCGAGCGTTGCCGCCCAGTCTGAGCACAACACATCACTTCCTACAGTCAATCTGATAGCCAACCATGGTCGGCTTCCAGTCTAACAACACAGCCACACACCCGCCGCGCGAGCGTTGCCGCCCAGTCTGAGCACAACACATCACTTCCTACAGTCAATCTGATAGCCAACCATGGTCGGCTTCCAGACTAACAACACAGCCACAGTTTAAAATCAGGCGGGATCGCAGTCAAGCATTAGTTTATAACATTACAAATAAAAAAAAAACTATACATTTACAAAATACAACCTAAAACATTTTTATAAGTTTTCAATAATGCTAGCCTTTCTGAAATTAACTTAATTCCTATTAAAATAAAGTTAATATATGCTTATTTAAATCGAAATATCGGCGCCGATTCTTGTACACAAACTAAACTAAATTCAAGTTCTGTGCATCTTTTTCTCTCGTTTAAATAAGAAATATAGAAGATAACATTTTAGTTTAGTCCTGTCAAATTAAGATACTCCATAAACAGTTTATACGCGATTATAAACATGGCGACTAAAAATACATCAATTTACGTCAAGCGCGGACTAATTTGACAGGTTTAAACTAACATAATATGTTCTGGTAACTTAAGTCGTGCTGGCCTAGTGGTTAAAACACCAGCCTCTCAAGTATGAGTGCGCGGGTTCGATTTCAGGTCAGGCAAGTACCAATGTAACTTTTATAAAGTTATATGTACTTTCTAAGTATATCTTGGACACCAATGACTGAAGGTGAAGGCAAACATCTTGAGGAAACCTGGACTTTAAGTCTGAAATCGCCAACCCGCATTGAGCAAGCGTGGTGATTAAGCTCAATCCTTCTCTGTATGAGTCTCCTACCTTTGCCCAGCAGTGGGACGATAAAAAGGTTGCTAATGATGAAGATGATGATGAATATGTTCTGTCCTTTTCTTAATGAAATTAAAGAAAAAGATGCTCTAGGCGTAGCGGTAGCGAATGCGGCCGTTGCGCGAGGAGGCGCGGGTTCAATCCCTTCACAGTGCAAATATTTGTATGCATGAATATGAGTATTTGCACTAGTCTGGTCGTGCCTCGGAAAGCACGTTAAGCCGTTGGTCCCGGTTGCCATACGAACATCTAGTGGCAGTCGTTACGGGTTGTTGGAGCCCACAAAAGTCTAACAATTGGTCTAACTGCAATGCTTAGATATCGCCTTCGGGTTGTGGAGGTCAGACGGCAGTCGCTTCACGGAAAATATCGAAGTTTAGCCAAAATTAGCAGTTAGACTGGTAAAGCGGACCCCAGACTCCAAAGCTGAAAAGCTACGGATGCGACTGGGATTAACGCTGAGATGATGATGATGATGATGATGACGCTCTGAACTTAAATTTAATTTAGTTTGTGAACAAGACAATCGGGGCCATTGTCAATTGGGAAATCATAAAATGACCTCTCCCGCTCTAGACGGAGCGGAAGGGCGTGTCAGACTTTTACTGACTAAAACCCACCCGTGTTCCTTCACTTACCTGTAGGCCAGGGCTACGGTTTCTTTTTGAAGTGAAACTTCTTTACGCACGCTTGACTTAGGGAGTAAGCTGGCGAACGCGTGACGTAAGCGTTACGAAAAGTGATCGGGCAAGGCGAACGGAAGTTAAGTGGGGGATATAAGCACAGAGGCGCCCGTGGCGCGAGCTTGGTACTACAAGGTCTACAACGAGTTTTTTTTTTTTTTTCAATAAAAATAGAAGATCTATGCAAAAATATTAATTTACCAATGAAACCATGAAATAAATTTAAATATTTATAGAAAATTAATATATGTATATGTGTATACATGTATACAGTATGTTAAGAAAACCCTGTCCGACCCGTGAAGGTGTTGTTAGGTATCGATAACTGATTCTACTAATGCATACAAAACCGGGCTAAACCTAAAAAAAAAAATCCCCCTAAAAAAGTAAATATTCTTTCGCAAAAAGAGGTAACTTAATCAATGTGCGATATGCACCCTTACGCGGGGAGCGGGCGGCAGGGCACGCGGCACGTGGTCGCATCGCTTTTCGCTTATAATAATACCGGTGTTATCACTTTTTTAAAAATTACCAAATTTCGGGGAAGTTGGAATTAATTCGCGGGAAAAAAAGATTATTTCAAAATTCATTTGTATTGGTACTATGATGATTACGTAAAATTTTATATTATATTTGGTCATGTGTTTACCTAACCTTTATTATCCTTAAAGAAAAAAACCCCGTCCGACCCGGACGGGGTTTTCTTTACATATTGTATAGTTTTCTTAATATACTGTATATTGTACACACATATATATATATACATATATATATATATATATATATATATATATATATATATATATATATATATATATATACATACATACAGATGGAGCGAGAGAAGTTTCAGTTCAGTCGTGTGATCATAAGCACACTCGTTTTTTTTAACCAACCCGCAACCCTAACCCAGAGAGGCTAGAAACACATTTTGACGCTCGTTAATTTTCATTATAGAAAGTGAACGTAAATCAATATTATCATTTGAATTGAGTTAATTTTACCTGTCAGATCGCAGCAGTTTAGCAGCACGAGAGACTGCGGCCCGGGCAGACGTGGCGCCACCACCTACCACTCGTTTCACCACCACCACGGCCTCGCACACCACCCACTCTGTTTACAAAACCATAAATTTAAAAAAAAATACACTGGTTGTAAAGAAATACTTTTTTTTAAATAATAATAAACTAGCGCTTGACCGCAATCCCGCCTGATGGTAAGCAGTGATGCGATCGTTGATGGTAAAGCGCGGTAGTTTATTAAGAGCCTATTCACTCAGAAAAACTGAGCGAATAGGAAGGAAGACGGTAGTTGAGCGAGGTGATGCAATGTTAAACCCAACAACACGACCAACGATGCTGCGCCATAGGGAGATTGATCTAAAGACCTTCCACGACCAAACTCCCAACACAAGAACATTTGGCACATGGTATCCGCCACACATCGCAACACAACTGCTCAGACCCGTCCTCCGTACGGCTTCACCAGACATCATGCCGGAACACGACAAATCGCTTGGCGGCAAGACTTTGTCTGGTGGGTGGTAATTTCTACCGGCAGCCGATGTTATGCTATGGCTTTTTTTTTGTAATTCGTTTGCATTAATGTACAAAACTGTTTTTATTATAACCTACATTCTATCTAAAAGGGCAAGTAGTATTCTTACAGACTATTTTAACAAAAGAAGACAAGTTTTATCCTTGAAATAAGATTTACGTCTAAGTTTTTGCATGGAAAATATGTCAAAAACATTAAACTATGCATCCGATATCTAAGGCTAGATATCTCTATCTGGTGAAACCAGATGGTGATGGTACCTTTAGTTAACTAATAAAACTGATAGAGTGTTTAACTAACTCACCATCTTTGCTAGACAGTAGATGTAATAGCCCATTCAGACACGTCTCAGTCTCCGAATGTATAGCAATAGCCAGCCGTCCTATGGCCTGTATTGTGGCCCCGGCGAACGCCTTGTCACTACATGTCACATATGTCTGGAACTCCCTTAGAATGACTCCGGCAGTGGCTTCTGTCGCTAAGTTGGTGAGAATCTCCAGCTTGAGTAGCTTGATGTGAGTCGGGTCTGAGTTACGAACGAAGAACGATTTGAGGAATGGTTCGAAGAGTGTCTGTGGAGAAAACATTTGTTAGATTATCCTCCCTAATGTTAGGCATCTATTGCGTGCTATTGCTTTAATCTGTGCGGCCGGCTGAACGCGCGTTCACTAAAACTACGATAGCTCTGAAATTTGAGAGAATAATAAATGTTAGGTATACATAAGACCAAATAAAATATGAAATTTTACGTAATCATCACAGTGACAATAGTAATGAATTTTGAAATAATTTCTTTTTTCGCAAATTAATTCCAACTTCCCCAAAATTTGGTATTTTAAAAAAACAGTGACAACATCATTTGTGACGGAGCGAATAGCGATGCGACCACGTGCCGCGTGCCCTGCCCCCCTACACCCGCGCATGTACGCCTAACGTGTTGTCTACCGCACATGCATTAAGTTACCTCGATTTTTTAAGTTTAGCCCGGCTTTGTTGACATTATTAGAATCAGTTAACGACACCTAACAATACCTGCACGGACCAGACAGGGTTTTCTTTACATATTGTATGATTTTCTATAGTTTTGAACAGTTTTTATGGTGGAATCTATTGTCGATTCGAAATTGAAAGTAGGGTTAGCTACTTTTTCCCAGTTTTTGGTACAAAAGTCGTAAAGTCGACATTAGAATATTTTTTTCCAAAGTTATTGTTTTATCAAGTAACATAACAAACATTTCCATACATATTTTGCATCTGCAAGCTTAACCAAAATACGGCATAACATAATCAGTTTATAATGTTCCCAAATCTGAGATACAGACCTCCTTTCGGTAGGTCTGCCCGGCTTGGGTAGAGCACTGCCGTGTCCTCGTAGCGGCGATCGGCGGCGATCTCTCGCGTCCGACCCTGGTCCAGGCCATTGTCCGGAGCGAGAGTGCATGGCAGGCCGTCACCTCCTTCTGCGAAGCAGTGATGCTGGCAAAGGAGGAGGCGGAGCGCGTGAGGCAACGGGAATCCCAGCGTCCTCACGCCACTACCCGCCGCAGTAGACGCTCTGGTCGGGAGACGACACCTAACTCCCAGCCACCGTAGGCGCGAGCCTGCGGGCGGTGAGCAGTGGGCAGCTCGCCGCCCGGTAAGGACCAGGCCCGAGTCGACGGCGCGTCGTGTTTCACGGGCGCCTCAAAGAGATGTCAGCACATCGTGACGGGGTCCACGAAGACCGATGCCTCCTGGGTCAGGGTTGCGGGTTGGTTTAACAAGAAACCGCGGCCCTGGCCGTCGCACAGGCAAGTGAAGAAACACGGGTGGGTTTTAGTCAGTAAAAGTCTGACACACCCTTTCGCTCCGCCCAGAGCGGGAGAAGTCATTTGATGATTTCCCATCCTCAAAAAAAAAAAAAGGACCTTTCGGTGAGAAGAAGTGGGTCTATCATGCGGGCCAGTGCGTGTTGGTAATTATCACATGTCACAAAGAAAAGCGCCTTAACCCATCCCCAATCCCATCAGGCGCTTTACTTTGCTTTGTGTAAATAGTTTCATTACCACTGCTTCAAAACGGTGAAGGAAACCCACATGTCCTATTTTTTTTTAAATTTTGTTTTCGGGGGGGAACCCTTCATAAGGCACCCGACCCCCGAGGAATGAGGTCGGGTAGTGTGGGATTTTTACCTCACTAAAACCACCCCGGTGATCAGCATCTGCGGGGCATCTCCCTGCGCAATGCCTGTAAGGCGCATCCCAGGAGACTCTAAGAGGGCCTCTCCTAAACGTCCTATGCACGGCAGCACGTGAGCACTATGCCACCGTTTTTCCTGGGGTTACTTAGTGGGCAGGCAGAGTCCTAGAGGCACGAACTTCGAAGACATGTGACATCTACCATCCCGTGCTGGGCCCGCGTGGTAGTTTACGGCCCACTCCCTCTCAGCGAAAGGAGGACTGTCCCAGGAGTGGTTTTATAGGGTGATTATGTTAAAGCGCCTGACGGGTTTCGAACATACGATCTACAATTTTAAATCGCGGCCGATACCACTAGGCCACCGCTGCTATGCTTTGTTGGATTATGACATCCTAATTACTAATATTTGAAATGAGATAGTCTTCGTTACGCTTTCAAGCTAAAACAGCTGAACAAATTTGGCACTCAGACTTATAACAATATCTATCAGATTTATAGAATATTTACTGACACTTTGCATCCTAGATCGCAGACTAGAGCATCGGTTACCACAAGTAAAGCTCGTGTCGAATCGTGAGATTAAAAACTGTACTTTAACCACTTGTTAAGCTTTATATACTTATGCATTCTCAAGACCTTTGTAAAGTCCTGAGAAATGATTCAAGTGTCTTGGATCCCGCAACGAAATTAATCAGAAAAGAATAGCGGAGCAGTAAGAAAATAGATATTTTTTCCACTTCCCTCCATAACAAGCAGGAGTCAGAACAGAACTAGGCCAATCGGCACAAAGGGACATTATTGCAACTAGGAGAAGCCCAGATTGCCAAGCACCACGGAATAAAATTTGATTAAGTTAATGGGTCCGAAGTAGGTATGTGCTGTTACAATTGATTCCAATAATAGGTATGGCAAAAGCGCCTGAACGCACGGAAATTGGTTCTAGTTTCTACAAGGTCCGTATAATAAACGACTCCGGATGTAACTTGTACACTATCCAACATAATATTGGGTTCATTCTGCCAAAGAATACACTCCCACAAGATATGATGTGCGGACTGTTCAAATTCACAGTTCGATGTAGAACATTGACACAAAGGGGAAGGAACAAGTTTAAAAGAATACAGTTTACTTTTAAAGTTGGCCATGACCTGTGAGAAATTGGACAACGCTTGTTCTTGTTTTAGTAAAAATGAGTTAAGATTAAGTTAGATTATAAATAAGATACGTAAATTATAAGTTTTATTCTCCACGCCTCTCTCTTGCTGCGCCCAACAAGGTCCATGATTTTTTTGCATATAATTACCACCTAACCCTTGCAGGATTGCAATTAATAATTGGGTATTTAAGTATATATAGATTCACGAAAAACTTACCCTTTTAGTAACAGTAAGTGATGCGATACAATTGAGGACAACGCTTTGTACTTCGAGCGGAGCGCGCAGGAGACGAACCATTGCTTTAGCGACCGGAGGCAGCTCTTGAGCTAAAAATAACAAATGTAACTTAAAATTAAGTGTCAAAAGTTTAGTAATAGTTTTTTTTCTTACTTCAATACATTCAACGACAAATTATATTTTTGTATACATCATCATCAACGACAACGGACAAAACTGTCTTTGCATTGTGTAGATTCAATTTCTTAGTATTGTATAATTGCATGGAACACGTGTGAACACGATCTACTTGCTGTAAAGCATCTATTTCTTGGGTTAGTCTTTTATTGACTTGATAGTGCTATGGCTGTTGAGAGTATGTCATGCTCACTCAAATGTCTCGCTGGTGGTGGCGTGTGTGTTGGGTCATTAGGTTCCCTTCAATATGGTTGAGCTGAATGATGCTGATCCATACGTCATGTTCGTGAATGGATGCCGTCAGAGGGGACTGGTCATCTCTTAGCTGCTACGGCGTATTTTAATTTCTGAATTGTTGTTTTTTTCCATAATGGACGCTCTCAGCGTACAATATATTTCTGCATCGTTCTCACACGATTGATTTCAAAATGAATGATGTAATCAAATATTTGTATCAATAGCTTGATAATTTAAAAGAGTGTCCATGGAGTTTCTTGCCCGTTCTTTTCCATAGGTACCTACTCTTTGGAATGGGCGACTAGCTTCACCTTACTGACTGACCGACCTTCTGACAATTCAAAAGTGCCTGTAACTGGTTTATTTGAAATAAATGCTTTGATTTTGAACGTTTTTATCGTCCCACTGCTCGGCACAGGTCTCTTCTCATACAGAGAAGGATTGAGCGTAATCACCACGCTTGCTCAATGCGGGTTGGCGACTTCAGACTTGTAAGTCCAGGTTTCCTCAAGATGTTTTTTTTCCTTCACCTTGTAATCAGTCATTGTATACATGTCTGTAAATTTATAATTGTCGTGAATACAAATAAGGTACACGCTGTTTTGGAGTCGACATTGCTGACCGTGTGTGGTGACAGGGTCAGCAATATCAACTTCAAAACAGCTTAACAACTTTTTCTTTAACTCATCGTTATTTTGAAGTTTACAGTTTATATGAAAACGTAGGATGGGTCGATTTAGGAGTCCAGTGGTATATTGTCGTCTTTATCTTGGGAATAATACCTACAATCCTTTTTTTTTGTGTGGTGTGGAAATCCTCATAGAATGTTCGCCGCCCTGGGGTGGGCGACCGGGTCTGTCAGACTTTTACTGTCTAAAACTACCCCGGTGTGTCTTCTATCACGAGCGCACGTGGGGCCGCGGGAGTCTAAATTCTTCCACGGCCCCACACCATCGTGCTGGCCCGGTCTGTCCGGGCCTCGTCTCCAGCACGGGGTAGTGGAGTGTTAAACTACGGCGCGCGCCTCCGCCTCGGGGTCCATCAATAATGGGCGGGGACTTCCCCATGTCCCTCGCCCCTGGACCCATTCATGGGGGGGGGGGGGGGGGCGGAAGAGGGCGGTATCCTAATACGTAGGTATTCGGATACCGCCCTCTTCAACCCTAATTCAACTCTAAGAATGCAAATAAACTTTTTTCGAAACTGCTTCAAAACCTCGACCTGTATACAGGGATCTAAGAACATTGATTAATTTATCTAGCTTTAATTGTGAAAAAAACAAAAGTGAACTGAAACCATACTGCCCAGTCTTTTTTCCCTATGAGTTTTGGGGCTTCTAGTCTAACCTGGTGCAGCTAGACTATCCGTATTTTACGTGGAGTGACTACCTTTCTGACTTCCACAATCCTTGGTTGACAGAATTTTGGACTTCTGACGATCTGTACCGTCTGTAACAGTGCCACGGATTACAGCCAGGATCACAGTACGTAAAGAATGTCACCCATCCACGGAGAGTCTTGCGTTAGCGCCGAATACGCCGCGATGTGGCATCATGCGATGCAATGCTACGCGATGTTACACGTGACGAATGTTCTATGCGATTTTGGTCATAACTTCAGGAATCAAGGAAAAGTACAGTACAATTTTGCTCGAAACTTCATATTTAAAATACAGACTTTTCTATCTTCCAACTTCCTTGTAGTAAGTAATAATAAATGATTTCTATAATGTTTATGTTTATTATTGCACAACAATATTAGCTAATGCACTACAGCAATTAACGCTTCTGATTCAACCATTTTTTAGTTCATGATGACTCGTCTGGTTGCTCTCAATACAGGTACGGTTCAATCTCTTATCGCCGGAGATTACCATACATTCACAGGTATAGGTCGCGAGTAGTGTAGGCCTTTGAGTTGATAGCTAGATGCAATAACAGCCGAATCTGAATCCAACACATCCCTCTTTAGTGGAATTGCCATGAAAATGTGTTAAGTTCGATATAATAATAATAATATTTTATTCAAAAAACTTTTCAGGATAAATTACATACAGTCTTAAATATAAGCTTAAATCCAAGTCTTACGTGCCTGAACTAGGATATCCTGTGTTTCAGGCAAAAAAAGAGCTAAAACAATTTAAAATTAACAAATAATCAAAAGGATTCTTAACAATACAAATGTGTAAACGATCTGTAAACGTGGGCAAGTTGTCTTATATGTCTTAATATGATCATCTTATAGCACGGTTGGCGGTTGGCGGTTGCTTAAGCTATTGACTGCTGCTCTGCGTGACGCGGGTTAGATTCCCGCGCAGAACAAATATTTGTATGACTTACAAGTAGTTGTTCCGAGTCTGGCTGTTTGTGTACGTGAATTTATGTTTGTAAACGCACCCACGATACAAGAGAAATTCCTAGCGTGGGCAACATAAAAAAAAGAGTATGGGTGTAACGTTACCAGGTCCACAGTGATAGAAGAGTTGCGCCACCGCGAGCACGACGCCCGAGTTCCTGCTCTGCAGCAGCGGCTTGGCGGCGCGGAGCAGCAGGCGGTGGTCCGCGTCCAGTGAGGGAGACGAGCCCGGCTTGCGGACACTGCCGCCCTCACTCGACGACTCGTAGAACGGCTTGTCCGTATCGCTGTCACTGGAGTATGTCTGGGAAATGAGCATTTATCATTTAACTACATAAAAAATATTTGTATCTTGCCTAAAACACATCGTGTGAGCTCAAACAATGAGGTCTCCTGACTCCATCATCAAATCAGCTCCAATATACAATACGATAGTATTGTCATCCGACTGACATATTCATATTGTTTCAATACGACAGAAGTCTGCAGGCTCACTATAAACGATTGTTGCATCACTGCTTACCATCAGGCAGGATTGCGGTCAAGCACTAGTTTATAATAGGCTATTTGAGAGTATGATTTTTTTTTATATAATTATTTGCTTTAAATGCATAAAATGAGAGTTCTTTATGTCATTTAGATGAGTTTTAATAAAAATAAAAACAATTAATATATCCAAAGACACAAAAATATATTTGACTTTTTGTATCTCGCGCCACATATTGTGAATCGATCCGGATTGGCTAATGTCACGATGACGTCATACGCGCATCAGCATTTGTTGTTGTTCTATGTGTTCTCGGTACAGCACACCACTTGTAAATCATTTTATTAGATAAACAACAACAAATAACAGATAAATACAAACACCACTGCGGAACCGAAAATCGTTTATATGCTTATGACGTCACTTACAAGGCGCGACGCCATATTGTTGAATAAAGCGTTTCGGCGGGTTATTTGAATTTTGAATTTTATTTGCATGTTTCTTACGAAATACGTTTTTAAAATAAAAAAAAATACTTTCGGTGAACTTCTTAATTAAGTCATTCAAGATATAAATTATAAATCTGTCAAGTAGCCTATTATATAAAAAAAAGACAATTAGAAATAAGTAAACTTTTAGAAGTAAGATTTTATTACATTGTTAGTAAGTTACATGTGCGATCTAACACAATCATGTTAAATATTACATAGACAGTCTTAATGCCGAAAGTAATTTTAAAGAAAACCTTATAGATTAAACGAGGAAGCAGAGTAAAAACATATATAGTTACTGTACTTATAATAAGTTGACGGTAGGATTGTCGCATTGGTTAAGCGATTGACTGAAGCGTTGTGTGTCACGGGTTCGATCCCCGAACGGACGAAATATTTGAATGGCCTACAGGTAGTTGTAACGGGTCTGGCTGTTTGTGTATTTGAGTTTATATGTTTGTAAGCGCACCCACCCTTCCTGTGTGGTCCCGGGCTTAGAATAGTATTAATCCATATCCTCTGGTGGGTGTCTAGCAGGGGCGTGCACAGAGATTTTCTTGAAGGTATGCATAGATATACCTACTACCCAAATCTCTGTGCTTATATATGGTAAAACTTAAAAAACGTAACGTAGACGTAGTTTCTATTTAACATAGTCGCGTACTTTTTCGCATGTCAACATTGAATTGATGTTTGTGCGTGGCTACAATTAACATCTAAGTATGTGATTGATGATAAGAACAAGTCAAATAAATGATATACGTGGAGTGTTAGGTATTTTTTTTTGCCCAAATGAATACAATGAAATCATCATCTCAGGGTTAATACCAGTAGCATCCAAAGCTTTGGAATCTGGGGTCCACTTTTCCAGTCTAATTGCTGATTTTGGCAAAATTTCGACATTTTCCGTGAAGCGACTGCCGTCTGACTTGTGGGCTCCAACAACCCGTAACGACTGCCACTAGATGTTCGTATGGCAACCGAAACCAACGGCTTAACGGGCTTTCCGAGGCACGACCAGACCAGTGCAAATATTCATATTCATGCATACAAATATTTACACTGCGCGAGGATCGAACCCGCGCCTCCTTACGCAGCGGCCGCGTTCGCTGCCGCTACGCCATGTAGGCTGTCAAAATACAATGAAATGGTATTACTAACTGAACTGTAAATAAGTAATAATTTATTTCTCAAAAAACTAAAAAAATATATTTTACTATCTATAAATTAAATCAACGCACCTATCTATTTTTAAATAACTCTGTAAAAATTAAATATATATAAGATCGTTGTGAAATCGCTAAAAGTTCTTTTAAAATGGAAATATAGACAAATCTTTCATAAATATGCGTAATGCACTACTCATTGGAATCATAACTATTAAATTTTGCTAATTTGTAAACTTCAGGAAAATTATTACAATATAAAGTATAGTATTGAAATTCAAAAGCAAGTAGGTTGAAAAACTTAAGGTCTTTTAAGTTTTTATAACAATACGAACTGTCAATGCCGTGTTTTAAAATAATATACCTACACGAGAAACAAAACAATTTATTTGTGTGTACACACTGCACAGCCTGCTAACCACATATAATTATCATAATACTTTTTATAAAGACAACCTTTCTTTTGTGTTAAACCAAAAACTCTAAAATAAATGAATATTTAATTCCGCTTAAAACAACCAATATTGAAACAACATAAGCTGCTAAAATAAAAAGGTATTTGAACGAACAACAATCATGCTATATTTCTGAACTTCTTAAATTCGTCGCATTATTAGAAGCTGTGCTTATCGTGCCCTTAAAAGTCAATGAAATTTCACGCACACGTACACAGCAATTTAGGCACACAAGCAAATAATTTTATACACAGACAGATATGGAAGAGGCACATTTTGTTTGTGCCTACGCCGCTAAGAGAAGTGGCGCGGCCGTCGCGACGAAGGCCAGTGATATTTCGTAGTTAGCACTAGGCCCAATAGATGGCAGTGTTCTCACTAACTGATTAACAAAGTCTTTCAGTTTTAAGTTTGTAGTATATAAATTATTATATATTATTTTAGAAAACTATTAGGGTATGCAGAGCTTTTCTGCTTGTATGGAGCGCACGCGCCTGGTGTCTAGAGAGGCAATTAAGGTAACTCTCACCAGGGAAGCGGACAGCAGCGCTTCTCCTGTGGAATAACAAATTACTGCGATCCTCAACCGCAGAACAAGCATGGGGATTATGGCAAAACCCTCGATGTAATAGAAAACCTTGGGGGAGCCCATTGTCCAGCAGTGGACCGCTATGAAGACCGCTGAAGAAGCGCACCCATCATCAGGTGAAATATCCAGTGTGGGTAAAAAGTAATAAAAAAAAAGTTTTGCTTACCTCACTGTTTGGATCCGCGAAGCATGTCTTAGCATAAACTGTGAGAACGTTGAGCAGAGTGAGTTGACCCCACTCGTCCACATCGGCTAGCAGTGAGCAAAGTTTCCTGTGGACACATTGTAACGTGAAATGGCAGACATAAATGAGCATATTCTTATTGCCCGTAACATCACACCAGGCCCTATCAGAATATCAGCCCTGCGACATTCCATTATCAACCTTTTTATCGTTCTACTGCTGGGCACAGGCATGGCGTAATCCGCTTGCTCAATGCGGGTTGGCGAATTCAGACTTAAAGTCCAGCCCCCAGTCCAGTCGAGCAGTTGGAATTAGTTGGAATCGTTCGGACCGCCCATTGGTCTGTTCGGTCCAAATGATCCCAACTAGTCGCAATCATTTCACAAAAATGTGTTCGCCGATAAGGGGGCAGGTTTCCTCAAGATGTTTTCCTTCACCTTGTAATCCAGTCATCGGTGTCCAAAATACACTTAGAAAGTACACATAACTTAGAAAAGTTACATTGCTACTGGCCTGACCTGGAATCGAACCCGCACACTCAATACTTGAGAGGCTGGTGTTTTAACCGCTAAGTCACCACGACTACTAGGTACTACTCTCAAAACGGTAAAGGAAAACATCGTGAGGAAACCGACATGGCCTAGAGTAAAAACCACCCGCACTGGGCCAGCGAGGTGGATTACGACCCACTATCTCTCACCGAGAGGAGGTCTGTGTCCCAGGAGTGGGAAAATTATAGGCTGATTATGATAGCCTAAAGTCTTCCTCTTAAGTGGACTTCTGCTTCTTCAGAATATAGAGGTCTACTACTGGACAAAGGCCTCCCCCAAGGCGTTCCATGATGGGGGCCTCCCTACGCTGCGTCTTCCGCCACTCCAGAACCTTACTGCCCCATCGGCCATCGGTTCTACGAGCAATGTGCCCTGCCCACAGCCACTTAATTTTAGCGACTCGAAGAGCTATGTCGGTGACTTTGGTTCTTCTGCGGATCTCCTCATTTCTGATTTGATCGCGCAGAGAAACTCCGAGCATAACTCTTTCCATCGCCCTTTATGTGACTCTGAGCCTTCGTATGAGGCCCATTTTCAGTTTCGTAAGTTATCACTGGCAACACACACTGGTCAAAGACTTTAGTCTTGAGACACTGCGGTATCCTGGACGACGAAAAGATGTAGCGTAGCTTTCCGGACGCTGCCCAGCCGAGCTGGATTCGACGAGATACCTCTTTCTCGAAGTTGGCCTACCTAGTTGGACTGTTTGTCCCAGATATATATACTTGTCAACAACTTCGAGTGCAGAGCAACCAACTAGAATTGGAGTGGGTACGACATGAGAGTTCGACATGATCTTCGTCTTATCCATGTTCATTCTTAGACCCACTTGTTGGGAAGCTCTGCTGAGGTCATTGAGCATTTTGCTCAAGTCTCCCAGGGTCTCTGCCATATCATCTGTAAAACGGAGATTAGTGATGTACTCGCCGTTGATTTTGATGCCAAGTCCTTTCCAGTCCAGGAGCTTGAAGACATCTTCCATGCTGCAGTGAAAAATTTGGGAGATATGACATCTTGTCTCACTCCACGCTGCGCTTGGATCGGTTTCGGGTCGTGATCCTGGAGACTGACTGACATGGTGGCGTTTTTGTACAAACACTTTATCACCTCAATGTATCGATAGTCAATTTGGCACCGCTGGAGAGACTGTACCCTTTTAAATAAATTTCTTTGTTCGATTTGATTTACAAAAGTTCTAATTGTTTTTCTGTTTTGCCTTTTGGTCTCTTGGTATGTGTATAGTGTATACTCTTTCCATTACAGGTGTCAGATAGATATATGAATATTAATTTACCTGTAACTTCTATGTATAAGACTCATCCGTTCTCCACACACTTCAGAAAAAGCCATAGCGGCTGAACCAACAACCAGAGGCGCCTTGTCTGATAACAGCTTGTCTATGATCGATACTAGCTCCTCCTTTTGTTCTGGGTCCAAGCTGTTGGGAAGAGACAATACCAATCAACAATTATTTAAAAATAGAATTGCCACATTATCATAATAGATTTTCAACTTTATTTTTAAAGCTTTAGGGTTCAATGATGATTGGGAAAATTTGTGTACTAGTTACCTATACAACTTTGGTATAGCATGAGCTGCGGTCTTCCTGACATACGGACTCATGTCGCTGGCCGAGTCTCTGATGGCCAGCATCACGATTGGCACAATCATGGGCACTCGAATGGAAGAGAGGACTCGGAGAGCACTTGCACGGATCAACTGGTTGGGATCCTGGAAACAGAAGGCGATTAGATTGAGCTTAGTATCAGTTGCAACTGTTCTTCGACCTGCTACTGTAGAATTCATAAGGTGGGCTAGTCATTTTGAATTAAAATATATCTGGCTTTAAGTAATGCCTATAAATAAGAAGCTACAATTTTTCAAATACAATCTTCATGTATCATGATCAAACTTGCTTATGATCCCACTGCTGGGCACAGGTCTGCTGTGATTGAGCATAATGTTCATGCTTGCTCAATGCAGATTGGTGATTTCAGACTTGAGTCCAGGTTTCCTCAAGATGTTTTTCTTCACCTTGTAATCAGTCATTAGTATTCTAAGATAATACTTAGAAAGTACATATGACTTAGAAAAGTTACATTGGTAAGTACTTGCCAGATCTGGATCGAACCCGCACACTCATACTTGAGAGGCTGATGTTTTAACCACTAGGCCACCATGACTACATACTCACTCAGGCAGAGCCATAATCCATCACATGATGACGAGCTGTCATATATCCAATTACCTTCAAAGCCCTCTGGAAGGTGCTGATGGAGAGCAGAGCCAAGTCCTGCTGCTCTTCAGCATACCTCACAAGGTACACATACACCAGCTTCTTCACCTCAATGTTCTTAGAAACCACATTTTTGACAACTGCCGGAAACCTTTAAAACAAAGATTTTAATATACTTTACTTAAAGACAATGTAGTGATGAACTAATGTCAATATCAGGGAATTATATTATGAAGTGGAAAATGTTTTTTTATTATTTATTTATTTAATGAGTTTATAACATAATCTTGACTTAAAAACTATGCCCCTATAAGCTCAGCAGTAGGTATGTATATTAGGGCTCTAGTTAGATCTGTGAACAATCACATGCAAGCCGAATTGGCTGTAGGAATCAAGCCTGGGGACCCCGCTAGGGTCGGGGTGCACCCCGACGCACAGGGTAGTTTAACACCTCACTACCCCGTGCAGGAGACGAGGCCCGGGTACACCAGGCGGGCACGAGAGCAGATATGCATAAGCATTTTCCAAACCCGAACAAAAAAAAGTTAGTACTGTGACCATCCACAACACAAACATGCCAAGCACTACTTCCAAGTTAAATTTATTGTCTACTAATATTGATTTGTCACTGCCCATTCAGCCATTTTACTTTATGTTTTTAATATGGAAATTTGTAATTGTTATTTTAGGAAACCCAAAATAAACAACTTGCTTTAAGTCAATATTATATTAAATTAATATACTGCTCCCCATATAGAACAAAAAGTTGCAGTAATGTTATGCTGTTGTGTGGATTACAAAACAGTAAAAGTCCTCAATCATTGATCTACTGAGCATGTTTGATGGTACTATTACAAAAAGGATACTTACAGATCAGAGGCATCCCTTCCCTTGGCAATCATGCCAATGATCCTCTTCATAGCCTCTAGTTTTAAGGAGTCTTTGGACCCATCTAACATGAGTTTCAAGTCTTCATTCCTGCAAAACAGTGGTGTTTAAGATAGGGACGTCTATTGTAGAATTTGTATAAGGAATATTTTATGGTTGTATGTAAGTTTTGTAAGTATAGCTTAAACATAAATATGTAAGTTTGGAAATTAACTCGAGATTTTGAGTATATTTCCCGGAAAGTAAGTCAATGTAAAAATAGACTGTTAAGTACTTTAAATTACTGAATTGTGTCCTGGAATGATTTGAGGACGTTTTAAAAAAGTTTATAACACATAAATCATTCATTTACTTCTTATAATCTGGTTGGAAAAACGCCCCAGAGGCTGGATCGCTTGCCGGGTACTCCACTTCACCCATCACCACTTTATCATTATTATAGGATGTCGTAGCCGACATGTTGTATGTATGAAATAGCGTTTTTACACTTCACTGATACTTATTCTTGTCTAGATATTTGTATTCAAACTTTTCTAATCAGTGAAATCGCAACATTTCATTTCATTTTGACATTTAATTGTTGACGTTGGTCTTGGACAATCAACGGACTTTTTTTTTTTTTTTTGCTTCTCTTCTATCCGTTCAGAGGAACGGAAAAGACAAAGGCATAGTACGCCATACAGCCTAGTCTTAAGTAACTTTTTTTCTGCACTTTATATCCTAACTTATCCTAGCTTAACTTAACTTAATCTATCTCCTTTCGTTTCCCACGTGAGGCCGACCAGGAGCGGTTTGGGGTAAAGACATGATGTGACCACTATGCTACAATATTTCACTGTTCTTTATGAATTATTCACTGAATGCACTTTTTACTACATAAATAACGCGTTTTTATTTAGTAAACGACACTATAAATAATTTAAAAGTTCAATGAAAAATGAGCGTGGCACTCATCTTGCCTTTCCCGCCAAACTCTTCAATCAACTGAATCAACGACTTCACAGTTGCGTTTTGTTACTACAGTCTTGGTATCCTGTAATTAATGAAATAGTTTTTGACATATAAATGTTGATAAGGATTTATCTATAGAACAGGTTTAATATTTTTATACCTCATTTTTGTTATTACTGAGTTGATCATTTATCAATTATAAAGCACTCAAGAAATCAACTAACACTAAAACAACAACTATAGTCCTGCCTATAAATCGACGGTCTCTTTAAGGGCGGCTTAAATGACTGGCGATAAATGAATTAAAATGCCCTCTCTCGCTCTGGACGGAGTGAAAGGGCTTGTCAGATTTTTACTGACTAAAACCCACCCGTGTTCGTTCACTTGTCTTGCGCCAGGGCCGCAGTTTCTTTGTTAACCGACCAAAACCCTGACCCAGGAGGCATCGGTCTTCGTGGACCCTGTCACGGTGTCATCTCTTTGTGGAACGCGTGAAACACAATGCGCCGTCGACTTGGGTCTGATCCTTACCAGGTGGTGGGCTGCCCGGCCAAGCCCGCGGTGGCCGGTAGTTGTCTCTCGACAAGGGCGTCTCCTGCAACGCCAACAGGCGCGAGGGTGCTGGGATTCCCACTCCCTCACATGTTCCGCCTCCTCCTTTGTCAGCATCACTGCTTCGCAGAAGGAGGTAACGGCCTGCCATGCACTCTCGCTCCAGACCTGGACCAGGGTCTTATACGGAAGTGGTAAGTACCATTTAATAATGTAAACAATAGAGGATTAGACATCTCTACTTGAAACTAGCTCTATGAAGATAACCTGCGCCAATGAAAAGACAGATACAAAAAAGTTGATCTCTTTTGTATCATTGCTTTTATTGTTAAACTAACAATAAAAGCAACAATGGGCCTTATAAGAAGGCTCAAAGTCGCTCAAAGGGCAATGGAGAGGGCTATGCTTGGGGTTTCACTGCGCGATCGAATCAGGAATGAGGAGATCCGCAGAAGAACGAGAGTAACCGACATAGCCCGAAGAATTGCAACACTGAAGTGGCAATGGGCTGGACACATTGCCCGTAGGACCGATGCCCGATGGGGCCGACGGGTTCTCGAGTGGCGACCACGCACCGGAAGACGTAGCGTGGGTAGGCCCCCGACAAGGTGGACCGACGACATGGTGAAGGTCGCGGGAAACCGCTGGATGCGGGAGGCGCAGGACCGGTCGTCGTGGAGAACCTTGGGGGAGGCCTATGTCCAGCAGTGGACGTCTTTCGGCTGAAATGATGATGATGTTTATTAAATATGCATTTCTAAGTTATAAAACATTGACAAATGCGGAAATCTTCACAGACCAATAGGCTGATATATTAATATTTTTAGAAAAACTGATATATTATTTTATCTTTAGACTGCTGATGTGATTACCTACACTGGTCGAGGAGGCCGCACGGGTCATGCTGCGCAATGTTGCCTTGTATCATTGACCAACAGCTCAGAAGAGACATTTACAGATAGGTGTTATGTATGTACACTGAATAAAAGGATGAATTTATTGTACTTGTTTTAATTGTAATTTCAATCAACGTAACAGTAATAATCATAAATAATAAACATCACGTAATTAACAATGTGATGGCTTAATTCAAGATGGATTACCGGATACAGGAAATCAATCAATGTTGACATTAATCATCTCTCATTAGTGTTGCCCTAACAATAGGTACATACATAGGTACCTCTGATTGTTGTCCCCTAAGGGCCGAACGGAGCATATTGGTGTAGCCCATCATTGTCTGACATGACTTGAATGGAAATTTATAATTTATTAATATAATAAATAATTATGCAAATAATAAAAACAAAAGAAAATTCACACGTGCGGGAGTGCGTCCGACACGTGCACGAAATACCTACTTCGTTCGTAGGTACGTACCATTTCTCGTATGTACATACCATTCGTACGTAGGTATGTAGGTACATACGAGAAATGATAAGAAAATAATCGATTATGAATAAACCCCTTAAAAACTGTGGTGTTTATTCATAAAGAACGATTTAAGTTAAGTGACGTTAAAAGGTCAAAAATGTATGGTTAAAGAATTGTTAATCACTAGTTAACTTTAAGCAGTTTTTATGAATAAGGGGGATTATATTTCCGGTTACTTTATTAAAAACTTAAATTCATAAGATAACGAATAAAACCATGTAATTTGTCTAGCCAAGCCCTAATCCAAGAAAGGTGGGGGCATTAACGAAGGCACCTAATCCGAAAACTGTCAAACAAGTTAGGCAATCTAACGGATTAGCTGGATACTTTAGACGCTTCATTCCCAATTTATCGCGTGTTCCACTTTATAACAAATACTTTGATCCTCGAAATCATATCATAAAATACGTATCTAGTACTGCATCTACTCAGCTCAGGTGCTCAGGCATCTACTCTTGGCTACAGTGCCTACAGCGTGTTGCCAGAAGCCCACTGCAACGTTTCTGGTCATCCATATGGATATTACTTGCAAGCTGGGTACGAGAAGTACTGAGGGACGAGATGAGTATGTAATTTGTTACGATCGACGCATACACTAAATACATCCTGCTTAGCTGTGTACTCAAATGACAACAACTCAAACAACTGCTTTGCAGCTAAAAAACGTGTGGTGCACCTCTTCTAAGATCCAGTGCAAGTCGTAGTAGATGGAAGTCAGGAGTTTCTTGGTGAATTCAAAGTCTAGTCGGACTGTTTTGGAATCAACAATCACTCCATTGCAGCAGGAGTAAGCAAACTGAAAGGAGGAATGCTTATTTTATTATTTGTTATCGCAATTGAATGATAAGAATAGAAGCATGCATAAAAACAATTGGCTGTAGGTATGTATTCATTTTTACAATGACTGAGTCTAGCTGAGAAGATAGTGGCGTCAACTCTGTTGACGTCCGGATTTCTAAAATCCAAATGAGCAATATTTATTTTATTTTATATTATAGTTTCTGTTATTGCCGCTCTAATAGCAAAGACTCCGAAATATAGACAAACATTATGTGTGAAAAATTAAACTGTCTTATATAATATAATATTCTAATTGACTAAAAAAAACTAATTAATCCGTCTGTCAGATTTCCAAAAAAATACTAGACACGTATTTTTTCTCTTTTCATATAAACAAAAAATGAAGACGACACAGTGCTTTGAAAACTCGTGTCGTGTGCCGTCATTGCACGCTACATTATTAGCGAGGAGTAAAGTCACCAGCCACCATTCCTGATCTTTGCCTTTTAAATTTGTCATTTTTTATTGATTAGATAATCAAATATTTATCTATAATCTGAATGATGGACTAAATAGAAACGATTTTTTTTACCCAGGAAACATCCCTATTGTTAATTTGTAGTTCAAGCAGCGGCGGCCTATTGATATCGGCCGGAACTTTGTCGTATTACGACAATAAAGAAAAAGGGGAGGAGGGTAAGACAAAGAATTTATTAAAATAGTATAAAAGTAAAGTTAAAAATATAAATATGAATATGAAAGCATGAGGTGGGAGAGGTGAGAGAAGATAAATAAAAAAAAAGAAAGGTAAATCAATAGCAGACGCTGACAGCAGGCCAGCAGCAGCAGCGGAGGAGCAGCGCCGGCAGTAGGGGGGGCCCTGGCGGCGAAGGGCCGGCAGCAGCAGCGGAGGAGCGGCCCTGGCGGCGGAGGGCCGGCAGCAGCAGCAGAGGAGTGGCCCCGGCGGCGGAGGACCGGCAGCAGCAGCGGAGGAGTGGCCCCGGCAGCGGAGGGCCGGCAAAGGCAGCGGAGGAGCGGCCCCGGCAGCGGAGGGCCGGCAGCAGCAGCGGAGGAGCGGCCCCGGCAGCGGAGGGCCGGCAGTAGCAGCGGAGGAGTGGCTCCGGCAGTAAGAGGGCTGCTGAAGAGCGGCTCCGGCGGCAAAGGGCCGGAAGCAGCAGTTGAGGAGCGGGTCCGGCGGCAAAGGAGCCAGAAGCAGCAGCTGAGGAGCAGCTCCGGCGACAAAGGGCCGGCAGCAGCAGCTGAGAAGCGGCTCCGGCGACAAAGGGCCGGCAGCAGCAGCTGAGAAGCGGCTCCGGCGACAAAGGGCCGGCAGCAGCAGCTGAGGAGCGGATCCGGCGGCAAAGGGCCGGAAGCAGTAGTGGGCACGTCAGTTAGCAGGGAGGACACCGGCAGCGAGTACCCCTGAAAGGGCTCTGGAGGCAGCGTTGATCAAGACTTAATAAATGAAGCTGCTTATTTGAAAGCCAGAGCTCAACTGACCACTGCTCTGCGATGATTTCTAAAGAAACCTCGGAGAACGGTTGCAGGGCGAAATTTAAATATTCAAATATATAGACGAGGGAACGGTAAATAATTTTAAATTAAAAGAGTTCGGATGACAATTACGAAAGAAAAATAGCAGGCCAACAAGAATTTTGATGAAAAGGTTGTCATAGAGACATCAACAATGTTGTCAAAAAATGTCATAGTAATGAAAATGTTCTGTAACAATGTAAATATAAGTGGTATTAAATTAAAAGTGCTGTGTTTGATAGGAAAAAGTAATACAGTCCAGCATAGGTACGGCTTCCTATGCTAAGGGGTCGCTAAGTCGCCGAAACTTAGGCTTAAAGAGAGGAGTGTCTGTCAACTGAAAAATGAGCCCTGGTGTAGTGGAATATGTTCAAAACAGAGCGTCATAGTAATGGAATGCATATTATGTTCCGTGGAAATGAATGATACATATATAAGTATGAGTACGAATATTAATAATAAGGGTGAGTATATATGACAATGTACATAACATTACAACTAACAAGTTGTAGGACTCAAACCACATCAGGCCCTTTACTTTGGGTAAATTATTTCATCACAACTGACCTCAAAACGGTGAAGGAGAAGTTTTCTCGGTGGTAGGCCGTAACATCGGCCGCCGGCAGAAGTTACCACCCACCTGACAAAGCCTTGCCGCCAAGCGATGTGTCGTGTTCCGGCATGATGTCTGGTGAAGCCGTACGGAGGACGGGTTTGAGCAGTTGTGTTGCGATCTGTGCCGGGTACGATGCGCCTAATGTTGTTGTGTTGGGAGTTTGGTCGTGGAGGGTCTTCAGATCAATATCCCTTTGGCGCAGCATCGTTGATCGTGTTGTTGGGTTTAACATTGCATCACCTCGCTCAACTGCCGTCTTCCTTGCTGTTCGCTCAGTTTTTCTGAGTGAATAGGCTCTTAATAAACTAGCGCGCTTTACCATCAACGATCGCATCACTGCGATCAAGCGCTAGTTTATAATTATTAAAAAAAAAGGAAACATCCTGAGGAAACCGGCATATCCTAGAGGTCACTTCGAAGTCATGTGACATCTACAAATTCGCACTGGGGCCACGTGGTAGGCCCATTCCATATCACCGAGAGGCCTTTATCCCAGGAGTGTAAACATTATTAGGCTGATTAAAGCAAAATAAAAACAAAAAGATTTATACAAATTTACCTAATTCTATTTCCCTTATAAATGGACCTACCATTTTAATTATAATTAAGCACTGTACTATTTAATTTATTCATAGAATTTTTAATATTGAAATTGTTCAATTTACTTAGGACTACAATCATTCTACAGGCATTGATAAATTCAAACAATGCGCAGTTAATTTGATATTGGAGAGAAAAACAAGCTTTTGAATGATTTGAAAGTTGATTTGAAACTAGCTTCTGCCCGCGATTTTGTACGTTTTGAAGTCGTGAAATATACAAGATGTATGATAAACATCACAACTTGTACGACCCACGTACTGATTTCCAAAAAAATGTATGGGAAGCCCGACGTCGCTATAAAATGCTTGCAAGCCTAGGTGCCTCACAAGAAAAATAATTTTCTCTGCTACCCCGAATGCTTTCCCCGGCATACAAAACCTATAAACGTGCCACACCCGACCACCCACTATTTGGCTTGTATCCTAAAAAATAATTTGAATAATGTCCATCAGATAGATTTATAAAAAATATTGAACATGTATTTTTTATTTTTTCTTTCGTTCAAATACTTATGAAGATATATTGACTTGAAATGTCGCATGACGTCACGCCGTGGTATAAAAAAGAGCACGGCGTAACGTAATTAGCCCCTGAGTCAATTGCAATAATGTTTATACCATGTCATATTTTTTCCCAAATACATTTAGAAATTGTTGCAGTGTGGTTACCGAGCGCGTCACGCAGTTTACGGTAGATTATAGTACGCGCAACAGCTGTCGCCACAGGTCACCGCACCGGTCGCCCGCCGAAGTGGACCGATGACCATATTTTTTTGGCACAACCAAGTAAGATAACAAGCTCATACCTTGGTGGTTTTTCATGACATCTTTTTGAAATTTTGTACATAGATTCTTTACATAAAAATCCTGGACACGTGTTTTGGGTTTCTTATAAAATAATGTTGTATTCTGCCTTTCGTTATTATCAAGCTTATTTTAATTACTGTGGGTGAGTCTCACACATTATAGGTACATACTGAACGACACGGAACGCGAGACCGTTCCTATCACATGTTGTTCGTTTGATGTTCCATGTTTCGATCATTCAGAGTACTCTGCTCACACCTGTAGCTACACCACTCTGTAGGTGTAGCTTATCTACACCACTACAAATTCAGGCTCTAGCCTACCATAGAGTCTATAATAATCAAACGAATTACTCCGACATACTTATATATGGTTATTGATAAAATTATAACATCCTTACAGTACTGGATTAATAACATTGATTATTTGATAACTTTTGTTCTACGAGTTCTTACAAAATATAATATATTTACCTACAAATAGATCTAACTATCGCTCCCATCTGTTGAAACATTTACTAGACACGGCAGTTTTCTTACCTAAATAGCGTTTTCTTTTGCTTAAATATTTTCCAATTCATTGAAATGAACTATTTTAATTTTTGTATTAAAGTGGAATGAAAATCAGCATTCCACTTCCAAAATAGTTCAGTATTTCCGTTTTTTCAGTAAAAGTTTAAGTTTCCGTTTTTATAGTTAGTAGGATTCCACATCGCACAACGCTTAGAGGTAAATAATCTTGTCGTTATTTGAGGTCTTACACCCATTAGAAGTTAGTGGATTTAATTTAATCTAATACGATTGGATATTAGTTTCATATAACATTATGTCGAACTAATTTTTTTTTTTTTTTTTTATAATTAATTCATGACCATGGATACAAGTCCTTCAGTCGCATACTTAGATAGATTTTAACTTAGTATCTTATCCTAACTTAAATTAACCTAATCTATCTCTTATCCTAGCTTAACCTAACCTAAACCTATCTCCTTTCATTTCCCGCGTGAACGGACACTTGGAGGAAAATTTGGAAGAAAGCCATGATGTGACCACTATGCTACAATATTTCACTGATCTTTATTATTCACTGAATGCACTTTTTACTACATAAATCACGCATTTTTATTTAGTAAACGACACTATAAATAATTTAAAAGTTCAATGAAAAATGAGCGTGGCACTCATCTTAGCCTTCCCGCCAAAAACTCCTGTCGAACTAATTCTTGCCAGATGAATGTTGCAATGAACATATTTTCAAAGAAAAATGGTGTTTGTATATCCTTTTTTTTGTTCAGGATGGGAAATCATCAAATGACCTCTCTCGCTCTGGGCGGAGCGGAAGGGCATGTCAGACTTTTACTGACTAAAACCCACCCGTGTTCCTTCACTGTTTCGGGTTTCATGTTTCTCTTTCAACCAACCCGCAGCCCTGGCCCAGGCATCGGTCTTAGTAGACTCCGTCACGATGTGCTGACATCTCTTTGAAGCGCTCGTGAAACACAACGCGCCGTTGACCCGAGCTTGGTCCTTACCGCTTAGGCGAGCTGCTCTTCCACGCGCTCCGCCTCCTCCTTTGCCAGCATCACTGCTTCGCAGAAGGAGGTGACGGCCTGCCATGCACTCTCATGGCCGGACGCGAGAGATCGCCGCCACGAGGACACAGCATTGTATACCCTTGAGGTAGACCTAACTAATTTATATTTGCCTCATCTATACTAATATATAAAGCTGATGAGTTTGTTTGTTTATTTGAACGCGCTAATCTCAGGAACTACTGGTCCGATTTGAAAAATTCATTTTTGCGTTAGATAGCCCATTAATCCAAGAAGGCTTTAGGCTATACAACATCGCGCTGTGACCAATAGGAGCGGAGCATAACTAACTCCACGCGAACGTAGTCGCTGGCGGCCGCTAGTACATGATATTTGCCTTATCTATACTTAACAAATATATAAAGCTGAAGAGTTTGTTTGTTTATTTGAAAGCGCTAATCTCAGGAACTACTGGTCCGATATGAAAAATCTTTTTGCGTTGGATAGCCCACTAATCCAGGAAGGCTTTAGACTATATAACATCACGCTGCGACCAATAGAAGCGGAGCATATAAAAAAAACGCGGGTGAAACCGCGTGGCGCAGCTAGTATTAAGAATAAATATAAAGCTTATAAATTTTACTAATCTTATAAACGTGATAGTTTATGTGGATGTATGTTTGTGTCGCTTTCACGCAAAAACTGCTAAACGAATTTGTATGAAATTTGGCACACAGATGGTTAGCAATTAGGGTTAAAATATAGTTTTTATCAGGGTATTTCCACGGGGCCGAAATTTATGTGCTTAATAGTAATTGTTTTTATTAACTAGTTAATTATAACAGTTACAAGTCTTGAAGTTCCTTAAGTTCCTCGGTGGTAGGCAATAACATCGGCTGCCGGCAGAAGTTACCACCCGCCAGACAAAGTCTGCCGCCAAACGATATGTCGTGTTCCGGCATTATGTCTGGTGAAGCCGTACAGAAGACGGGTCTGAGCAGTATTGCGATGTGTGCTGGGTAGGATGCGCCAAATATTGTTGTGTTTCCAGTTTGGTCGTGGAGGGTTTCCAGATCAATCTCCCTCTGGCGCAGCACTGTTGGTATTGTTGTTTGGTTTAACATTGCATCACCTCGCTCAATTGCCGTCTTCCTTCCTATTCACTCAGTTTTTTAAGAGAATAGGCTCTTAATAAACTAGCACGCTGTACTATTAACGATTGCATCACTGCTTACCCACCATCAGGCGGGATTGCAGTTATGCACTAGTTTCTAGTTATAAAATAAGTTCTGAACAACACGTACATAAATGATTAATTGTCTCCGAAGATATGGGGTTACCTGGTTTAGAAGACAATGTGACATGATCTTTGTAGATTCGTGCGGTTATTTCATGTTATATTGTACATCTGCGTTTATCTATCACGATCACGTGTGTTTGTTTTAATAAAGATTATTATTATTACAATTAAGGAGTGTACTGGCCCGTCATTTCCCTGTGCACCGATCCATCTTCAAAAGTCTATTTCAGACATCAATTATTAATGAGTAACTCGGGTAACTTCGGTCAGAACTATGGACTTCGTGCTAGAAAGTAGATCCCTACTCCGCACGGCTGAAACCCTTTAATTTTAAATGGCTTGTTAAATATTAAAGCTACTGATGAGTTTCAAAGGTCTTGTTAAATAATCTAATTATTAGAAATCTGTGTTCACACAAAGGAGATGTTTCAGAAATGTATGGAGCCTGGGCCAGCACATTGTATACTTAATGCTAGGTATAGTTTCGCTATAGTTAACTGTTTTTAATGATAATTTCTTATATTTTGGCTTAGTTTTTATGTAGATTCAATTTGACTCGGCCAAGGAGTGCAACACAATTACAAATCAATATGGTGGTTAGCAATAAGCGAAATAAGATTTTGACAGTGACATTTGATTGACGTGTCATGTATCTAAGGCTATCGTATCTATATTATCTACCATATGACTGCGAAAAAAACAAAACATGAATTCCGAACATAGGGCCCATTAAGAAAATACAATCGACTCAAATCAGCACTCGACATGAACACAACGGGAAAATAGAACTGTCAAAGTCGCCAATCAAACGTCATAACCAGTGTTATGGCTACCTTAATAAAGGATTATCTCACTAAAAAACATTTCAAATAATTAATTATATATACCTACTTGTATTTTTATTCAAATTAATTTAGTAGTATTTTTACGATTTTTTTTCCTTTTTATCTATATAGCGTACATAGTGGTGGCCCAAAATGAAACATCTCCTTTAACAACGTACAATCATCAATAAAAATCGATTAGTTCTTTTGTTTTCCAAAATCTTACTTCTCAATTACCTACTGAGTAAAATGTTGTATTAATATCGAAATCAAAAAGAAATTTAATTAAAGAACAGAACGTTAATTCTTTCTCTATCTTTTGTTCTATGATAATGCCAAAAAGGACGTTGACCCCATTCCTTTGTTTACTCCACTAATTTTAAGATCAGTGCATCTTTTTGTTGCTATTTCATTATGAAAAAGCCGGAAAATAAATATTAGTTTAACAACGCTATGGAGAAGAATATTATTCAGTGTTGGATTTATAAATTGTCAAAACATTTTTTTTAATTATTATTAATTTATAAACCAGCGCTTGACCGCAATTCCGCCTGATGGTAAGCAGTGACGCAAACGTTGATGGTAATGCGCACTAGTTTATTAAGAGCCTATTCACTCTATCCTTGAAGACACTCAAATTGTAGTCCGATGGAAACCCCGCGTCCGGTAGATTGTTCCAGTCCCTCGATGTACGCGGTATAAAGGAGAAGGCGAAACGCTTCGTCCGGATCGCAGTGGTGTCAACAACGTAAGGGTGGAAACTCGCCGTACGACGGGTTGTCCGATAGTGGAACGGAGATGGGGGAATTAAATCGTGCAATTCCCTTTGCACACTCCCCAAAATGTATCCTATAGAACACCGAAAGGCTGGCTACTCTACGCCTGTGCTCTAGGCTTTGGAGACCAACTCGAGCTAAATCAGGGTCACCAATCAGCCTCTTCGCACGCCTCTCCACTGAATCCAAAGTGACCAGGTGACACTTAGCAGCACCAGCCCAAATGTGGCTGCAGTACTCCACACACGAACGGACCTGTGCTTTGTACAACATTAGAAGCTGCCCTAGTGTGAAGTACTGCCGGACCTTTACAATAACGCCAAGTTTTCTGGCAGCCACCTTGGCCTTGGACCCAATGAACCGCCCAAAGTTTAGGTTCGAGGAAATCTCAACACCCAAAAGCTGAAGGCGGTCGGTACACTCCAAGGATACATTCCGAAAAGTAGGAGCCAAGGTGCCCTTTTGCCTATACAATTATTGTCATGTAGGTACTTCATTATTTTTACAATTCAGCATTTTCTGTTGTGTTCCGGCATGATCACTGGTGAAACCTTACGGAGTACGGGTCTGAACAGTCGTATTGCGTTGTGTGCCCGGTACGATGCGCCAAATGTTGTATCGGGAGTTTGGTCGTGGAGGGTCTCCAGATCAATCTCCCTCTGGCGCAACATTGCATCACCTCGTTCAACTGCCGTCGTACTTCCTATTCACTCAGTTTTTTTAAGTGAATACGCTCTTAATAAAAGCTTTACTATCAACGATTGCATCACTGCATTGCGGTCAAGCACTAACTTATAATTATTAAAAAAAAAAAATCACACAAAATATTTTGGGTATCTTTTTGAGCTAATCAAAGCTTTTACGATAGAATTTATTTTAGTATTCCATGCTTCTTACACATAAATATAGTACGAGTAACAATCGCTCTCCAAATTTAATGCCACAAAAATCTGCCGCCCTAGGCTGAAGTCTACTCAGCCTACTGGTAAATCCGCCACTGATATTATTCCGGACTAAAAACATATTTGTTTACGATTTTGGCAAACAAATTGCTTTATTTGCCAAAAATGTAAACAAATATGTTTCAATGGAAAAATAACGTTAATTCCTACATAGGAACTAAACTTCAGTGTACGCTACAATTTCAAATATGTTTATAACTTCTTCAATAGTACTAGTTACTCTGAAAGCAACTTAATTTCTTTGATAAAAAGTTGATATTTGTTTAGCTTGAAAAAAGATGGGAGTATGCAGCGGGGAGATAATGATGCCGCGTGGTGATGACGGGTCAGAATACACATGTCAACATTCCATCTCATTCGGGTGTCGTACAAGGCGACTAAGGGAAAAACAGGATGACAGGCATCAGTGTCATCCGAGTACTGTATAACTGCGATCGTCAACCTGCCAAACGTGGCAATTACGCCATTATCCTTCCAAGATGTTTGATCCATGGGGGAGGCCCTTGTCCAGCAGTGGACGTCTTTAAGCTGAAATGATAATGATGATGATCTGCAGCGCCGAACACTTTTCCAATACACAAGTACGTTATGATTACTGCCTAATTCATAGACGTAACAGGTCCGTTCAAAATGTATAGTGTTTGCTACCCGTCTAAAGGTGTTTTTCAAAGGTGTTTTCTAAAGGTGTCTTATCATGGCGCCTTCCCCGGGCCGGAACAAACAATCTCACACCGCGGGATGCCAGAGATCGTGCGAAATGGAGGCGTATTAGTAGGAAAGCGGACCCCGGGCTCCAACGCGATAGCCGCGGTTGCAACCGGGATTATTATGCGCTGAGATGATGATGATGACTTAAACAAAAGCTGTGTTTAATATCAATATCAAAGATCTAAAGATCTAGCCCCAATCTCGTTTCAGCGATAATCAATGTCAAAAATTTGTGAAAAGTGTAAAGAAATAGGTGATATTTTAGACTTTTATTTTGAAAACAAGATTAGTAGGTTGATTGCGTAATGCACTATCAGTAGTAATGGATTTCATTTTGACAGTTCAACAACATTCATTGCGTTACTTACGATGTTGAGCTGACATATTTTTCGAACGTATGGAGCAATGGATATGCTTCAGACTGATTCCAATTGTCAGTAATAGGGTGTTGACTTGTAAACATTCTTAAAATTACGAGATTTCTGCTTTATTTAGATGCCGAATAGGTTTAAACATAAACACACAGCTACAACTAGCAAATTGTCGTGAATTTGTTCGTTAGAACAGATTGAGTCTATCAGGATGCCAAGGATTACTGCAGGGAAATTGTAAATATAAGATTCGCTCGCTTGTGGAAAATCTGTTCAAAATAAAACATATAAAACAAATTAACAAAGTAACAATGTAATTGGACTCGTGTTTCGAGAGAAAATACGTTTTATCTACATTATAATTTCACTTACCTACTCATATGGTTATAATTTCGGAAAAGGTAAATTTCACATCTATCTATAATATATAAAGCTGAAGAGCTTGTTTGTTTGTTTGTTTGAAGGCGCTAATGTCAGGAACTACTAGTCCGATTTGAAAAATTCTTTTTGAGTTGGATAGCTCATTAATCCAGGAAGGCTGAAGGTTTTAGGCTATATAACATCACGCTGCGACCAATAGGAGCGGAGCATACCTAACTCCACGCGAACGAAGTTGCTGGCGGCCGCTAGTTTCACGTAAGAATAAACGTTAATAACATTTTTACGTTACTTTCGCTTCGTCTTTTATACCGCGTACATAGAAGGACTGGAACAATTTGCCACCAGCGATATTCTCAGATTATAATTTAAGTGTTTATAAAATTAAGTAAATAGGTTCATAATAAACTAGGGTGCTTTACTATCAAAGATTGCATCACTGTTAACTTTTTTTTTTGTTCTGGATGTGAATGTGTGAGCACGATCTACTTGCTGTAAAGCATCTATTTGTTGGGTTAGTCTTTTATTGACTTGATAGTGCTATGGCTGTTGAGAGTATGTCATGCTCACTCAAATGTCTCGCTGGTGGTGGCGTGTGTGTTGGATCATTAGGTTCCCTTCAATATGGTTGAGCTGAATGATGCTGATCCATACGTCATGTTCGTGAACGGACGCCGTCAGAGGGGACTGGTCATCTCTTAGCTGCTACGGCGTATTTTAATTTCTGAATTGTTGTTTTTTTTCCATAATGGACGCTCTCAGCGTACAATATATTTCTGCATCGTTCTCACACGATTGATTTCAAAATGAATGATGTAATCAAATATTTGTATCAATAGCTTGATAATTGAAAAGAGTGTCCATGGAGTTTCTTGCCCGTTCTTCTCCATAGGTACCTTTGGAATGGGCGACTAGCTTCACCTTACTGACTGACCGACCTTCTGACAATTCAAAAGTGCCTGTAACTGGTTTATTTGAAATAAATGCTTTGATTTTGATTTGATTAATTAAAACAAAACTTTATTTTATATAAACTTTTATATTGTGAAAATTAAAGAGAATACAGATGCAGAAAACATGGAAAAACTTCTCACAGATTGCGAATGTTCGTGAATCTGTCACAGATAATATTAATCTAATACAGAACAGCAGCTTTGGTCGTTTTGTTGGGTTTAACATTGCATCACTCCGATCAACTGCCGTCTTCCTTCCTACCCACACAGTTTTTTTGAGTGAATAGGGTCTTAATAAACTAGCGCTTTACCATCAACGATTGCATCACTGCTTATCATCAGGCAAGATTACGGTCAAGCACTAATTTAAATTATGAAAAAAGGTAGAGAAACTGTTACATTTTATGACGTTCTCAGATTGCATAAAATAAAACAAATCAAATACTTCCAATACGTCTGTCACTACATCTAGACAAATATTAGCAAAATCCGTACCTGACCCGGCCCTGACATTTAGATTGATTGAAAAATTCACTTTTTCATTTTCGACGCTAAAGTTTATTTTGTTAGTTCAAAATATCTACTCTACGAATTATTTTGCTTTTGCCAATCTGCTCATTTAATGGTAATATTTCAATATGCTCTGAAGTAAGACTCGGTAACAACCTAACGCGGCATCTATTCCTAGTACAATTATTGCAATTAACAATAGGGTATTAATATTATTAATAAAAAGAAATAATACATGTCTAGTATTTTTTGGAAATCTGATTGACGGACTAATTAGTTTTTTTTAGTCAAATACCCTATTAACACCATAGTCGTCTTTAGACAACCCTTACGGCATTACCTCACAGAAAAGTATTTTCTTTCTTTCTTTCTTTCCTCATGTGCATTCCACCATGGTATGTGGTACGAGCAACCTGAATTCGCTGAAATTAGTGTTCATCCTATTGTTTGTTAAGTACAATCATTAATCGCAATAAATCCGCTAGAATACTAAACATCAACAAAAAAACTTAGAGACTATTAAAAAGTATAATTCTACAATGTAAATTCTTTAAATTAACCGTGATGCAAAACAATCGAACTAGGAGCTTAATTAGGAGAAAGTTAAGCTGAGTGTCACGCTCCTTTTTCATTGGACTTTTAAATTATTTATAGTCTTGTTTAAAAGTACATTCAGTAAATAATTCATAAAGAACATTATGATATCACAACATAGTGGCCTCATCATGACTTTGCCTCAAACCTCCCTCGTAGACGGTTCACGTGGCCGTCTTTTTTGACATGAATCAAAACGTGCCAAGCAAAAAAAAAGAAAGAAAAAGAACAATCGAACTAAAAAAAGTAGAAAACATATTTTTTATGGTATTGTATTTTCACTCCTGTGCAAATTTTTAAGTTTTTTTTTTTTTTTTTTTTAATAATTATAAACTAGCGCTTGACCGCAATCCCGCCTGATGGTAAGCAGTGATGCGATCGTTGATGGTAAAGCGCGCTAGCTTATTAAGAGCCTATTCACTCAGAAAAACCGAGCGAATACGAAGGAAGACGGCAGTTGAGCGAGGTGATGCAATGTTAAAGCCAACAACACGACCAACGATGCTGCGCCAAAGGGAGATTGATGTGAAGACCCTCCACGACCAAACTCCCAACACAACAACATTAGGCGCATCGTACTCGGCACACATCGCAACACAACTGCTCAGACCCGTCCTCCGTACGGCTTCACCAGACATCATGCCGGAACACGACAAATCGCTTGGCGGCAAGACTTTGTCTGGTGGGTGGTAACTTCTGCCGGCGGCTGATGTTATGGCCTACCACCGAGAGAAGTTATCAAGTTATCTAGACTCGTAGAAATAGGTTAAAATAAAGTTAAAAGATTGCGTTACATAATGTGTATGCGTGTTAATAATATTATCAATTTGCAAACATAAACATTTGTATTATCAAAACTTTAGCTGGTCTACGCCGTAGCTCCGTAGCAGCGGCAGTCGTACCACCGTAGTCGCGTAGGTGAGACGCGTTCACGCCCGGGCTGATAGAGAACGAGTGTTACGAACTTTTCGAGTTAAACTTACTTCGAGTTTTTATGTGATTAGTTAAATCAAATAATTACATTTTGGTATTTTGTAATTTAGATAAAAGTTTTTTTATATTTAAAACTATGTACAAGAACTAATTAAAACTTCTTAAAATCTCTAATTAAAATACTTAACGGTTCTGTGTGTGCAACAAGTGAAACAGAAAAAAAAAATAGTCTAAAACTTCTGGTTTGTTGAAAAACTAACATGTAAGCGAAAATGCCTGATATGATTGTAAATAACTATGATTATGAGGAAGATCATTCTCTACTCGCCACGTCAGAGATTGACAAGAAATTCTGGGACTATTTTGATGGGGCCACTACAGCAAGTTCTAACATCACCGAGACTGTTCTACGGGACCAGGGTCCGGTATTGGTCATCTATGGCATCTTACTGGCCGTAGGAGGAGTTGGCAATGTGGCTGTGTTATGTAGCCTGGCCAGGTCGAGAAGGCGGAAGTCCAGGGTCGACCTGTTGATGACCCATCTCGCACTGGCTGACGTCTGTGTCACATGTGGAGTAATTCCTTTGGAGGTAAGTTTTATAATAATAATAATAATAAAACTATTTTTTATATTTTTAAATGTTTTTTTTTATGTATTATTTATAAAGAAATATTTAAAAATGAAATTTATATGTATATACAATCAAATAAAGGAATAATAATAATATGTTACCATTCCACATGACGGGAATCTCGTGAAAGCTGAGAAAGAGAAACAAATTAAATATCTCGACTTGGCGCACGAGGTTTTTGACATGTGGAATGTGAACTCGGCAGTCATTGTACCGATTGTAGTATCGGTCAATGGTTTGATAGCCAAGAGCCTCTACCAACATCTATTGAGGCTCTCGTTAGGCAGTTGGATCAAAGGCCTGATTCAAAAGGCAGTTCTCCTCGATACGGCCCGCATCGTGAGGAGGTTCCTGTCTCTGGAGCCCTAACCACCGGTAGCTTGGACTCTGCTCCCGTCATCGGTGGATCACTATTTTTTCATATTTTTAAATGTGTTTGTGTGTATTTCATAAATTAATATATTTAAAAATGTAACTAAATGAGAAAAAAGATAAATAAAGAAAATAAAAATATCAAATATTTGATACTTTTAATGCACTTAATCCAAATACACTGTAAAAAGCTGTCATATTAAAAACTTGCCGCATAGTAGGAACATTTTTACAAGCTGGCTTTGATAATAATTTCACAACAGTACGGAGAAATTTACCTTCTCAAAAAAACACTGGAATCTTATCCTGGTTCACACTCGTGAGATTCTGAAAATACTGGGTAATAAATACCTCAGCAAAATTAAGTTACTTAAAATTCTTTAAAGGTCAAATTGATATAGTTAATCGTAATTGTAAAATACAATTTAAAGTCTAATCTACCTAAAGTACGAAATCCTTTATTCCAAACGAGAAGCTTTCTAATAACAATCCAAAGTAATTATTTTAAAATAAAAAAAACAATATTAACAAAGATAATAACGTTTATATGCAGTACACATGACGCAAAAGTTTAAACAAACACAAAAAATAACAAATAGTTGAGTTAACAAGCGTCACATCCGCGCAAAACGGCTGTGCTCAGCATTATGTTGCGACCCTATGCAAAACAGAGGCCGGAGCTGGTTTTCAGCGATAGTCAACAATTAGCTAAACAGTAATGTATTTATATATATATAGATAGGTAAAATCACTTTGGTTGCGGGGAGGTTATTTATGAAGTAAAGTAATTTGTAGGTACTTGTGTACAATCAACGGTGTAAGTAACTTTACAGAAAAAAACATTAAAAAATAAAGCTTGAATAAAGCACAATTTGTAAATTCTCTGTATTTTTGTAGGACTTTCTTGAACAATATGTTTAAGAATTTTCATACAGTTTGTGTAATTTAAGTTTGGTTTCGCGTTTAGTCTAAAGGAGAGGACCGAGTATTGTTATATTACCTTTTTTTATTTCAAGTAAAAAATTTTAATCGACATACGTATTATATAAATAGATAACAAAAAACAGAACATAAAAAAGGTATAGAGGTGATGCTTATTTCATAAGAAATTTCTTCCAGCACACCTGTAATAGGACAATAGATAGGGTGTGATAAAAGTAAATTATACGAAAAATAATACAAAAACAAAACGATTGTCAAAAACAATAACAAAAGTTATAAGAATAGGTACATTACATATATTAACATACATACTAACTTCCAGAATAAATATCAGTAGAATCTCAAAAGAAATAGTTTATTCAAAATAAATAGTTACTTCGACAACTCTATTTGTTTTAGGGATCCTTGTAACTCCACAGTGCAAAAGTTAGTTGTAGTTAGCTGTTACTTCAGCTGTTACATACAACTGAACTGAAGAAACGACAACTAGGTGGTAGGTTGCCGGCAGAATTTACCACCCATCAGACAAAAGTCTTGCCGCCAAGCGATTCGTCGTGTTCCAGCATGATGTCTGGTGAAGCCGTACGGAGGACGGGTTTGAGCAGTTTTGGTGCGATGTCTGCCGGATCCGATGCGCCAAATGTTTTTGTGTCGGGAGTTTGGTCGTGGAGAGTCTCCAGATCAATCTCCCTCGTCCGCAGCATCGTTGGTCGTGTTGTTGGGTTTAACATTGCATCACCTCGGTCAACTGCTGTCTTCCTTACTATTCACTCAGTGTTTTCGAGTGAATAGGCTCTTAGCAAACTAGCGCGCTTTACCATCAACGATTGAATTACTGCTTACCATCAGGCGGTATTGCGGTTAAGCACTATATAATTTACAATTAAAAAAAAGTAACATTATGAATTAAAATACTCGTTTGAATTCTATACTCTATAGTCTATTGCGTTCATTCTCAGAGTTGCTTATAAATCTCCAAATAAGCATGGTTTCTTTACTTCAGCCAATCTGAGTCCGGAGTTTGTGTAAAGACTTACAGGTTAGACAAGGTCAGGTATGAGCGACGACCTCGCCCGATACTAATTAACTAGATTAGGTTACTCGAGATTAGAGATGAAATAACTATAATTATTATTCTGTAGGCGCATATTTCATTTTGCTTCAGTAGTTTAACTTATCTACTATAACTATCACACAAAACCGAAAGTGAGTCTAATAAATAAATAAAATACCGTCCTAGGGTAAGTTCAAGTTCTTTATTTCATAACAAAAATAAATTTGTTTTGAAATGTTTACATTAGGTATACTAGAAAAAGCAACATAAACATTAAAATATAAGCAATCTCACATTTCAATGTAGTAATTATATGTACATAGCATTTTATACATTGCTCCTAGCACTATTACAAAAATTATACAATTAAGTAGTCAAATAATGTCAAACAAAAATTCAAACAATGGCCCCGATTTCCTTGTTTGCAATCTACACTTTGATTTTCAATTCGGGTCAGAAAAATGACAATTCCAGTATTGCAGGTTTTTTGTCCCAAATAAACAGTGATGTGCTAAATCGAGATTTTACAATTAAAAGTTAGTCGAGATTACAGTTTTTATACTAATTCAAATTGCTTTTATGTTTATAAATAAAAATACAGGATGGACCAAAAGTCCAATATTTGAAAAGATGATAAAAAAATAATTGCAGTAGGTAGATTAAGACTGTTTATTGTTTTCGATAGAATACAAAAGGGGAATTCATTTTTTTTAAAAGCATGTCATCCATATGCAATCAATTTCAATCTCATCATCAATTCATTATTCTGGCATTACTGCAATCTAGAGCGGAAATTTTCGATAAAATCTTAACATGTTTTTGTAGTGTAGTTTTGGATTTCTGTACGAATACGATCCTTTAATTCGTCAAATGGGTTGGTGTCGTAAACTTTAGCCTTAAAATATCCAAAAAAAAAAAATCATTGGGGATAGATCCGAGCTCCGAGGCGGCTAGTTAATGTTCCTTCCTTTCGATATCACTTTCGGGCCAAAAAAGTCTTAAGCTGCCCTTGACGATTCATTACATGTATACTTATATAAAGTCAGCTCTCGTTAATTTAAACTTATTTTTGAATCGAATAAAAATAGTATGGACTATCATGAATTCGGAGTGTTTTGAGAAATGGCGTTAAAGCATTTTGTCAAATTTAAAGCCAAATGCGGTGTTGGTATTAGATAACGCACCGTACCATTCTAGAAAAGTCGAGCGTATCCCCACTCAAATTGGCGGAAGGCTGATATTATTCAGTGGTTGGATGACAAACAAATTAATTATCAAACTGCAATGATAAAGGCTCAATTAATGTAACTAGTATAGTTACAAAAAACTAATTACGAACGCTATGCCGTGGAAGAATTGGCCGCTGAATACGGTGTCACAATCCTGTATCTGCCCCCCTATCACTGTGAATTAAACCCAATAGAGTTTGGGCTTAAGCAAAGGGGTACGTCGCCAGGAACAGTAAAACTTTTAAAATAAAAGACGTAAAAAATATTTAAAGAAGACCTGAAGGAAGTGACACCGGAAAATTGGAGAAACTGTATCAATCATGCCATAAAAGTTGAAGACGAAATGTGTCAACTCAACCACATCATTGATGAATGTGTGGATTCATTAATTATAAATGTTACTGATTCCGATTCGAGTCGTAATCAATAAAAAAGTAAAAAATAAAAACGTATAAAATGATTTGTATTGTTTTACTTAATTCCTCTGAATCTCTTTAAACATTTTTTCCCCAGCTCTTGTAATAATGTTGTAGTGAGTTTAATACGCTGGTAAGGTCCATATTTCTAAAATCATTTTGTTAAATACGGTATATATTACATATTTACAATAAAAAAACCCGCTTTGATACCTAATAAAATAACGCATGACTAAATGTGTAAGTCTATTGATTTCCGAACATCACTATTGTAGAGGGTCACCCTTTTCGTATCAGTGACAGTTGCCCTTGTCATTTTTCTGAAGTTCAAAAAAGGACAGAAGATAAAACGTCAGTTGAGACCTGTCAAATTAGTGCGCTCTTGACGTAAACTGGCGTTGTTTTAGTCGCCATCTTTATAGTCGCGTCTAAACTGTCTATGGAGTATCTTAATTTGACAGAATTTAATTAAAAATGTTATCTTTTATCCTTTTCTTAACGAAATGGAAAGAAAAAGATGTACATAACTTAAAATTAGTTTAGTTTACGAACAACAGATTCGGCGCCAATGTCAAAAAAATGAGTACCTACACACAAATATAGTTTAATGTCAATATGATACTAATTTTAAGCTTTGGTCATTATAAAATTCGTCAATACTGTAATAGGCTTTATTGATTATTAAATCCCTGTGTGTATTTATGAATATGTTCACATTCTGAATATTTTTTTTTGTCTGTTGGTAATTTGTTAAATGGATTGCACAAAAGTAGGAAGATGTTTTCTACGAGTATCAACTCTATTTTTTCATTAATTGTCGCCGACTCTGTTATTCACAAACTAAACTAATTTTAAGTTATGTTCATCTTTTTCTTTCCATTTCGTTAAGAAAAGGATAGAAGATAACATTTTAATTTATTCCTGTCAAATTAAGATACTCCATAGACAGTTTAGACGCGATTATAAACATGGCGACCAAAAATACGCCAGTTTACGTGAGGAGCGCACTAATTTGACAGGTCTCAACTGACATTTTATCTTCTGTCCTTTTCTTAATGAAATGGAAAGAAAAAGATGCACATAACTTAAAATTAGTTTAGTTTGTGAATAATAGAATCGGCGCCAATCATCTGTTTCAGCCTCGTTTAAGTTTTTGATTAAATAGTAAGGAGACCCAAAATATAAAGATATGGTACTGTCAAAATTCTAAACCTAATAAACAACTCTTTACATGATTCTGTTTGGTTTAAACGAAGCTTAGTGTTTGGATTTACTTGTCCAATTTTTACATAAATACCAAGAAAGTATTTATTTCAATTAATATTAAGTGCACATAATTTACGAAGATGTAAACAAGTAAATCCTTACTAATATTATAAATTGGAAAGTGAGTTTATTTGCTTTGAATTTTTTTAGACAGAAAGTTAGAAGTCCGGATTAAATAATATGGTACTTTTTATCCAGGAAAAATTTTATATTCCCGAGGGAAATATAAAAAGTGCGATATAACCGAATTCCACGCGGGTGAAGCCGCGGGCGGAAAGCTAGTAATTAATAAATAAATGTTAAAAAATCAATAAAACTTGTTTAATTACTACAAATATTTCTATGAATCAAAGTGCCCCAGTATACAGAGTGTATCTGACATCGTAACGCGAGAAGGCTACACCGCATGCCACTAATAAAATTATGACAGTCATTTATGTTGTTAATGTTAGTTTAAAAAAAAAGTGTCGGATCGGCTTTTGAACGTTGCAAGCGTGCAACCGTGTAGATTTGTAGGTATGACGTTGAGTTTTTCGAGTTTTGTTCACATTGCGTTTGTGTAATTAGCGAATTAATTAATTTTTACTTTAAAACCTTATTGGGTTATGAAAGTATAGCAATTATGAACGGTCTAAAGTAAATAAAACTGCATATGTTTTTTTAATCATGAAAAAGCCGACGAAAAATTCCACCACTGGGGGGTTCAGAATCATGTACTGAATCCATGGTACTCGTTTGTGCGTCGATGTCAGATACACCCTTTATGTATCAATGTACGCCGAAAGTGGGGTAAATATTATTTTTTAATAAATAGGCTCTAAAATTTATTATTCAATTGGATGTTACTGTCAAAAGATCTTCTTTTATTGGGTCTTAGTAAAAATCGTATTAAGGTGCCCCAACTTCCCCTATATTATATCTTTTATAGTATGGCATCTCGTAGTTGACCTTGACAGGTCGTGACTACTTAACTGGACTATGTTGCCCCAAGTGTAAAACACAAACCCTCTTTTGCAAAACATCAATACTACGTGTTAAGTTCTCACGTATACAAAATTGTACATAAAAATCTAAATATCATAAACCTAAATAAATTCGATTTGAAATCTAAAATTAAGGACTGGCACTTTTAGCAAGACTACAATAACACTGAATCCCTATTGGCATACACCGCTTAACAATTACCATATAACAAAACATTATTCAATTTGGAACTCAAACATAAACAATAAAAATAAAAAACAAAAAAATAAAAATATATATATATAAACAATAAAATAAAAAAAAAACAATAACATATAAATCAAATCATATAAACAATCAACTCATAACACACAACACATGCACTATCCAATAAACTTACATTACACTCACGAACACACATACTCTCTCTTCTCCAAACTCAAATAATGTGGAATTGAATGTTTACACCTATTTTATTTTATTTTATTTATTTTATTTTTACATTTTAAGGAAACTTACAGCTAGCATATATACAGATAGAATATAATTAGTGAAAGAAGGCCAATTAAAAGTTTCCACAGATAACATCAGGTTTGCACAAGAGACAGTAACAGGTACAGCACAGGACATGAAAGTGAAGTTAAGAACAAGTAAGCACTCTGAGAGTATTTAGTAAAACTTAAATTTTTTAGTAATTAACAAAGAAGCTATCACAAAGTATTTTTTTTAGTTTAGGAACACTGGTGGAGAACAAGTCGAGATCATTAACCCTCCGACACAACAAATTATATGCTCTGCTAGCTCTTATCATATAAGAGTTTTGCCGGTATACGCATCGCACAGAGGGAACATACAGAGGCTGATGATTCCTTAAAGTGAAGGATGGAACACGCAGACCAATTTTGCTCAACAATTCAGAACAGTCGATTGAGCGATTAGCTATATTGAATAGAAATACCATGTCGGCAATTTTTCTCCGCTCAATCAGTGGAAGAACGTGAAACTTTCTGCAACGGTTGTTGTAATTAGGCAAATAAGTTCTGGATCTAAACTGAATGCACCTCAAAAATTTCATTTGGATACTTTCGATGCGATTGACGTAAGCGCACGTAGGTTGCTATTTTTGTAATTAAACATGTAATAACTTAAATTACTTTAATTTATATTTTTATTTCTCTATATATACATTTGATAAGATAGGATTGGATGTAACATCGATACTCGAAACCAAGGGCCAGGATACAGGTATTCCCTAGTTTAGGAGGCAGGATTTATTGTTTTGTTACATAGAAAAAATTGTTTTATGGCATATACAAAGCAAAGCAAGCAAGCAAAGCACAGGTCCGCTCGTGTGTGGAGTACTGCAGCCACATTTGGGCTGGTGCTGCGAAGTGTCACCTTGCCGCTTTGGATTCGGTGGAGAGGCGTGCGAAGAGGCTGATTGGCGACCCAGACTTAACTCGAAACGGTCTCCAAAGCCTGGAGCACAGGCGTAGAGTAGCCAGCCTTTCGGTCTTCTATAGGATGCATTCTGGTGAGTGTGCAAGGGAATTGCATGATTTAATTCCCCCATCTCCGTTCCATCATCGGACGACCCGTCGTACGGCGAGTTTCCACCCTTACGTTGTTGACACCACTGCGATCCGGACGAAGCGTTTTGCTTCCTCCTTTATACCGCGTACATCGAGGGATTGGAACAATTTGCCGGCGTCGGTGTTTCCGTCACATTACGATTTGAGTGTCTTCAAGGCTAGAGTGAATAGGCTCTTAATAAACTAGCGCGCTTTACCATCAACGATCGCGTCACTGCTTACCATCAGGCGGGATTGCGGTCAAGCGCTGGTTTATAATTTATAAAAAAAAAAAAAAAATATATACCTGCAAACTTTATCTATGTATGTTTTTGGTCAATAAATTAATTATTATTATTCCCTATGTTGTATAGATTGAACACGTATTTAAAATTACGAGAACGACCCTTTTGATATTGGAAAAAGCATTCTTCTTAGACGTACGAATACTCTCTGTGATTATTCTTATACAATTCCATTCAGGGTCGGCTCTTCTAAAGATTTTTTGCTAGGCAACCGAGAACAGGCTTTGTTCTGAGGACCTGACAAGTGGCAATCACTCTTAAAGCGATCCGTATTTCTGCAAAGACTTGATCAGAACAGGATTGATATAAGATATTCGATAGCCTAAATGGCAATTCAATTTTCATGCGTGTATTTAAGTGTTTAGCAAAATATATACATGTATATTTTTTTTAATAATTATAGATTAGTCGTTGATCGCAATGCCGCCTGATGGTAAGCAGTGATGCAATCGTTGATGGTGAAGCGAGCTAGTTTATTTAGCCTATTCACTTAAAAAACTTACAGAATAGGAAGGAAGACGGCATTTGAGCGAGGTGATACAATGTTAAATTTAACAACACGACCAACGATGCTGCTCCAGAAGGAGATTTTTTTTTTAGATAAAATTATAAACTAGTGCTTGACCGCAATCCCGCGTGATGGTAAGCAGTGATGCAATCGTTGATGGTAAAGCGCACTAGTTTATTAAGAGTCTATTCACTCTAACCTTGAAGACACTCAAATTGTAGTCCGACAGAAACACCACCGCTAGCAATTTGTTCCAGTCCCTCGATGTACGCGGTATAAAAGAGGAGGCGAAACGCTTCGCCCGGATCGTAGTGGTATTAACAACGTAAGGGTGGAAACTCGCCGTACGATACGGGTCGTCCGATGCTGGAACGGAGATGGGGGAATTAAATCATGCAATTCCCTCGCACACTCCCCAAAATGCATCCTATAGAACACCGAAAGGCTGGCTACTCTACGCCTGTGCTATAGGCTTTGGTCAACATTTGGTGCATCGTACCCGGCACACATCGCAACACAACTGCTCAGACCCATCCTCCGTACATACGTTCATTGTCGTGGAGTTGAAATGAAGAAAAACTATCTATTCTACTAATATTCTAAATGCGAAAGTTTGTGAGTATGGATAGATATTTGTTATTTTTTCACGCAAAAACTACTAAAGGGATATGGATGAAATTTGGCACGCATAATTGTATTTATGACCAGGTTTAACATATTATTCTATACATGATTTTTTTGGGTAGACTGAGAATTCGTTGAGGTATACGATGTTTAATTTATTGTCGTATTATCATCACCACTTGTATAATTTAATCGACTTGAAATAACAAGAATTACGAATATGTTTCTGTAATCTATATGGTGTACATAATAAAGAGTATTCTATTATATTACCCTTCTCTAGGAATTATGTTATAAATAATGAATATTTACGCATCCACGATACAAGAGACGATACTCATGTATCGTGGATGCGTTTATAAACATTAAAATCCAGAAACAAACAGACTTGTTCCGTGTGGGAGTCTAACCTGCGACTCGCAGCTCAGCAGTCAGGTACTGCGCCAAACGTATCGACTTTGAGTATACTTTACAGATGATGTGGTCTTTCGCGTTGCTTTGGACGTGTATACTCAACCAATTGTCTACATAGTTATGTTGTTTTCGGATCTTTTCGTTGGGTGTGTTTCCGAAAGTTTATCTTCAACTTTGAGTGAATATTAGATTACTTTGTTTAAGCAAACGTAAAACGCGTGAAGTAAATACACATACTTAGGTCCGTATTACAGAACGTCACTCAAAACTCAAGCTCTACTTAAGTCTCGTTTGAAGCCTTTTGACGGGTTGAAACTAGTTTAAAGTAATGCTTAAACAAAGATCAATGCTTGAGTTTCCATCTGGAATACGGACCTAAGTTTATATCACCACATGGAATGACTATTTCTTGAAATCATTACTTTTGAGGCCAGTTAAAACTCCAGGAATTATATGTTTTATGATGATCAGAAACACCGGTTTTAATAAAACTAGTTCGGGCGGGTAACCTAACACCGTAATTTCCAAACAATCAGTACTTGCACCTGTTACAAAAACATTTAAATTTTAACTTATTTTTACGCACAATATTTTTTTAGTTATGTAAATATATCTTCGAGCGGCCTGCGCCTGCTCTAAAAGCAGGCTATTTTACATAGTAACTTAAAAAAAAATGGTATTCATGAATGTAAACTACGCAGACTCTCCGATAAATTCTGTGCATTTTGATACCCGGTTTGGCCAATTAGTTTGTATATAAGAGGAGACAAAGGGATCTATACAACATAAATTCTACAAATGATGATTACATAAAGTTTTTATTCTTACATAAATGTGTAAAGTTACCGTAAATAATTAAGTAAATTTGAATTCCATAGACTATCTTCTTGCAACTCTTTTATTAGAAGTTGCCCAAAATTTCTTCAGACCAAACGGGCTTCAAAAAAATCAGGACCCCGATTTGGCTTCGAAGCAGCACTATTTAAATTCATGGTCAGTTTTTCTTATAATTTAAAGTACTGTAGCGGTGCCTACAACGCAACATGCGAACAACGCGTCATAGTGACGTCACGCGAATCCTGCATCTCTCAATCAGAGTTTTCTGTGCAACTAGCACGCATACAAGTTCACTACGTAAATCGGCGGGCAAAGTGGCCCGCCAGACAACCAGTCTGGTCGGAGGATCCTCCCTTTTCTATGGAGGATGAGTGAACTTTACTCCCTGTTCCTCATTCCTCCACACTGGTGACCCCGACGATGCCGAACCGATCCAGAACCGATCTCGGTCCGACCCGAACCGATCCCGACCCGATCTAGGCGTGTTGTAGGCACCACTACAGTACCTTCATTATTCATGTCATCCTCGTTCATCTCTCATACTTGTTGTCTATTACAAGGTTCATAATATTAAATAAACAGTCTTGAGATGTGCCAGTCCTGGGATACAGGCTCCCTCTCAGTGAGAGAAAGTTGGCCGTAATGTACCAAATTACCAAAGTTTTAGTATCTGTAAACTAGAACACTACAAGTACTAAATTAAACCTCTTATTTAGGGTTCCGTCTGTTTGTACGGTTTGTACACAGAGACTCGGTATTGTGTAGTTTACACGGAGACTATCGGTATTCTATAGTTTATACGGAGACTATCGGTATTGAATAGTTTACACGGAGACTGTCGGTATTTTATAGTTTTCACGGAGATTCGGTATTGTATAGTAGAGACTGTCGGTGTTGTATAGTTTACACGGAGACTATCAGTATTGTATAGTTTACACGGCGACTATGGGCATTGAATACTTTGCACGGAGACTTTCAGTAATGTATAGTTCACACGGAGACTATCGGTATTGTATAGTTTATACGGAAACTATCGGTATTGAATAGTTTCACGGAGACTATCGGTATTCTATAGTTTATACGGAGACTATTAGTACTGCATAGTTCACACGGAGACTATCGGTATTGTATAGTTTATACGGAAACTATCGGTATTGAATAGTTTGCACGGAGACTATCGGTATTCTATAGTTTATACGGATACTATCAGTACTGTATAGTTCACACGGAGACTATCGGTATTGTATAGTTTATACCGAAACTATCGGCATAGAATAGCTTGCACGGAGACTATCGGTATTCTATAGTTTATATGGAGACTATCAGTAGGCCTAGTATGAGTTTTCAATACGAAACTCGATCGTTGGTATCGAGCGCGTTTGGCGCTCTCATTGGTTGAGAGTTCTTACGACCTTGAAGCGGGCCAATCGCTGAGTCAAACGCGCTCGATATCGTCGAACGAGTTTCGTAATGAAAACTCATACTAGGCCTACAGTACTGTATAGTTCACACGGAGACTATCGGTATTGTATAGTGTACACGGAAACTATCGGTATTGAATAGTTTACACGGAGACTATCGATATTGAATAGTTAATACGGAGACTAACGGTATTGAATAGTTTATACGGAGACTATCGGTATTTTATAATTTGCTGCATCCAGTTAGACTGGAAACCGATCCTAAGATAGTTTGCTATAGCCAAGTAACTTTGCTATTTTAATCAATAGTTTTTGATATAAGAGTATGTGACATTTTCGGTTCAGATTTTTTTATGTTTTGCAGTTTCCGTACCACATACTTCACAAATATGAAATTCTTACTAGCATTCAATATGTGAATGTGAGTTTGTTTGTTTGTTCCGCTTTCGCGCAAAAAGCACTGAAGGTATTTGGATGAAATTTCGCACACAGATAGTTAATAACCAGAAGTAACATATAGGATACTTTTCATTCCGATATTTTCATGGGATCGAAAATTACGTGGGTGCTAAGCTAGTACAGTAGATGTGGTGGTGGCCTAGTGGTTAAAACACTGCAGCCTCTCAAGTGTGAGTTCGATTCCAGGTCAGGCAAATACCAATGTAACTTTTCTAAGTTATATGTACCTACTTTTTAAGTATATCTTGGGCACCAATGACTGATTAAAAGGTGAAGGAAAACATCTTGAATCGCCAACCCGCATTGAGCCAGCGTGGTGATTAAGCTCAATCCTTCTCTGTATGAGAGGAGACCTGTGCCCAGCAGTGGGACAGTAAAAAGGTTGACGATGAAGCTAGTACAAACATATTTTGCGACCAGTAAAATAATACCATACTTGAGTTAATATACGTCTAACTTACGGAACCCTTCACTGTACAACACCCACTCAGTCTGTTTATCTTCGTACTTGTTAGTGTAATATTACTGGTACTTAAGTGCTGACCAAGTCTCCTGAAGCGAAAAGGTCACCACGAAAAAGTTTTGTTACTCAACGTTTATTTACGAGCCATAGTCCATTTTCATTAAAACTCAAGAGCTTTGCGTGTTTGTCTTTAGTGCGTAAGTACTCTGAAATATATCAAAGTGTACTTACACTTTACAGTACTTACTATAAAAGACTAGACAACTCTTTAAAGGTACCGATGGATATAATCATACAACAGAGGGCAATTCTCGTAATCACGAGTTTTCCAGGAGATATACTAGAGTGATACGTGTTGCATGACATCCGGTGTTCCTCTATTTGTGGAAAAATCTATTCTATTCTACTTTTATTTATAGCAAGTGAAGCCGATGTCGACTATTCTGCCAATGTCAAGTGGAAAAATCAATCAAATTATGACTTATGATATTCTGTCACTGTCACTTATTCTTGCCATAGACTAAATTAATCGCAACCAATCAAATGAAAAAAATACCTAAAGTTATGGTAGCGCCATCTCTTGATGTTTTTTGAAACTAACCTATCGGAAAACTGCTTATTATAAGAAAAAACATTTACCGTTTGATCTCAGTCTGTCAAAAATCTTCTAAATTCCTCTTACATTTTGACAGGCTTTCTGGCTTTTATCTTCCATAATTATTCCTGTACTTACTTATAATTAATGTATTACGTATTTTACATCATAATCCCATTGCTTGACAGATTAATCTTTTCCCAACTCATATATTAAATGTTTGTTCTGTATTTTATACTAATCATTTTTATACAAAACACGCGGAGGTCGCATGGTAGTACCAAATGTGTTACAGTCTCTGCAGTACATAATCAGGTTAATGTTTCCATTCCTGGGATACAGGCCTCCTCTGGGTGAGAGGGAGTGGGCCCTAATCTATCGCGCCGGCTCAGTCTGGGTAGGTAGATGTCACGTGTCTTCGAAATTTTGCGTCTTGGCCGGTTTCCTCACGTTGTTTTCCTTCGCCGTTTTGAGAGCAGTGGTGATGATATATTTACATATATTGCCTGACGGTGTTTGAACCTACGATCTACTACTTGCAAGTCGCGGCCGATACCACTGCTATTACAATCTGTGTCTACAGTGAATATAGACTTAAAAAAAAAAAACGAAAAACGACTATAAAAATAACACAAAATTGAACACTTTAGATACCTCATAGCTGTTATTCCAAAGAATTTCAGTCTGAGGGGCAATTCTATGCCTGACTGCGTCCCAGAAGGTCAGGGCCGTTCGGCTGGTCCGGGGATACCGCACGATCTCCGCTGAGATGGCGAGCCTTCTTGCCGGATTGCCGCCATGGGATCTGGAGGCCAAAGCCCTCGCCCACATGTGGGAGTGGCGAGAGGAGGCAAAACGCCGGGGCATAACTCCGCTGCCGCGAGAAATCGTGTTACGGCGGACAGAGCTCCGGCGGGATCTCATGGTGACATGGAGCAACCCAGTGCTGGACACGTCACAATAGCGGCGGTAAGTCACCTCTTTGAGGAGTGGCTAGAGAGGCGCCACGGCGCCCTCACCTTTCGCCTGACGCAGGTCCACACCGGACACGGTTGTTTCGGGAGGTTCCTGTTCCGTATAAGACGGGAGGAAACGCCAGGGTGTCACCATTATATAGATCACCATTGGGTGGAGCATACGGTGGAGGTCTGCCTGGCTTGGGTAGAGCAACGCCGTGTTCTCGTAGCGGCGATCGGCGGTAATCTCTCGCGTCTGATCCTGGACCAGGCCATGGTTCGGAGCGAGAGTGCATGGTAGGCCGTCAACTCCTTCTGCGGAGCAGTGATGCTCGTAAAGGAAGAGGTGGAGCGCGTGAGACAGCGGGAATCCCAGCGCCCTCAAGCCACTACCCGCCGCAGGAGAGGCCCTGGTCGGGAGACGACACCGAACTCCCAGCCACCGTAGGTGCGGGCCTGCGGGCGGTGAGCAGTGGGCAGCTCGCCGCCCGATAAGGACCAGGAACGTGTCGACGGCGCGTCGTGTTTCACGCGCGCCTCAAAGAGACTTTCTTCTACATGGTACATATGTACACACACAAATACAAATACATTCCAAGCGAAATTAGGTTCTAGCAGCAGTAGTAGTGATAATTATTTTGGATCAATACATTTTGACAGCTCTACAACATTCATTGCGTTATTTACGTTGTTGAGCAGACGCATTTTTTGAACATATGGAGCAATGGATTAGAAATAAGTTTCAAAATTATTCCAATTGATAGTAATAGTGTGTTGTGTGTAGACTGGAAGCTGACCCCAACATAGTTGGAACAAGACTAGGCAGATGATGATGGCACCATTATTTTGTCGTCCTCCGTGGCGCAGCGGTCAACACGCCTGCCTGCGACGTGGAGGCCCTGGGTTCGATCCCCGGACAGGTCATGATGGAAAACGATCTTTTCCTGATTGGCCTGGCTCTTGGATGTTTATGTATATATGTATCTATTATAAAATATACTATCGTTGAGTTAGTATCCCATAACACAAGTCTCGAACTTACTTTGGGGCTAGCTCAATCTGTGTGGTTTGTCCGTATATATATTTATTTATTTATTATGCTTACTCCAAGATTACCCCTTTATTCATAAACTATCTAGTGATTCTTCTTCTTCTTATTCAGCCTATAGATATACGGAGGGCGGGTCTGAGCAGTTGTGTTGCGATGTGTGCCGGGCTCGATGCGGCAAATGTTGTTGTGTCGGGAGTTTGGTCGTGGAGGGTAGCGGGATCCGAAGCACGGTGCTCCGCTGGCCGACCGCAGGTAGTTGGGGGCCCAAGTAGTGTGCCAGCCACACACGAAAGGCTGCCCCGCCAACTGCGAAAAATCCCAGGGTGGCCCCATCGTGCCGGTTGGCGACCGGACGAGAGGACCCGATGGCGATCCCTGGGGGGGTTCGGGCGTCCCCGCAGTCTCCAGATCAATCTCCCACTGGCGCAGCATCGTTGGTAGTGTTGTTGGGTTTATCATTACATCACCTCGCTCAACTGCCGTCTTCCTTCCTATTCACTCAGTTTATCAAAATGAAAAGTTTTAAAAAGAAAAGTAGGTGTGCACAGCGGGCGCACGTCCTCTCATTTAAAGTGCACCTCTCAAACATTCGAGGTCTGCACTCCAATATCGATGCAGTCCATCACCACCTTGAGACTGAAAAGCCCCACCTACTTTTCTTGACGGAGACCCAGATCAGATGTCCGTCTGATGCGGCATACCTCAACTACCCGGGATACTCTTTGGAGCATCATTTCCTGCAGCGTGCCGGGGTCTGTGTGTATGTCCGCAATGACATCTGTTGCCGGCGTCTCCGTCACCTCGAAGACTCTCATCTATCGTCCTTATGGCTGTTGGTTGACACTGGTGTGGACAAAATTGTCTACACTTGTGTCTACCGATCGCACAGCGGTGACCAGGAGACAACTCGACTATTTGACCACCTCAGTGTGGCTGCTGACAATGCACTGCATCGGTACCCTGACGCACAGTTCGTCGCTCTGGGGGACTTTAATGCCTGCCATCAAGACTGGCTTTTCCCATACCAGAGGACCGACCACGCTGGGAGAGAAGCGCGAAACTTTGCGCTATCAATGGGCCTTTCCCAGCTGGTGGAAGAAGCGACTAGGGTGCCTGATGTGGCTGGTCATACCGCCAATTGTCTGGACCTTCTGCTGACCACTGATCCGGACAGATGTGTTGTTACAGTTTCCTCACCGTTAGGAACTTCAGATGACTGTCTGGTGAAGTCTGTGACGTCATTCTCCCCACCTGATTGCGACTCGCGTGGTGAGCGGCGAATATGGCGTTACAAGTCAGCAGATTGGGATGAGATGCGCCACTTCTTTGCATCTTATCCTTGGCAGCAGATCTGCTTCTCTTCTAGCAATCCATCGAGTTGTGCGGACGCTATAACCGACGTGGTGCGTCAAGCTATGGAGTATTTTATCCCCTTCAGTGACGTGCCCGTCGGTGGCTCGGCTCGCCCGTGGTTTAACGCCGACTGTGTTCAAGCTGAACAGCGTAAGCACACGGCATTCCTCACCTGGGTTGACGCTCGTGACCGCGGAGCTCTGGATCTAAGCTCAAAGAAGAGAGCCTTTAACCGTGCTGCCAAGTCCTACAAAAAGGCGCTTAAGAAGGCTCGCTTCGACCGCATTACTAACATTGGTAACAAGCTCTCTGTGCACTCTTCCGGTAGCAGATCTTTCTGGTCCTTAGCCAAATCGGTCGAGGCGAACTTCTGTCGGCCCACACTGCCTCCGCTGGTTAGGCCTGATGGAGCACTGGCTCATACGGCGAGAGAGAAAGCAGGTCTCTTTGCATCTCTCTTTGCCCATAGTTCGCGTCTTGACACTGGCAATGCTACTCCACCTAATTTACCTCATTGCGGAACTTCAATGCCGGAGGTTCGCATTAGAAACAAGGAGGTTCTGAGAGTATTGTGTCGTCTGGACGTGAATAAGGCTAGTGGTCCAGATGGTATACCAGCGATTGTTCTTAAGGCTTGTGCGCCCGAGTTGTCTCCTGTATTGACGCGCCTGTATCGCCTCTCATTTAGGACCGGTATAGTGCCTAAGTCCTGGAAGCTTGCCAACGTGCAGCCCGTGCCCAAAAAGGGTAGTCGTGCCGATCCTACCAACTATCGGCCGATTTCAATAACCTCCATACTCTGCAAGATTATGGAGCGTGTATTGAACTCGCGCCTCTTGGCATACCTGGAAGGTAACGATCTCCTCAGTGACCGACAGTACGGTTTTCGACGCAATCGGTCAACTGGGGACCTACTAGTGTATGCCACTCACTTGTGGGGCGAGGCCCTCGAGAAAAATGGGGAAGCGATTGCCGTCTCCCTTGATGTCTCGAAGGCCTTCGACCGGGTATGGCACGCTGGCCTTTTGAGTAAGCTTCCAGCGTACGGCATTTCCGCTGGCCTGACTGGCTGGGTAAAAGACTTCCTGACTGAACGGTCCCTCCGAGTTGTTGTCGACGGATGTTCATCTGAGCCCATGTCGACCAATGCCGGTGTTCCTCAGGGGTCTGTTCTCTCTGCAACTCTGTTCCTGCTGCATATTAATGATCTGCTGATGCCCGGTATCTATGGGTATGCAGATGACAGCACAGTTGTGGAGAGATACCTGCCGGAAGCTCGGGCTAGTAAGGAAACAATCCGGTCCGAAAGAGAGGCCATGTTAGAGCGTGTGAGTGCTGCACTGCAGGCAGTCTCCGAATGGGGCAATGCCAATCTTGTAGCATTCAATGCCGCCAAAACATAGGCGTGTCTTTTCACCGCCAAAAGGAGCCCGTTCACCCTGGCTCCTACTTTTCAGAATGTATCCTTGGAGTGTACCGACCGCCTTCAGCTTTTGGGAGTTGAGATTTCCTCGAGCCTTAACTTTGGGCGGTTCATTGAGTCCAAGGCCAGGGTGGCTGCCAGAAAACTAGGCGTCATCGCGAAGGTCCGGCGGTACTTCACACCTGGGCAGCTTCTAATTTTATACAAAGAACAGGTCCGTTCGTGTGTGGAGTACTGCAGCCACATTTGGGCTGGTGCTGCGAAATGTCACCTTGCCACTTTGGATTCGGTGGAGAGGCGTGCGAAGAGGCTGATTGGCGACCCAGACTTAACTTGAAACGGTCTCCAAAGCCTGGAGCACAGGCGTAGAGTGGCCAGCCTTTCGGTCTTCTATAGGATGCATTCTGGTGAGTGTGCAAGGGAATTGCATGATTTAATTCCCCCATCTCCGTTCCATCATCGGACGACCCGTCGTACGGCGAGTTTCCACCCTTACGTTGTTGACACCACTGCGATCCGGACGAAGCGTTTTGCTTCCTCCTTTATACCGCGTACATCGAGGGACTGGAACAATTTGCCGGCGTCGCTGTTTCCGTCACATTACGATTTGAGTGTCTTCAAGGCTAGAGTGAATAGGCTCTTAATAAACTAGCGCGCTTTACCATCAACGATCGCGTCACTGCTTACCATCAGGCGGGATTGCGGTCAAGCGCTGGTTTATACCTTATAAAAAAAAAAAAAAAAAAATAGAGGTCCATTGCTGAACAAAAATCCAAGCTTTCATAACATGGTTGCCATAATCTCTACGCTTGGCAGGCGGGTTAGGATAGTATCTAGTTATTAGCGACTGTTTAACTATATATTTTGGACGTTTCAACCTCACTTAACTTTAATCATCTTATATGAGTAAAAACTATAGTGTTTAAGGGTATTCATAAACGATGATTAAAGTTATGTGACGTGCAAACGACAAAAAATGTATTTTTGACGTTTGTAACAGTCACTAATCACTAGTTAACTTTGAGTAACATTCATGAATATAGGGGTTAATGCTTAGAAAAGTAAAGTTGCAATAATCTAACTGAAATATGACGCGGATTTTAAAATACATTTCTTACGACATTTAAAGCAAAAAAATGAACAGAGTAGAAAAGTGGACTACAATAACGGAGACGAGGATTTATGAAATGATTAAATGCGAAACATTAACATTAATTTCAAAATTCATTTCGCCCTTTATATAGGAATGTTTTTCAAACATCAGCTTACTTTAAGAGTCCACTTTTTATTAGCGTTTGCGGTACCAGTCCTATATAAAAAAGTTCAGTGAGATGGTTTCTACAACACCCTTACATAAACGGTCCGTACGGAGGACGGGCCTGAGCAGTTGTGTTGCGATGTGTGCCGGGTACGATGAGCCAAATTTTGTTGTGTTGGAAGTTTGGTCGCGGAGTGTCTTCAGATCAATCTCCCTTTGGCGAAGCATAGTTGGTCGTGTTGTTGGGTTTAACATTTGCATCACCTCGCTCAACTGCCGTCTTCCTTCCTATTCGCTCAATCTGAGTGAATAGGTTCTTAATAAACTAGCGCGCTTTACCATCAACGATCGCATCACTGCTTACCATCAGGCGGGATTGCGGTCAAGCGCTAGTTTATGACTATTAAAAAAAAAAAAAAAATAAACAGCCTATAATGTTACCCACTGTTGGGACACTGACCTCCTCTCCGTGACAGGGAGTGGGTCATAATCTACCACGCTGGCTAAGTGCGGGATGGTGGATGTCATGTGTCTTGGAAGTTTTGCCTCATACCGGTTTCCTCACAATGTTTTCCTTCACCGTTTTGAAAGCAGCGGTGATGAAATAATTTACAAAAAGTAAAGCAACTGATTCCAATCTGCATACAGCAAGCGTGGTGATTACGCTCAAACCTTCTCTGTATGAGAGGAGACCTGTGTTCAACAGTGGGACGGTAAAAAGGTTGTTGATGATGATGTAAGCGCCTGATGGGATTCGAACCTACACCTTGTAAGTTGCTTTAGTGTAGTGACAAATCTGCGGAACGTGCGGCGCCAAAAGCTCTGCGGCTGAAGTGTCAGTCGCAATATTCAGTTGTTATGACAAACCGAACGGTCAAAACGCGGCGTCTTGTTTAGCGTGCTACGCAACGGAAAGTTACTTACGTGGCGTCATCGTCAGTCTGTCTGTGTCGACACTTTATGGTATGCGGTTTTTGTGATGTACCTGAATTGCCCAGAAAATGGATTTAATTAGAATATTAGCTATTATAGAGGGCTTAGAAGACGTCGCCGCACTACGTTACCGCCACGCGCGCGATGCACAAGACACGTCGAACGTTCAGCTACGCCCGCCGAACTTTCTCCGTCCGAAGGAAGGCCCTACGCCGAACGCGGCGTAATTGCGGCTGATGTGTCATAGAGTACTTGAAATACACTGCGAGCGTATTTAGCCGAACTTTCGGCGCCGTACGTTCCGCAGATGTGTCGCGACACATAATGTCGTAAATTTGAGTAATGTTCGAAAATTAACCGCTATTAATTAGCAAGTTGACGTATTAATGAATATTTAGGTAGAAGCTATTTATTCGTTTGACGACATCACTTAGCGTCTTGTGTCAGTTAACTTTTTTAATAAATATTGTCTAGGAATTTCTCCTCCATCGTGGGTGCGTTAATAAACATTTAAAATCACATACACAAAGTCAAACCACTCAAAATTAAAAGTCATTTATTAAAATTTGGCTGAGAATTAGCACTTTTAAACGTCAATATTACATAAAACAATCCCCCCAAAACGCCCGCTCTTCGCCACTTCCTATTGCTTTCGCTGTGAAGAAAGAAGTGGCGGAACAAACTCCCAAGCAGCACAAGACTCTCTTCTTATAAAAAATAGATGACTTTGTACAATAATTTACTTGTACTTCATACAAATGTCGTTCACCTAGTAACATATCGGCTCATCCACGTTTTTCATATTTTACAAACAAGAATTAAAAATCTTATAATTGTCTTAAATTAATTTATGTGATAATTTTACTGTGCACCTCGCTCTGTGACGTCATTCAGACGGCTCCGTTTGCAAACAGTGAGAATTATGTTAAAAAAAATATAAATTACATTTTATTTTTATTTTAATAAAGGTCTTTTTGATGATAAAGCGTCATTTTACTCGAAATGATTTGCAATTAAATTGATACATATGGACTGAAATATAATGTTGGTGCAAACAACAGGCTTCACTAACACGGCGAAAATGTAAAAAAAACACAATAAAAAAAAACTTAACAAAGCAAAAGCTCCGCAGAAACAGTTATAACAACAGAGGATTTTTAAACTGTATTTTGACAATAGGGTATTAGACTAAAAAAAACTAATTAGTCCGTCAGTCAGATTTGTAATAAATACTAGACAAGTATTTTTTATTTTTTAATATAAACAAAAAATGAAGACGACAATGTGTGTTGAAAACTCGTGTGACCTCACTAGACGTTACACTTTTTAGCGACCAGTGACGTCACCAGCCACCACTCCTGATCTTTGATGCCTTTTATATTTGTGATTTTTTATTGTTTTGATAAAACAAAAAATAAGTGTCTAGTATTTTTTGGAAATCTGACTGATGGACTAATTAGTTTTTTTAGTCAAATACCCTATTGCAACAAAGATGCCGTCGCTTCCAAGCGCTTACGGCGAATGCGGGGCGTCGCGCGGGGAAGCGAGAGGGGTGTCGCAGAGGAGTGCAGCGAGGTGCACAGTCAGTTAACTCGCGCGTGTAGTAGTAACCAAACGCAGTGATCAACGGGTTTGAGGTACTAGTATAGACGTTAATAAATATCAGGATATGTAATAAATTCACTTTCATATTTTTTATAGATTTGCCAATATATTACTAGGTGAATGACGGTTGTTCGCTTAACCACTGATCCGACCATCTCGTCTAAGCGATCTAAGTTACTTTTGAGAAAAAAAATATGCTGTATTTTACCAAGTACAACCACTGTTTATCCTCAATTTCCTAACACTACACATAATATCAACCCCTAAATCATTTCCGGTATATTTATGCGTCAGAAAATGTGCTAAACAAAGCTATTGTGGTAAACTCCTGTGATAAATAGGCTATTAGAGCTTTTGGAGGCTTTCAACAATCCCCTGACCATTACCAATCTAATCTACCTTAACCTTAATTGGGGATTACGAGCAAAATGTGGAAAATCTTGAATGTATTCATGATTTATCTAGTATACTACTGGGTATACAGACCCCAGGCCACATGAAACTACCACTATCACAAACAACCTTGAACCTTAATGCTTTAGCGAAAGTGAGTTTGTTTGTTCCGCTTTCACGCCGTAACTACTGAACCGATTTCTCTGAAATTTTGCAGACGTAAAGTTAAAAGTCCGCATTAAATAATAGGGTACTTTTTATCTCGGAAATATTTGGTATTCCCGAAGGAAAACCAAAATATTGTTAGCTTCATACTACTTCGGTGATAGATGGCGCTGTGATGGGCTTGCGTTTAAAACAAGGTAATATATTGCAAAGGAATATGCACATGTTAACTTAGAAGCTAAACGATAATGATGATATTTAGTTTTTTGTTATACGCGTGCCCACTTACCTAGTGTCCATAGGATGCTTTTGACATACGCGTGCCCACTTACCTAGTGTCCATAGGATGCTTTTCATATACGCGTGCCCACTTACCTAGTGTCCATAGGATGATTTTGTTATACACATGCCCACTTACCTAGTATCCATAGGATGCTTTTGTTATACGCGTGTCCACTTACCTAGTGTCCATAGGATGTTTTTGTTATACGCGTGTCCACTTACCTAGTGTCCCTAGGATGCTTTTGTTATACGCGTGCCCACTTACCTAATGTCCCTAGGATGCTTTTGATATACGCGTGCCCACTTACCTAGTGTCCATAGGATGCTTTTGTTATACGCGTGCCCACTTACCTAGTGTCCATAGGATGCTTTTGTTATACGCGTGTCCACTTACCTAGTGTCCATAGGATGCTTTTGTTATACGCGTGTCCACTTACCTAGTGTCCATAGGATGCTTTTGTTATACGCGTGTCCACTTACCTAGTGTCCATAGGATGCTTTTGTTATACGCGTGTCCACTTACCTAGTGTCCATAGGATGCTTTTGTTATACGCGTGGCCACTTACCTAGTGTCCATAGGATGCTTTTGTTATACGCGTACCCACTTACCTAGTGTCCATAGGATGCTTTTGATAATCTGTAATTTATAAGTGAGGACTTGTTATTGGCTGTCAGTCCAACTTTCTGTTTCTTAGCTGATTTATTTGTTAATCTAAAAAGCGCGACATAACCAAATTCCGAAAGCTAGTCTACTAATAATTTTGACATAATATTGGAGTAGCTTGGTGTTCTGTGCGATACTGGGTAATACGATACCACTTTGCAAGACTGGTTGTTAGAATCTCGGGGTACTTATCATCATCTCAGCGTTAATCCCAGTCGTAGACGAAGCTATTTTTCAGCTTTGGAGTCTGAGGTCCGCTTTACCAGTGTAACTGCTGATTTGGCTAAACTTCGATGTTTTCCGTAAAGCGACTGCCGTCTAACCTCTCCACAACCCGATGGCGATGTACGTGTTAGACTCTCGGGGTACTGACGACCTGTAAAGGAGAGAGAGGTCGTGACTATTTAACCGGACTATCCTGTGGCTGCCTTAAATGATTTATTGCATCGCCGGAGAGAACAGCAAGGGGCTGTTAGATCGAAATTTTTATTATTTTTATTAGTTCGGTGCGGCGTTTCCTAGCTCTGAGAAGAAACGGCCGAAACAAACCCAGAGGTCATAGTCGGGAATTTATAGTTACTGGCTTAGCTGCGGCGCGGGCTGGCCTTAGTCGGACAAGTTTTGGTATGGGAGGATGTTTTGGATGGTCACCCACCTAATGGCAAACCGTAACAAACGAATTTTTAACTGATCGATGAATCTGTGCAGCTTTTATTAATTAGTGACGAGACCTTTTTACACTAAGTGAAGACTTCACTTCGTCGTCGGAATTCATTTTTCATTGAAAAGTAGATTCCTTTATTCTCCGTGTCAGTGATGAGCAGGGTGAGAGGTTCCAATAGGATGTAAAGAAGCTTGAAGATCAATTTCAAAGTCGTTGGGACACAACTGTAATATGTGAATCCTGTTAGCGTTTAAAACGAGCAGATCACCCAGAACACTAAGGAAAAGTTAAAGTCATGATATTTTGTGTAAAAAAATTATAAGTAGGTACACTACGGCCTACTACTAGTTGCGGCCAGTGGTTTCACACGCGTAAGTAGTAGTAATATAAAAATAGATAAAAACTTAAGCAATATGTAGGTATAAGAAATTTCAAAATCATTTCAGTCGTTTTGGAGGAATTCGAGGACAAACATTGTGTGTGACAGGGGAAATTATTTTATATCACAGATTTTTATTTTTGAGTTTTATTTCGCTTGAATAATAAACTTAAACTTTACTGTATCAACGATCGCTTCACTGCTTGCCATCAGGCGGGATTGCGGTCAAACGCTAGTTTATCTACACTAATATTATTATTATAAAGAGGAAAGATTTGTATTTTTGTATGTAACGAATAAACTTAAAAAGTACGGGACCAATTTTAATAATTCTTTTTTTTATAAGAAAGCTACATTATCCACGAGTAACATAGGTTAAATTTTATTTTGGACAAAAATAGGGTTCCGTAAGATATTTGGGTTTTTTGAACACAAGGTTTAAAAAATCTACCAGAAAAGTTACTTATTTTGCGTACGCTGCCTAAACTATAAAAGATATAACCATAAAATATTCTAATTAATTGTAGGTCTTATAAATATCTACAAAACAAGTCGGCGACACACTATACCTATCTATGTCGAGTGAGGCACAACAACCTTTTTTTTATTTAAAAATCTTGAAATTTTTTGGACTGCATTTAAACGCATTTATTTTACTCAAGCTATTATTTATTTATTTATTTATTTATTTATAATTAATTACAACGGCTTGCGCCAATTACAGTAATTAAGGTATACACACATAAAAATAAACATAAAACTAATAAAGATAAAATTAAACATATTACATGAGCAACATCATTCAAGAAAAAATAAATTAGAGATCAGACAAAATATTTAACTTAGAAAATTAAAATAAAATACCCAAAATAAAATAGAAAAAGTTATTACAACATATAAACCATTCACAAACAAACATATCTTTCGCAGAACACTACACAATCAGACATGATCGCCCTGAGTGTGTCATTAAAATATCACACTCAGGAACTGAGTCCATTAAGGAGTTTAGAGCACCAAGCATGCGACACAACGGAGATTGCGCGCGCGACACAGTGCGGCAATGGGATATGGCAAATAGTCGATGTCGTCGAGAAGGCCTGTGACGCAGGTAGTTGTCAGGCACATAAAGTGTACACAACGTGTTATGTAGCTCCGGAGAATCCACCATGCCCCTCAAGACCTTGATTGCCATTCGGATCTGATCCCTAGCTCTACGCACTGAAAGGGAATTATACCCTAATATTCCCAGCAGGGAAATGAGTAGGATACATGAGTGGATAATATCCGTATATCTTCTTATATAAAAAAACGCAGGAAAGCTTTCAGAACCTTCTCAATCAATAATTCATATGTGGATTCATGGGGATTCCAGACGGCTGCAGCAAATTCTAATTTACTTCTAACCAGACAGTTAAACAATAATTTGATGACTATAGGATTGTTGAACTCGCGGGCATTGCGCAGGACAAAACCTAGGCGTCTGTAAGATTCAGAAGCCAGGGCAGACATATGTGCATGGGATGTCAAACCGCAGTCAAATGTCACGCCCAGATCTCTAATGGTTGACACTCGTTTTATTTCAACGTCTGCCAAAGTATACACGGCATGTGTAGGTTGTAACTTACGGCTAAAGGTCATGACGTAACATTTATTGGCATTAAACGTCATTTTGTTGTCTTTACTCCACTTATGGATTCGGTCTATGTCACTTTGAAGAAGTTCTGGAGTTACATTTCTGTCAATCACTTGAACTAGCTTTAAATCATCTGCATATAGAAGGCATTTGGAATACTTCACTACTTTAATGAGATCGTTAATCATAATAAGAAAAAGAAGGGGACCCAATATTGATCCCTGGCTTACACCTGAACGCGTATGATACGATTTCGAAATAAAAGATCCATGGCAAACATACTGTTTCCTATTTGAAAGGTAGTTCGCAAAAAAAATCAGAAGTTTGGGGGTAAAACCCAAGCTGTATAATTTATCCAATAGAATATCGTTATCCACTGTATCGAATGCCTTTTTAAAATCTAAATATAGTACGTCTACTTGTTGACCTTTATCCATGTGAAACGATATATAGTCAACAAGGGATAACAAGTTAGTCTCTACTGATCGCCCTGGCCGGAAACCATGTTGCCCTTCACAGAGCCGAGTATTTACCTGCGCGTAGATTTATTTGTGTGCGATATTCTCAAAAACTTTAGCAGCGCAAGATAGTAATGCGATAGGACGATACTCTTCAACCAGTGTCTTATTGCTTGTTTTAGGTATCGGGGTGACTTTCGATATCTTCCACTGCTCCGGGTATGTGCCGGTTTTTAAAGCCAGGTTAAAAATATAAGATAGTACAGGAGCAACAATCTCCTTGCATCCTTTTAAGATGTAAGATGGGACTTTATCTGGACCTACCGAACTAAGTGGCTTTAACTTATTTATTCCTGATTCTACTTGTGACAGAGTGAAAGAGCTTATATTGATATGCCCATCGCATGGCAAGGGAGTACTAGATATGTTGTTGAAATCTAATTTGGGACTATTAGGTAGAAACACACTAGCAAAATAATTAGCAAAGGCTTCAGCGGCTTCACTACCGGAAAAACTACAACCTTTATAGGTCACGGTGGGCTCGAAGCCACCCCTATTTCGAAGGCTACTAATATGATTCCAAAATTTTTTTGGATTCGACTTAATGCCATTCTCAACAGCAGCTATGTAGGCATTGTACGCTGACTCAATGCGTCTCTTGAGTTGTAAACGCAGCATGGAAAATGCCTTATAGGCGCTCTGATTATTAGTTCGTTTCCATTCATTATGGAGTTTAATTTTGCGATTTACATCTTTAATTATATCAAGTGAAAACCAGACGGGATAGCGTTTTCTGTTTGATATTAGTCTGCTTTTCTTAGGTACGCAAAGATCAAAGATATTATATAAGATTTCATAAAATTTTGTAGTCGCAGATTGCACATCTGGGGAATTAAATACACAATCCCAATCCGCAGTGGACATCATCTCATATAAAAGAGAAAAGTTAGCCCTATTAAAATTCCAATCAGAGGCCGAGTCAAAGTTACTGGGCTTAATATTTTCGTTAACAGTATTAGATAAAATGTCAAGAGCAATATCCAAAGGAGGATGGTAGGAGTCCACATTAACAATGCCACCAGTGCCGGAACTATTTACTTGCACTGCGCCACAAGAACCCTTTACAAGGACAACATCTAATTTACCGCCAAACATATTATAAACGTTATTCATGTCAGATAAAGAACAAAAAGAGAGGAAATAACTATAATAATTACAAACGTTTTTGGAAGCACTATTTAAGTTGATGTCTCCAATAATAAGTACAGTTCCTTTAAGTTCATTTATAAAACTTTCAACTTTGAAAAACCAATCAAAATATACAGCATCTGTAGCTCTAGGATTGATGTACACTACACACACATGAAAACTGCTCTTCCGGTAGGTAAATTTCACCCAAAGATCTTCGCCCTTAGGAGTTTCAAGCTCACGTACTCGGGTTGGTGTGACGCCTTGCTTAGATGCAAATAGGACACCACCACCATAGCCGCATCTGTCTCGGCGTATGACACTCCATCCGCCGAGGACCAACTCGAAATCTTCCACAGAAGGGTCTAGGAACGTCTCAGTGGCTCCCAAAAGGTCATGTTCCATGAGCGTCAAATTAGCTCTCCACAAATTTAGTTTGGTCTTAATGCCGCGAACATTTAGATATAAGATGCTTACAGAGGTTAATCTTTTTGCGAACGACGACTCATTAGCCGCGTCTGAATGCGGTATGTAAACATAGTTATAGAAAAAACTGCGAGTCTATCTGGTGTGGTTTATTGGGTGTTTCGTTTAGGCTTTGAGTTTCTGGGGAGCAGTCAACCTCCCGGCTCGAAGTATTCCGGTTGCCTAGAGCGAGAATTAGGTCTTGCAAATCTGATACGACAATCTTTAAACCATATTTATTTAGAGAGCCATCGTGTTTGTTGTACGTACTATGGTCATAGGGTAGGTTGAGGTTGGAATCCAGGAGGTGCGCATAATTAAATGAGTTCACATCCAAATAAAGAAGGTTGTTGAAAGTTTCAATGCGACTGTTAAACATTATGTTAGCATTTCTCATGTACCTAAAAGTTGGTAAGCAAATTATGAAATTAGTGTGAGTAAGGTTTAACAATTTATCTCTAAGCAACATGACAAGATCTATGTAGTTATGGGTGGCGCAAAAATCTTCCTCGCCAATATAAATAATGCAGAAGTCTGAATAAGTAAAACCTTTCACTTTTCCCTCAATTCCGTCCAAAGAATGACGTAGGCCACATTTAGGTTTCCTATAATGACAGATTTCGTACTTTTCTGTTAAATTGGTTGATTCGATCAAAGTATATAGTCTGTTAGAGGTTTCACTGCTTATAAGACATATTTTCCTTTGACTGCGTGCACCATGACATACTTTTACGTAAACTCCGCCATTACGGTGTCGAAAATGAGGCTCTCGATGTGATAGGTTCTTATTTACATAATAGATTACAGTGTGTAGATATTAACGGTGTGAAATCTTCCGGGCTACCAGTTCAGTTAGGTGTACCGCAAGGCTCAATACTGGGTCCATTCTTGTTTTTAGTATACATTAATGATTTACCATTCTATTTAAAGGGCATCTGTGACGTTGTGTTGTTTGCAGATGATACCTCTCTAATTTTTAAAGTAGACAGGAATAGACATAATTTTGACGAAGTAAACAGTGCACTCTCAACAGTTACAGATTGGTTTACGTCAAATAACCTAGCTCTTAACCCCAAGAAAACAAAATGTGTAAAGTTCGCCTTGCCTAACGTTAGAAATTTAGGACCTAACATCGTTTTAGATAAAGAGGTGCTTGAAACTGTGGGCTCGGCAGTTTTTCTGGGAATAACAGTAGATGCCAAACTTCAGTGGGGACCACACATATCAACCCTAGCAGGAAGGCTCAGTTCGGCCGCCTACGCCGTCAGGAAAGTAAGACTATATACTGACGTTGATACAGCTCGTTTAGTTTACTTTAGTTATTTCCACAGCGTTATGTCCTACGGTATTCTACTGTGGGGCAAAGCCGCTGACATACAAAATATATTTGTACTTCAAAAACAAGCTGTCCGAGCAATTTACCAGCTCGGTGTCAGATTTTCTCTGAGAAATTTGTTTAAAGACATTGGTATTCTCACGGTTGCTTCACAGTTCATCTTAGCCAACATCTTATATGTTAGGCAAAATATTCACGTGTACACCAGAAACTGTGATATTCATAATATTAACACCAGAAATAAGGACAAACTGCGAGCCCCTTTTCACCGACTTCAAAAGGTTCATAACTCTTTTGTTGGGCTTGGTATAGCTTTTTATAACAAGATACCCTCTGCTTTGCTAGACTTGCCCTACAATGCATTTAAAGCACAAATTAAGTCCAGGCTTTGTTCAAAGGCATATTATTCCGTGAATGATTATTTAAATGATAAGAATAGCTGGTTGCTCAGATTAACTCAGGTCAATGTTTGTGTTCTTTCTCAGTAATTAGCTTATTGATACGTTATATGAGTTCATATAATTTACTTTTTTACATTACATAAATATGTAAGCTGTCACGCCCTTTATGCCTGGGGCTTCTTAGTTAAGTAACAAGTTTTAGTTAATTACATTTTCATTTGAATATAAATATATTGTTTTGCTTTGCTGGTATTTTGGCGTGGTAGCTGGCATATGGTAAATAATTTCATTGTTGTATTTTATCGTATCGTTTTTTTACATAGTATTGTATAAAGACATGTTTTTTTAAAAATGAACAGACAGCTGTGCTGCTGGGGAGTTTGTTCCGCCACTTCTTCTTCCCAGCGAAAGCACTAGGAAGTGTCGATGGGTGGGCGCTTTTGGGAAACTGTCTTATGTAATATTGACGTTCAAAAAGTGCTGATTCTCAGCCTAATTTGAATAAATGACTTTTGATTTTGATTTTTATTTTCCGCTTTTTGGGCAGATACTCAAATTTATTTTGTACAGTTATTGAGGTTCCTATGTTTGGAATAGGGCTAGTCGAGCTGACTTTGCCGATGGTTTCTGTTATATTGTTTATTGTCAGTTGGCTGTTGTCAATGGTCTGAGTTGTCTGTGTGTGTTTAGTCTTCATATTTTTTTTAGGAGTCATTAATGATGTCTTTGGTTTAATTTTTGCTGGGCTATTTACAATTTTTTTATACATGTCATTCTTTTTATTGTATTCGTCATTTAATTTCTTTAAATTGGTGTTTTCAAGCGATAGAAATTAGATTTCTTTATGTGCACTAGCTAGCTGAGAAGATAGTTTGCTTATCTCATCTTTTAGCAGTTCTATTTGTGAGACGTCTTCGTCTTCGGATATGTCGGGTAGACTACTTGTCGTACAGCTCAATGTCTGTGATACAATGTCAGTTTCGTCATCAGTTGGTTCGGATCGTGTGCGGGTACGCCGGAACGTAATATTGTCCAAGAAATTCATTTTGACAACCTACAAACTCGCAAAAAGTGTTGAAGAATGTTGAATGCGAACTTGCGACGCGTAGATCCGAGCCGACCGGCGAGCCGCAGAGCCGCGGCGCTGTTAAGAGTAACTGACGAAATACCTCATCAGTTGAGTAGATATGCGCAGGCGACAGCGGGGGGGGGCAGTGGTTAGCGCGGGAGGTATCGAGCGCTCTGCGGGTTGTCGTAGGTCAGGGGCAATGAACGTTAACTACACTTTTCAAATTTAGAGTTTTTTCCAAAGTTTATTATTGATATAACTTTGCTCATAGCAAGCGGATCACCATAAAAACTGCACAGTTCGATAGTTCACTTAACGGGCTTTAATTAAACAGTATATTTTTAGCATAATGATCACTTTTTACCACTTTACTGATTTAAAATCCGAGGAGCAACAATAACAACCTTGTGCCTTACGTGGGTAGCGACACACGAACTGTACGAATTAATCGTTATCATCTCTTGTTCACAAACTATATTAAATTTAAGTTCAGTGCATCTTTTTCTTTACATTTCATTAAGAAAAGGACAGAAGATAAAATGTCAGTTCAGACCTGTCAAATTAGTGCGCTCCTGACGTAAACTGGCGTATTTTTAGTCGCCATGTTTTTAATCGCGTCTAAACTGTCTATGGGGTATCTTAATTTGACAGGATTAAACTGACATTTTATCTTCTGTCCTTTTCTTAACGAAATGGAAAAAAAAGATGCACTTACATAACTTAAAATTAGTTTAGTTTGTGAACAACAGAATCGGCGCCATTATTTGGTATTTGAATGATTAAAATTGGACGTTTCGTTTTGAAGTTATGGCGAAATTAAAATATTACGATTTCTGCTGCGCGTGCGGGAGGGGAGTTTAGTTCTATTACTAAGGTCCCCACGCAGCTCAAACGCGAGGTCGGCTCCCTACACAGAGTACATTTTTATATAGGGCTCCATAAGCAGCGGTCGTGCATGAAGTCTAATAATAATTTTCGTGCGATTTTTTTTAGATTTCGTTCTTAAGACTACACCTACGCAAAAGTTCTTCTCAGAACTAATCAACAATTCTTCTCAGAGCTAATCAACAGTTCTTTTCAGGGCTAAACAATAGTTCTTTTCAGGGCTGAACAGCAATCCTTTTCACTGCTAGAATATTACACAATATTAACGTACTTTTTTTAAACATTTGAAAATGTTTAAGACTACGTCGTATGGAAGAATCTTCGCCTGAATGTTCACAACGCTTGCTAAACAAAATCTGAGAAATTCTCAGGTACCTACGCACACGAAAGTCGAGTGTCGAACGTACGCAACGCCTTGCACAACAAAATCTGAGAACCTCTGAGTTACGCGCTCAAGAGTCGAGGCTGGAGCGGTCCCAATGTCTTCATGAAGAAAATATAAGGACCTCTCAGTTGCGTGAAAGAGAGTCGAGATAATTTTTATACTCTCTGTACTACGCTGGGCCACCTCATGAACTGTCGTCAAAAGTTCGCACGCCGATTATGCTTCTCAGAAATTTAAGCCCACCCAAAATGTGTAATGGCGCAAGACTTCTTATAAAAGAGCTAAAAGATAATTTAATAGTAGCGAAAATTATCACCAGCCCTGCAGCTGGTTGAATTAGCTCATATACCAAGAATACCCTGGATTCCTATACCCTTCAAAAGGCTCCAATTTCCAGTAAAAGTTTCTTTCGCATTAACGATAAACAAATCCCAGGGCCAAACATTCAAATTAATAGGAATTGATTTGGGAAAATAATGTTTTACACATGGGAAACATTACGTTGCCCCATCACGGGTCGGGGCTACCGATCATCAGTATATTTTGTTATCTGAAAGTAATTTAACATCAAATGTTGTTTATCTTAAAACAACGGGTAACACTCCGGAACTGGCAGAAGTGAAAACTTAGTATTAATTACATTTAAATATTTTCATCATTAACAACTTTAAGATCCTCATAAAGATAATCTATGCATCCTCGGATAATGACTGCGTCGTCGATGTTAGTGTCGGTGTCTGTGAATTGACTTGGGAATCATTTTGCTGACCGTGTCTTTCCTGGGTTTTGAAGCGGTAACCGACATCTAAGCGAGCGGAGCTGCGGGCGACCTAAAACAAAATCGCTTTCTCTATCCCTATATCCCTTTGTACGCTTAAATCTTTAACATTTTGGAACGGATTTTAACCCGATTTTTTTTTAAATAGAGTGATTAAACTTGAAGTTTTATATGTCGGAGATCGTCGATTAATTTTAATAGAAGTTGCTGATTTGATTTACGTAGTAGAGGGGCGAACGCTTGTGACTTTATTTTGTGATGACGTCACATGGACAGAGTCGCTTTGGATAGTGGGGTTCGTCGAACGGGCACTTTGCATCGAGACGCGGACCAAGGCACATCTCCGAACCGAAACTGTCGGTTTGCCTATTCAAATTGTAATGATGAAGATGCACGAGGACGTGCAACTCGTCAGGCTGGCCGTGTCGGAGATCGTCGATTAATTTTAATAGAAGTTGCTGATTTGATTTACGTAGTAGAGGGGCGAACGCTTGTGACTTTATTTTGTGATGACGTCACATGGACAGAGTCGCTTTGGATAGTGGGGTTCGTCGAACGGGCACTTTGCATCGAGACGCGGACCAAGGCACATCTCCGAACCGAAACTGTCGGTTTGCCTATTCAAATTGTAATTATGAAGATTGGAGGGTATATCTACACGTCGTGCTTTAATTCAAAACTCACCTACGAAACGGAACCTGTACCACCACACCAAGATGATGTCGACCCTACCGCTCTGCCGTCGCTGTCTCCGACATCAGAAGTTGGATGAAGAACTACACTGCTCACAATCTCGTTATAAATCATTATCAGAATAACAGTCACTTTCTGCCAATATTTTTATAGTACTGGTGTGATTACTTGTGTGGTAGTTGTTCATTGCCTTTGTATGAGCTGGATGCTGGATGTCCTGGCAGCGAGGCTGGAAGTGAACGTCACGTTACGAGGTGCGCTCAATTGCTGACACAGAAGAGATCGCTCCGCGTGATAGTGCGCTGCAGGCGTGCAAGTGCCGGCTGGACGCGGCGCTATCGCGACAGTGCTGGCTGTTGCTTGGCGCGCGACAGTGCTGGCTGTTGCTTGGCGCGCGACAGTGCTGGCTGTTGCTTGGCGAGCAAGGTGCGCCTGCGGAGCGGGCAAGGTGCGCTTGCGGAGCGCACTTCTAGCTGCTTGGTGAATCGCATCAATGGCGTGTGGCGCTGCTGGAGCTGCGCGTGCGGCGCAGCCGGAGCTGCGTGCGTTTTGCGGAACGCCCAAGGTTTCAAGACTTGAGCCTCTACTCTGCAGGCGATGAGAAGATTTCAGGACAGCATCTACTCTGCAGGCGATGAGAAGATTTCAAAATACCCAAAACGTTTGTGGTAACGTAATGGGGTTTTATGAGAGCTCAGAGATGTCTGGTGTGCAACGGTTGACAACTGCCAAGTGGCAGGTCTTTCTGGGAAATTGCCATAATTCGGTGAGTCGTACTATTTTTATTTTGATTCCGTGGCCGAATGTTCTCTTGTCAAGCAATCTGTAATTTCATTGGTGTATGTATACACGCGCCAGTATATATACAGTGTACAAGGATGTGCCAGTGTATTGTGTACTGAACAATTTCTTTGCGACATGATAATAAGAGTTATTTGCAAATTTTATTTCTTGTACTACCCGTATTCTTTGTTATAATAGGCTGAGAAATTTTAAATCAGGGTTTTAAAATTATGATGTCTGGTTTGTCTTTATTTCAAAACTAAAGTTCACTGTGGGCTATAGTTACGAGCTCACTTGAGCTTCTGATAGTATGTGTGGCTAGACTATTAAATCTTCTCAAGAGAACAAGCGGTAACGAACATAGAAATGAGTGCTATTTACGAAATATCTAAATTTGATAGAAGTGAGCTAAAGTAATGAAATTTAATATTGGTGAGTTGTTTGATGGCGATAATGGCGATCGTTACCTATTGAAATCGTTGATTGGAAACAGAACTTATAAGTACCCCACGATCGCATAGGTACGAAAGATTTTTCCAAGTAATGTCTGCTGAGTTAGATTTTCAAAATGTAGAAGATGGTGAGGAGGGTGCCTCCGCCAGCAAATAGAACACGTATCATGGCTGAGTGGTCGCGCTGCACGCACTAGTCTGTAGTCGTAACTGCAACCCAGTGAGAGGTTGTTCAGAGCGCGATGGGCAGCTAGTGGTGTGGCGGGGACACTAGTAGGTGTGGTCGCGCTGCACGCACTAAGCTGTAGTCGTAACTGCAACTCAGTGAGGAGTTGTTCAGGGCGCGATGGGCAGCTAGTGATGTGGCGGGGACTTTGGTAGATATGGTCGCGCTGCACGCACTAGTCTGTAGTCGTAACTGCAACCCAGTGAGGAGTTGTTCAGGGGGCGATGGGCAGCTAGTGATGTGGCGGGGACCTGGGTCTCGGGTACTATTAGTTGTACGGTCATGTGTTGACCTGGGAGTCGTGGACTCTAGAGTTGTTCGTATCACAAGAGGTGATGACGATATGGGTGTCAACTATGAGTTGTCACTAGCTACTGTGGTAGCGAACCATGGTGTGTTTTCTTATTGAAGATTATGATTTTGATTTGATAATTATGAGGCTTGGAGGAACCTTTTGTTTTCTTTTTGAAAGTTGATAATTATGAGGCTTGAAGGAAGCTTTTAAGTTGTTAAAACAATTAAGTTTGTTTGGTTTTCTAATAGTCAATGTAACTAAACGTGACGTGTGACGGTCAGGTTGGCCGAGCTCTCAAAATGCTTCAAAGTCGGTGATGTCGACCCTACCGCTCTGCCGTCGCTGTCTCCGACATATATGTATAATCCATGCACCCGTGCGAAGCCGAGGCGGTTTGCTAGTAATTTATAAAAAAAAATATGTTACTAATTCTGGTGGATTTATTTATTTATTTAATCTTTCGCACATGAAATGTACAGAGGCGGACTTAATGCCTTAGGCATTCTCTACCAGTCAACCATAGGTGGATTTTTATTAGGTTTCTTTGAAATATGTTTTGGCCCTTTATTTTTAATATAATTTAGAAGAAAAATGAGACGTGATGAAAAGAAAATTTGTATCTATTTTTGTTCAATAAACTATACCTTAAATAGAAGAAAACATGACATTTCAAAGCGGGTACTTCTTTTTTGTTTGTAATTCTGTGTTATTTTCTTACATTGTTTTCTTTATTTTCTCAGGATTCAAAATTAAAGTTAACAATGATTTATTCAAATTAGACTAAGAATCAGTACTTTTCGAACGCCAAAAGTACATAAGACAGTCCCCCAAAAAAGTCCCGCCCCTAACAGTGCTAAAGAAAACAAAAGCCCAAGTGCTTGGAAGAAGAAAAGCGCTAGAAAGTGTCCTAGTGCTTTTGTTGGGAAGAAAAAGTACAATAAACCCCTCAATACATCTTTCCAAAGAAAGAGAAATGCCGGCAGAAGTTATCACCCACCAGAATAGGTCTTGCCGCCAAGCGATTCGTCGTGTTTCGGCATGATGTCTGGTGAAGCCGTACGGAGGACGGGTCTGAGCAGTTGTGTTTCGATGTGTGCCGGGTACGATGCGCCAAATGTTGTTGTGTCAGGAGTTTGGTCGTGGAGGGTCTTCAGATCAATCTCCCTCTGGCGCAGCATCGTTGGTCATGTTGGTCTAGGCTTTAACATTGCATCACCTCGCTCAACTGCCGTCATTCTTCCTATTCTTAAGTTTTTTTAAGTGAATAGGCTTAATAAACTAGTGCGCTTTACCATCAACAATAGGGATGTATCCAAGGTATGAAAATCAAAAAAATAATTAGTCCGTCTAATAGATAATAAAAAAATTACGACCCGTTTTTTTTATTTTTTCGAAATTACCAAAAACTACTGAGATATAGCATATTAAAGTTACAGTGTGGGGGCTAATTACGTCACGCCGTGGTATACTTTGTACCACGGCGAGACGTCATGCGGCATTTCAAATCAATATATCTTCCTAAGTATTTGAATGAAAGAAAAAATAAAAAATACGTGTTCAGTATTTTTTATAAATCTATCTGATGGACATTAAATTATTTTTTAGGATACAATTGCATCACTGCTTACCTTCAGGCGGGATTGCAGTCAAGCACTATAAGTATTAAAAAAAAAAATAGATTTTCTCTCGAAAAGAACGTTTTAAAATCTCATCAAGTTAAAAGATATTTGCAAAGGTATAATCGATTCGCTGACATTGTCTTTTTTTCGTTTTGTTTCCTTTTTAATTTCAAATTGTAGTTGTTTAAAGGTAACAGACCATTTTTGAAAGGAAATGAAGCAAATACTGATCAAACAAAGTCATATTCTCGCCTCTTGAGTGACCATTGTTAATGGCTTATTCTGAACTTTCCCAATAGCGCTCATAGGGTGCCATATCTAAAAGGTAAAAAGCGGATACTATTACTAAGACGCTATTGTATGTCTTTTTCGCTATGGTTGGTCTCCCAGAGCGGGAGAGGTCATTTAATGACTTCCCATCCAAAACAAAAAAAAAAAGACGTAAATTTTTGACAGTTCTTCCATAAAAAGCCTGTCAGATGTCAATTTTATTCTACAAAAGAAATTATCTGTTGATTTAAACATCATATCTTAAATAAACTTCAATCTAACCGTTTGATCCTGTTTAAATGTGGTCATATGCCATAAGAAGCAGAGTAAATTGCGCTAAATAAAACAGTAGAAGTTAAACTCTTGTTCGTATCTAATCCAGCTAAAGTTTTGGTTTAGTTTCGATCCCATTTTGTGTCCCTCTAAAGTTTAAACTTCGACTGAAGTAAAATGTATGAGTGATACATTTCGTCAGATATAATAATTAAAACTAAATAAATTATAAGTAGATCCAATCGCAAGTGACAAATGGCACAGTTAAAGTTAGCTTTGCTTTACCCTTGCCATTTGACAGCGGTTACTTTCAAATTAGGTCAAATCAAAATCAAATCTTTCTTTATTGTGGATCATAGGTTTGTACTACATAATACAAGTCTTAAATAATTACATGGGTCAGCTATGTCCCGCCCTTAGGGCATACAATAGTCATACTACAACAGTACAGGGCATACGTCAGCATAGTCTTAGTGGATTATATATTTGTCGGAGACAGCGACGGCAGAGCGGTAGGGTCGACAGCATCTTGGTATGGTGGTAATGGTTCCATTTCGTAGGTGAGTTTTGAATTGAAGCATGACGTGTATGTATACCCTCCAATCTTCATAATAACAATTTGAATAGGCAAACCGACAGTTTCGGTTCGGAGGAGTGCCTTGGTCCGCGTCTCGATGCAAAGTCATCGTTCGACGAACCCCACTTTCCAAAGCGACTCTGTCCATGTGACGCCATCACAAAATAACGTCACAAGCGTTCGCCCCTCTACTACGTAAATCAAATTAGCAACTTCTATTAAAATTATATCGACAATCTCCGACACGGCCAGCCTGACGATTTGCACGTCCTCGTGCATCATCATCATCATCCCAGCGCCAATCCAAGTCGCATCCGGAGCTCCCTCAGCCCCGGAGTTCGGGATCCGGTTCACCAGGCAAACCGCCGATTCCGGTCAAACTTCGATATTTCCCGTTGCACATCCTTGTGCATGTCTGTAACAAATTAAAAAAAAACACAGAAAACCAACTTTGAAGCATTTTTGAGAACTCGGCCAACCTGACCGTCACACGTCACGTTTAGTTACATTGACTATTAGAAAACCAAACTTAATTATTTTAACAACTTAAACACAAAAGCTTCCTTCAAGCCTCATAATTATCAAATTTCAAAAAGAAAACACAAAAGGTTCCTCCAAGCCTCATAATTATCAAATCAAAATCATAATCATCAAAAAGAAAACACATCATCGCCCGCTACCACAGTAGCTAGTGACAACTCATAGTTGACACCCATATCGTCATCACCTCTTGTGATATGACCAACTCTAGAGTCCACGACTCCCAGGTCAAAACATGACCGTACAACTAACAGTCTCCTCCGAGACCCAGGTCCCCGCCACATCACTAGCTGCCCATCGCCCCTGAACAACTCCTCACTGAGTTGCAGTTACGACTACAGACTAGTGCATGCAGTGCGACCATATCTACCAGAGTCCCCGCCACATCACTAGCTGCCCATCGCCCCCTGAACAACTCCTCACTGAGTTGCAGTTACGACTACAGACTAGTGCATGCAGTGCGACCATATCTAACAGAGTCCCCGCCACATCACTAGCTGCCCATCGCCCCCTGAACAACTCCTCACTGAGTTGCAGTTACGACTACAGACTAGTGCATGCAGTGCGACCATACCTACTAGTGTCCCCGCCACACCACTAGCTGCCCATCGCGCTCTGAACAACCCCTCACTGGGTTGCAGTTACGACTACAGACTAGTGCGAGCAGCGCGACCACATAGCCATGATACGTGTTCTATTTGCTGGCGGAGGCACCCTCCTCACCATCTTCTACATTTTGAAAATCTAACTCAGCAGACATTACTTGGAAAAAACTTTCGTACTTATGCGATCGTGGGGTACTTATAAGTTGTGTTTCCAATCAACGATTTCAATAGGTAACGATCGCCATTATCGCCATCAAACAACTCACCAATATTAAATTTCATTACTTTAGTTCACTTCTATCAAATTTAGATTTTTCGTAAATAGCACTCATTTCTATGTTCGTTACCGCTTGTTCTCTTGAGAAGATTTAATAGTCTAGCCACACATACTATCAGAAGCTCAAGTGAGCTCGTAACTATAGGCCACAGTGAACTTTAGTTTCGAAATAAAGACAAACCAGACAATTTTAAAACCCTGATTTAAAATTTCTCAGTCCATTATAACAAAGAATACGGGTAGTACAAGAAATAAAATTTGCAAATAACCCTTATTATCATGTCGCAAAGAAATTGTTCAGTACACAATACACTGGCACAACCTTGTACAATGTATATATACTGGCGCGTGTGTACATATACCAATGAAATTACAGATTGCTTGACAAGAGAACATTCGGCCACGGAAACAAAATAAAAATAGTACGACTCACCGGATTATGGCAATTTCCCACAAACACCTGCCACTTGGCAGTTGTCAACCGTTGCACACCAGACATCTCTGAGCTCTCATAAAATCCCATTACGTTACCACAAACATTTTGGGTGTTTTGAAACCTTCTCATCGCCTGCAGAGTAGATGCTGTCCTGAATTCTTCTCATCGCCTGCAGAGTAGAGGCTCAAGTCTTGAAACCTTGGGCGTTCCGCAAAGTGCACGCAGTTCCGGCTGCGCCGCAAGCAGCTCCAGCAGCGCCACACGCCATTGATCGCTCATCTTGCGCGCTCCGCAAGCTCACCTTGCGTGTTCCGCAAGCGCACCTTGCGTGCTGCGCAAGCGCACCTTGTACACTTCGTAAGCACACCTTCCGCGCTCCGCAAGCGCACCTTGCGCGCCAAGCATCAGCCAGCACTGGCAAGCCTGCAGCGCACTCTTGCAGCGGACCATCACGCGGAGCGATCTCTGCGGCAGCAATTGAGCGCACCTCGTAACTTGACGTTCACTTCCAGCCTCACTGCCAGTACATCCAGCATTTACAGAAGCTCATACAAAGGCAATGAACAACTACCACACAAGTACTATAAAAATATTGGCAGAAAGTGACTGTTATTCTGTTCCTTAGTTTATAACGAGATTGTGAGCAGTGTAGTTCTTTATCCAACTTCTGATGTCGGAGACAGCGACGGCAGAGCGGTAGGGTCGACAGCATCTTGGTATGGTGGTAATGGTTCCATTTCGTAGGTGAGTTTTGAATTGAAGCACGACGTGTACGTATACCCTCCAATCTTCATAATAACAATTTGAATAGGCAAACCGACAGTTTCGGTTCGGAGGAGTGCCTTGGTCCGCGTCTCGATGCAAAGTCATCGTTCGACGAACCCCACTTTCCAAAGCGACTCTGTCCATGTGACGCCATCACAAAATAACGTCACAAGCGTTCGCCCCTCTACTACGTAAATCAAATCAGCAACTTCTATTAAAATTATATCGACAATCTCCGACATATTATTCTTACATTTTTTAAATATTTACTGAACACATCATGACTGAGAGGGGCTATAATGGAACAATGATTTCTCCAATAAGAAGTCTTTTGTGGAGTAGTAGCATTTGTCTACCAATAGATCATGAAGGCACTTTTTAAATTTTTTTATTTCCGTAGTTGCTCTAATAGGCCCCGGAATACTATTTTAGATGCGCGTAGCCATACAAAAGATACTTTCATACATACGGTGAGTTTTACCAGCAACTGTGCGCAATTTGTCCTTACGTCGAATACGCATGTAGTAATTATACATGTCAATATTTTTTTTTACAAACACGACAGCTTCAAATATGTAGACACACGGCGGAGTTAGTAGTCTTGTCTTTTTAAAAAATGGCGTACAGGAGTCAGTTTCACTTAAATTAAATATGGCCCTAATGCAACGTTTTTGAGCAATAAAAGCGCGCTCTTTGTTCGTACTGTTGCCCTAGAATATTACGCCATATCTGAGGATAGAGCAAACGTAATTGTGGTAGGCTGTAAGTAAGGTAGTCTGATTTGCTATTTTTCCCAATCTAAGTGCGTATGAAAACTGTCCCAGCTTTTTGCATACATGGTCAATATGAAGTTACCAATTTATTTTGTTGTCAATATATAACCCTAGAAATTAGTTACTTCAGTTTCAGCAATGTCTCTATCAAGGTAACTGATCTTTAATTTACCAGTGCGTTGCTTTCGTATTTTGAAATTCATTATTTTAGTTTTGTCAATGCTAATCATTAAATTATTTATTTCAAGCCAGTCTATTATTGATAATATTGTTTGGTTAATGTCAGATTCTAAGTCAATTGTATTATCATTAGCAAATAAATCAGTGCTATCATCAGCAAATAGTGTAATGCCATGATTTGTGCCATTTAATTTCATCAATCTCATTTATATAAACAAGGAAAAATAAAGGACCTACGATGGTCCCTTGAGGAACGCCGAATTTAGAAGTTCCAGATTCAGAAATGTATATTTTTTCAGTTTTAGTAATGGGGTTTAATCTCTTCTTTGAATTGTTGTCTGTTGCTAAGGTATGATTCTATGAGTTTGCACACATTACCCCTCACACCATATGCATACATCTTTCTCAAGAGGATTTTGTGGTCGACACGGTCGAAAGCCTTTGACATATCCATGTATAAGGCGACAGCCGGCAGTCCTTTATCCAAATTAGTCATTACCTTTTTTAAAAATTTGTATATCGCCATATTTATGGACTTGCTTTTTCTGAAGCCATACTGACTTTACGTTACAATATTATGTGTTTCAAAGAAAGTATAGAGACAATTAAACATCACCTTTTCAATATTTTTTGCAAAAATAGGTATAAGTGCTATTGGCCTATAGTTGCTAATGTTAGTTTTGTCTCCTTTTTAAATACTGGCTTTATAACAGATATTTTTAGTTTGTCTGGAAAAGTGCCTTGTTCTATACATAAATTAATAAAGAAACTTAATGGTCCAGATATTATCAGAATCAGAATCAGAATCAGAATCTTTATTTGTAAACATAGGTTAAAGTGTGAGGTGTTACAGATAAATATTATACATCTGCTATGTTTTGCCCAGAGGCGTACAAATATACATACTAATTGACATTTTAAACTTATCATAAATAAATAACAATAATATCAAACACATGCATAAATGTCAGCCAATTGCAATAAAATGTCTAATGGATGCCTTAAATTTTATCTGCAGTTTTAAAATATTATTCAAAGACTAATCTGCCAGACAGAAATTCATGCACTGTGTAATATGGCCTGTCAACTAAATAGTCATTTAGCTTTTTCTTAAAAAATTTAATATTTTCTATTTCTCTAATTTGCCTAGGAAGCTTATTATAAATTCGTGAAGACATTCCAAAGAAACTTTTAGACAGTAGAGCTGTTTTTGAGGGAATATTATTTGCTATTTTGTCGGCATGCCGACGGGAATGCAGGTGACCAAACTTTTCCTTATTGGTTTTCACGAATGTAGCGACCTCATAGATGTAAAGAGCAGGAAGCGTTAAAATTTTCAGCTTTTTAAAATATGGTACGCAGCTATCCGGGGCATGTATGCCACAGACAACCCTAAGACATTTCTTTTGAGCTCTAAATGCGAGTTCTCTGTCTGTAGCATTCCCCCAAAAAATTAGTCCATATCTGAGCGTAGACGTTACATAAGCATGATAAGCGGTTAATACTGCTGCTTGATTAACAATCTGAGATAATCTGTATAAAGCGTAGTAAAATTTATTTAGTTTTTTACAGACCGTATCTATTTGAGTTTTCCAGGACATATTTTTGTCAATCCACAGTCCTAGGAATTTGGTGGTATCCGTTTCCTCTATTTTTCTCATGTCATAATTTATATTTAATGTCATAGGGCTTTTCCTTTGAGAATAAAAGACTATTTTTGTTTTAATTAAATTAATTATTAGATTATTACATGTCAACCAATTTATAATGTAAATGTAAATGTCATTTATATCTTTTTCAAATGTATTGACGTCAGTTGGAGAAAATACAGCAGTGCTGTCATCCGCAAAAAGAATTAACGGAATTTTTAAGGCGCTTGGTAAATCGTTTATATAGATAAGGAATAACAAGGGACCCAAAACACTTCCCTGTGGCACGCCATATGCTACATCGCTTGGACTTGATAAATACTGCACTTCAGATTTCGTCGCAAAACAAAGTTTATTTATTGCAGTTGTTTGTAATCTATGGCTTAAATACGATTTTATTAAGTCTAGAGCAATACCACGTATGCCGTATCTATACAATTTTTCGAACAGTACTTTATGATTCACATGGTCGAAAGCTTTAGTCATGTCCATATGGACATGACTAAAGCCGTTACTGGTGTCCTATTGTTCATATTTTTGTAAATTTTACTAAGAAGATCGTAGATGGCCATATTGATAGTCTTGCCTTTACGGAATCCATTTTGTTCACTGACAAAAAGATTATATTTTTCAAAATAGTTATAAAGGCTATTGTGGATTACTTTTTCAATTATTTTGGAAAAAATTGGGATTAAAGCTATTGGCCTGTAACAAGAGATATCCTCCCTTTTACCCTTTTTGAACAAAGGCTTGATTATTGTCATTTTTAGCTTACTGGGAAATATCCCGTTTTGGATGCAAAGATTAATTAAATAGCTCAGAACTGGACTAATGGACATTGCGACGTATTTGATAATTGACGTAGATATATTATCATATCCAGTACTACATGTATTTTTTAAAGATTTTATTATTTTAAAAATGTCGGTTGGAATTGTAGGACTTATAAATAAGGAATTATAATTATTCTCAATCAATGTCAGCGTTTTGTTATGATGTGATGTCAAAGAATTTAATGTCAAGGGTTTTGTAGGTTTAACAATATTAACAAAGTAAGTATTAAAAGCTTCAGCGATTTGTTGCGGATCCGTTATAGATTTTCCATTTATATTTATTTGTGCAATTCCATCTTTAGGAATATTGTGCTTTGTGGAGTTAATTATCTTCCAAGTTGTTTTAGTCTTATTATTGGATTGTTTTATACTGTAGTCATTTTGCGATTTTCGAGTCAAGTTTATTATTCGCTTTAGCCTAGAGGAATAATTTTTGAATTTAGTATGCCACTTTATTAGACGTTTTGCGATACGTCCATAATAATTCTCTCTTCTGTCGGCAGCACTTGGCTATACCCTTTGAGATCCATGTAGGTCTTTTGGTATGTGTATTTCTCATTCTTATAATAGGAAAACAAAGATTATAAAACAACTGAAAGTTATCAAAAAAATTATTAAACGCTATTTCTGCATCGTTTTCACTAAAAACCTCAGAAAACGTGAGACTATCTATACATTGCTTAAATTTGTCCTTATTACTGTTACTGAGATCTCTTTTAAACGTATACCACTGTTTAATTCGACAGGTTTTTTTAACTGGACATGACAAAATTTGTGCAGTATGGTCCGAGAGGGCAAAATCAATGATGTCGCACTTGCTTCCCCTAATATTGTTGACGATATTATCGATACATGTATCGCTACTTAAACGCGTTGTTTCTCTGGTACCAAATTTTAAATTATAGTTTAGGATAGTATTTTCAAATCTAATAATTATTATTTCAAACATAATAAGTAATTATGTGGGCTGCATCTTTGGCAATCATGGTCATAACACTATCATAGGCAGTACTGGCTTTATTTTTTAGGTCCTTATTAATAAATCGTCTGCCAAAAGGTTAGCGCGATGCGAAACGTAACAAAAGTTTTGGTTTGGTTGCGATGCAATTCTGTTTTGGTTGAATTAGTTTTAGCTGTGATAGCTAAACAGTTGAAATGTTCACAGATGATGTATTTATGTAATATCAGATACTAAGAACAGTTCATTTTTAAATGCTATATATCCTGCTAATATTAAAAATGTTTGTGAGTATGGATCGATGAATGTACGGACAACAGCAGATCAAGCTACCCGAAACTATCAAATATTACCAATCAACCTTGAGCCTTAATGATTCAGAAATAAAGTTGAAATGTAATAAAGAAATCTGATAGATTGTAGTAGCTTGGTGTGCTGTCGTCTGTACCCTTTCACACAAAAACTGCTCACCGGATTTGGATTAAATTTGGCACACAGGTCTTTTATAACCGCATATGGAATGCTCTTTATCTCAATATTCTCATGGGATTGAAACTTATGCGAGTGAAACCGCGGGGCGTAGCAACTATGGTACGGAACACATGGTGCCGGAGTTCGACTTTAGCTTGGCTGGTTTTCCGGCCAGGAAGGAATAATAAATGTCGTGTTACGAATTCTTTGTTTCACGAAGTTTTTATCAAAAGAAAAATAATGCTTTCGTTAAAAATTAAAATAATGAATCCATGCGTTCGCTTCGCTTATAGTACTTCATTTTATCTCACGAAGCGACGCGCGCTTTCATCTAATAATATAAATAAATACCTTAACCTACATATTTTTAAATTTACTACTAATTTAAATAAATTAAATATGAATCAATGGGAAAATAACTTTTAATTCCGACACAATAAAGCTCAGTATACGCTACAATTTCATTATTTTTGAAGTATTTGAAAAGTGCTCGTCACACTGAAATCAACTTAATTGCCTTCAAACTGTAGTTAAAATTTGGTTAACTTGAAATAATGTCAAATTGAAACGTAAATAAAATTTCCATATACTTTACCTTCGCTCTACAATAAGACCCAAAAGGATAATAAATATTAGGTATACACATGACCAAATAAAATATGAAATTTTACATAATCATCACAGTGACTATACTAATGAATTTTGAAATAATCTAATTTTTTCCGTGAATTAATTTTAACTTCCCCAAAATTTGGTATTTTTTTTAAATGTGACAACACCGTTTGTGACGGAGCGAATAGCGATGCGACCACGTGCCGCGTGCCCTGCCCCCCTTCACCCGCGCATGTATGCCTACCGTGTTGCCTATCGTACATGCATTAAGTTACCTCATTTTTTTCGAAATAATATTTATTTTTTAGGGGTTTTTTTAAGTTTAGCCTGGCTTTTTGGGCATCATTAGAATCAGTTAACGATACCTAACAATACAATACCCTCACTGATCGGTCATGGTTTTCTTTACATATTGTATAATGTTAGAAGTTCTTTCTGGGTTGGATAATGGATTACTAAGTGTGGCCCAGTTAGCAAATCAAGTAAATATATTGTTTTGCTTTGCTGGTATTTTGGCGTGGTAGCTGACATATGGTAAATAATTTCATTGTTGTTGTATTTTATCGTGTTCATCACTATACATAGTATTGTATAAAGACATGTGTTTTTTTTTAAATGAACAGACGGCTGTGCTGCTGGGGAGTTTGTTCCGCCATTTCTTCTTCCCAGCGAAAGCACTAGGAAGTGTCGATGGGTGGGAGTTATGGGGGACTGTCTTATGTAATATTGACGTTCAAAAAGTGCTGATTCTCCATAATTGAATAAATGACAGCCTAATTTGAATAAATGACTTTTGATTTTGATTTTTGATATTGAAGTTTATAACGAGAACCTTTTTGGTACAGCTCCCGTTCGGTCAAGGAGGCCGTGTCGGAGCTTTTAGATTCTAGAACCTTCATTTTGTTTTAAATTTATTACTTACGCCTCTTTTGTTTTTGACAAGAGTCGTCTGACCTCATCATTTTGCGAATGTTCTTTGTTCTTTTCTTCAGAGTGAATACTACTTCAACTCTTCAATGGCCTCTGTGGTTAGGTACCACAATTTTGCCAATAACACGTGTAACGAATTACAGACATTCTTTAAAAAAAATATTTCACAATAATGGCGGATATCGCCAATGACAGTTGAAAAAACGGCCGCGTAAGCCGACTACGAGGAGATTTGATGCAAAGCCATGATGTGACCACTATGCTGCGATATTTCAATGTTCTTTATGAATTATTCACTGAATGCATTTTTACTTCATAAATCACGCGCTTTTATTTAGTAAACGACACTACAAATAATTTAAGTCCAATGAAAAATAAGCGTGACATTCATCTAAGCTTTCCCGTAAAAAAAACCCCTTTGCGAATGTTAAAATTGTATTAATTTACTGGTGACAAACTTGTAATGTGTTCGTCGACCAGAACCCTAATTATGAATCACACTATTTATATCAATCGAAATCATTTTGAAGCATATTGCTAATACATTGCTCCATATGTTCGAAAAATATGTCTGCCCAACAAAGTAAATAACGCAATGGATGCTATTGAACTGACAATATCGACCCCATTGCTACTGATAGTGTGTTACGCTATTACCCTGAAGTTCACATTAGTTCATGATGGTGGCTGTGCCCACGTTCTGTAACAATTCTGAGAATTATGTGGTGCATTAATTACTATGAAGTAAGCAGAGAGGACTGGAAATATCTTGATTGAGTAACGATTTAATTAATCACACAGTTACGAGAGTTTCTTCTTTGAGAATTTCTAGGAAATCTTCACTAAGAACACGTGTCCTAAGTCTGGGTACAGTCAGAAGCAAACGTATTTTTTTTTAATAATTATAAACTAGTGCTCGACCGCAATCCCGCCTGATGGTAAACAGTGATGCAATAGTTGATAAAAAAGCGCGTCAGTTTATTAAAAGCCTGTTCACTAAAAAAGAACTGAATGAATAGGAAGGAAGACGGCAGTTGGGCGAGGTGATGCAAACAACAGGACCGAAGATACTGCGCCGGAGGGAGATATTGATCTGGAGGCCCTCCACGACCAAACTTCCGATACAACAACATTTGGCGCATCGTACCCGGCACACAAGTGCTCAGACCAATACAATATAATTTATTCAAAAGCCATTTATTCCTTTACTTTTCAATGAAATTTTATATTGTTATGAACATGGCATATTCAATTACAGGTTTATCCATTATGTCGTATTTCAACGTTGCATACGTTATTTCGCGGAAAAAATGCAATTGAAAGTTGTCAAGTGTCGACGTTTGTGATGTTGGTGTCTGACATGAAAAAAAAATGGTATCTGCAAATGCACATTATTTTCACTTAGCATTTTGTATTTTCAATGGAAAGGGCTATGCGTGATAAAATTAGGAATGAGGAGATCCGCAGAAGAACGAGAGTAACCGACATAGCCCGAAGAACTACAACACTAAAGTGGCAGTGGGCCGGGCTCATTGCCCGTTGGACCGATACCCGATGGGGCCGACGGGTTCTCGAGTGGCGACAACGCACCGGAAGACGCAACGTGGGTAGACCCCCGACAAGGTGGACCGACGACCTGGCGAAGGTCGCGGAAAACCGCTGCATGCGGGAGGTGCAGGACCGGTCGTTGTGTAGATCCTTGGGGGAGGCCTATGTCCAGCAGTGAACGTCTTTCGGCTGAAATGATGATGATAATGATTTTCTATTTTCAGTTTTTGTTATCTTATCTGGTTGTTTCAACAAAAATATGATTAACGCACCGTTCGCTCGCCCGCGCCTGCGGCGGCGCGGCCCGGGGGCGCCTGTCTCACTGTGATCTACTGCCAGCTGTTTTGTGCGCTCGGTTTGGTTACCGAGGTTGTTGAAACAACCAGATAAGATAACAAGCTCATAACTATGTGATTTCTCATGATATCTTCTTGAAATTTTGCACATAGATTCTTTACTTAAAATTGCTGGACACGTGTTTCGGATTTCGCATATACAAAAAATAATTTTGTATATGGTCGATTTTAGAAGCCCTTATCTGGTTGTTTCAAAAAAAATATGGTTAGCGCACCGTACGCCTGCCCGCGTCTGCGGCGGCGCGGCCCGGGGGCGCCTGTCTCACTGTGAGTTACCGCCAGCTGTTTTGTGCGCTCGGTATGGCTATCGAGCGCACAAAACAGCTGGCGGTACGGCGGTAAACACTGCAACAATTTCTAAATGAATTTGCGAAAAAATATAACATGGTGTATAAATGATTGGATTCGATTCAGTTGCTTATACTGAATAATGTTCAGGTTTCGTATCAAGAAAAAATAACGATGTATATACTTTTTTAAGTTTGTTCAGGGATAACTTCATCGTTTATGAACCGATTTATATAATTCTTTTTTTGTTGAAATGAAGATATTTCTAAGGTGGCCCCATGATACGGACATCAGGATTTGATTATAGAACACCAAGGGAAACTTTCAAAAATCGTAGAGGCGATTAGGACATTTGTAAGTTTTTTCATTAGGTATTTTAAAGCACTATAGTTTAATAAAGTCTAAAGTAAGTCTGATGATGGAGCCGGGAGACAGGCGAGGGAACTTCTCCACGGTTTACAGTAGCTAGATTCTATTTGTGCCTGAATATTTTGTATTGTGGTGCACATTCGCCGAATATAACTAAAGTATAGTAAGGGACTGATAGATGTTATGGAATCTTTTAAATTGAGAAAAGAACTGTATATTGTTAGTCCATGCTTCATAATTTCTCAATATTTGTTTGTTCAACAACGTAAAAATGAAATGACAAAAGTGTACATGGCCAGTTCCGCGAAGCGTGCGCGGCGAGTTCTAGTGAAACCTAGAATAGGTGATGTTTTGTCCATTATTCCGTGTAATTTTATACTAAAACATTTTCGCTAGTTCGGCTTCCGCACCCACTTACACGAAACCATTAAAACAAGACGGTGTCTCGTTACTGATAGCTTTTGCAGTAGCATAGGGCTACCAACGTTCGGTTTTACACCAGTCAATCGATTTTGTAAAAAGTTAAGTAATGTGAGTTTAGAGTGAGTTGTCAAAAGTATCAAGCATTAGTTGGTGTGCTGTTTTTGCACAATTCAGCGGAGGTACGCTGGTAGTTGATTTGTGGACTGTGTGTTTCTGAAATTTGTGAGATGACGAGGTATGTCTTTCCCGCTGCAATTAGTAAGTAAGAAAATGCACCACTAATCTTATTCATCCATGTTCGTTATTGCATATCCAGTGATGTTTGTTTGAACGAGCTAATCTCAGGAACTGCTGGTCCGAATTGAAAAATTCTTTGCGTTATATAGCCCATTAATCCAGGAAGGATTTAGGCTATATAACATCACGCCGCGATCAATAGAATAAAAAAAACATATCGAAACTTACGCGGGTGTAACCTCATGGCGCAGTTAGTATATTTATAAATTAGTACTTGGCCGCAATCCTGCGCGATGGCAAGCAGTGATGCAATCGATTGATGGTAAAGCGCACTAGTTTATTAAGAGCCTATTCACTCCAGCCTTGAAGACGCTTGAATTGTAGTCAGACGGGAAGGCCGAGACTTAAATTTAATATGCTTTGTGAACAAGGGAATTGGATCCAGAGTTGTAAGAGACGCTTTATAAACAAGGACAAATTAAATAAAAATATATCTAGCGAAATTTTTTAGATTTTTAATAAAGACCAGCACTCTAATTGCGTAGGTAACAAACTATTACTCTTAATTTGAATGATTTTGAAGCATATTGCTATTCGTTGCTTCTTACGTTTGAAACACGTGTACCCAACAATGCATATAACGAAATGGATGTTGTTAAACTTTTTTTTTTTTTTATGGGACAAAACCCGTCACACTTTTCCCACCCACTGCAACTCCAGAAAGCCAGAATCAACAGTGGAGACCGCCAGAAAAACGCCGAGCAATGAAGCTCGACGAGTCCCGGAGAAACGATTCAACTGTCTTGGGTCCCGCAACGAAATTAATCAGAATAGAATAGCGGAGGAGTAAGAAAAAATATATTTTTTCCACTTCCCTCCATAACAAGCAGGAAACAGAACAGAACTAGGCCAATCAGCACAAAGGGACATTATTGCAACTGGTAGAAGCCCAGATTGCCAAACACCACTGAATAAAATTTGATTAAGTTAATGGGTCCTTAGTAGGTATTAGCTGCTACAATTGATTCCAATAATAGGTATGGCAAAAGCGCCTGAACGCACGGTAATTGGTTGTAGTTTCTACAAGGTCCGTATAATAAACGACTCCGGATGTAACTTGTACACTATCCAACATAATATTGCGTTCATTCTGCCAAAGAACACACTCCCACAAGATGTGATGTGCGGACTGTTCAAATTCACAGTTCGATATAGAACACTGTTGTTGCTGTCAAAATAAATCCCATTGCTACTGTTTCTGTGTTAAACATTTTTTTTTAATATTATTATAAACTAGTGTTTGATCGCAATCCCGCCTGATGGTAAGCAGTGATGCATTCGATTGATAGTAAAGCGCGATAGTATATTAAGAGCGTATTCACTCAAAAAGACTGAGTGAATAGGAAGGAAGACGGCAGTTGAGCGAGGTGATGCAATGTTAAACCGCACAACACGACTAACGATGCTGCGCCAGAGGGAGATTGATCCTGGAGATCCTCCACGACCAAACTCCCGACACAACAACATTTGGGTCATCGTACCCGGCACACATCGCAGCACAACTGCTCAGACCCGTCCTCCGTAAGGCTTCACCAGACATCATGCTGGAAACGACTAATCGCTTGGTGGCAAGACTTTGTCTGCTGGGTGGTAACTTTTGCCGGCAGCCGATGTTATGGCCTACTACCGAGTAAAAGTAAAACAATTACCCTGCTAATTACCAAAAAGTAATATAGATATAAAAAATAATATAAATATAATCGTTAATAATATAAATATCTCGACTTGGCGCACGAGATTGTTGACATGTGGAATGTGAACTCAGCCGTCATTGTACCGATTGTCGTATCGGCCAATGGTTTGATAGCCATTGAGGCTCTCGTTAGGCAGTTGGATCAAAGGCCTGATTCAAAAGCCAGTACTCCTCGATACGGCCGGCATCGTCAGGAGGTTCCTGTCTCTGGAGCCTTAACCACCAGACCCTGCTCCCGATGACGGTGGAACACTATTTTTTTAATGTATTTCTTTAATCAATATATTTAAATATGTAACTAAATATGAAAGAAGATAAATATATAAAAATAATAATTATTATTATTATTTGCGAAAAATATGGTATAAAAAACTGTTAAAATATAAAATAAGCTCATGTTTTGCTTAAAAATTAAGCATGCAAAATTATGATGAAATGTTACAGTTTGTGGTCCAAAAATTCCTTAACAGTCAGTAATTGTTTTACTTTTACTCGGGGGGTTGAGGTTGAAGCTATAACCATCACATGCGAACCAAATTGGTTGCAGTTATTAAGTCAGGGCAGCCCGACCACGGTTTAGGTTAGAACTGCGATTAGGCGCGTTCGAACCGAGAGAGGGCAGCGAGGCGAGCACTACATCTAAAGGCCAGGCAGTTAACTAGACGGCTAATTTAAGCAATTGGTTCCGACATATAAAACGATATTTTTTCTTTATACAAAACCTGAATATAGTTTGTTCAGAATAAGCAACTGAATCGATTCCAATCATTTTTACACCATGTTATATTTTTTTCCAAATACACTTAAAAATTGTTGCAGCTTAAGGTAGATCATAGTACTTGGCGCGTTCACACGCCGGCGCAACAGCTGCAGTCACTGGTCAACGCACCGCTGGCCCGTCCGAGCAGAACATTGACCTTTTTTCTTTTTTTTTTTAGAGAACCAAGTAGGATAACAAACTCATAACATTGTGGTTTTTAATGATTTCTTTTTTAAATTTTGTACATAGATTCTTTACTTAAAAATACTGGACAAGTGTTTCGGATTTTGCATAAACAAAAAATAATGTTCTACATATATCCTTTCCCATATACCTAGTACACCCATATTTCGTCAGTTAAGGTTTTTTAACCCTAGAAGCCTAATCTATCTCGGACGTACACAAAGCCTTAATATACGTCTCAGAGGCGTACACATTTAAAAGCCCTATTTTAGAAATATTATTTAATTATTGCTTTTATTATTTAGCAAAAATTGTAATTTGGAATATAAACTATAAATAAAACAACACTGTTATTAATTATAACTATATTAACAGTTGTTTATTACAACAACAAAAACAATATGCATAAATTGGAACGAAAAAATTAACTTCTTCAAAATCAACTGAAACATATATTATTTATAAAAAAAAACATTTTTTTTTAACTTTAATTAGTAACTTTTAGAGCAAAGATTTAAACTAATCAGACTTTATAAGACTAGCAAAATTTTAGGAACAGTCTACACACATATCAACTTTATGCTGACCACACACAGATTTTTTGCTCCGAGTTGGCAGGTGGTAAAACACGTTCTGCACCAGATGATGGACCAGCTTCGGCAGCAGGGGTTGGGTCGGTTTCTTCAGAGGGACCAGATTCTTGAAAAGACGAAACGTATTCAAGCACACCATTATTTTCATCCTCGCTTTGAACGTCTTCGATAATCTGGTCATCCTCAACTTCCGAATCTGAATCTTCGTGAGAAGGACCATCTTCCTCGTTTAAAAGTGATAAAATCTGATCTTCGTCTAATATTTTAGACCGTGACATATTTATACCTGAAACAACACCGAAAAAAGATACAAAATATACGAAAAACAAACAAAAGTAAAATAACACAAACTAAGTTAAAAGTTACACAAAGCCTAAACATACGCCTCGCAGGCGTACTACAGCTCGATAAATCAAAAATGGCGGGACTTACCTTTTCCACACGGGCACTGTCCGCTAGCTCCCGGCGGCCACTGAGATGACAGAAGAGCACGAAGCGCTAGCTTCAACCGTTAGAAAGAGACAAACGATATTCGATTCCGTGTACGCCTCGCAGGCGTAGATTAGGCTTCTAGGGTTCGATTCCGTGTACGCCTCGCAGGCGTAGATTAGGCTTCTAGGGTTAATGTTGTAAAGTAGTGGTTGATCGTGATCCCTCCTGATGGTAGGTAAGCAGTCTATCAGAGCCACGGGATATTCGCCATCAACTAGGTACAAATCCAGACTCCTGTGCTGCTACTGAGAAAGTCTCTTGGTCGACCTAGAAATCGCATAGACCTCCATGCTCAAAAGTGGTGCTTACGAGGCAGCTCAGATATTTTTGGGGGCTTCGAAATCTAGATACGCTAATCTAAACGCCCTCAGGTTTGGTTACCCGATAATGTCAAGTATTCCCAATCAACCTTAACACTTTACAAATAGAGTTGAAAATCGATTAAACCAATTTGACAGATTGCACAAAAAATAACCTGCTATTATTTATCGAAGGCAAGATTAATCTTTTGCCAGCTGAGTACGACGGGTTTAATGGAATGCGCGACATAAAAATAAATCTTAAGAATACGGTCAATTACCAACGTAGGTAACATTAGTTCCGATGCAAATTTACGCCTCTCGTCATTAAGTGAGCTAATAAATAATAAATGAATCTTATATTCTTACAAAAAATGTTGCCAGTAATTCCTCCAACCCCCTTATTTCAAAACGAAATCTAAGTTTAGTTACAACCTTAACCGAGTTAGCATTTGTATTTCGAACTTTATTGAGGTTAAGGTTACAAAATAACATGCCATCAAGTATTTCGAAGAAAAGGTTGTCATGGTGACATTATCAACAGCGTCATCAAAAACTGTCATGCTATTGTAAATGTTGTTGTAACAAAGTAAGTATTTGTATTTCGAACTTCATTGAGGTTAAGTCAAAGTTCTTAATACAAAAGTGATACCTTAGTAGCGAACTACGCTGTCATTTTTATATAAAGAACTGCATTTTTATAGTCGTTAGGTTATAATTTAACTAACTTTTCATGGTGAGACTTACAGAATTATCGGCTGGACATGTAATTGCGCAAAATCTTGTACTCTAACGGTCTCAAACTTCTTTCATGCAAAATATGCGTCATGCTATATTGGGAACGTGGGAAGTTGGTGGAAGGGGCAAAGAAAACGATCGCTGCGCTCGTCGCGGCACAAATGTGTAACAAAAAGGGCAAGGGAAGCAAACAAACTTGTCTTGTCATTGTCAATGTTGTTTTGAAAATGGGTCATTACTATTGATGCATCGTAGATTGCAAAAATAACAGCAGATATAATGCAAATTTTATGTTTTTATTAAGCTTGTATCTAGAGTTCGCTCTGTTGCCTGTAGTATTTGTTTTAAAGATGACTCTTGCAGTAGTTCATCATCACGTAATTATAGATTGTGGTTCACCACAGTCAGTCTTAGATACTTATCCAAACATATCTTGAAAATATCTCCCTTTGGAATATTTACAAGCTACAAATTGACAAATACAGGGTTCTCTCCACTGTTGTTCGATGCTCGTTTTTGGAGCACTAACTTTGTTGCTAATGTAACATATAAAAGCAGCAACATGTTTGTACTTGCCGCTCTTTTTATAAACATAGCTTCATTTACTCCTGTGACAACCCTAGTATGATCGATCTGTAATAAATGCAATGAATATTATTTTTTTATATTACTTTATCTAAATCTTTAGTCATATTTTTAGGTTAGAAGATTACATACGTTTAAACTTGTTTTATAGGGTGTTGAGGGCACCGATGTTTGACGAATGATGGTGGCTCGTATTAAATACCTATTGCCATTAGTTCTCAGCTCTTCTACGTTCCTCACATGCTCTGCTAGCACCATTTTTTTTCCCTTTTAGCTAAGTTTTTTTTTTTTTTTTATATAATAAATAAACCAGCGCTTGACCGCAATCCCGCCTGATGGTAAGCAGTGATGCGATCGTTGATGATAAAGCGCGCTAGTTTATTAAGAGCCTATTCACTCTAGCCTTGAAGACACTCAAATTGTAATGTGACGGAAACACCGACGCCGGCAAATTGTTCCAGTCCCTCGATGTACACGGTATAAAGGAGGAAGCAAAACGCTTCGTCCGGGTCGCAGTGGTGTCAACAACGTAAGGGTGGAAACTCGCCGTACGACGGGTCGTCCGATGATGGAACGGAGATGGGGGAATTAAATCATGCAATTCCCTTGCACACTCACCAGAATGCATCCTATAGAAGACCGAAAGGCTGGCTACTCTTCGCCTGTGCTCCAGGCTTTGGAGACCGTTTCGAGTTAAGTCTGGGTCGCCAATCAGCCTCTTCGCACGCCTCTCCACCGAATCCAAAGAGGCAAGGTGACATTTCGCAGCACCAGCCCAAATGTGGCTGCAGTACTCCACACACGAGCGGACCTGTGCTTTGTATAAAATTAGAAGCTGCCCCGGTGTGAAGTACCGCCGGACCTTCGCGATGACGCCTAGTTTTCTGGCAGCCATCCTGGCCTTAGACTCAATGAACCGCCCAAAGTTAAGGCTCGAGGAAATCTCAGCTCCTAAAAGCTGAAGGCGGTCGGTATACTCCAAGGATACGTTCTGAAAAGTAGGAGCCAAGGTGAACGGGCTCCTTTTGGCGGTGAAAAGACACGCCTGTGTTTTGGCGGCATTGAATGCTACAAGATTGGCATTGCCCCATTCGGAGACTGCCTGCAGTGCAGCACTCACACGCTCTACCATGGCCTCTCTTTCGTAAGTAAGTTTGGGGTTGGAAACTTATTGTGTGTTTTACACACTCAAAACCAGTTTTTATAATGACGTCCATTTCTCCATAAATAGTTTTTTTATCTAATTCCATTCAACATACCATTTATTGTCTTTTAAAGTATATTATATTTACTCTAATCAATAAAAATAAGAAAATGGTTGTTATTTATTTTTAGACATATGCCCCTTAAAGTTCCGTTGGCAGATGGCGCTAATGTCGTGCACGTTCCCAATACATGCTATTTCATCCACCACATTCATAAGGCTCTCATTACCAATCCTTCAGTGAACAAATAATTAGTCAACACTATCAAAATTTTAACTCACCACACTCGCGATATGCTAATTTCAAGTTGCTATCGATCGTCATCATGTACAGCTTGTAAAATTACTATTACAATTTTTAGTTCACGCATATGGCACCAGTTGGCACTTTTCAGCGCCTTCCGAGCCCGCCCGAGCAGAACATTGACCTTTTTTCTTTTTTTTTTTAGAGAACCAAGTAGGATAACAAACTCATAACATTGTGGTTTTTAATGATTTCTTTTTTAAATTTTGTACATAGATTCTTTACTTAAAAATACTGGACAAGTGTTTCGGATTTTGCATAAACAAAAAATTATGTTCTACATATATCCTTTCCCATATACCTAGTACACCCATATTTCGTCAGTTAAGGTTTTTTAACCCTAGAAGCCTAATCTATCTCGGACGTACACAAAGCCTTAATATACGTCTCAGAGGCGTACATATTTAAAAGCCCTATTTTAGAAATATTATTTAATTATTGCTTTTATTATTTAGCAAAAATTGTAATTTGGAATATAAACTATAAATAAAACAACACTGTTATTAATTATAACTATATTAACAGTTGTTTATTACAACAACAAAAACAATATGCATAAATTGGAACGAAAAAATTAACTTCTTCAAAATCAACTGAAACATATATTATTTATAAAAAAAAACATTTTTTTTTAACTTTAATTAGTAACTTTTAGAGCAAAGATTTAAACTAATCAGACTTTATAAGACTAGCAAAATTTTAGGAACAGTCTACACACATATCAACTTTATGCTGACCACACACAGATTTTTTGCTCCGAGTTGGCAGGTGGTAAAACACGTTCTGCACCAGATGATGGACCAGCTTCGGCAGCAGGGGTTGGGTCGGTTTCTTCAGAGGGACCAGATTCTTGAAAAGACGAAACGTATTCAAGCACACCATTATTTTCATCCTCGCTTTGAACGTCTTCGATAATCTGGTCATCCTCAACTTCCGAATCTGAATCTTCGTGAGAAGGACCATCTTCCTCGTTTAAAAGTGATAAAATCTGATCTTCGTCTAATATTTTAGACCGTGACATATTTATACCTGAAACAACACCGAAAAAAGATACAAAATATACGAAAAACAAACAAAAGTAAAATAACACAAACTAAGTTAAAAGTTACACAAAGCCTAAACATACGCCTCGCAGGCGTACTACAGCTCGATAAATCAAAAATGGCGGGACTTACCTTTTCCACACGGGCACTGTCCGCTAGCTCCCGGCGGCCACTGAGATGACAGAAGAGCACGAAGCGCTAGCTTCAACCGTTAGAAAGAGACAAACGATATTCGATTCCGTGTACGCCTCGCAGGCGTAGATTAGGCTTCTAGGGTTCGATTCCGTGTACGCCTCGCAGGCGTAGATTAGGCTTCTAGGGTTAATGTTGTAAAGTAGTGGTTGATCGTGATCCCTCCTGATGGTAGGTAAGCAGTCTATCAGAGCCACGGGATATTCGCCATCAACTAGGTACAAATCCAGACTCCTGTGCTGCTACTGAGAAAGTCTCTTGGTCGACCTAGAAATCGCATAGACCTCCATGCTCAAAAGTGGTGCTTACGAGGCAGCTCAGATATTTTTGGGGGCTTCGAAATCTAGATACGCTAATCTAAACGCCCTCAGGTTTGGTTACCCGATAATGTCAAGTATTCCCAATCAACCTTAACACTTTACAAATAGAGTTGAAAATCGATTAAACCAATTTGACAGATTGCACAAAAAATAACCTGCTATTATTTATCGAAGGCAAGATTAATCTTTTGCCAGCTGAGTACGACGGGTTTAATGGAATGCGCGACATAAAAATAAATCTTAAGAATACGGTCAATTACCAACGTAGGTAACATTAGTTCCGATGCAAATTTACGCCTCTCGTCATTAAGTGAGCTAATAAATAATAAATGAATCTTATATTCTTACAAAAAATGTTGCCAGTAATTCCTCCAACCCCCTTATTTCAAAACGAAATCTAAGTTTAGTTACAACCTTAACCGAGTTAGCATTTGTATTTCGAACTTTATTGAGGTTAAGGTTACAAAATAACATGCCATCAAGTATTTCGAAGAAAAGGTTGTCATGGTGACATTATCAACAGCGTCATCAAAAACTGTCATGCTATTGTAAATGTTGTTGTAACAAAGTAAGTATTTGTATTTCGAACTTCATTGAGGTTAAGTCAAAGTTCTTAATACAAAAGTGATACCTTAGTAGCGAACTACGCTGTCATTTTTATATAAAGAACTGCATTTTTATAGTCGTTAGGTTATAATTTAACTAACTTTTCATGGTGAGACTTACAGAATTATCGGCTGGACATGTAATTGCGCAAAATCTTGTACTCTAACGGTCTCAAACTTCTTTCATGCAAAATATGCGTCATGCTATATTGGGAACGTGGGAAGTTGGTGGAAGGGGCAAAGAAAACGATCGCTGCGCTCGTCGCGGCACAAATGTGTAACAAAAAGGGCAAGGGAAGCAAACAAACTTGTCTTGTCATTGTCAATGTTGTTTTGAAAATGGGTCATTACTATTGATGCATCGTAGATTGCAAAAATAACAGCAGATATAATGCAAATTTTATGTTTTTATTAAGCTTGTATCTAGAGTTCGCTCTGTTGCCTGTAGTATTTGTTTTAAAGATGACTCTTGCAGTAGTTCATCATCACGTAATTATAGATTGTGGTTCACAACAGTCAGTCTTAGATACTTATCCAAACATATCTTGAAAATATCTCCCTTTGGAATATTTACAAGCTACAAATTGACAAATACAGGGTTCTCTCCACTGTTGTTCGATGCTCGTTTTTGGAGCACTAACTTTGTTGCTAATGTAACATATAAAAGCAGCAACATGTTTGTACTTGCCGCTCTTTTTATAAACATAGCTTCATTTACTCCTGTGACAACCCTAGTATGATCGATCTGTAATAAATGCAATGAATATTATTTTTTTATATTACTTTATCTAAATCTTTAGTCATATTTTTAGGTTAGAAGATTACATACGTTTAAACTTGTTTTATAGGGTGTTGAGGGCACCGATGTTTGACGAATGATGGTGGCTCGTATTAAATACCTATTGCCATTAGTTCTCAGCTCTTCTACGTTCCTCACATGCTCTGCTAGCACCATTTTTTTTCCCTTTTAGCTAAGTTTTTTTTTTTTTTTTATATAATAAATAAACCAGCGCTTGACCGCAATCCCGCCTGATGGTAAGCAGTGATGCGATCGTTGATGATAAAGCGCGCTAGTTTATTAAGAGCCTATTCACTCTAGCCTTGAAGACACTCAAATTGTAATGTGACGGAAACACCGACGCCGGCAAATTGTTCCAGTCCCTCGATGTACACGGTATAAAGGAGGAAGCAAAACGCTTCGTCCGGGTCGCAGTGGTGTCAACAACGTAAGGGTGGAAACTCGCCGTACGACGGGTCGTCCGATGATGGAACGGAGATGGGGGAATTAAATCATGCAATTCCCTTGCACACTCACCAGAATGCATCCTATAGAAGACCGAAAGGCTGGCTACTCTTCGCCTGTGCTCCAGGCTTTGGAGACCGTTTCGAGTTAAGTCTGGGTCGCCAATCAGCCTCTTCGCACGCCTCTCCACCGAATCCAAAGAGGCAAGGTGACATTTCGCAGCACCAGCCCAAATGTGGCTGCAGTACTCCACACACGAGCGGACCTGTGCTTTGTATAAAATTAGAAGCTGCCCCGGTGTGAAGTACCGCCGGACCTTCGCGATGACGCCTAGTTTTCTGGCAGCCATCCTGGCCTTAGACTCAATGAACCGCCCAAAGTTAAGGCTCGAGGAAATCTCAACTCCTAAAAGCTGAAGGCGGTCGGTACACTCCAAGGATACGTTCTGAAAAGTAGGAGCCTGTATGATTGTCCCGTTGGTAAATATTAAAGACTTTAGATAATTAGACTGGTTTATTACACTTGTAGAATTATTACATTGGAATCGACATCTTCTCGGTCAGATCCTAAGTTACAATGACAAGACTATAGACTATATTCATAGACACTAATACATAGAGATGGTATTAGTTACTCGACTACAGAGTAGTGATGTATGATACAACATCCCCCCTGTTTAAGTTTAAATTAACCCTTGACAAACAATATTATAGAAACCTGACTTAGTTACAATTTAGACAATGACTTAAGACTATAGTTAGGTCTTAATCTAGTATACAATGTTCTACTTAATCTATTTCATCAATTAGCCTTCTGGTTGGCTTTACAACTCTTCCAGGACGAGTTACATGTTGACTGACTGAGGATTGAGATGAGAGCTCTTGAGGTCTAGACTCCTGCCTGTTACCTTCCTCTCTCCCCTGCGACGAATTGGATAGCATAGGAGAATATTTGTGTCTTAAATGAACCCTATTCCTCCTATACCTAACTCCATTGACATCCTCAACGACATATGACCTATTATTAGCCAACCTTAGCTTGACAATGGCTTGTTCCCAATTGCTATCAGGCTTTCTTTTAAAGTATACATGATCATTGGGATACAATAATGACAATGACTTTGTATTTCTATTATAATATTTAGACTTATTTTTATTATTTTGCTTGACACATTCTTCATAATTTTTGAATGTAACCACTTTAGGTTTTAATTTCTTATAAGACATAGGAATGTTATTTCTTAAATTCCTGGACATTAACAATTGAGCTGGAGATGGTAAATTATTCTTAGGTGTGTTTCTATACTGTAATAAAGCTATGTATGGATCAGATGAGTTTCTTTTACATTTTTTTAACATATTTTTGATAATTTTGACTGAACTCTCTGCTTGACCATTTGACTGTGGATGATATGGGCTAGTTACAATGTGTTCTATGTCCCATTCATGCATAAAATTCTTAAATTCTAATGACTGAAAAGGAGGACCACCATCAGACACTAAAGATAAAGGTATTCCATGACGAGCAAAAATGGACTTTAAATGTGTTATTACATTCTTTGCTGTACTGTTTTTATTTAACAAAGCTATTTCTATAAATTTAGAATAATAATCTGTGACAATTAAATAAGTAAGGTTATCAAAATACATTAAATCAACACCTACTTGTTGCCATGGATATTTATTAATTTCAAAATTTTTTAGTGGTTCCTTTGGATTATTAGGTTTAAATTGTGCACATACATAACATTGTTCTACCAAGTTTTTAATATCAGCTGACATGCTTGGCCAGTACAAAGACTCTCTAGCCAGTTTTAAGCATTTATTTATACCTTGGTGACCTTCATGAATTTTACCTAACATTTCCTTATACATTGCCTGTGGTACTATTAATTTTGACCCTTTGAACAACAAATCTTTGACTACATGAATTTCAGCTTGTATATTCCAAAATGGTTTTATTGACAGACTGACATTATTTTTATTTTTTGGCCAACCTTCATAATAATACTTTTTTAACAATTGCAAAGTATCATCTTTCATAGTGTTCTGTAACAATTTTGTACAGTACTCCTTTGTGACTGCTAGACTTGAATGCATTAAATTGACATGACAAGATATTTCTGACTCATTCTCAGGTATATAATGTTCTTTCAATGCTGCTCTAGACAGAGTGTCAGATATAAACATTTCTTTACCTGGAACATGTATAACTTCCAAATCATATTTTTGTAAAGTTAACATCATACGTTGCAATCTTGCTGGTACATCATGTAATGGCTTTTTAAAAAGATAGACTAAAGGTTTATGATCAGTATGAACAGTTACTTTATGACCGTACACATACTGGTGAAATTTTTCACAACCAAACTGAATGGCTAACAATTCTTTCTCAATTTGAGCATACCTTGACTGAGTTTGAGTTAATGTTTTTGAACTATAAGCAATAGGTTTATTATTCTGCATAATGACTGCTCCTAATGCTGACTTTGACGAATCGACTGACAAGACTAATGGTACATTGGGATTATAATGAGCTAAAACTGGTGACTTTGTAATTTCATCGATTAAACTCTTAAGACATTGACTATGATTTTCATCCCAAGTCCAGACTGAATCTTTCTTCAAAAGATTTCTTAAAATTTGAGTTTTTTGAGACAAATTGCTAATAAAGGGACCTAAATAATTGATCATACCTCATATTCTTTGCAATTCTTTGACATTTTTTGGTGTGGGCATATTGACAATTGCTTTTACTTTCTCTTCATCAACCCTAGCACCATCTTTACTAAAAACATACCCTAAAAAACAGACTTCTGATACTAAAAATTTACATTTTGGCTTATTGAACTTTAAATTGACTTCACGTGCTCGTTGCATGACTTTATGTACTCTCTCATTATGTACTGACTCGTTTGGTCCATATACCAAAATATCATCGATGAATATTAGAACTCCTTCTAAATCACCGAACAAATTCATCATGACTCTTTGAAAAATTTCAGACGATGCATTAATACCAAAAGGTAACCTTAAATATTTATATCTACCGAAAGGTGTTTGAAATGTACATAAATCAGAACTATATTCATCTAGTTTAAGCATCCAAAATCCTGAAAATGCATCTAAATGAGAAAAACAAACAGCTCCTGCTAGTTGAGATCTGATCTCATCTATTGACTTAAGTGGATAAATTTCCCTTATAATATTCTTATTCAAATTTCTAGGATCTAAACAAATTCGTAACTGACCCGTGCTTTTGACTGTTATCACTATACTGTTCACCCATTCTGTAGGTTTAAAAACCTTTTCAATGACCTGCATTTTCTCCATGCGATCCAATTCATCGCGCAGTTTGTTCAGTAAAGCGAAGGGTACTCTTCTCGGAGCATCCACGCATGGCACTGCTTCCGGTTTGAGTTTCAGGCGACAGACTTGAGGTAGACATCCAAGACCCTGAAATACATCATTGTATTGTGTAAGAATTTGTTCACTAAAATTTTGTTGAGACACAGAGAAAACTCTTTGAATTATACCTAATTTTTCACAAGTTGGTAGACCTAAAACATTCGGACAAACTAAATCTGCGACTATAAACACTATATTTACACTAATAGTGCTATTATTTAAAGATAAACTACATTTTACATTAACTTTACCCATAATGGGTATTGATATACCACCAAACCCACTAACGTTTATTTGACATTTCTCAAGTGACATTTGACTTTGACATTTCAAAGATTGAAAAGTTTTCTTTGACATAATATTAATATCAGCTCCTGAATCAATAATGCAATTAATTTGTGTATGACCAACTAAAATGTTTATGTTCCATGACTGTTTAGAATAGTATTTGTTTTCTTTTGACTCGACTGTATTGACCTGTTTACTATGTGTTGACTTTGCTGTAATAATTCTACAAGTGTTTGTTGTGTGAGATTCCTCAGACTTGTGTCTGTACTCATCATTAAGATATGAATCTCGACTAAGACTTTTTGACTTTTTTGACTTGACTCTGAATCTCTCAGACTGTTCCGTGTTTTCATCACTGAGATATGACATATGACAAGAGTCTTCATTGGATCTCTCAGACTTATCAGTCACCAGTCTTTTTTCATCACTGAGGCATTTTTTATTAGACCTCTCAGATATGACATTATCACCACTTTCATCACAGAAATATGACACAGGATATTTTTTATGATAAGATGAGTCCACATGAGATCTCTTAGACATTGACTGCGACTGGCCTATGTGCGACCTGACCGTTGATTGTAACTTATATAGTATAGGATCTGACTGTGTGTATGACAACCTGCTATGTCTGTAATGATTTTGATTGTGATGACTTTGTGACTCTAAATGACAATTATATTGACTAGACTTATGACTATGACTGATGTTATGACAATTTAAAATTCCAACAAAATTATCTTGACTACCAGTTGAACTAAAAGACTCTAAATGACTGACTTTTTTATTATTGGAGTAACAAAATTTTGCAAAATGACCATAAGAGTTACATGACCTGCATTTAGCTCCCTGCGCTGGACATTTGTAGCGGTGGTGTTGTCCACAGCGGCTACACGTCTTCGAGCGCTTCTCAGGACTGGGACTTGACTTTGACCTCCCTGCGCTGGATCCCTGCTGACTGACTGGTGAAGCTCGCCGTCGCTGACGCTCCGCTCGACCACGGCTCCTCCGACGCAGATGCATGACTTTTTCAGACTCTTCACTAGTGGACCTCTTGACAATTTGGTCTGCATCCTGCTGTGCGACGATGAGTGTCCTAGCTAGCTCTCGCATCCTCTGATATGTCAGATCAGGTTCCTGCAGCAGTCTCTGACGTACATGTGCTAAGTCCAAACTCAAGTTGGCGATAAAAATATCTCTGATAAGAGATTCTCTGAGCGTTCCAAATTCGCAATCTTGGCTCTTATTTTCGAGATCGGTTAAGAAATCCTCGATACTTTCCGATTTCTGTTGACGTGTGGTAAAAAACATGTAACGATACATGGTAATATTTTTTCTAGGTTGAAAAAATTCGTCGAATTTGGCCTTGACGTCATGTAATGTGCTTTCTCCAATATTTATGTTGAATGTGTTGAAAATATTTAAGCATTTTTCACCAATGTGATGTAGTAAAATGGCGATCTTGCGTTTCTCACCGGACTTGTCCAAACCCGTTGCCAACAAGTATAATTCGAACTGTTGCCACCAGCGCTTCCAGGTTTCGTAATTGTTGTTTGTTGCATCTGACGATATTTTAAGCGCCTTCAAGCCATTGTTCATTGCAGTTCCGGTGTCATGGTTGCCACCGACGCCATCCGACTTTTGCATTTTTTGAATTTTCTTTCTTCGTATTGGGTTTTTTCACTCTTCTGACACCATGTATGATTGTCCCGTTGGTAAATATTAAAGACTTTAGATAATTAGACTGGTTTATTACACTTGTAGAATTATTACATTGGAATCGACATCTTCTCGGTCAGATCCTAAGTTACAATGACAAGACTATAGACTATATTCATAGACACTAATACATAGAGATGGTATTAGTTACTCGACTACAGAGTAGTGATGTATGATACAACAGAGCCAAGGTGAACGGGCTCCTTTTGGCGGTGAAAAGACACGCCTGTGTTTTGGCGGCATTGAATGCTACAAGATTGGCATTGCCCCATTCGGAGACTGCCTGCAGTGCAGCACTCACACGCTCTACCATGGCCTCTCTTTCGTAAGTAAGTTTGGGGTTGGAAACTTATTGTGTGTTTTACACACTCAAAACCAGTTTTTATAATGACGTCCATTTCTCCATAAATAGTTTTTTTATCTAATTCCATTCAACATACCATTTATTGTCTTTTAAAGTATATTATATTTACTCTAATCAATAAAAATAAGAAAATGGTTGTTATTTATTTTTAGACATATGCCCCTTAAAGTTCCGTTGGCAGATGGCGCTAATGTCGTGCACGTTCCCAATACATGCTATTTCATCCACCACATTCATAAGGCTCTCATTACCAATCCTTCAGTGAACAAATAATTAGTCAACACTATCAAAATTTTAACTCACCACACTCGCGATATGCTAATTTCAAGTTGCTATCGATCGTCATCATGTACAGCTTGTAAAATTACTATTACAATTTTTAGTTCACGCATATGGCACCAGGTGGCACTTTTCAGCGCCTTACAAGTAAAATCTAACACTATCGTGAACTTAAAAAATAACTCATACTATACTAACACACAGACGGTGATTGATAAGGTGTACCGCAATTAGGGTGCTTTTGGATTGTGTACGCACTCTAAACTAACTAAAGGGAATTCAAAATCAAAAGTCACTTATTCAAATCAAGCTGAGAGTCAGTACATTTTGAACGTCAATATTACATAAGACAGTCCCCCAAAACGTCCACCCATCGACATTTAGATAATTAGTAACACAATCATCTGTAGTTCGAAAATTTCAACTTTATACCGCACCATTTTTACTAGAAATTAATGTTTTAATAACATCATGAAATTGTGATTGAAAACTCATTGATAAAAGTCTCAGTTGTCTACGACATATCCATAAAAAAATTACGCTTCTAATTTCCGGAGGGTGGGGCAGAGATTGTCGCGTAAACGATAAGATACTAATAAAAAAGAAGAAATCTTTTTCGATAGCAAAATTTGTTTACATCAAAAAAAAAAAAAAAGGAATAAGCAATTATAAAAACAAATTAATGGAATGAGTTATGAATGATGTGAGGTGATAGAGGCAGAAAGAGAAAACAGATGCTGCAACAGAAGCCAGCAGTCAGCGGCAGCAACGATCCCTCTTAGTCACAGGAGGGAAAAGACGACGTCAGCAAAGGTCTCTCTCGGAGGCCGCAGGAGGGTAGCGACGGCGTCAGCAATGGCTTCCCTCGGACGTCGTGAGGGTTGATGCGACGTCTCGGAGACTCTGGACACGACGTCGGCAATGGCCTTTCGGAGACCGAAGGAGACTCTGTACACGGATTGAGAGGCCTCAGGACAGTCGAGAGACCCGAAGGAAGCTCTGGAGACAGTATATTTTGTAGTCTCCTTTATTAGTAGCTTGTTTATTGGAAGCCAGACCTCAACTGCCGACAACTCTTTGAAGATTTCTGAAGAAACCTCCAAGAACGTCTTTAAGACTTTAATATTTTAAAATCGTGCAACTGGAAGATGTCATTATTTTAAATTAGAAGGACTTGGATAACAAATCAGATAAAAAAATGACTAGCCATTAAGAATTTCAAAGAAAAGGTTGTCCTGGTAACATAATCAACAGCGTCATCAAAAACGATACAACATGATATTGTTAATGTTTTTGTAACAATGAAATCATAAATAATCATTTTTATTTTATTTATCACTTTTACAACTGTCCTTACAGGCCTTAACCTAATGCGACAGTGCAGTTATCCATTAATACTAAAATATACACTAATTTTTAAATATAACTAAGAATACTTATTAAAATTCTTGCGAGTTCACTCAAAGAACACGAAAATATATCCAGTCTTTCATGGATTTCGTTCACCACACGGATTGCACCGGTGAGGGGTGCTTTCGCCAGTAGGTTGGTTCTGGCCACAGGCACGTTTAGCAGTTGCGGGCGTCGCCGCGTCCACACGTACCGGTCTGGCACTTGAAGCTCTAGCTGACGTAGCACTCTTGGGTTATGTGCTACGCCACGCAATAACTTAACTACATATGCAGCAAGACTGCACTCTCGGCGAATCCTGAGCTCATTATACCCCACCATACCAAGTACAAATAGTGTGGGGTACATCAACGGGTAGAACGGATACACTCCATATAGTTTAAAATACAAAAGCCTTGTAAACTTGTTCTGTACCCGTTCCAACATGACACTATATTTGATTTTATGCGGTGCCGAAATTACCGCACTATACTCAAGATGGCTTCTAACTAGTGCCTCATACAATACCTTGAACGTGGTAATGTTCGTAAAACCCTGTGACTGCCTCAATACGAAACCTAAGTTTCTGTACGCCTTCTTGCATATCTTAATAATGTGTTCCCGAAAATTAAGGTCTGGAGTGAGATACACTCCTAGATCACGGGCCTGCGACACACGTTGCATTGGTGCTCGCTCTACTTTGTACTCGTAGCACATTGGAGTCATAATATATTAAAAAGTTTAGTGTTAAGTAGAAAAAAGTAATAGGTACTTTCCGTTGAGATATCATTAAGTCGTCGAAACTTACCGTTAAAAATGTGGGCTGTGTCTGCCGGCTGAATAATGAGCCCTGGTATAGTGGAAAATTAACAGAATAGCGCCTTATAGTATTGGACCATGGATTTTGACCAGTAGAAATGAATTGGAATAAGTTTGAGTACAACCAATAAGGTCCCTATTAAGGTCCTGTCCTGGAAACGAAACCTTTCTTTCATACTTTCAACCTTTCTTGTCGGCCTCCGTGGCGCAGCGGTCAACACGCCTGCCTGCAACGTGGAGGCCCCGGGTTCGATCCCCGGCCAGGTCATGATGGAAAATGATCTTTTCCTGATTGGTCTGGGTCTTGGATGTTTATCTATATATGTATCTATTATAAATATAGTATCGTTGAGTTAGTATCCCATAACACAAGTCTCGAACTTACTTTGGGGCTAGCTCAATCTGTGTGATTTGTCCGTATATATTTATATTTATTTATTTATATTATTTATACTTGAGAGGCTGATGTTTTAACCATAAGGCCACCACAACGTGGCTGATGTATGATACGGAGGTAAAATATTTGATGAAAATGTATAAATATTAATAAAATAGAAAAGTATTGTGAAAACACGGTACGAGTAGTCAATGATAAGCCTTTTCAAGTGGCTCTGACCACTCAGTTAGTTTTTAATAATTGTGACAAACATATCAGATAGGTAACAACTTTTGATAAAAGTATAACTACCTACTTTTTTTTTTTTGACAGCCTCGATGGAGTAGCGTGAGCGAAAGCGATCGCTGCGTAGGGTGGCAAATATTTGTATGCATAAATATGAATATTTGCACTGGTACGGTCGTGCCTCGGAAAGTGCGTTAAGCCGTTGGTCCCAGTTGCCATACGAACATCTAGTGGCAGTCGTTACGGGTTGTTGGAGCCCTCAAAAGTTCAACAATTGATCTAACTGCAATGCTTCGACGTCGCCTTCGGGTTATGGAGGTCAGACGGCAGTCGCTTTACGGAAAATATAGAAGTTTAGCCAAAATCAGTAGTTAGATTGGTAAAGCGAACCCCAGACGCCAAAGCTGAAAAATCTACGGATGCGACTAGGATTAACGCTGAGATGATGATGATGACTTTTTATTTATTTTTTTCTCTTCTCTTTCAGCGACGTTACCACTTGATTGATTAAATTGTCAGTTTTTATTTGCTTGTTTTAGATAGTTCATTTTGCCACACAACATTATTTTTACTTTATACGAGACCTGAATATAGTTTGTTCAGAATAAGCATCTGAATCGATTCCAATCATATTTTGTTTTAAACATATTTATTTAGAAATTGTTGCAGTGTGATTACCGAGCGCACGACACAGCTGGCGGTAGAACATAGTACTAGACGCATAGTGAGAAAGGCCCCCCGTGCCGGGCCGTTGCAGGTGCGGGCGGGTGAGCGGTGTGTTGACCATATTTTTGTTAAGACAACCAAGCTCATAACTTTGTGGTTTTTTTTTTATGATATCTTTTTGAAATTTTGTATATACAGTATGTTAAGAAAACTCTGTCCGACCCAAAAGGATAATAAAGGTTAGGTAAACACATGACCAAATATAATATAAAATTTTACGTAATTATCATAGTACTAATACAAATGAATTTTGAAATAATCTTTTTTCCCGCGAATTAATTCCAACTTTCCCGAAATTTGGTTATTTTAAAAAAAGTGACAACACCGGTTTTATTATGAGCGAATAGCGATGCGACCACGTGCCGCGTGCCCTGCCGCCCGCCGCCCGCGTAAGGGTGCTCAACGCACATTTATTATGTTACCTCTTTTTGCGAAATAATATTAATAGACTTGGCGGCACGTGGATAGAGTCGTTTTGGAAAGCGGGGATTGTTGAACGGTCACTTTGCTTTGAGGCGTGGACCAAGACACTACTCCGGGGCGAAACTGACGGTTTGCCTATTTAAATTTGTTTTTGTCAAGATTGCACAGGGTACATTTACACTTTGTGCTTTAATTCAAAACTTCACTTACGAAATGGACCACCTTTGCCACCACACCAGGATAGTGACGACCCTATCGCTCCGCCGTCGCTGACGTCGTCATATACAAACGCCCAAAAAACATTACAATCCTTTCTTCGGCAGTCGGGTAATTAAATCGACCGTGTCAGTAGATGTAAATGCTCTACAAGATAGTATATAACTCTAGCCAAGCTTTTATGACTTTATCTAACGATAAGGAAGTTCCGGCTCTGTGTATGGCATTATGCATTACTAATGTCTAAAAGGGTTTCATAAGACCTCGCGTGTCAAAGTGGTTCGCGAGTGAGATTCTACCAAACGTCGTTCGTTGTATTTTAACATTGTAGCTATCATAACAAAAGGAAGTTACAGTGAAAAATTTACTTAATTTAAATGAAATTACCTGTAAAATTGTGGTTTTACCTATTTAAATATAATTTTGGATTAATTAAAAAAAATCAAGGCATAAAGCTCATGTCACATATATGTGTATTAAGGTATGGGAGAGAGTAATCAAGAAAAGATTGCGAGAGGAGATTGAGATTACCGTAAAATTTTATGGGTTTATGTCAAGTCGAGGAACAGAACAATGGACGCCACTTTTGCACTCCGCCAATTGTGTGAGAAATACAGACGTGCACACAAGAACTTGCACATTGATCTGGAGAAAGCGTGTGATAGGGTACCATGTTATTACCGTAGAAATGGGAGAACCCGGAAAGGCAGATGACGAACGCTTAGGAGTTTTCAGCCGTTAAGAATCCGGCACACAACTTCGCGTCCCCGAGCGAAGGATAGTCCATGAGGATTTTTCCACCTTCGGGAAAAAAAGGGTACCGCGTGATGTCGGTGCGCGCGTCCAGTCGGCTGCTGGCAATACAGACGAGTTCATTGTAGTTGTAGGTTTGTACCAGGGATCGGCTTTAAGTCTTTACCTCTTCCTGTTGATTACGGACACTCTTAAGTCGGATATCCAGGAGGAGGCACCCTGGTGCATGCAATTTGCAGATGAGATTGTTCTTGTCGATGAAGTTGGACCTGAAATCCAGAGCAGATGGCCACAGAAGCTAGAGAATGTTGGCTTATCAGGGGCGGATCGTGAGTTTGTGGCGCCCTGGGCTGAAACTACTTAGGGCCTACCTAAGTACTCAACTAATAGCCATGTCAAAAAACTGTTTTATAATGATATACATATTCTTATTATATAATGCACAATTGCTGTAGCAATCTCTTCCAGGCAATCTTATGTCGGGACTCATGGGCCGGAGCTCGCGCAAAACGGCTATCAGTACCCGTCCACCCTCGTGCTTGTTTGAAGCAGCCCGGTCCCGATCATCTCTAAACACTAAGTAGCGTTGATCTATAAGTTCACTGCCCATAATATTGGGTGTTAGCCATGTCTCAGTTAATATAATTATGTCAAACGACAAGGACAGAATATTAGTGTAAAATGCGTGTAGTCTAGTGCGAATTCCTCAATAGTTCTAATAAAAAAATACCTATACTCATTTTTCATAGCATGCGATTATAATCTACCCGAAATAGAATGGCCTGTAACCGGTAATTTGTCTACTCGGCCGCAAAACATTATTGCCCAGGGTTTATTTGATTTTATTTCTATCACGAATGCTTTACAATATAACAATATTGAGAATGACTTGGGTCATATCTTAGACTTGCTCATTAGTAACATAGATTGCCAAATACAGGCGGACATCTCACTGCTTCCGCCTGATCGCTACCATCCCTCATTTTCAGGTTGAATAACTTTTATGAGTATCTGTATGGCATAGTTCGTGCACACGTCCCGCTTAAGAGACCTAGGGCATCTGGCTTTCCCGCTTGGTTTAACGCTCCACTCATTAAAATTAAAAACAAGGAACGAGCTTAGTTAAGATGGAAAAAACAATGAAACCTTGCAGATTATGAAAAGTTCTCTGTTTATCGTAACAGTTCAAACAGCTGACGGATCAGTGTTACACTAAATATGTACATACATGAAATCGATTGAAGATAGCATTTCACTTAATGTCAGGCACTTTTGGTCGTATATCTTCAACCATAGGAGAAGTTTCAGTCTACCAGCAAACATCTGATACACGGATAAATCTTCTAGTTGCTCTAGTGAGATATGTTTATTATTTTCCACATTTTTCAATTCTGTGTACGAGCTTTCAACCTTCGACCCTAAGAGCTGGGTACCTCTTGAAATCCTTGATGAGAAGTCACCCTGTATTCCCTATATTTTTCTTGATAAATATGATGTACTTATCATTCATGTACTTGTCATTCTTGTCCTTGGATTTAAATAAGGGGCCTACTCCTGGTGGTCTGCCACCAACATTCTTTAAGCATACAGCACGACAAATCTGTGTCCCGCTCCATATCCTTTTCAGCCAATGTTTAAGTGAAGGGGTATTTTCATGCATATGGAAAAGAGCCTTTGTTACTCCTATCTATAAAAGTGGCGATAAATCCAACGTTGAAAATAATAGACTTATTTCTATTCTATCGACCTTGTCTAAGCTTTTCGAGGGACTGGTGCACAGTAATTTATTTTCACATCTTAGACATCACATTATTTCCGAAACAGCATGGCTTTATTCAGTCACGGTCTACCACCACTAACTTAATGATTTTTACAACTTTTTTATTTCAAAATATGAACAAAGGCACGCATGTTGATGCTGTGTATACTGATTTTCAGAGGTTTTTGATAAGGTGGGCCACAAATTGCTTTTAGACAAGATTGCGTTCAATGGCATTATAGGAAATCAACTGAGATGGTTCGTGTCGTACATTTTCCACAGAACACAGAAAGTTGTCAAATGTGTGGTTTCATAACAAGGTGTTGGAAGGAATTCAAAAAGACTTCTATTTTCCTCTTCTTATTAAAAGTTTAGTCCTTTCTCAGTTAGAATACGCAGTGCCCATTTGGAGCCCATTTTACGGAAAATACAAGCAGAGACTAAAAATGGTACAGAAAAAATTTCTTCGCACCACACATTAGAAGTGTTAACACACTAAGATTCCCTATGCAGATCTGCAGATCTAAACAGTACAATATAAAAAGCTTAGAGCACAGGCTGCTTATGGTTATGATGCTGTTTGGCAGATGCAACAACAGGTTTATTATATGGAGCTTGCAAATAAAATATGGTACGCGGTACCTAGAATTGCTAGTCGGCGTGAAGTACGAGCAACCCGCTTGTTCTGCACAGAGCAATGTAGAACAAATGCTCCTCCTCGCCGAATTATTAGAAATGTACAATTCATATTTTATTAACCTAGATATTTTCGCTCTAACATCGGAAAAAAAGTTTGTTTATGAACGGTGAGTGCAGTTTTGTGCAGTGGAAGTGAGTTCTGCGATTAAAATAAGAGTAATAAATTATTTTTTATTTTTAGTGTTACATATTAAAATAATTATCGATTTATTCTTTCTGAATATGTATAAATACTTTGTATCCAATGTCTGATAAGTTGTCTTTACGAGTGTTAAAGTGGACGATGAAATGATTACCTACTCATTGCTCATTGTGTGCCGGATTTTCGTCAAGTTTTTGTTTGATATAACATATTAAAATATGACAATATATAATCCCTGCAGGATAAATAGTTCATATTTTGTAATTAAATAGACTTCTGCTAAAAAATAAGAACAAAATAAGGAGGATTTTACGAGCGCTCGGCGCGGCTTGATACCGATCGCGCGCTCGGACGTACAACGCATTCTCAGCTGTCACATCGGGACGTTCAAGTGGTTAATCAGAACAAATTTAGAAAAATAGAATAGAATAGGGTCTTTATTATGTACACTATATACATTACAGAACATAAATAAAAATATTTTAGAAAGGGTGACACAATGCGCGGTCTTATTGCTAAGAGCGATCTTTTACAGACAACCAAATGGCTATTGATTTACTTTCAGGTAATTTTTAACGATGACAGCTTCTTGCTGATATTATGGTGTGACGTGATTGTGCCCACGGACCATATCTGAACGGCACGCTATCTTGAGTTGGTTTGTGTAATTTTTCAAGTTCACTTGTATCATTCATTATTTTCTCACTGTCCCTTTCTGTATGCCTCCGTTTCCTTATTTCTTGTAAAATCAATATGATTGCGTGGACATCGGTGTCTATGTTTATATATGTTTTTTTAACTATCATAGTTTAGCCGACTATTAATAATGTAACATCATATTTTTTTAGTCCCAAATAAATAATATAAATTTTAGTTTTTTTTTGTACGGAACTCTAAAAATACAAAAAAGAAGACGATTTATAATTATTTTTACTTACAAAATAAAAGTAGGAAGGATATCTTCTTATACTGATTATATATTTCAATCACAGAAATAAATTTTACTTATTTATATATGAATTTTAAGTTATCATATCACTAATTAGTATACTTACTTATTAAACACAGTTCTAACAATTAACACAGTCAATTTGTCATTTTGATGACGAGAACAGAAGTGAGGAAAAGAAAAACAAAATCACGTCAGACGTTGCGTTAAGCAGCGTTGCGACAAATCCCTTGTGACTTGTAAGAGTAGACAAAAATATATATACCAACCAAAAACAAACGACAGGGAAATCCCCGTTCCGTTCCATAGATGCCATTAACATTATCGCCAACTTTATGGTAGTTTGGTAGGTCATTTTTCATTTTAGATTTTTTATTAAATTTAAATTATCGACTATTGTTTTTAGCGGGGTCTGAGGGCCCCTTGTATCCTTGGGGCCCTGGGCTGCAGCCCAAGTAGCCCATAGATAGATCCGGCCCTGTTGTAAATTAGCAGAATCAAAACTGAATATAATGTTCTGCGATTTAAGTGTTCTCTACACTTCTGAAGCCTACCGATGATGGCACATAACTTTTGCAGGCAGCCGATATTATGTCCTACCACCAATAACACATAGGATGCTTTTCGTACCAATATTCCTACGGCATCAAAACTTATGCGCGTAAAACCGTGGGGCACTGCTAGTCCTTGTATAAATTACTTATCGATATGTAATTACGTAAGATGGATGGGTAATCCCATCGATTTCATCTCGATGATGCCAGATCGAATTAATGTACCGTAAAATAAGAACAAAGGAAATCGTTAGAGGCTTTATTATACTTATGGCTTTGTGCTGTATTAGTTGTGCGTGTGTTAGTACAGTTTCTTGTTCGTTTCTGAAAACTTAGTTAAATTGGCAGTAAGAAAAAATGGTTACTGCCATATTTTTAAATCTTATTGTCTCCCCTAGGCGGGGGACAGATTCGCTTTACGGTAGAAGTACAGTCAACTAGTAGTTGTGAAGTTTTTCACACCTCAGAATCATATTAAATAGATATTTTTGTTGGGACTGGTGAAATAATAAATCTAATAATGATTTTGCCTCCTTTTTACTTCTGCTGCCCTGATAACTTTCATAAATAAAATATGTATGTTTTTGTTGGAATTTCTGAAAAATGTCCTAAGTTATTTTGCCTCCTGCTGATTCTGAGGTGTGAATAATTTCTCAACTACCAGTTGACTGTACTCCTGCCGTAATGCGAATCTGTCCCCCGCCTAGGGGAGACAAGAAGATTTAAAAATCCCGATGTCTCCCCGAGGGGAGCCGTCAGGTGAGACACGAGACCGTAACCGAAAAAATTGCGTTGAGATTAATACTTTAGGTTATTTGAAGAGCAAAACGTTTATTAACTTGAGCATACATTGACAGACGTTTGTATAAGAAAATATTAAACCCGATCCCCTTGTTCAAAAAATAAACTATACTATTATTTTCTTATACAAATGTTTATCAACTCCCACGATGATAAAAAAATATAAATATATTAATTTTGCTCTCTGGAATCGGGGCCATTGTACATTAATGTGACCTTCTCAAGCAAACGCCGCTGGGTCGAATATATCCTTACTAATATTATAAATCGGAGAGTGAGTTTGTTTGTTACGCTTTTACGCCATAACTTCTGAACCGATTGCTTTGAAATTTTGCAGACGTGAAGTTAGAAGTCCAGATTGAAAAATAGGGTACTTTTATCCCGGAAAAAAAATCCCGATAAATATTCCTAAATATTATAAATATTCCCGAGGGAAAACAAAAGTATTGTTAGTTTAGTTTTATACCAGTTCAGTGATAGATGGCGCTGTGTGTTGTTTAAAACAAGGTAACTTATTGCAAACGAATACGCACATGTAAACTTAGAAGCTAAATGATACGATAAATTAATCACCGAAAATGAAGAATCTAAAAAGTCAAGTTATAATGCCAAAGTAAGTGACAAGTTCGAAATTCAAATTCTCAATTTAGGAAACGAGTGTTCTACTAATGAAAGTGGAAAATTTAGTAGATTCTAAACTAATTACAACGACACGTTTAGTAGGTACAGTGGTTGAGCAATCGACTGCTGCGCCGCGTTTCGCGGGTTTGCTAATTGTTGCGGGTCTGAATGTTTGTGTTTGTGAGTTTATATGTTTGTAAACCACCCACGATACAGGAGAAAATCCTAGTGTGGGGCAACAATTAATTTAAAAAAAAAAACATAAATATTTACTAACTTATTATTAGTAACAATATTTAAATTATGAACGACCACAGATTGAGTTTCTTAATAGCCCCAACTTGGAAACAAAATGTTACTAATAGAACATTTTCCATTGGAACATTATGAACTACCGAAGTCCCCATCAGAAAAGTCAAACTTTTACATAAGTATGTTTTCTAAAGACTTTGTAACTTGTTAAGATTGTCTTTTGGAAAGATTTTTAAATTGACGTTCTTTGAAAGGAAGTGTTGCCAGAGAGAAATAGAGAAAATTAAAATAAATAAAGAAAGAATATAAAATTAAATATAGATCAAGCAAGCAATTTAGCATGTCGAGGTTTTTGGCGGGAAAGTCAAGCTGAGTGTCACGCTCGTTTTTCATTGGACTTTTAAAATTATTTATAGTGTTGTTTACTAAATAAAAGTGCGTGATTTATGTAGTAAAAAGTGCATTTAGTAAATAGTTTATAAAGAACAGTGAAATATCGCAGCATAGTGGCCACATCATGACTTAGCCCCAAACCTCACACGTAAGACTGGTCACGCTGCAGTCTTTTTCTACATGAATAATTCATAATTACTTGACATTGGCTAAATGCACAGACCGTGCGAAGCCAAAAAATAAAGAAAGAAGAAGAATTTAGCATGTCATTTTAGGTACTAATATTGTAATATAAAAACCTAGCATATAAAAAAAGGAAGGGAAATAATCAAAGGGCATCAAAAAATTCATCCGCAGCGCTGTCAGCAGGAAATGTGCCCAAAAGGCTGCCAGGATTACCGCCTTGTATGGTAGTGGTGATTCTTTAGCCATAATACAGGGAAATTTTTTTTCTAGTGCGCAATAAACAAATGGGTGGCTCAGAATCAATAACAGAATATATCTGCATCAATAGTAAAAAAAAAAATCATGTCTTTATCAGCCCTAAAATCAGCAAATGACAGACACCAAATTATTATCAATATCGTAGTATTATCGCCGCGTGCGCGCGGTGTTTACCCCGCGCGCCCTCCACCTACCTAGGGCCCGTAGCCCGTAGGCCGTCGGTCAGTGGGACACGACAGTGAGTCACGCGCGCCCTGGCCTGGCGGTGTGTGAAAAATATAAGGCGTTGACCTAAGGTAACTACTGTAGGTAAGGCTGCGTAGTGAACATGCGAAGGCCGTCTGGGGTGCCGGTACCTATAGGTCACGTAGCGAATATGCGGGAGGCGCGGGCGCGCGGGGGTCTTGTGATGTTCCGGTCGTCCGCACTCTGCCGAACATGAATGAGAGCGAGTACGGTGACCGTAACATCTATTTCATAATAAACATCTTTCGTTATCAATAACTATTTTTATTTGTACTAAAACATATCAAAGTAATAATATTTTTATCTATAAAACTTATTTACCTATAAGTTGACAAAGTTTGCGCACTGAATAATTTTTTTTCCTGTATAGCTTAGCCCTCTGGTCACATGTAAAGTCCACCAACCACTTCGTGAAATCTCGAAATTCTGTCGCTAAAAACCAGCGCTGGACTCTGTTTTGCATAGGGCTGCCGCATAATAACACAGTAACACAGGTTTTTCTCCAAATACCTATAGCAGGTACCAGTCTCTCACAAAGGTGGAATTCAGCTGATACTTTTTTTTTTTTTTTTACACACTATTACAAATCAACTTTGTGAAGAGAGAATAAATGATAAATTATTATTATTATTATTGTATGATTCTTGTGTTGGTAAATATTAAAGACTTTAGATAATTAGACTGGTTTATTTCACTTGTATATTTATTACATTATAATCGACGTCTTCCAGGTCAGATCCTAAGTTACAATGACAAGACTATAGACAATATTCATAGACACTAATACATAGAGATGGTATTAGTTACTCGACTACAGAGTAGTGATGTATGATACAACATCCCCCTTGTTTAAGTTTAAATTAACCCTTGACAAACAATATTATAGAGACCTGACTTAGTTACAATTTAGACAATGACTTAAGACTATGGTTAGGTCTTAATCTAGGATACAATGTTCTACTTAATCTATTTCATCAATTAGCCTTCTGGTTGGCTTTACAACTCTTCCAGAACGAGTTACATATTGACTGACTGAGGATTGAGATGAGAGCTCTTGAGGTCTAGACTCCTGCCTGTTACCTTCCTCTCTCCCCTGCGACGAATTGGATAGCATAGGAGAATATTTGTGTCTTAAATGAACCCTATTCCTCCTATACCTGACTCCATTGACATCCTCAACGACATATGACCTATTATTAGCCAACCTTAGCTTGACAATGGCTTGTTCCCAATTGCTATCAGGCTTTCTTTTAAAGTATACATGATCATCGGGATACAATAATGACAATGACTTTGTATTTCTATTATAATATTTAGACTTATTTTTATTATTTTGCTTGACACATTCTTCATAATTTTTGAATGTAACCACTTTAGGTTTTAATTTCTTATAAGACATAGGAATGTTATTTCTTAAATTCCTGGACATTAACAATTGAGCTGGAGATGGTAAATTATTCTTAGGTGTGTTTCTATACTGTAATAAAGCTATGTATGGATCAGATGAGTTTCTTTTACATTTTTTTAACATATTTTTGATAATTTTGACTGAACTCTCTGCTTGACCATTTGACTGTGGATGATATGGGCTAGTTACAATGTGTTCTATGTCCCATTCATGCATAAAATTCTTAAATTCTAATGACTGAAAAGGAGGACCACCATCAGACACTAAAGATAAAGGTATTCCATGACGAGCAAAAATGGACTTTAAATGTGTTATTACATTCTTTGCTGTACTGTTTTTATTTAACAAAGCTATTTCTATAAATTTAGAATAATAATCTGTGACAATTAAATAAGTGAGGTTATCAAAATACATTAAATCAACACCTACTTGTTGCCATGGATATTTATTAATTTCAAAATTTTTTAGTGGTTCCTTTGGATTATTAGGTTTAAATTGTGCACATACATAACATTGTTCTACCAAGTTTTTAATATCAGCTGACATGCTTGGCCAGTACAAAGACTCTCTAGCCAGTTTTAAGCATTTATTTATACCTTGGTGACCTTCATGAATTTTACCTAACATTTCCTTATACATTGACTGTGGTACTATTAATTTTGACCCTTTGAACAACAAATCTTTGACTACATGAATTTCAGCTTGTATATTCCAAAATGGTTTTATTGACTGACTGACATTATTTTTATTTTTTGGCCAACCTTCATAATAATACTTTTTTAACAATTGCAAAGTATCATCTTTCTTAGTGTTCTGTAACAATTTTGTACAGTACTCCTTTGTGACTGCTAGACTTGAATGCATTAAATTGACATGACAAGATATTTCTGACTCATTCTCAGGTATATAATGTTCTTTCAATGCTGCTCTAGACAGAGTGTCAGATATAAACATTTCTTTACCTGGAACATGTATAACTTCCAAATCATATTTTTGTAAAGTTAACATCATACGTTGCAATCTTGCTGGTACATCATGTAATGGCTTTTTAAAAAGATAGACTAAAGGTTTATGATCAGTATGAACAGTTACTTTATGACCGTACACATACTGGTGAAATTTTTCACAACCAAACTGAATGGCTAACAATTCTTTCTCAATTTGAGCATACCTTGACTGAGTTTGAGTTAATGTTTTTGAACTATAAGCAATAGGTTTATTATTCTGCATAATGACTGCTCCTAATGCTGACTTTGACGAATCGACTGACAAGACTAATGGTACATTGGGATTATAATGAGCTAAAACTGGTGAATTTGTAATTTCATCGATTAAGCTCTTAAGACATTGACTATGATTTTCATCCCAAGTCCAGACTGAATCTTTCTTCAAAAGATTTCTTAAAATTTGAGTTTTTTGAGACAAATTGCTAATAAAGGGACCTAAATAATTGATCATACCTAATATTCTTTGCAATTCCTTGACATTTTTTGGTGTGGGCATATTGACAATTGCTTTTACTTTCTCTTCATCAACCCTAGCACCATCTTTACTAAAAACATACCCTAAAAAACAGACTTCTGAAACTAAAAAATTACATTTAGACTTATTGAACTTTAAATTGACTTCACGTGCTCGTTGCATGACTTTATGTACTCTCTCATTATGTACTGACTCGTTTGGTCCATATACCAAAATATCATCGATGAATATTAGAACTCCTTCTAAATCACCGAACAAATTCATCATGACTCTTTGAAAAATTTCAGACGATGCATTAATACCAAAAGGTAACCTTAAATATTTATATCTACCGAAAGGTGTTTGAAATGTACATAAATCAGAACTATATTCATCTAGTTTTAGCATCCAAAATCCTGAAAATGCATCTAAATGAGAAAAACAAACAGCTCCTGCTAGTTGAGATCTGATCTCATCTATTGACTTAAGTGGATAAATTTCCCTTACAATATTCTTATTCAAATTTCTAGGATCTAAACAAATTCGTAACTGACCCGTGCTTTTGACTGTTATGACTATACTGTTCACCCATTCTGTAGGTTTAATAACCTTTTCAATGACCTGCATTTCCTCCATGCGATCCAATTCATCGCGCAGTTTGTTCAGTAAAGCGAAGGGTACCCTTCTCGGAGCATCCACGCATGGCACTGCTTCAGGTTTGAGTTTCAGGCGACAGACTTGAGGTAGACATCCAAGACCCTGAAATACATCATTGTATTGTGTAAGAATTTGTTCACTAAAATTTTGTTGAGACACAGAGAAAACTCTTTGAATTATACCTAATTTTTCACAAGTTGGTAGACCTAAAACATTCGGACAAACTAAATCTGCGACTATAAACACTATATTTACACTAATATGAATCATAGTCAATGTCTTAAGAGCTTAATCGATGAAATTACAAATTCACCAGTTTTAGCTCATTATAATCCCAATGTACCATTAGTCTTGTCAGTCGATTCGTCAAAGTCAGCATTAGGAGCAGTCATTATGCAGAATAATAAACCTATTGCTTATAGTTCAAAAACATTAACTCAAACTCAGTCAAGGTATGCTCAAATTGAGAAAGAATTGTTAGCCATTCAGTTTGGTTGTGAAAAATTTCACCAGTATGTGTACGGTCATAAAGTAACTGTTCATACTGATCATAAACCTTTAGTCTATCTTTTTAAAAAGCCATTACATGATGTACCAGCAAGATTGCAACGTATGATGTTAACTTTACAAAAATATGATTTGGAAGTTATACATGTTCCAGGTAAAGAAATGTTTATATCTGACACTCTGTCTAGAGCAGCATTGAAAGAACATTATATACCTGAGAATGAGTCAGAAATATCTTGTCATGTCAATTTAATGCATTCAAGTCTAGCAGTCACAAAGGAGTACTGTACAAAATTGTTACAGAACACTAAGAAAGATGATACTTTGCAATTGTTAAAAAAGTATTATTATGAAGGTTGGCCAAAAAATAAAAATAATGTCAGTCAGTCAATAAAACCATTTTGGAATATACAAGCTGAAATTCATGTAGTCAAAGATTTGTTGTTCAAAGGGTCAAAATTAATAGTACCACAGTCAATGTATAAGGAAATGTTAGGTAAAATTCATGAAGGTCACCAAGGTATAAATAAATGCTTAAAACTGGCTAGAGAGTCTTTGTACTGGCCAAGCATGTCAGCTGATATTAAAAACTTGGTAGAACAATGTTATGTATGTGCACAATTTAAACCTAATAATCCAAAGGAACCACTAAAAAATTTTGAAATTAATAAATATCCATGGCAACAAGTAGGTGTTGATTTAATGTATTTTGATAACCTCACTTATTTAATTGTCACAGATTATTATTCTAAATTTATAGAAATAGCTTTGTTAAATAAAAACAGTACAGCAAAGAATGTAATAACACATTTAAAGTCCATTTTTGCTCGTCATGGAATACCTTTATCTTTAGTGTCTGATGGTGGTCCTCCTTTTCAGTCATTAGAATTTAAGAATTTTATGCATGAATGGGACATAGAACACATTGTAACTAGCCCATATCATCCACAGTCAAATGGTCAAGCAGAGAGTTCAGTCAAAATTATCAAAAATATGTTAAAAAAATGTAAAAGAAACTCATCTGATCCATACATAGCTTTATTACAGTATAGAAACACACCTAAGAATAATTTACCATCTCCAGCTCAATGGGAAAGCTCAAAGGGACCTAAATAATTGATCATACCTAATATTCTTTGCAATTCCTTGACATTTTTTGGTGTGGGCATATTGACAATTGCTTTTACTTTCTCTTCATCAACCCTAGCACCATCTTTACTAAAAACATACCCTAAAAAACAGACTTCTGAAACTAAAAAATTACATTTAGACTTATTGAACTTTAAATTGACTTCACGTGCTCGTTGCATGACTTTATGTACTCTCTCATTATGTACTGACTCGTTTGGTCCATATACCAAAATATCATCGATGAATATTAGAACTCCTTCTAAATCACCGAACAAATTCATCATGACTCTTTGAAAAATTTCAGACGATGCATTAATACCAAAAGGTAACCTTAAATATTTATATCTACCGAAAGGTGTTTGAAATGTACATAAATCAGAACTATATTCATCTAGTTTTAGCATCCAAAATCCTGAAAATGCATCTAAATGAGAAAAACAAACAGCTCCTGCTAGTTGAGATCTGATCTCATCTATTGACTTAAGTGGATAAATTTCCCTTACAATATTCTTATTCAAATTTCTAGGATCTAAACAAATTCGTAACTGACCCGTGCTTTTGACTGTTATGACTATACTGTTCACCCATTCTGTAGGTTTAATAACCTTTTCAATGACCTGCATTTCCTCCATGCGATCCAATTCATCGCGCAGTTTGTTCAGTAAAGCGAAGGGTACCCTTCTCGGAGCATCCACGCATGGCACTGCTTCAGGTTTGAGTTTCAGGCGACAGACTTGAGGTAGACATCCAAGACCCTGAAATACATCATTGTATTGTGTAAGAATTTGTTCACTAAAATTTTGTTGAGACACAGAGAAAACTCTTTGAATTATACCTAATTTTTCACAAGTTGGTAGACCTAAAACATTCGGACAAACTAAATCTGCGACTATAAACACTATATTTACACTAATAGTGCTATTATTTAAAGATAAACTACATTTTATATTGACTTTGCCCATAATAGGTATTGATATACCACCAAACCCACTAACGTTTATTTGACATTTCTCAAGTGACATTTGACTTTGACATTTCAAAAATTGAAAAGTTCTCTTTGACATAATATTGATATCAGCTCCCGAGTCAATAATGCAATTAATTTGTGTATGACCAACCAAAATGCTTATGTTCCATGACTGTTTAGAATAGTATTTGTTTTGTTTTGACTCGACTGTATTGACCTGTTTACTATGTGCTGACTTTGCTGTAATAATTCTACAAGTGGTGTGTTTTCTACAAGTGTTTGTTGTGTGAGATTCTTCAGACTTGTGTCTGTACTCATCATTAAGATATGAATCTCGACTAAGACTTTTTGACTTTTTTGTAAATCTCTCAGACTGTTTAGCGTTTTCATCACTGAGATATGACATATGACAAGAGTCTTCATGAGATCTCTTAGACTTATCAGTCACCTGTCTTTTTTCATCACTGAGGCATTTTTTATTAGACCTCTCAGATATGACATTATCACCACTTTCATCACAGAAATATGACACAGGATATTTTTTATGACAAGATGAGTCTACATGAGATCTCTTAGACATTGACTGCGACTGGCCTATGTGCGACCTGACCGTTGATTGTAACTTTGGATGTGATTGTGACTGTGTGTATGACAACCTGCTATTTCTGTAATGATTTCGATTGTGATGACTTTGTGACTCTAAATGACAATTATATTGACTAGACTTATGACTATGACTGAAATTATGACAATTTAAAATTCCAACAAAATTATCTTGACTACCAGTTGAACTAAAAGACTCTAAATGACTGACTTTTTTATTATTTGAGTAACAAAATTTTGCAAAATGACCATAAGAGTTACATGACCTGCACATAGCTCCCTGCGCTGGACATTTGTAGCGGTGGTGTTGTCCACAGCGGCTACACGTCTTCGAGCGCTTCTCAGGACTGGGACTTGACTTTGACCTCCCTGCGCTGGATCCCTGCTGACTGACTGGTGAAGCTCGCCGTCGCTGACGCTCCGCTCGACCACGGCTCCTCCGACGCAGATGCATGACTTTTTCAGACTCTTCACTAGTGGACCTCTTGACAATTTGGTCTGCATCCTGCTGTGCGACGATGAGTGTCCTAGCTAGCTCTCGCATCCTCTGATATGTCAGATCAGGTTCCTGCAGCAGTCTCTGACGTACATGTGCTAAGTCCAAACTCAAGTTGGCGATAAAAATATCTCTGATAAGAGATTCTCTGAGCGTTCCAAATTCGCAATCTTGGCTTTTATTTTCGAGATCGGTTAAGAAATCCTCGATGCTTTCCGATTTCTGTTGACGTGTGGTAAAAAACATGTGACGATACATGGTAATGTTTTTTCTGGGTTGAAAAAATTCGTCGAATTTGGCTTTGACGTCATGTAATGTGCTTTCTCCAATATTTATGTTGAATGTGTTGAAAATATTTAAGCATTTTTCACCAATGTGATGTAACAAAATGGCGATCTTGCGTTTCTCACCGGACTTGTCCAAACCTGTTGCCAACAAGTATAATTCGAACTGTTGCCACCAGCGCTTCCAGGTTTCGTAATTGTTGTTTGTTGCATCTGACGATATTTTAAGCGCCTTCAAGCCACTGTTCATTGTAGCTTCGGTGTCATGGCCGCCACCGACGCCATCCGACTTTTGCATTTTATGAATTTTCTTTCTTCGTATTGGGTTTTTCCACTTCTGACACCATGTATGTGTTTTTCCACTTCTGACACCATGTATGATTCTTGTGTTGGTAAATATTAAAGACTTTAGATAATTAGACTGGTTTATTTCACTTGTATATTTATTACATTATAATCGACGTCTTCCAGGTCAGATCCTAAGTTACAATGACAAGACTATAGACAATATTCATAGACACTAATACATAGAGATGGTATTAGTTACTCGACTACAGAGTAGTGATGTATGATACAACAATTATAATGCTGAGCGATAGCCGTTTTGAGTGGATATGACGCATGTCAACTATTATCACTCAATTGTTTTTGTAAACTTTTATGTCATGTTCACCGCAAATAAAAGTTTTTTCTTTCTTTTCTTTGACATGGGCTTTATCAACTATTTTAATTAAATGTTGGTTAATTAGGATATCCCATTTAGTCAGATTTTTAAGGTTTACAACCGAGCGCAAGCGTTAAAACTCTCGGCTAGATTCGGTAATTTTTGTGCGCTATAGTCGCACGCGATTTTTTGGCAATTACACCGTACGTTTTGCCTGTGTCTGTGGTAAATCCATGTTTACACTCTGATTAGTAATTAGGGAACTTCATACAATATGTTCTGCGAGATATCAATGGGAGGGCAGCTGCCCCTACTTGCCGGCCCCTGGGTACGCCCATGATTTGGTTATTAACATTTTTATTAAGTATACTAACATGCATGAATGTGAATCACTGTGTCTGCACACTTAAAGCAGACTTCTCCTATGTTTTCACGACGAGACTTTTATAGAACAGCACTATTGTTCCTTCGGGAAACAGACGCGCTTTTATATATGTGTGTAAGTAGAACCACACTTTAGTGCTTGTAATTCGATCCACATGAAGTGAGATTACCGTCTGACCCTTTTAAGGCCTGTTACATGATTCGTACGAGTTTATATGTCCCCTGAGAGGACCCGGGAAAAGCAGATGTCGCGGCATGACTGCGCCAATTTGTGCCTATTTGTTATTCTGTACGCCACCTCAGTGTCAACTGAAAGGATTGGATTCCTAATGTAACGTTCTGCAAGATCAGGTTTAATGAAATGAAATGAAATTAAATGAAATCGTTTATTAAGCAAGTAGGATCACCGATCACTTTTACACGTCATATGTTTTTTTTTTCTTCTTTTTTTTTTTTTAAACTAGATGAAGCCGGCATTTCCTAACTGACTACCTCTGAGAAGAAATAGCCGAAACAAACTCAGGAATCATCGTCTTTTTTAAAGTCCAGACATTAAAAATGAAAATGTTTACAATAATTTACGTTATAATTACGCATATTGCTTAATAACAATGCTTAACAGAGCGAGCAGAGAGAAAAGAAATATAAAAATAAACAGATTTTTTTTTGAGTTTTTGCAGAATCTTAATATTGCATGGCATACAAAATGCCTTAGTCTATAGATTTTTCTGCAAAAAATGTGTGAGCTCAATTAATATTGGTGTACACTTTTTTTTGTATTTACACAAAAGATTTTATTACAAAAAAAGGATTGGATTATGCTGTTATTACACAATGGGCGATCAGTGATCTCATAGTGATCGACTTTGACAAGTTTCGTAAACTAGTAACAAAATGGCGGCATTATGACTTTCCAGTGGTCAGCCACTGACCCTCCACTCCATACTAATAAATGTTCAAATTGAGTAATAGTTTTATGAAACTCATTTCTACTAACGGATTCTGTAATACAACGCACAAAGCTTATTGAGGCCTGCTTTGAGCAATGAGTTTTTCCCCGAATCTTTAAGAAATCCCTAATCACATCTATTCACAAGGGTGAAATCAGGATGATGTTAAAAATTACAGGCCTATCTCTGTTCTATCAGCACTGTCAAAGATACTGGAAAAATTGTTAAACCGTAGACTCATGAAATATCTAGAGCACTTCAAAATAATATCGCACACATAATTTGGTTTTAAGTCCAGAAAAAGCAACACAGACGTCGTTAATCAACTTGTTGATTATCTGACGAAAAAAGTAGATAGAAAGCAAAAATGTCTGGGCGTCTTTCTGGATCTACCTAAGGCTTTTGACACGGTCTGTATTCCAACTTTTGTGACCAAGTTAGAACACGGCGGAATCCAGGAAAGGGCTTTAAGCATCTTTACAGACTTTCTCAATGACCGGACACAAAAGGTAAAGATTGGGGAGGTCATTAGCAATAATATAGTCGTGGTGGCCTAGTGGTTAAAACACCAACCTCTCAAGTATGAGTGCGCGGGTTCGATTCCAGGTCAGGCAAGTATCAATGTAACTTTTCTAAAGTTATATGTACTTTCTAAGTATATCTTGGACACCAATGACTGAAGGTGAAGGAAAACATCTTCAGGAAACCTGGACTTTAAGTCTGAAATCGCCAACCCGCATTGAGCAAGCGTGGTGATTATGCTCAATCCTTCTCTGTATGAGAGGAGACGTGTGCCCAGCAGTGGGACGATAAAAAGGTTGTTGATGATGATGATGATGATTAGCAATGAAGCTAGTGTTGAGTATAGTGTGCCTCAGGGTAGCTGCCTCTCTCCGAGTCTTTGTCTGCTCTATGTGAATGACCTATGCCAGCTGTCTCTCACAAACGGAAAAAAATTCAGCTATCGGACAACACAGTGTTGGTATTTCATGGAGAGAGTTGGGATGCAGCACAACAGGTTATAGAGATGGACTTACTTAAAATAATTCACTGGCTAGAAGCAAATCTGCTCACTCTAACAAAAAACAAACACAAAAACCTCATTCCTGCAATTTTTTTTCGCTAAAACGAAACCCAAAACAATAAACCTCAAAGCCCACTCATGTAATGACTCCAACGACAGTCTTCCAATTACACAAAAAAAGACAAGAAGAAGTATTTGGGTGTGTTTCTGGATGAGGGACTCAGCTGGCATCCCCACATAGAGCAAACTACCTGTCGAGTTAGGAAACTTATTTGGATGTTTAAGAGGATACGCCGAGTAGCTGACTTCAAGCTTCTCCGTGCTAGTTATCTGGCATTGGCTCAGTCAATTGCAGGGTACTCACGGGCAGGGGCATCACGGCATGGGAAGGTACTTGCAAAACCTACATGATACACCTCGAGAGAGCTCAAAGATCACTCTTGTAAGTAATGAGCTTCAACCTATACAGATCCCGCAACCAAGCATAGAAGAACTATCCCAAATGTGTATCGCACAGTCACATGTAAGACTGCATCCGCTCGACGGCAACACCTTTACCTAGCTACCTGTACCTACAGTAAAATAATCAAAACCCAAAACATCAACCCACTGACAAAAAAACAAACCAAGTTGAAGATAAACACACGGCTTCAAACTCTAGATTACCTATAGACCGAAAATTTACTTAAACAATTATAAGTGGGAAAACCCAATAGTAATGTAAGCAATACACACACAAACACGCATCATGCACCACACACCACACATCACACACCACACAAGATAATGCAATGAATTTAATATTATACGTGTTATTTATATACTGTAGCATAAAAGTATTGCCCAAAAAACGGGTGAAGACACTGACTCCTGTAACACAGGTAAGGTACTACCTAGCACGGGAGTCAGGGCTTCAAATTAAGTGTAACTCCTTTTTATGTCAATAAAAGTTTATTATTATTAATACACACATCAAAAGTGTCTAGGGATCAACATATATTTTTGCAATAACTTTTCTCCTGATTGATATTAATTAAAATTTTCTTTAAGGATTCATCAAATAAAGTGTTTTCGTTTGTCACAGTAACGATAAACCAAGTCACCTTTGCATTAATAAAGAAATTTGCCATTTTCCTAATAAAGGGATATTTGACATTTGAACCACTAACACAAAAGTTCGAAAAAAAGACTGAAATAACAGTTTTCTCTAAAATTTTATTGGGTAACATAAACAATTAATAATCCGTGTTTCTACCGCGAACACTAACAACACAAGAACATCGGTTTGGCATACTCAAAATGAGTTCATCCAAATCACGCTGTGGAATGGCCGCCCATGTTCGTTGCAACAACAAATAAAGGTCTTCTTGCGACTGGATACCCTCCATATTCGGCAGAGCTCTTCTCTGTAGCATATCCCATGCATGCTCAATCGGGTTCAAGTCTGGCGACTGAGCAGGCCAGGGCAGGACATTGATGTTAGCTGCGGCGAGAGTCTGTCTTACAACTCTTGCGGTGTGCGGTCGTGCTTTATCATGCATTAACTGAAATAAGGGACCGATTTGCACTTGTAGAGGAACGATGACGTCTGATACAATCGTCTCAGCATAAATTTGAGCGTTGAGGTTGCCTCTGATCCAAATCAACTCAGTTCTTCCGCCGATCCAAATACCCGCCCATACCATGATGGTTCCACCACTATAAGGATGGACTTCCTGGCAGGATTTTAATCGCTGTTGGCGTCCAGGGGTTCTCCAGTGTCGTATACGTCTTGTATCCGGTCTGTTACCAAAACGAGACTCATCAGAAAAGCACACGAAACGCCATTTTTCTTCTGCCCAATTTCTGTGTTCAAGAGCCCGTTGATATCGAATCCTACGATTGTGCATTGCTATAGGTGGTACCCGTAGCGGTCTTCGGGAATGAAGGTTCACTTCATGCAAGCGGTTTCTGACTGTTTGGTCGCTAATTAAGTTCCCTGAAGAGTGATGAAGCCTCACGGCTAACATCATGGCGGTTATTGTTGGAGCTCTTCGAGTTAAGATTTGAATGTATCGGTCTTGTCTCCGTGTGGTGCAGCGATACCGTCCTCCATGGCGCTCTGCCACGGTACCAGTGCTTCGGTAACGTGTCCAAAGTCGACTGATAACACTCTGACTTGTATTCAGAGCTAAAGCCACAGTACGTTGCCGGGAACCAGCTTCTATCATTCCCTGGCTCTGAGCATTTCTTCCCTGCTTAAATGACATCGCCGCTCCATAATAACGTTGGTTTTAATCAGTAGTAGGGAAACAGTAGCACTAATAATGTCTTCAATGCGTTGTATGTTTTTATAGGGAAAATATTGACAGCTGATTTTCATCTTTTACTCGAATTTGATTCACAGTTCCTGATTCAAATTATGAAATGCACCAAAAAGGATCCATATAAATTTATAAAATCATAAATTTATTACAAAGCCACATCTCAATCTCAAGAAATCCGCATAAAAATGCTTGATCCCTAGACACTTTTGATGTGTGTAATAATGGCAATATTGCAATCCATTCTTTCACCATTCCATTAATTCCAGACCGATAATTGATCGACCATTATGAATTTAACAGATTACGAACTTTTAGCACAGTGACAATGGATTATAATGGAATCGTGATGGGATTCCACTGTAACTGGTTAGACTGGAAGCCGACCCCTTACGTAATAGGGAAAAGGCTAGGCAGATTGATAGTTGAACAAATATCAACTTTATTTCAATGACTATTAAGTAATGTTCGTGAGTAACTTCTTCTTCCCCCCCAAGGCTTTCATTGCATTGTGGGGGATTTGCCATAATCCCCACGCTTGTTCGTTGGGTTGGGGATCACGTTATGTAATTTGATATTCCACAGTAGAAGCGCTGTTGCCCGCTACCCTGGTGAGAGTTCCCTTAGTCGCCTCTCTAGACACCCACGGGAGGATATGGGTTGGTACTATTCTAAGCCCGGGTTCACACGGGACGTGAGTAACTAGCACTATTGAAAAAGTTGTAGCGTAAACTTTAATGTGTAAAAATTAAAGTTGCTTTTCCGCCGAAATGTTTCGTTTCGTCTTTTATACCGTATACATCGACTGGTCCACTTGCCTGCAGTGGGCTTTCCGTCTGAAATTTATGTGTCTTCAAGACTAGATCAATGACGAACGGGGTCACGGTCAACCACTAGTTTATAACGTAAAATAAAACATATTTGTTTACATTTTTTGACAAATAAATCGCGAACGCAGGATGGTTTAGTAAACCTAATTTTAGCTTATTTTAATAATCCGGGTAGCATTTATTATGGGTTACTTAGATTGTACTGTGTACATATAATATTTCGCCCAAGGGACCGACCTTTCCTCCCAAAACGTTACGCTTGGGTTGGCCGAAAATGACGCAAATTTCCAAGAGTTTTTATAAATGACACGTGTTTGCCCGCCGCTTTGCCTGCTTTTTCGTATCTGTTTGTAGTTAGGAATATACAAAGTATATACACAAAGTTATTTTTTCTTTATACGACACCTGAATATAGTTTGTTCAGAATAAGCAACTGAATCGATTCCCATAGTTTTTAAACCATATTAATTTTTTTTTCCCAAATACATCTAAAACGTTGCAGTGTGGTTACCGAGTGCACATTCAAATCAAATCAAATCAAATCTTACTTTATTGTGGATCATAGGTTTGTACATAATATAGGTCTTAAATAATTACATGGATCAACTATGTCCCGCCCTTAGGGCATACAATAGTCATACTACAACAATACAGGACATACAGTAGTCAATAGTCATAGTGGATTATTTATTTACATATTATTTTTACATTTTTTGATATTTACTGAACACATCATGACTGAGAGGGGCTATAGTGGAGCAATGATTTGTCCAATAAGAAATCTTTTGTAGAGTAGTAGCACTTGTCTACCAACAGATCATGAAGGCCCTTTTTAAATTTTTTGATTTCCATAGTTGCTCTAATAGGCCCCGGAATACTATTGTAGATGCGCGTAGCCATACAAAAGATACTTTCATACATAAGGTGAGTTTTACTAGCAACTGTGCGCAATTTGCCCTTACGTCGTATACGCGTGTAGTAATTATACATGTCAATATTATTTTTTACAAATACGGCAGCTTCAAATATGTAAACACATGGCAATGTGAGAACTTTTGTTTTTTTAAAAAATGGCTTAAAATGACATTACATTTCAAAGTGCAAACAAAACTTGTATATTTTGTTATATACTTCTACTTCACCTACTTGAGCTTTCCAATTACAATGTCTGTTCATATAATTATATTCCTAGAAATTATATAATGGTGCCAATTTTCTTAAAGTTCAATGCATTCTTTTCTTTCCATTTAAAAATAAACGGGATAGAAGATAACATATAAGTTTAGTCCTGTCAAATTAATAACCATTCGAAACTAAACGATAACTAAACGATATAAAAACTATATAAAGGCCAAACTTTGCAAAAAAGGGGTATTATATAATCTCGGATTATTTAGAAGACAAAAAAGCTTGGACTGAGCTGCTCTCTCTGTTAAGCATTGTTATTAAGCAAAATGCGTAATTATAACGGAAATTATTGTAAACATTTTCATTTTTAATGTCTGGACTTGAAAACAGACGATGATCCCTGAGTTTGTTTCGGCTATTTCTTCTTAGAGGTAGTCAGTTAGGAAATGCCGGCTTCATCTAGTTTAAAAAAAAATGACGTGTAAAAGTGATCAGTGATCCTACTTGCTTAATAAACGATTTCATTTCATTTCAATAGACTCCATAGACAGTTAAGGCGCGAATTAAAACATGGGAACTAAAAATACCTCGATTTAAGTCAGACGCGGACTAATTCGACAGGACTAAACTAAAATTTGTCTTCTCTCTTTTTCTTAATGAAGTAGAAAGAAAAAGATACACGGAACAAAATTTAAGATTGGTTCAACAAGAGAATCAGGAACATTGTTAACTTCTACGTCATTAATCTTGTCATCAATATCTATATCATATAATGGGTAAAATTTATTGTTCCTCTAATTTTACTTCTGTTTTGACTCTAATCAATTATTTAGCCCATCATCATCATCACACTTTTTAACATCCCACTGCTGGGCACAGGTCTCCTCTCATACAGAGAAGGATTGAGCGTAATCACCACGCTTGCTCAATGCGGGTAGGCGATTTCATACTTTAAAGTCCACGTTTCCTCAAGCTGTTTTCCTTCACCTTTTAATCAGTCATTGATATCCAAGATATACTTAGAAAGTACATATAACTTAGAAAAGTTACATTGGTACTTGCCTGACCTGGAATCGAACCCGCACACTGAGAGGCTGGTGTTTTAACGACTAGGCATATGGTATGCCACTTCAGGGCAAAGGAATCATCCTTCCTCTCCCTATAAATGTAATTCCAGCCAGTTCTTACGATATGAGCTAATCATTACTCGCTGTGTTCTCGTTGGCTTGCAGTAATGGAGTCGTGTGTTTAATACTTAAAACCTAATCAGTGTTTCTTTTAGGCCAATTATCATTTGACTTTGCATTTCCCTTGGCTTTGAACACAATATTCGCCTTTCCTTATTTAAATAACGTTTGCCTGAATACTCGCTTTGGAGTTTTGGCGGGAAAGTCAAACTGAGTGTCACGCTCGTTTTTCATTGGACCTTTAAAATTATTTATAGTGTTGTTTACTAAATAAAAGTGCGTGATTTATGTGGTAAAAAGTGCATTTAGTAAATAGTTCATAAAGAACAGTGAAATATTGCAGCATAGTGGCCACATCATGACTTTACCCCAAACCTCACTCGCAAGACGGGTCACGCGGCCGTCTTTTTCGACAAGAATAATTCATAATTACGTGACATTGGCTAAATGCACAAACCGTCCGAAGCCAAAAAATAAATAAAGAAAGAAGGAGTATTCTTTCTTACGCTTACGTAAAAACACTGAGCAGTCGACTGCTTCGTTGCGTGTCACGGATTGAGTTTCCTCACGGAACAACTATTTTTACACACTGCTAACTATTGTCTACAGGTAATTGGTCCGGGTTGTTTTTGTATCTGAGTTGAAAGGTTTGTAAACGCAATAAAGATACAGGAATAATAGCTAGAATTGGGCAATGTTTTTGTGGAGGTATGAGGAGCAAGGAGTAAAGTTCACTCATCCTCCGTAGAAAAGGGAGGATCCTCCGACCAGACGGGTGTTATGTCTGGCGGGCACTTGCCCAACGGTTCATGTTGAGAAGTTGTGTGTATGCTAATTGCACGGTAAACTCTGATTGCGAGATGTAGAATTCTGGTGACGTCAGTATGATGCGTTGTTCGCTACAAGCGACCTTCACCAGGTCGTCGGTCCACCTTGTCGGGGGCCTATCCACGCTGCGTTTTCCGGTGCGTGGACGCCACTCGAGAACCCGTCAGGCATCGGTCCTTCGGGCAATGTGCCCGGCCCACTGCCACTTTAGTGTTGCAATTCTTCGGGTTATGTCGGTTACTCTCGTTCTGCTTCGGATCTCCTCATTCATGATTTGATCACGCAATGACACTCCAAACTCCCTCTCTTAATGTGTTACGTAATTAACCTGAGGTGGTGGACTATGTCGTATTACTTCTCAAACAGAGGAGACCTGTTAATATGATAAATGAGTGGTTGTACAAATACTTTACAAGTTAATCTTCAGTTAGTTTTCAGGACAATGTTTGTGTTCTTTCTCCGGAATTAGCTTATTGATACGTTATATAAGTTCATATAATTTACTTTTTTACAATACATAAATATATAAAACCCGCCACACTTTTCCCACCCACTGCAACTCCTGAAAGCCAGAATCAACAGTGGAGACCGCCAGAAAAACAATGAAGCTCGACGAGTCCCGGAGAAACGATTCAACTGTCTTGGGTCCCGCAACGAAATTAATCAGAAGAGAATAGCGGAGGAGTAAGAAAAAAGATATTTTTTCCACTTCCCTCCATAACAAGCAGGAGACAGAACAGAACTAGGCCAATCGGCACAAAGGGACATTATTGCAACTGGGAGAAGCCCAGATTGCCAAACACCACGGAATAAAATTTGATTAAGTTAATGGGTCCTAAGTAGGTATTAGCTGTTACAATTGATTCCAATAATAGGTATGGCAAAAGCGCCTGAACGCACGGAAATTGGTTCTAGTTTCTACAAGGTCCGTATAATAAAATATAAGCATAACATATAAGCAACATAAATATATAAGCTGTCATACCCTTTATGGCTGGGGCTTTTATCTAAATGAACAGACAGCTGTGCTGCTGGGGAGTTTCTTCCGCCACTTCTTCTTCCCAGCGAAAGCACTAGGAAGTGTCGATGGGTGGGCGTTTTGGGGGACTGTCTTATGTAATATTGACGTTCAAAAAGTGCTGATGGTCAGCCTAATTTGAATAAATGACTTTTGATTTTGATTTTGATCGTCTACTGCGCTGAGTGTCGCGAAATATTTGTATTGCCTACAGGTTGTTGCGGGTCTGCCTGTTCTCGTATGTGAGTTTTAATGTCTGTAAACGCACCCACGAAATAGGAGTATATCCTATAGTAGGAGATCGTTTTACAAAAAAAACGAAATCATTTTTTTTTTTAATTACATTAGTTCGGCAGTTCCTCCCGACCGACCATTCTGAGAAGAAGGGTCGAAACACACTCGAAGGTCAGTCGGCGGGATTTCTATAGGATTATTATGCAAACTTTTCCCCGTTGCGGTCCCTTGACACATACCTTAGTAATGGTCTAATGACAAGGATAACGACGGCATAGCTTTAATTAAATTATCTCATTAATATGACTCTCAGCAACTATTTGTTCTCTATCAAAGGGCTTTGTGGTATCCATTAAGGAAAGCCTTATCCTTAAATCGCCACTCTCTTGTCTAGCAACGCGTTTGGACCTTTTTGATCGCAGAAAATTAACAGTATTCGATTTTTAAACCCAGCTAGTAATTCGTAACCAGTAATATCAAATGCTACTAAAAACTTATACACAACGTTATTTTGTCTTGTTATATTTATTCCCAAATACAGAAAAATAAAATTTTCCCAAATGTAGAAATTGTTGCAGAGTGCTACGTAGCTTACGATAGATCATATACGTTCGAACTGAAACACGCACTCTCTTACACTGACTGCATCTCTCTCATAGTACGCGCCCCACGTCCATGCACAGCTATGCACACGCGCCTAGTACTATGATCTACCGTCAGCTGTGTTGTGCGCACTGCAACAATTTCTAAATGTATTTGAAGCTATTCAGTTGCTTATTCTGAGCAAACTATATTCAGGTTTAAAAATAATGTTGTATACAGGGTGCCAGGGAAACGCTTCCGAAAACGAAGACAGGTGATAAGGCTAGTGATTCTCGATACGATACCATCAAAAAATGAGGATTTTTTTTTACAATTTTACTTAAGCATTTTTCGTACACTATGCTGTGGGAACAGTTAAATGAGTTAAATGAAACCATTATTTGCGATTAAACATTTTTTTTTTCTTTACAACTCTAACAAGTAATGTATTCGTAAATAAATAATCAGCTGACAGCTGACGCTCGCGCATACACTCGAGTTCAACGACCGCGTGCGGTCACCGGACGGGCTATGCGCCGGCTAACTTAGTGCGGCGGGGCCATGTGATCGGACTATCTTCCTAAACTACTAACCTTCACTCGATCGCTTGAAGCAAATGTCTTTTCAGTTCACTTCTACCTAGTTGTGGGATATCTGCTTACGGGTTCCATTCGTGCAAGGATCGTAATGATTTTCCCCTTGAACAGGGTTACAATTTTATTTTGATCTGAACGTTCAAATTTACAAATCAGAAAAATCCAGTTTACTTTGCTTAACCTTGAGGCCCATATCGAAGGTACTTAGATACCTACAGCCGGCAGTGTGGCTGTAAGGCCATAAAAATCCTTTGTAAAGCGCCGCTAAAATAAAGAAAAATAAACATTACAGAGGCGTCAACAGTTTTAATTGATTGATCGTGAATTTAATAACAGTTTTGTATTATGTCGATAATCGCTAGTAAATGAAATAAAGCAAAAGATCGCTGACATCAGCTGTAATTGACTAAAATTTTTTCATCGCATGTGAATCAATTGAATTTGAACTTTATAATAATGTAATTAAAGTCACACGATGCGTGCTCGTTTATTGCAAGAACTGGATCCTTCATTTAGTAAGTAAACCTAATCAATTTAAAGTGAATAATTAAATTAATTGAATCTAAGAAACCAGTTAAATCTTATTTAAAAGTTAGAAAATGAAAACAGTTTGTAATAAAGCATAAGTGCAATTTCCTAACAATTAAAATCAATTGATTTCTGATCTCGTAATTATTCTTTCGTTCACGCGGGGATGTCCCAATGCGTTTGTCGACGTCCGCGCGGGCTTGTTTGACCTTCATAGTACTTCTTTAGTAAATAATTAATCAGTTCATTCCCGACTCGGTTCGTGAGCGGTTACGTTTTTAATCGATTATTTAATTATTGTTTTGTTAGTTTTAAATTTGTGTTTAGTTATTAGGTATTGTTACGTTTTTAGTGCTGTTTTATTCTTTTTAGTTATAACTTTTTGTTGTTTTAGACAATGCCTGAGGCATACGTGTACAGTGCTCGTGAATACGGCAACATGTTGATGTGTTTAGGAGAAGAATTCTAGGACCAGTGTTTCTACCGCAGCGTCTCAATGGATCAGCATATCTTAATTTTATAAATGGACATTTAAATGATATGCTAGAATGTGTCTGTGGCTGAATTTCGTCGAGCATGGTTCCAGCACGATGGAAGCATGCTCGTTACGCGTCCCGTCCGCGAGCGTCTCACTGAGCTTTTTAATGACTGCTGGATCGGAAGGCTGGGGCCGCACGCCTGGCCGTTCACCCGACTTAACGCCGTTGGACTTCTTTTTATGGGGGTATGTGAAAGAAAGAGTGTTTGATCGGGAATGTGACAGTGCTGATGAAATGCGGGGCAGAATAGTGAGTGTTTTTAATAAACTACGTGAAGAATGTGTTGAGGAATACTGATGCCTCGTGTTCACGGATCGACACAGCGACGGGCCCGGCTTTGTATTGAAATGAATGGAACTCAGTTCGAGAAAAACCTCATAAGGTCGCAAAGGATTTAGACAGGTACGTAAAATGCCTCTGTCAGCTTTTTACAATGGACTACAATTGCGATTTTGAAAGTGATGTTTGTAAATTGCGTATAAATCGGCTCTTTTCGGCGGCGGCTCTTTTAAGCGCGGGCGCGGTAGTGCGACGTCGCCTTGCGTGTCAGTGAACTCATGTTTCGTACGCTATCCAATGCTTGTTTACGAAATATGAAGTCTTGAAAATAATCAATTTAAAGCGAAAGGTTATTGGTATCCGTTTGCATTTAGGTTGTATATAATCTACGTTCTGGCTTCGGAAGCGTTCTCCTTACACCCTGTATATGTCGTGGTTAGCTGACTATGACAAAACTTAATATAATGTTCTGTGTCCCATATTTTTGTTGGGACAACCAAGTAGAATAACAAGCTCATAACTTTGTGGTTTTTCATGATATCTTTTTGAAATTTTGTACATAGATTATTTACTTAAAAATACTGGATACGCGTTTCGGGTTTCGCAAAAATAAACGATAACCAAACGATGGTATATATACCAAACGTTCGGCAGCGTTCGGGAAGCTACGATACATCTTCTCGTCGTCCAAGATACCACAGTGTCTCAAGACCAAAGTCTTTGACCAGTGTGTGTTGCCAGTGATGACTTACGGAACTGAAACGTGGTCACTCACAATGGGCCTCATACGAAGGCTCAGAGTCACACAAAGGGCAATGGAAAGAGCTATGCTCGGAGTTTCTCTGCGTGATCGAATCAGAAATGAGGAGATCCGCAGAAGAACCAAAGTCACCGACATAGCTCTGCGAGTCGCTAAACTGTAGTGGCAGTGGGCAGGGCACATTGCTCGTAGAAACGATGGCCGATGGGGCAGTAAGGTTCTGGAGTGGCGGCCACGTACTGGAAGACGCAGCGTAGGGAGGCCCCCAACAAGGTGGACCGATGACCTGGTGAAGGTCGCGGGAAGCCGATGGATGCGGGCAGCACAAGACCGGTCAGTGTGGAAAGCCTTGGGGGAGGCCTTTGTCCAGCAGTGGACATCCATAGGCTGAAGTAGAAGATATATACCAACAAATACAATACTTAATCAAGCAAATTATAAATTAAAAGTCTGTGACGTGAGTGTTTCATGGTTCAGAGAGCCCTATATAGGCTGTATGAACTGTTTTTATTGTGTTTTTTCCCTTTAAGTACGGAACCTAATTACGAAATAAAGTTGGGTGTAAAATTTGCACTTCCAACGCGTTCAGACTTTATTGTATGTACTTACTACAGGACATTTACGGGGTGTACCTAAGTAAATAAAAAAGTACCTTTATTGAAACACTGAGCAACGCACTTTGAACTAAGTAGGTACTTATAAATTATACTTGTAATGAGATGTAGCAACTTACCTATGACATTGACATTATCCGCCTTATTCATAAACGCTGCTTAAAGTTAACAAGTGATAAGCGATTCTTTCACCATACATTTTTGACCTTTTAACGTCACTTAACTTAAATCATCCTTTATGAATAAACACCACAGTGTTTAAGGGGTTTATCCATAAGCGATGATTAAAGTTAAAGCGACGTTAAAAGGTCAACAATGTATGTTTAAAGAATCGCTTATCATTCGTTAACTTTGAGCAGCTTTTATGAATAAGGGGGTATATTTAAATCTGTTTGATATTATATTACAAACTGATTGACATTTTATTTTAAAGTTGTTTGATATAATATTTAATACTGTTTGGCACTGTATTTGATTCTTCTATGAATAAATGAAATTCAGTAAATAAAATTCAGTAAACATCTAATTTACTATCTAGCAGCCCGCACTGGGCTCACGTGGATATTGTGGCCCATTAAATCTTTCTCAGACGAGGTCGTGTTTTTAACTTCTGTATTTAGTTTTAAACTTATTTTTTTTTATGTATGTTGAAACTAAAATATCTATATAAACATACTAGCTGCACCGCGCGGTTTCACCCGCGTAGATTTCGATATGTCTTTTTTAGATGCTCCACTTCTATTGGTCACAGCGTGATGTCATATAGCTTAAAAGCTTCCTTGATTAATGGGCTATCTAATGCACAAAGAATTTTTCAAATTGGACCAGTAGTTCCTGAGATTAGCGCGTTCAAACAAACAAACGAACAAACGATGAGCTTGCTCGTTTGTTCGCTTTATATAATATATAGATTTACACAAGAAAAAAAGGAAATTTATACTAATAATATTATAAAGAGGAAAGATTTCTATTTTTGTATGTAACGAATAAACTCAAAAAATACTGTACCGATTTTAATAATTATTTTTTCATTAGAAAGCTACATTATCACTGAGTAACATAGGTTAAATTTTATTTTGGATAAAATAGAGTCCCGTAAGATATTTGGGTTTTTTGAACACAAGGTGTAAAAAATCAACCAGAAAAGTTACTTTTTTTTGCGTACGCTGCCTAAACCATATAATACAGAGCAATAAAATGTTGCAATTAATTGTAGATCTTATAAATATCTACAAAAAAGTCCGGGATAGACTATACCTATCTATGTCGAGTGAGGCACAACAACCATTTTTATATTTAAAATCTTCAATTTAAAATCTTGAATTTTTTTTTGAGTATGTTTAAACGCATTCATTTCACCCATGCTATTAATCTTTATTAAATATTATTTCATCACTAAGTACAGTTTATGTAGATTATATTTGGTACGTGAATGATTAAAATTGGACTTTCGGTTTTGAAGTTATTGTGAAATTAAAATATTACGATTTGTGCTGCACGGCCCGTTGCGAAGTGAGCGTTACCAAGGGACGCAGTGCACTACCCCCAGGAATTTTTAAATTCTCTGAATCCCGCTAGGCTACCATCTCATGAAATGTCGTTAAAAGTGGCACGTCGATAATGCTTCTCAGAAATTTAAGCCCTCTCAACATCTGTAATGGCACGAGACTTCTTATAAAGGAGCTAATAGATAATTTAATTGTAGCGAAGATTATCACCGGCCCTGCAGCTGGTGAATTAGCTCATATACCAAGAATACCCATGATTCCTACTGATTTGCTTATTCCCTTCAAAAGGCTTCGATTTCCAGTAAAAATTTCTTTCGCACTAACGATAAACAAATCCGAGGGCCGAACATTCAAATTAGTAGGAATTGATTTACGAAAAGAATGTTTTATGCATGGGCAACTTTGCGTTGCCCTATCACGGGTCGGGGCTCACGATCATCAGTATATTTTGTTACCTGAAAATAATTTAACGTCAGATGTTGTTTATAGAGAAGCTCCACAATAATCGCTTTAGTTATCTATCCTAAAACAACGGGTTGCACACTTCGGGACTGGCCGAAGTGAAAACTGAATTAAAAAAAAAATACATTTAAATATATTTTTCATTAACAGCTTTAACATCCTCATAAAGACAATCTATGCAGCCCGCTGATAATGACTGCGTCGATGTCTGTGAATTGACTTGGGAATTATTTTTCTGACCGTGTCTTCCCTGGGTAGGCGTTTTGCAACAGTAACCGACATCCAGGCGGGCGGAGCTGCAGGCGACCGCTATGTAGTATAAAACAAAGTCGATTTCTCTGTCTCTATATCCCTATGTATGCTTAAATCTTTAAAACTACGCAACGGATTCAGATGCGATTTTTTAAAATTGATAGAGACATTCAAGAGGAAGGTTTATATGTATAATACATGAACCCGTGCGAAGCCGGGGCGGGTCGCTAGTTAAGAATAATCTAGCTCATTGGGCATCAAAAAAATCGTCCACATCGCTGTCAGTGGGATAAGTGCCCAAAAGGCTGGCAACATTACCCGTTGGATGGTAATGCTGATTATTTGGGCTAAAAAGAGACCAGCCCTTGGGTTACGTGAAGAGACAGCTAACCGCTTGGCGTTTAAAATTAAAGAAATAAATAAATTTAAATAAATAACGTTCTCACTTTCTCTCTCGTTCACATTTTTATCCGGGCTTTGGAGACCATTTTGAGCTAAATCTGGGTCACCATTTGGCCTCTTCGCACGCCTCTCCACTGAATCCAAAGTAGCCAGGTGGCATTTTGCAAAACCAGCCCAAATGTGGCTGCAGTACTTCACACACGATCGGATCTGTACTTTGTATAATTTGTGTAAATACGAAACACAAGATACACAAAAGATAAAACATAAACTCAACAAGTAAAACAACCCGTTCATAGGCTATTATGATTAATATCCAACCATTATTTTATGATAATTGCAAAGTATATTCTGGTACCCGAGGACCAAATTAACGTTTCACAGATTACTGACACAAAGGTCTACAAAGTTGTTCGTTTTAAATACGCCTTATTCTAAAGGAATAACTTTCAAACATTTATGTAGGGTAAGTAAATTCCGTTTGATATTCCACTTCCAAAGTTTGGAAATGATTTACATGTACCTACCTAAAGTGAAGTAATTAATAAATACTTTAGTGACTCGCCGCTCTGATTTTGATTTTGTCAGCGTGCGTTGCGTAGCGTTGTAAGGAGGCGCGGGTTCAATCCCCGCGCAGTGCAAATATTTGTATGCATGAATATGAATGTTTGCACTGGTCTGGTTGTGAAAGATAATATTTGGTCTTTTAATGATTAAAATTGGACGTTTGGTTTTGAAGTTATGGGGAGCTTAAAATATATGTATTACGATTTCTACTGCACGGCCCGTTGCGAAGTGAGCGTCACCAAGGTGAGGGTGCGCGTGCGGGAGGGCTAGTTTAGATCTATGGGTATGGTTCCCGCGCGGAAATTTACCCTTCCAACATGTGTAATGGCACGAGACTTCTTATGAAGGAGCTAAAATATAATTTGATAGTAGTGAAGATTATCACCGGCCCTGCAGCAGTGAATTAGCTCATATACCAAGAATACCCATGATTCCTACTGTTTTGCCTATACCCTTCAAAAGGCTCCAATTTCCAGTAAAATTTCTTTTACACTAACGATAAACAAAACCCATGGCCAAACATTCAAATTAGTAGAAATTTATTTAAGAAAATAATGTTTTACGCACGGGCAACTTTACATTGCCCTATTACGGATCGGGGCTCCCGATCATCAGTATATTTTCTTACTTGAAAATAACTTAACGCCAAATGTTGTTTAGAGAGAAGTTCTACAATAATCGCTTTAGTTATCTGTCCTAAAACAACGGATTGCACTCCGGGGCTGGCAGAAGTGAAAACTTAACACTTAGTGCAGCCTGCAAATAATGACTGCGTCGTCGATGTTAGTGTCGGTGTCTGTGAATTGATTTGGGAATCATTTTGCTGACCGTGTTTTTCCTAGGTAGGCATTTTGCAGCGGTAACCGACATCCACGCGGGCGGAGCTGCGGGCAACCGCTATGTAGTATAATTAAAACTACGCAACGGATTGATACGATTTTTTTTTAACAGACAGAGTGATTCAAGAGGAAGGGTTAATAGTATAATAGATGCAAACGTGCGAAGCCGGGGCGAATCGCTAGTGTGCATAAAAAAAATTATCATGAATGTACCGAGAAAGCACAGTCATTATAGTAATCTCCTGAAATTTGTTTCTGTACCCTAACTTATAAATAGAACGAGTTGCGTTTTAGAAAATTGTACAGCCGCGGTATTCCGGTCTGTTCATCATGAAGTTAAATTATACTTATCCAACTTTGGCTTCCGGATTTACTGCCAAATAAATGGCCAATGGCATTGATATATTAAAACAATAATTACATTATCATGCCAGTTCTCGAACGTAAAACAACGCAAAACAAATATTGTAAAAACTTCAAAGACCCTGCAACTCTCATGATTGGTTAAATGATTTACGAACAGCCAATTGAATTAATTGCTTTAAATTGTGGCTTAAGATGCTTACATAAAGAAACAGGTTTCTGGGACAGAAAAATCTGTGAGGGTCAGTACCGACCGATACAGGTATAATATCTACTTGTTTACTTATGCGCTCACTTATAAAGAAACAGGTTTAAAAGGGGTTCGTTTCTTTATGCAAGTTGACCCTGCACCGGTCGGTACTGACCCGCACAGATTTGTCTGTCCCGGAAACCTGTTTCTTTATGTAAGCACACTTATCGATAATTTTAGTTCAAGAATGTTGTTCAGTTGTCATAATTGAAAGGGTTGTTATTGTAAATGGTCCAAATACCTACGTTGAGGTTATTCCACTAGAAACAATTCTGAAGTAACCCGGAGTCTGGAGTTATGAGCTAGTTATCAGTAGATTTTGTAAATGGAAAACTAACCTCAAAAATTTATTTCATTGCGTAATAATTTTAATTAGACTTTAATGAATTTTGAAGTACCCTTCCTTTTCAGCAGCTTTTTATTCCGATTATTTTGTAAGTAACACTTTTAACCCAAAGTCAACCCCGCTTGTTCCAGCCCGGCGGAGGCGCCATGGCAAGACATTTGCTACCCACGTAACATTTCCGGTTTTCGTAAGACGTGCCCGTACCAGCGTAGGCGACCCTCCTGATTTTTATCTGCTATGTCACGGACACGAAGACTGCCACGGATGCGGGAGTTCCTGATGCGGTCTTTCAGCGTAACTCCACGCATCCACCGCAACATATTCATCTCCGCACACGCGGCTCTTGCATGTGTCGCCTAAGCACAGGCCACGCCTCACTGCCATGCAGAAGAATAGGTCTAATGATGGTCTCATAGACCTGCCTCTTAAGCTTAAGCGGCATTATGGAGTCACAAATGACACCTATTAAACAGTGATGCAATCGTAGATGGTAAAGCGCGCTAGTTTATATTTTACAATATTATTTTTTGTTTATGCGAAACATGCGTCCAGTATTTTTAAGTAAATAATCCATGTAAAAAATTTCAAAAAGATACATATAATGCAAAACCACAAAGTTATGAGCTTGTTATCCTACTTGGTTGTCCCAACAAAAATATGGTCAAAGCTCTGATCGGGCGGGCGAACGCGGGGTGATGACCTCTGGCGTTAGCTGTGGCGCACCCGCAAATACTATAATCTACCGTAAATGCTCGGTAACGACTCTACAACAATTTCTTAACGTATTTGGTTAAAAATATAAAATGGTAAAAAATTATTGGAATCGATTTAGTTGCTTGTTTTGAACAAACTATATTCAGGTTACGTATAAATAAAAAATAACGTTGACGTGGCGTAACGTAACCTACGTAAATAGAATGTACTGTATCAACCCGTTGTAGAGCTCAGACGCGACAGTGTGTATACAGATTGTTAATATGTATGTAAATGAACGGAATTTCTGTAATGTAGTTTTTTTAAGGTTCTGAACCCAAAGCTAAGGGGACCCTACTATTATGCCTCCGCTCCAGACACACACATCCGTATGTCTGTCCACAGTCCATCAGACAGTGGCGCCAGTTCTTTAGTGCATCTTTTTCTTTATATAAAGGACAGAACATAATAATTATATTAGTTTATACCTAACAAATAATCCGCGCTTGACGTAAATCGATGTATTTTTAGTCGCCATGTTTATAATCGCGTCTAAACTGTCTATCGAGTATCTTATTTTGACAGGATTAAACTAAAATGTTATCTTCTATCCTATTCTTAATGAAATAGAAAGAAAAAGATGCACTTAAATTAGTTTAGTTTGTGGAGAAGGGAATCGACGCCAAATTCTTATTAACCGCACAGTTGAAATTTTCACAGATGATGTATTCCTGTTACTACACGACATGTTCTGTGGCGTAGCGGTAGCGAACGCGGCCGTTGCGCAAAGAGGCGCGTGTTTGAACCCCGTGCTGTGCAAATATTTGTATGCATGAATATGAATATTTATACTGGTCTGGTCGTGCCTCGGAAAGCACGCTCAGCCATTGGTCCCGGTTGCCATACGAACATCTAATGGCAGTCGTTACGGGTTGTTGGAGCTCTCAAAAGTCCAACAATTGGTCTAATTGCAATGTTTCGATATTGTTTTCGGGTTGTGGAGGTCAGACGGCAGTCGCTTCACGGAAAATATCGAAGTTTAGCCAAAATCAGTAGTTAGACTGGTAAAGCGGACCCCAGACTCCAAAGCTGAAAAAGATTCGGATGCGACTGGGATTAAGGCGCTCCGGAGCTCCCATACAACTAACGTGACTTTTTCTTTTAGCGTTTTTGCTCGTTATTAATAATGGCAACAGAAAAACGGTTCAAATATTCACATAATATTTAAAAAGGCAGTAACAACATATCGAGTAGCAATCCTCTATTTTTGCCTTGTTAAGTAAACTGTATCTTAATAAAACACGCGACCCGTAGATACAATATTAGTTTATGCAAAGGATTCGAGGAAAGTTGTGAGTAGAATACAATATGTAAGGAAAACCCCGTCCAACCCTTAAGGATAATAAAGGTAAGGTAAACACATGACCAACTAAAATATGAAATTTTACATAATCATAATAACAAAGTAACGAATTTTGAAATAATCAATTTTTTCCGTGTATTAATTCCAACTTCCCCAAAATATGTTTTTTTTTTAAGTGATAGCACCATTTTTGACGGTATTATTATGAGTGATGCAACCGCGTGCGTCGTGCCCTGCCCCCTCGCCCTCGCATGTATTAAATTCAGGGATTTCTTTACATATTGTATAGACATAGTAACCCTAGATAGCCACCGCGCTCATAAATAATAAAATTTGTTGAAGGAAAATGATGTATAGAAAACTGACCAATTGAGAGTCAGGCTCACGCGTCAAGGATAATTTACCACATTATGCATAAAAATCATGTCTGTTGTATGGGAATTGCCTTACATATTTACTTTATTTTAATTATCTACTTTTTTGAAGTTAATATACAACATTTTTTTACATTATAAACTAACGCCTCACCAACGCCTAGTGGTAATCAGTGAAGTAATCGTTGATGGTACAGCGTACTAGTTTATTAAGATTCATTTTATTTTAGCTTTGAAGCATTTAAATAAAATTTGATGGGAAGACGAGATATGAAAGACGAGGCGAAACGCCTCGTTCCGATCGTAATGGTATCAACAACATAAGGATGGATACTCGCCGTGCGACGAATATTCTGTGAAAACACAAAAAAAAAAACTGATTGCAGTGTTTGTTGAAGATAGCAGTTTACGGAAGCTAAACTTCTCTCTAAGACCATACGTACAAGATATTAGAGCTATTGTTATACCTTTATAGTCACTATTTGCCTCTCGGGCATGATCTGCAGTGGGTATATGGAAAGCTTTAAATCGATCGTATCCAAGTAGCCCGCTGGATATGCACTTTATCGAAGTGGGCGATTGTTGACCGGTCGAATACTAAGTACACTACAGACTAATCAAAACTGTTAGATTTGAATCCTGCGAATTGAGGAGTTATTATAAATCCAGCTGGAGGATCCGAAGGACGAGAAACGACACACTTTTCTTACCAAGCAAAATCTTGAACTTTTTGCACGGAAAAAGAACTCCTTGATTCCGTGTATTCGTAAGCGTATTGGGCAGTCATATTTGACCGCCAAAAATACAAACCACTAACAAAACTTTTACATTTATATCCGGCCACAGTAATTGTATCACGTCACCATTATTTTTGGTGACTAGCCCGTGGGCTAGCCAGCACTCAAGGCATTTTAGCCAGCGGGGCATGCCCCGCTTGCTAAAATGCCCTGAGTGCTGGTTCACCTGCAGCCTGGATCGTTAAATAAATACCACTGATTCCGCAACCGACGCTGCCACCTAGATAAATAATAATAATAATAAGCCTTTATTAAGCCATGAATTTCTCAGTTCATAATAATAATTTAAGTATTTCGCAAAAGAAAAACAATAAAAATAATAGTAAATATATAAATTTAGATTTCATGACGATTCATGGCCCCTTTCGGTATAGGCCTCCTCCAAATGCCTCCATTTATTTCTATCTTTTGCCAATTTCTCCCTGCAGTCTTTACTATGTCATCGCTCCAACGGTTTCTAGGGCGGCCTTTGGGTCTTTTTCCTCCTGGCCCTTGCCATGATGTCGCAATTTTTGACCATCTGTTGTCGGGCAATCGTGCCAGATGTCCTGCCCATCTCCATTTTAAACTTAGCGCGTGTTTTACTGCGTCGATACATTGTGTTGTATTACGTATGACCGAGCTTTTTTGTTTGTCCATGAGTTTGAGGCCTAATATATTTCTTTCCATTGCTCGCTGGCAAGAACGTAATTTTGTAATAAAATTTTTGTTGAAAGTCCATGTTTGGGCACCGTACGTAAGACAAGGTAGCAGACACGAATCCATAACTTTCTTCTTAAGTTTTAGTGGTAGTTTCGATTTTAGTATTTCTTTGTGACACCAGTATTTTTTCCATGTTGTGCTTATTCTGTGTTCTAATTCGTCTATATGCCTTGTGCTTTTTAATGATATTTGTTTTCCTAAGTAGGTATAGTTTTCAGCATATTCCAATAGGGTGCCATTTATCTTTATGGGATTTTTTGTACTGTTGGTAGCTACTTTCGTTTTGGATGTATTGAGTTCTAGGCCAATTTCATTGCTTACTTTGTTTAGTTCCCCCAACATATTTTCCAGCTGTTTAGAGTTATTTGCAAATATTACTAAGTCATCTGCAAATTTAAGGTTGCAAATTTTCTGTCCCATTTTAGTTCTTTCATAATACTTTGCAAGACTGCAATAAAAATTCTTGGTGACAAAGGGTCTCCTTGCTTCACGCCTCTGTGTATGTCGAATTCTGGTCCCAGTCTGTCTAATTTAATTCTGCTTGAGCTTTTCCTGTAAATATCTTGAATTATTTTAATATATGGCTGTGGTATTTCTTGATCGTATAATGCCTTCCAAATACTTTCGTGTGATATCGAGTCAAATGCTTTCGCATAGTCGACGTAGCCTATGTATATAGGTCGTTTAAACTCAAGGTGTTTCTCTACTATTTGTTCTAGGGTATGCATGTGATCGGTTGTAGAGAACCCTTGTCGAAAACCTGCCTGCTCTACCGGTTGGTTTCTTTCTATAAATGGTTTTATTCTTTTTTCTAGGCACATTGCAAACAATTTGTAGACTGTTGAGAGCAGGCTGATTGGCCGGTAGTTATTGATATCAGCAGAGTCTCCTTTCTTGTATAGCAGAATAATGTGTGACTTTGCACAGTTTCTAGGTATTTCCTGTTGTTCCAGTATTTTGTTGAATAAAGTCTGAAGAGGTTTAATCAGTAAGTATTTTCCTATTTTTAAGGCTTCGTTGGTGATGTTGTCCTCTCCTGGGCTTTTCTCTGTCTTCAAAAGTTGTATTTTTTCTAAAATTTCTTCTTCTCTAAACGGTGTGACCATGGCATCGCTGTTCACAAATATGACATCATCATTTTTGGTTACTAAAGGAGTATTATTTTTTGCATTGTAGAGTTCTTTGTAGAATTTTGATGCGATGTTAACTAGTTCCTCTCTTGTTTTCGGTTTGCATGTTCCTTTATCTGATTTAAGTGTCGGAATCCAGCTTTTTTCTAAATTTAATTGTTTATAGGCTCTCTTTTGACTTCCATTACTGGTCAAATGTTTTTCTAATATTTTTATACGATAATTTTCGTAATCTTCCTTTATCCGTTTATTTGTGGTTTTGTAGAGCATTGAAAGTTCTTCTTTTTCCTTTTTGTTTTTTGATGGTTTGTGTAATAAAGTTGTTCGTTTCTGTATGAGGTCCTTTGTTTCTTCCGATAGTATTTCTTTTTTTGTTATTCCTGGGTCTAGAGCAGAAAGACTTTCTTTTATAGATGCCTCTATTTTTGAATAATAGGACTCAATATTGTCATCTTTTTCCCAATGTTTTTGTTCCAACTTTGACCCTAAGGCAGCAATGTACAGCTTTTGATTTTTTTCGTCAGCGAGATTTTTAAGGACCTTAGAAAAGGTTGCTCTGCTTTTCTTTTGTTTGCTTAGTTTTATAGTTCCCCTTATAAGTCTGTGGTCACTTGGGAAGGAGATCTTATTTAGAACTTCCATATTTGTAAAGAGCTTTGGATCGTCGCTCAGGATATAGTCGATTTGATTTTTGTAATTTTTTGGAGATATCCAGGTCCTCAGATGAGCTGTTTTTTTCTTAAATATTGTGTTAATTATTGTGAGTTTGTTTTGTAGGGCATATTGTATTAGTTTAGTTCCTCTTTCATTTCTTCTACCATAACAGTACGGTCCCATGATCATATTTTCTTCTTCTGGTTTCCTGTGTCCTATTTTCGCGTTCATATCGCCCATTATTATTAGTTTTCCTTGTGCGAGGCTTCGGGCATACTCTATTTGATCGTAGAATGTGTCTATTTCCTTTTCTGTTGCTTCAATAGTAGGAGCATAAACTTGAATAATTGAGATTTTTATTGCCACCTAGATACTGTACTCAAACAAGAAAAAGGACATTAAAGGTCATAGCACATTTAAAAGACTCTGCTCCAACACCGCCCTAAATTAAGATGACTGCTCCTAGTCCACGCAGAGACAGATAGAAGGCACCCAGCAGTCCACGCGGCCACAGCTAGCAGGCACCTAGCAGTCCACGCGGCCACGGCTAGCAGACGGCCAGCTATCCACACGTCGACCGCTCTCGCTTTTCACGATAGATATACCTAATCCGCGATCGGTTTCCATTAAAGCAACTCATATTTTTTACTACCTATGCCCCGATTCACAACGCACGAACTAGCAATTATTTCTATTGTACGAGTACTTGTGGATGAAGAGAGAATCGCTAGAAATAACAGACAAATATTTTGGGTGCATAAAATGCTGAAGGCTACTGACTGAGAGGCGACGGAGAGGTGACTGCTAGCATTGTGTGCGCGGACACCGCACCGACCGCTCGTTTACAACGTGCGGCCAGCGAGGCGTCAACTAGCGAGCTGTCTGACGGCGGTAAGCTCGCTGAAAGCGAGCTGTCTGCTAGTTTATGATAATAATGTAAAATATATCCAAAGAGAAATATTTAAAGCCCGTATTTAAATGATATTCTTTTTTCCGGGTGTGAGCAGAGTTGTGTAAATGACGTTAACTTTTTTTTATAAACATGTTCAAATTGTTAATATTCTATTAAATATCATGTTAAGCTGATAATTATTACGGTAAGCTTAAATTAAAATATGATTTAAAGAATCTGGACTATCTGGGACGTTGAAATTGGGATTAAGTTTATGAATTACAGTTAGTTGCGTCATAATTCTTGCAACACTCTTCCGCTAAGGCTCCTCGTAAGTTATCGACATGAAATCAGACACGGCTTGGAACCTGTAAGTTATCGACGTGAAATCTTATCAGACACGGCTTGGAACCTGTATATAATGTCTATCCTTTAACTCAGTATCTCGTGGAGGCCCAGTGATAAAAACACCAGCCTCTCAAGTATCACTCATACTTGAGAGGCTGGTGTGGATTCAATTCCAGGTCAGGCAAGTAGCAATGTAACTTTTCTAAGTTATATATACTTTCTAAGCGTATTTTGGACACCAATGACTGATTAAAAGATGAAGGAAAACATTTTGAGGAAACCTGGACTTTAAGGCTGAAATCGCCAACCCGCACTGAGCAAGCATGGTGATTACGCTCAATCCTTCTCTGTATGAGAGGAGACCTGTGCCCAGCAGTGAGACGATAAAAAAGTTGAAGATGATGATGACTCGTAACTCAAAGCATTTATTACAAAAAACAATTGGTTTAGTAACATTGGCTTATTTATTAAAGCATTGAATTTCACTCCTCTTTTTACTCCTTCGCCTTTAGTGTGTTTTGGAGAAATAACTTCACTTTAATATCGAAATGAGTCTATCAATCGACGGATAGTTCTGTCGGTAGATCATGAGACTCTTAATCTCAGGGTCATAGGTTTGGGCCCCACGTTGGGCGCCATGTTATGGTGACAACTGAAATCAGGAATGCACAAATTTTAACATTTAACTTATGTAACAATCACATACTTACATAAATTCTAACGCTAATCTAACTGAAGCCTAATCCTACATCCTATTATTACTAAAGCCCTACTTACATACGTACTTACGTAATAATAGGAATTAAGCCAGGAGAGTTTTCGTCATGGTGAGTGAGATAGGGAGGTCAAGAAACCCTTCCAATTCTCAATGGCCAGCCGGCTAGAGCGGTTCTTATCCCCGTCTGGTGGATAATGAGTGTTGATCACCAGAAATAATGAATAAAGGTTACATACGGTCAGTACACGGACCCTTGCCAGAACTCCTCCAATAATAAAATAAAAAGGGCGTGACGGTAGGCTGGAACAATGAAAACCATTGATGTGAGATTGCTCCACGAGGTTTATTGGGAAAGTTCTTGCTTTTGAATTTATAAATAACTCATCCATTTATTGTTGAAATGTTTTCACACACAAATATCACTTAATAACGTTGAATCGTTTTTTCTCGAACAAAATATAATTTATTTTATTAAAATATTGACATTGTATTATAACTAATAAATTAAATATCATTTAATTTAATAAACAGAGTATATTTCTTGACATAAGAGAAGCACACATCTTTTTTTATTAAAAAAGAACTACCAGTCATTTATCTCAGATTTTAATTAAATTGACGTATAGAAGACGACCAGGATTAATAATCACAGGTAATAAAACCCTCTTAATCTTGGACGACTTCCATTATGTCCGGTACAATTGCATTATATTTACTGTACAGTAATGCGTTCGTGAGCATATCAGCAGTCATATGTTCACTAGGCATATACCTCAGCTCAATGACATTATTATCAATAGCCTTCCTAATATAGTGCCACATCCACATGTTTAGACCGTTTATGAAACACAGGATTCGTAGCAAACTTTGCAGCAGACTGGTTATCACTATACAGAGTTACAGTCTTACATCTGCCTTTCAATTCACCAAGAATCGCACAAATGTATACCGCCTCTTTAGCAGCTTCAGACAAAGCTATATACTCCGCCTCGGTAGACGAAAGTGCGATACAAGATTGTTTGTAACAACCCCAGCAAATAACATTTCTGCCTAACTTAAATATATATCCCCTGTAAGATTTACCATCAGTCCCGTTAGCCCAATCAGCGTCAGTAAATCCGTAGACACGAAATTTATCATTTACATCACTTTTTCTGTACACAAGACTTTAATTCATCGTGCCCTTCAAGTAACGTAATACACGTTTTGCCGCTGTAAAATGTTCCGCTATATAGCGGCTATTATACTGGCTTAGAAAACTTGCTGCAAATGAAATGTCTAGTCTAGTGGTTACAGATAAGTACATCAGGTAACCTATCAACTCCTAATATGGCAGACTACTATCGCGCGTAATATTATCAGAAAACTTCAGACCTACGTCTAAGGGCGTTTTAGACACTTTACAGTCACTCATACCGAATCGTTCGAGCATCTTTTCGGTAGGTATAGTTTTTCTGACTCAGCTTCAACTCTCTACTAGTACGATCTATCTTAATACCTAATATGTGTTTTACCTCACCCAGGTCGTTTATCGTGAAGTACGATTTCAGTGACATTTTCAGCTTATTTGCAAGGATGTCACAATCATAAAAAACGATAAAATAGTCAACATAAAGCGCAATAAAAATGCTACGCTTCCCTACCCGGCGACTGAAGATACAGCTTTCGTGCTTGCTTTGCGTGAAGTTTTCTGCAACTACAACTTGCTTTACCTTGTCATACCAGACACAAGAAGACAGCTTTAAACCGTAGACTACTTTCTTCACCTATGCTCTTCGTTTGTTTTAATGAACTCTTCTGGCTGAGCCATATAAATTTCTTCACTCAAGTTACCATTCAGGAAGGCAGTTTTAACGTCCAGATAATTAATCTTCAGATCCAGCTCGACTGCAAGAGATAACATCATTCTTAACAAGCTATGTCGTATAACTGAAGAGTAAGTTTCCATATAGGCAATTCCTAATATCTGCGTAAAACCCTTCGCAACCAATTGGGCTCTATAACATGCCATTTTTCCATTAGCATCGCGTTTAATTTTGAATAGCCACCTATTCTTGACAATATTCTGGTCAGCCGGTCTATCAACAAGCTCCCAAGCCTCATGCTAATTAAATGAATCGATCTCATCCTGCATAGGTTATCTCCACGGCTTGTTATCTATCATTCGATTGTAAAGCTATGTTTTACAGTTGTTTGCTCGCAAACTTTGACTTCTAGGACGGACATTATTTTTGGCAATCTTGTTCGCAAATTATAGGCTGGTCCGTCAATAATAGGTTCCTGTAAATCACCGTCTGCATCGGTTGACAAGTAAACCTCAAACCAAACATCTTCATTTGGCTGCGTTGGCATCTCCGCCTCAAGCTCAACTTCGGGTTTGTCTTCTTGATGACTTTCAACGGTATCTCCGTTGTCATTTGTAGGGAAGAACATCTCTACCGTCCGTTTGCAAGTGACCCTTGGAAATATTTTTTCATTAAAGACAACATCATGACTTCGAAAAAATTCCTTTTTCGTTAATTCATACAACCTATATCCGTTGCTTTCATAGCCAAGAAAAATACAACGCTTGCTTTTTGGTTTTTACTTTTCACCTTATCAATGTAAGCATAAGCTTCACAGCCAAACACACGTAAGTGTTTTAGACTAACCTTTTTACTGGTCCTTTTTCGTTAGGTGTTTTCCCTGAAAGTCTCTTTGAAGGTGAAACATTAATTAAATAACCTGCAGTAGCAGCAGCTTCTGCCCAAAATCCATGGTCAAAGTTTTTTTAAACGATTATAAAGTAGTGCTTGACCGCAATCCCGCCTGATGGTAAGCAGTGATGCAATCGTTGATGGTAAAGCGCTCTAGTTTATTTAGTCTATTCACTAAAAAACCTTAGTGAATTGGAAGGAAGACGGCAGTTGAGCGAGGTGATGCAATGTTAAACCCAACAACACCACCAACGATGCTGCGCCAAAGGGAGATTGATCTGAAGACCCTCCACGACCAAACTCCCAACACAACAACATTTGGCGCATCGTACCCGGCACACATCGCAACACAACTGCTCAGACCCGTCCACCATACGGCTTCACCAGACATCACATTCACATCACACTGTAACTATTTCTAAATGTATTTGGGATAAAATATAACATGGTGTAAAAATGATTGGAATCGGTTCAGTTGCTTAATCTGAACAAACTATAATCAGGTTTCGTATAAAGAAAAAATAACGTGGTACCTATACTAATATATAAAGCTGAAGAGTTTGTTTGAACGCGCTAATCTTATGAACTACTGGTCCGATTTGAAAAATTCTTTTTGGGTTGGATAGGCCATTAATCCAGGAAGGCTTTAGGCTATATAACATCACGCTCCGACCAATAGGAGCGGAGCATAACTAACTCCACGCGAACGAAGTCGCTGGCGGTCGCTAGTATTAAATAAAGCGCGGAAAGTTGAAATATGAGTAATTTTTCGGACGTAGTCGCGAGCAGAGATTAGTATTATACACAGCCCACTTCATAAATCCAATTACTATACAATAGTAAAAAATATGAATAAGTTAAACATAAAAAATATTAGGTATTAATTTTGGAGTCTCCATTCTGTATGCCTTGGAACACCAGACTACTCTCACATATAGGGTGTTTAAATTTAAGCTATGTGTCATAAGATAACAATTTATCATAGAATTTTCAAAAGCCGATTTATTTTTAATTTTGCTTTTTGCTAATGTTTAGTACGATTTGACGGCTAAAATTACACAGTATATAGTATTACACAGTGTAAAGTTTGTATTTGTACATACAGTTGAGTATAATATACTATCTGGAGAGGTTCGAAAGCATCATAAAATATCGTGAGGCTAATTGATGTCTGTTAATATTCTACATAGGTACAGGAACGGTGCTTAAACACCAATATCTTGGTAAAATTAGATTCGAGTTTAAACTGGCGTTAAAATCATAATAAAGTTGGTACCTACCTACTTAGTTTTCTACTATTAGGTAATACGATACCCCTTGATTAGTATCTGGTTAGACTGAAGTTCCATTTTCAAAAATAACTGTTCTTTAAAAAAAAATCAGTAAAGTCTGTGTTTTGTATTTGAATATTCTATTTTTAAATAAAGACTTTTTAATTTTTATTCTTTTAGGTAATAAACAAAAATTATTTTAAAAAATCTCTTGCCCTTGAGGTAGGTAACTAGGTATTTTTAAGGAAAAAAAGTGAAAAAATTTTCCTCCTCAGGCGGATTTTGAAAGCATTCCCTTTATTCTCCTCATTTAATATTTTTCACAAAACTGTTTGACTTATTTGATTTAGATGTTTAACTTATAAATTGTGATTTAATATTCTGAAAAGGTTTTTAAGAACCGAACAATGTGGAAACCCGACAACTTAATTACTTTAAGGTAAAAAACAGACTTAACCCTGCCATGCCCTCCTTAGAAATCGGCGCGAACTGAGGAACTCAATATAACTCAGTCGCAAACCTGCAGCCGACAGATTATAAAACTTATTTGATAACACCAACACATTTTAATTAACTTACCGACTGCTGCTAAGAAGCTCACCTAAATTACTATAATTTTGAAGCATATTTCTAATCCATTGCTCATTAGGTTCGAAAAATGTGTCTACTCAACAATGTAAAAGACTCAATGAATGTTGTTCAACTTAACAGCCTCCTCAGGTATTGGTCAAAGCTCATGGCTATTAAGCCTTTGGCTGTTACGACTCGATGCACAACATTCATCATCATCATCAACCTTTTTATCGTCCCACTGCTGGGCACAGGTCTCCTCTCATACTGAGAAGGATTGAACGTAATCACTACGCTTGCTCAATGCGGGTTGGCGATTTCAGAAAGTCCAGGTTTCCTCAAATGTTTTCCTTCACCTTCAGTCATTGGTGTCCAAGATATGCTTAGAAAGTACATATATAGGTTCTTAATAAACTAGCGCGCTTTACCATCAACGATCGCATCTCTGCTTACCATCAGGCGGGATTGCGGTCAAGCGCTGGTTTATAATTCATAAAAAAAAAACTTTACAAAAGTTGCATTGGTACTTACCTGACCTGGAATCGAACCCGCGCACTCATAATTGAGAGGCTGGTGTTTTAACCACTAGTCTACCACGACTTACCACATCACCGAGCACAACATTAGCGAGTTTAAATCGGTATTGAAAAACTTGCTAACCATAATTATATCGCCAAGTCAAGATAGTAATTTTTTTTAAACATTCTCCCACACTAAGAACTTCTCCTGTAACGTGGGTGCGTTTACAAACATATAAACTCACATACACAAATCAGCAGACTCGGAGCAACTACTTGCAGGTCATACGAATATTGGTACTAACTGGTAACCACTGCGCTAACTATGCTGTCTAAAGTTGATATTTTTACCTTTCTCAGCTTTCACTAATGTTCTCATAATATGGAACAGTTATGTCAACAATCGCTCTAATCGATTTATTGGCAACAATATTCCAGTCAGTGATAATGGGTCGATCCCTGTACAATGTGATATTTCCATTTTGAAGAACTGGGTCAGGCAAATACCTGAAATACAGCACCATCGGTTAAACAAGGTTATATTTCAGAGCAACTTGTTGATGGATTATGGCTACAAGGCTGTGTCTATGCAAGTACTCTCCATTAGCTAGACGAGAGCACTCGGAGATAATATGGCTGATTGCTTCCTCCGGTCGGTGGCATACTTGACAGATGTAAACCGTGCCGCCTTACACAATAGGTCTCCGGAAATTGTTCGTCATTTATTATTAGGACACACACATATGTACACGATATGATTTGATTTGTTTTACTAATAAGAATTGGGTAACTTATCTTGTCATTGAAGTACAATGAACGAGACACAATAAAAGTTTTATTACGATTAAGTCTAGGGTTGTTAAGTGTCCTGCAGGGTGATTCAGTAACCATGTCTAATTAAGCGAGTAATTTAATGAGCCATCATACGGAAGAGCGCTGATGTCTGAGATACAGATATTCTTTATCTAGTTCAGACACAGATGCTTTCCGTAAAAAATAAGAAAATTTGAATGTGTCCTATTGTTTAATACGGCAGCCCAGGGGTTAACGCTCTTGTTACTAGGTACAAATGTAAACCCCGCTCTGAGCTATCGGTATTAGCCTTGCAATGCCCCAATGCGTCGCAAGTCTACCCCTTACAAAATATGTCAACCTACAAGGTTTTATAACAATTCTGAGGACTTACCCGTTGTTGCTCGTTCCAGCTGCTGGCAATGTATTACGTGTTATGTGGTGAGTTCTGTGTTATATTGTGTGTACTATAATATATTAATAGATACTTGATCGTGTGAATTCCAAAACGCCGCGCCCAATTGCATGCGTTGTTTATCTTCAAAACTACCGGTCTAGTTTTGAGAATCCGCTGGATAAAACTAGGTACCCACTAAGCGCCCTATGCACTCAATTTCAATCACTTATATATAGAAATATTCCCGATGATAAATTCTTACAATGTGTTTGTAAAAATTCGTAAGAACTCACTTTTGTCCGCACTGAGATTTCTTGTCGAATCATCAGTCAAAGACATTGACGTTTTGTTTTTAATAGTGATGTGGGGTATATAAATTGTGGTCCCGGAATTTAGTATTCTAATTCTAAAGTTCTAAACAATCTCCCTCCCCTAGATGAACAGTTTCATCTCGTCTCCCTCAATTACATGGTGGAAGGAACAGGGTTGCTACCATCATCATCATCGTCTCAGCGTATAATCCCGGTTGCAACCGCAGCTTTCGCGTTGGAGCCCGGGGTCCGCTTTCCAACAATGACTCCTCCATTTCGCACGATCTTTGGCATCCCGTGGTGTGAAATTGTTGGCATGCATGTCATTCTTACAACGTCAAGCCAGCACTTCTTTGGTTTACCTCGCTTGTTCCGGCCCGGCGGAGGCACCATAGCAAGACATTTGTTACCCACGTTATATTCGGTTTTTGTAAGACGTGACCGTACCAGCGTAGGCGACCCTCTTGCAGTTTGTCTGCTATTTCGAAGACTGACGAACACTGTTACGGATGCGGGAGTTCCTGATGCGATATTTCCGCGTAACTCCACACATCCACCGCAGCATATTCATTTACGTGACACGCAGCTCCTGCTTGTGTCGCTCAAGCCCAGGCCACGCTTCCATACAGAAGAACATGTCTAATGATGGTCTTATAGACCTGTCCCTTAAGCCTAACCGGCATTTTGCCCAAGTTGCGGAAATGCGTGCCTTAACATCGCATTCAATGTCGCTGGACGCGTGGAGTATAGACCCTAAGTACTTAAACTGCTCTGTGCACTCGACCATGTCTCCGCTTATGCACACAGACATAAGGTCTGTCGTGTTGCTGGCCATGTACACCGTCTTCGCCACATTGAGTTTAAGACCGCCGTTCTTAAGCGAGTTCTTCCACACATGCACCCGCCGCACCAACAGTTCCCTTTCCGCGTCTGCCAGAGAGATATCATCAGCATACATGAGCAGCCAGGGAGGTTGCTAATGTGAATTCTTTATGCTGTCTGATACGACGTCCGATATCACGCTGAACAGAAACGGACTAAGGGCGGATCCATGGTGAACTCCGACGGTTATGGGGAAGGGTTTAGTGTCGCCAACAGCGGTCCTAACAATGGAGTCGGAATTGAGGCACATGTCTCGAATTATGTCAACATAGGCTTCTGGTATCCCTTTGGGCCCTCTGTGCCCAAGAGATCACCCCCGAGGGACACAGACGGTGGCCTTCTGCATATCTAGAAAGAGCATATGCAGAGGCTTGTACTTCGATCTGTATTTCTCCATGGTGATCCTTAGGGCGAAGATAGGATCCATTGTTCCGTACCCTGAACGGAACCCATATTGACACGTCGAGACAGCACACTCCTGCCGGATTCGGGAGTCTAATATCCTCCCAAAGATCACGTGGAAGTACGAGCGCCATCTCTCCTTCACCGCGAGGTCCTCGCTTAGAAGGTTGCCAGTGGGGTCTTTTATATATCGTGTGCCGCTTTGACCCTTTTTTTTTTTTTTTTTTTTTAACGAGTGGAAATGCCTTTACGCACCATACCCGTCGCTAGCTAGGCGACGAGCGTGTGTGGGACTCGCCCGGCCGAAGCCGGGAATACCCACTAAAACCACCCGGTTACCGTCGGGCCCTGTGTTGAGAGTGTCACGGGGCCGACCCGAAGGCCAAGTACTCCGTGCCACTCTCAGGGCTTGCCGGCCCTCCCCTGTAGGGCCGGTTTCCGCGCCAAAGGGGGATTACCCGGTAACGGAATAATCCCCAGACGTGGTGACCGTTGTGCAATGCACGTGCGGGAGCTGCCCGCACGCGCTGGTCACACCCTGGGGCTAAAGGAGACGGGGGTTCGTCCCCCGCCTTCTTCGCCCCACCCGTCTACGCCGGAGGGGAGCGGCAAGTACGTCCTCTTCCCGCTCCCTCTCCGCAGCCTCCTTTTGCAAGAGGACGGTCTCGCAGAAGGAGGCGGCAGCCTCCCATGCACTCTCCCTTTCAACCATGGCTCGCACCATGGTTGCCAGGGAGAGGCGTCCGCCTCCGAGCGCCGCAATGAGGTCGCGGCGCTCGTTTCGCCAGGCCGGGCACTCCACCAGGGTGTGCTCGGCCGTGTCGTCGGGGGAGTCGCAGTGATGACACCGCGGTGACTCCTCCCGACGGGCGACCCGGTGCAGGTAGTGACCGAAGCAGCCATGTCCGGTCAGTACCTGCACTAGGCGGAAGGTAAGGCTGCCATGCCGGCGACCAACCCATCCCTCCAACACCGGACGAATCGCTCCAATCGTCCGGTGGCCGGCAGCTGGGGAGCGGAGCGCCTCCCTCCACCGGCTCAGGGCCTCCCCCTGAGCCGCTAATCGGACCCGCCTTACTTCCTCGAAGGCGGGTCGTTCCCCCCGTTCCCGGGCCGCGACACGGTGTCGATGCACCTGGGACAGAACCAGGGCATCGACCTCCCACGGGGGCGTGCCCGCGAGCACGCAGGCCGCCCCATGACTGACCGTGCGGTATGCCCGCACGGTCCGTATCGCGATGACCCTCTGCGGCCTCCGCAGCAGGGCCACTGTGCGCCGGGAAAGGCGCTCCGCCCACACCGGGGCTCCGTAGAGTGCCATCGACCGCACCACTCCCTGGTACAGCCGACGGCACGCCGAATTCGGCCCCCCCAAGTTGGGGAGGAGCCGTCCGAGTGCGGCTGCGATAGAGCACAGCCGCGGAGCGAGGAGCCTAAAATGCTCCTCGAAATTCCAGCGGGGATCCAGGATCAGGCCGAGGTACTTGATGTGCACCTCGACGGGAACCCGGACCCCCTCCACTCGGACACGAAGCCCCGGTGGGGTTCTGCGTCGCGGGGCGTGGAAGGTCATGGCCCTCGTCTTCTCGAGGGCCACTTCCAGCCCCAGGAGGCGGATGCGCCGGACGACCAAGGAGGTGCCGACCGACGCGAGGTGGACCGCCTCCTCCCACTCGCGCGCCCTGGCCGCGACTAGAGTGTCATCTGCGAAACAGACGACGTCCATCCGCGGCAAGAGCGCGCCCCGCAGAACCCAATTGTACCCCAGGTTCCAGAGCAGGGGACCAAGCACTGATCCCTGAGGTACTCCGACAGATACGGTCCACGACTGGACGCGACCCTCTGCGTCCTCGTATAGGACCCTCCTCTCACGGAGGTAGTCCCGCACGAGGGCGCAGAGGTAGAGGGGCACTTCGTGATATTTCAGTGCCGCCTCTATGCATTCGTGGGGGAGGGTGTTGAACGCGTTCGCGATGTCTAACGACACCGCGACGACACCCTCACCCCTCGCTGTGGCCGCCTCAGTCCACCTCTTGAGGCGAGCCACCGCGTCCATCGTGGACCGGCCGGTCCGAAAGCCGTATTGGCAGTCCGCCAACTGCGGCCCGCGGCTTTCTAGGTGCTCCTGGATGCGAGAGGCGATGATCCTCTCGAAGCACTTTCCGCTCTCATCCAGGAGCACGACCGGCCTATAGCCCGACGGTGAGTCGGCGGGACGGCCGTCCTTGCGAAGGAGGCAGAGCCTGCCCACCCTCCACCTCCTGGGGAAGCGGCCCGTCGCGATGCATGTATTCATGACCGCGCGGAACCGGTCCCCCAGGGGCTCCATGGCTAGTGCCATCACCTTCGCAGGGACGCCGTCCGGGCCCGGAGCCTTGTTTTTGGCTCGGAGCCTCTCTCTGACGGAGTCCAACTCACCGTCGGATACGGGAGGCCCATCGGTCCACACCTCCAGAGTGGATGAACTGGAGGCGGGCATCCTGGGGGGCGTGAAGGGTCCCGGGTTCGGAAACAGAGTTTCCAGGACCCTTCTCAATAGGCCCGGCTCCATACAGGATGTGGGGGGTGCCGCTCCCTGCAGCTTCCCCCTCACCATCCTGTACGGCCTTCCCCAGGGGTCGCTGTCGAGGAGTGCCAGAAACTCCTCAGCGGCAGCGACCTTTGCCCTGCATATGGCGGTACGCAGGGCTCGATGAGCCTCCCTGTCTGCCCGGCGAAGAACGTCCTCTTCGCCGGGCCCCCTCACGGCGCGCCTCCTGCACCTCTGGTAGGCGCGCCGTGCAGCCATACTGGCGGCACGCAGGTGAGCGAGTTCCTGCGTCCACCAGTATGTCTGCCTCCTCCGACGGTACCCCCGGGCCCTCGGCATGGCGGCGCTGCAGACCACTTCCGGGTCCTCAGCGAGGAGGTCCGCCATGCCGTCCTGCCGCTTTGACCCTAGAACGTGCTAAGATGTAAATGAGCTTCTGCCCCTCAGACGATCCCAACTTCTCGTAGAGCGATTGCAAGTGGGCACGTCTGGCTCTGACCACAGGTCTTTTAGTGGCATGTTTGGCAACCTTACATGCGTTGCGATCTGCAGGAGATCCAGTCGCCTGTCACGTTTTGAAGAGGGCTTTCTTCACCCTTATCTTCTGGACTGTGTCGTCCTACCACCAGGTCTCCTTGTCACTTTTGCAACCGCCCTTAGAGACGCCGAGCACCACCCGCGTCGCCCCAGCAATAGCTACTTGGATCCTGTCTCGGTGTTCTTGTATAGTTTTGCCATCGATACGGCCGGAAGCGAACTCCTGGAATTTTCATCAAGCAGCCACAACCGGATCTGGCGCCGGCAGTGTTCTATATGTCTACGTTGGACCTTGACGCAGAGGTCCATGACAAGGAGACGGTGTTTTGCAGTGAGGCTCTCACCGGGTATGACTCTGTAGTTTGCTACTTTGCCGATGTAGTGTCTCCTAGTTAGTAGGACATCGATCTGGGTAGCGCTTCGCCCGCTCCGGTGGGGAACAAGGTGCTCCGGTTTCTTTTTGAAATAGGTGTACAGGGTTGCTACCACACGGCGTATTACTTTCATTCAACTCACCGGGAACGCGCCGCCAAAGTATTTCGACAACCGAACCCTGATCCTGTTTGCCACAGAGGTCTCCAATCGATGCACCGACTTCCGGAGCCAGGCCAAAACAAACTGACTATCAATACACGCGTATACCTTACCGATGTGTATAGGCTGTCCGAGCGTATCATTAACATGGTTTAATAACCGACAGAGTAATGCAGCTCCCGAGAGCTCTAATTTGGGAATGGTCAAACGCCACGTTAGTTTTGGCCGTGATTAAGTTTAACATTACTGAACCGTCCGGCTATACCGTGCCGAGATAAACAGCTACCGCAAAACCCGATTCCGAAGCTACACAGAAGCCGTGAAGTATTTTACGAGGTATTACTACCCGTTCGATGGTCCCCAATTGCTCCATATATGTGAACCATTCCGAAAGAAGTTCTGTAGGCAGGGCCTCAACCCATGTAAGCTCAGACAACCATAAGCGCTGTAAAAAACATTAAGCCCAAAATATATCTGGAGCGACCCAACCGTTAGGGTCGTAAATGCGAGCCATAGCCTTAGTCCATACCTTTTCCGTCGCTGTCGCAACCCGAAACGTAAAGAAGGAACCGGTAAATACTGAACACCTAAAATTGACGTAGATCGAGGAGAATCCGGATTCTCAAACAGTAATGGATCTTGAACGTGATCCGTCGGTAAACCTTCCAAAAGGCGTGGGCTGTTAGAAATCAACTTCCGTAGCTCATAGCCGGCCGTCGCTAATAATGCCATGAGCTCATCCCGTATAATTAAGGCCTCCTGTTCCAAGGAGCCTCCAGTAATTATGTCATTGACGAATATATCCGATTCCAAAATGGCCGCCGCACGAGGGAACCGAACTCATTCCTGGCGACCGAGCTCCAACAGGCATCTCATAACCATCCAAGGACTAGATTTTAACCCGTAAGTAACCGTGTCGAGCTCGTACATACATAGAGGGTGTGATGAGTCTTCGCGCCACAGAATTAGCTGGTTCGGCCTATCATTCTCGTGGATTATTGTCTGTCTGAACATGATCCGGACGTCCGTAGCGAAGACCACATAATGCCTACGAAACGCGGTAATAATATCCGAGATATCTTTATGTAGCTTCACACCCGAATGCAAAGGCTAATTCAATGAAACGCCGTTACTAGAAGGGGCCGATCCGTCGAACACGATTCGTATCTTAAGTAATCTTCTTCATCGGAATAATCCCGCCGTGCCAGGGACATATGACCTAGCTGTTCATATCCCCGCATGAACTCGATATATTTATCGCGAACCTCCGTATCGTTCCATACAGAGTAAGCGTTTCTCTGCCGTGAGGTATGACAGCCCCAGCGGTGGGCGTGAATTCAAAAAGGGCAACCGTGCAACAAAGCGACCACTCGGTAACCGATATGTATTTTCAACAAAATGGCGCTCGCATTCTTCGTTGAGCGGGCCCGTCCGCGAGACAGTGGGCACCTCCTCGGTCTCCCAAAATCGCTGTACCAAATTGGAGAGAGAAACGCCCGTAAAAACCGTATCCGAAACGACATCGTATGCTGGGCCCATAATAATATAACCGAAATGAGATGGTATTGCAACCAAACCATTATTATTTAAAGTTATAGTGCGCCCGGTGCACAATAATTGACCAAGTACATCGGTACCTAGCAACAAATCAATTTTACTAATATCTAAAAACTTACTATCTGCTAAAGGCCAGTGAGAAACTGAATTAAATATTTCCGAGGGAAACACCTCCTGTGGGTGCCCTCCCAAAATATCCTGTAATACCAAAGCCGTAATTGAAATGGCAAGTAGTGAGACCGATTCTCCCACAATATTAAAAGCACACTGACCGTAAACATGGGTTACGCGCACGTCGCCAATACCCCGAACCGAAATGTTATTGTTTAGAATGGGTAGGCCCAACCGCCTCGCCAAATTTACCGTAATCATGCAACCCTGTGAATCCGTGTCCACTAGAGCCCGTGCTCTAAAGTAATATCCGCCTATATCCGGAATCCGAACCGTAACCGAACATTAATAAACATTAATAACATTATTAAACAGAACCATTTAAAAAGGTTGCATTTGACGGGGCGCGGCCAACTACCTATCGCTGGCCGTCACTAGGAGGAAGGGCGCCCGCATGATCAAAGACCCGGGTGGCCGACAACACCAGCGGATCATACGGGAGGGGTCTCGGACGTCCCGAATGCGCCCGGGTTAATTGCTAACTAGCATCCGGCATCCGGTAACCAACCGGATGACGATGTGGCGGCCGAGGGTTTATTTCTATGATGATTACGTAAAATTTTATATTATATTTGGTCAAGTGTTTACCTAACGTTTATTATCCTTATGGGTCAGACAGGGTTTTCTTTACATATTGTATATACCCACTGCAAATCTCAAATCAGTAACAAATAATATAAAGACAACAAAAATATATGCGGAAAAAAATAAAATGGACAAACCACAAAATTTAAAACAGACAAGACAGGATGACAGATTATGCCACCTAACAACAAGAAATAGAAATTTGGAAGTATAAAAAATGTGAAAATATATCGATATAGCCTCGAGGTCCTAAGCAGTCCGGCAGCCGGCATCCTCGCCGCCGGCGAGCTGGTGGTGGCGTCGTCAGCGGAGAGAAATACTTGTCGCTCGACCACGATGCAACTGCCGTGGCCGGAGTCGTCACAGCGCTTATAGTGGTTCTGGAGACCGGTGGCGGCGAGGCGAAGCTGAGCAAGGAGTCCGGAGATAGTGGGCGTGCACGTCGAGCGGCAGATCTTGTCAACATATTTTCACAATTTTTATATTTCCAAATTTCTATTTCTTGTTGTTAGGTTACATAATCTGTCATCCTGTCTTGTCTGTTTTAAATTTTGTGGTTTGTCCATTTTATTTATTTCCGCAATTATTTATGATGTATGATGTGTCCAGCCCCATGCCGCCTGCGGAAGGGTTGCTTACCACACATGTATTAAGTTACCTCTTATTGTGAAATAATATTTATTTTTTTAGGGGGATGTTTTTTTTTTAAGTTTAGCCCGGCTGTGTATCCATTTGTAGAATCAGTTATCGATTCCTAACAATACCTTCACGGATCGGACAGGGTTTTCTTTACATATCGTATATATATGCACAAAGAACTATTAATTAATTTACTAAATATTATAGTGGTAAATTATTTGAATGTGATCCGTTGACGTTAAATTATTATTATCTCAACGTGAAAACTTAGTTAAAGTGAGGGTAGAGTGAATTCTCATTCTTTCTTTCTTTATTTTTTGGCTTCGCACGGTCTGTGCATTTAGCCAATGTCAAGTAATTATGAATTATTCATGTAGAAAAAGACTGCAGCGTCACCAGTCTTACGTGTGAGGTTTGGGGCTAAGTCATGATGTGGCCACTATGCTGCGATATTTCACTGTTCTTTATAAACTATTTACTAAATACACTTTTTACTACATAAATCACGCACTTTTATTTAGTAAACAACACTATAAATAATTTTAAAAGTCCAATGAAAAACGAGCGTGACACTCAGCTTGACTTTCCCGCCAAAACCCCCATTCTCATTCTTATGATGCTAAGGGATTGACACTACTAACAGGTCAGTACAATCTCACTTCACCTAACTTGTCACAGTGACATTTAAAGAATCGATCAGCTAATCGTGTTTCAGCAATCCCGCCCGATGGTAAGCAGTGATGCAATCGTTGATGGTAAAGCTCGCTAGTTTATTAAGAGCCTATTCACTTATAAAACTAAGTTAATAGGAAGGAAGACGGCAGTTGAGCGAGGTGATGCAATGTTAAACCCAACATCACGACCAACGATGCTGTGCCAGAGGGAGATTGATCTGGAGACCCTCCATGATGCAACTCCCAACACAACAACATTTGGCGCATTATACCCCACACACCGCAACACAGCTGCTCAGACACGTTCTCCGAACGGCTTCACCAGACATCGTGCCGGAATACGACGAATCGCTTGGCGGCAAGACTTTGTCTGGTGGGTGGTAACTTCTGCCGGCATCTGATGTTATGGCCGTTAGGTGATCGGGTATTTTCGGTTGCAGTCGGTCATTGACGCTCAATCTTGTATAGTCAGATCCAGTCGGTCGGTAAGACTGAATCGCATGTACCTAACGCTGAATCTGGTACACTTGTCTGCTGTCGTAAGCTTGTACTGCACACAATATACTCTTTTTCTTTCAATTTCTTGAATCACATTTATCAACTGTTAATAACAGCAAAAATGTACCACTAACATCGTTTACTCTCAATATACTTAATATAAATTCGTAAAAAAATTAACTAATATAGTAAGGGTATTCTTACCACTCAGATCATAACTTGAGCGTGGCTTTGAACAAACCTATTTATCAGACAATTTAAAACCGACACTTGTACCGAGGGTTCAATATTGGTTCTGAATAAATCTAATAAAACTTTGCTTGTTATGCGAATATGATTCGGCCCGTAATTGACCTTACAGAAATCCAATTTTTATTGCTTTATATACGATGAAAATTGGTTTATCCGGCTATACCTGGTACATATATTTTTTAAATTATAAACTGGCACTTGACCGCAACTCCGCCTGATGGTAAGCAGTGATGCAATCTTTGATGGTAAAGTGCGCTAGTTTATAAAGAGCTTATTCACTCTAGCCTTGAAGACACTACAATTTAAGTGTCTTTAAGGCTAGAGTGGGCCGTTGGGCACGTGCCTGCCTGACATGACACCCGTCTGGTCGGATGATCCTCCCCTCCTCCATCCATCCCTCTTTCTATGGAGGGTGAGTGAACTTTACACCCTGTTCCTCAAGCCTCCATAGAAAGATACGATTTTCAGCTTGAGAGAGCGAAACATGACGCCACGGTCTTTTTATCGAAAATATCTAATGAATTCAATCTTAGCCCTTTTCTGTTATTAACATAAGGTTTAAATTATAATGATTGGGTCCTCGTAATTCAATGTTTATAGCAAGTATAGCCGAATAATCCAATTTTTTGGATTTAACAAAATTTGGATGTCTGTGAGCTCAATTACGTACGGAATTAGATTCACAAGACAGGCAAAGTGTTATTACATTTTTCAGAACAAATGATGAACCCTTGGTACACGCGCAGTCTAAAAGACATACAGTCGTCTAACGAAGATGTCTAGACAGGGTAATCGTGCAGGGTGTGAGGGGCGAGACGCGGGTAAGCGGATCCCGAACTGTGATCAAAACGACGTTAGTAGCTCGGGATATATCATCAAGGCCTAACGCGTGTTTTGTTATTCATTTATGACATTATCATGGCATCGATTTATTGACATTACTTACCGTTATAATTCAGTGGGTCAGCGTCAGTTGGGTGCAGTGAGGTCCCACCACCATCTTTGGGACTCAAGTCAACCCCACCTACCAGACGGTGCACCTGCTGACATACGGACGGGGCCCTGACGCCGGCTTCCCTTTCGGGGTTGAGTGGTCAGACGGCAGTCGCACTCGTAAAAGCCAAAAAACCGCCAAACATGAAATGCCCGACTCCTGTGACCTGTGGGCTAAGGCTACCGTGTCAGGGGTGGACACGGCTAAAGAAACGAGCCCAAACCAGTAAACTCCGTTTCGCTTCGTGGAACGTTGGCATGCTAACTGGACGAGCGAGAGAATTGGCCGAAACTCTCCACAGGCGGAGGGTGGCCGTAGCGTTCCTGCAGGAGACTCGGTGGAAAGGCAGCAGATCCCGACTAATTGGGAATGGCTACAAGCTGATCTACACGGGTGTACCTAGTGGGAGAAATGGGGTCGCCGTGGTGTTGTCTGACGAGCTCTAGGATGACGTCTTGGAGGTTGGCTCCTCGCGGTGTGGGCATGTTAACAAACTCTCTGAACCGCGTGCTCCTGTCCGGCAAAATCCCGAGCCAATGGAGGCTGAGTATTATCACTCCAGTCTTCAAAGGCAAGGGCTCTGTACAGGAGTGTGGTAACTACCGCGGTATAAAGGTCATGTCCCACACCATGAAGATCTTTGAAAGGATTTTAGACTCCAGGATCCGGCAGGAGTGTGCTGTCTCGACGTGTCAATATGGGTTCCGTCCAGGGTACGGAACCACGGACCCTATCTTCGCCCTAAGGATCACCATGGAGAGATACAGATCGAAGAACACGCCTCTGCATATGCTCTTTTTAGACATGCAGAAGGCCTTCGACTGTATCCCTCGGGGGGTGATCTGGTGGGCGCTGAGGTTCAAAGAGGTACCAGAAGCCTATTTTGATATAATTCGAGACATGTATCTCAATTCCGATTCCGTTGTTAAGGCCGCTGTTGGCGACACTAAACCCTTCCCCATCACCGTCGGTGTACACCAAGGATCCGTCCTTAGTCCGTTCCTGTTCAGCGTGATATTAGACGTCTTGTCAGACAGCATCAAGAATTCACATGAGCAACCTCCCTGGTTGCTCATGTATGCTAATGATATCGCGCTGGCAGACACGGACAGGGAACGGTTGGTGCGGCGGGTAAATGCGTGGAAGAACTCGCTTGAGAGCGGAGGTCTTAAAGTCAATGTGGCGAAGACGGTGTACATGGCCAGCAACACCACAGACCCTATGCCTGTGTGCATAGGCGGAGACAGGGTCGAGTGCACAGACGTTAAAGCACGCATTTCCGCAGCTTGGGCAAAATGGCGTGAGATGACAGGTATCATTTGTGACCCCAAAATGCCAGTTAGGCTTAAGGGACAGGTCTATAAGACCATCATTAGACCTGTCCTTCTGTATGACAGTGAGGCGTGGCCTGTGCTTGAGCGACATAAGCAGGAGCTGCGTGTCACGGAGATGAGTATGCTGCGGTGGATGTGTGGAGTTACGCGGAAAGGCCGCATCAGGAACTCCCGCATTCGTGGCGGTGGCGGACAAACTGCAAGAGAGTCGCCTGCGCTGGTACGGCCACGTCTTACGTAAACCGGCATATTACGTGGGTAACAAATGTCTTGCCATGGCGCCTCCGCCGAGCCAGAACAAGCGAGGAAGGCCAAAGAAGTGCTGGCTTGACGTTGTAAGAGATGACATGCGTGCCAACAATCTCACACCACAGTATGCCAGAGATCGTGCGAAATGGAGGCGTAATAGTAGGAAAGCGGACCCCGGGCTCCAACGCGAAAGCCGTGGATGCGACCGGGATTATACGCTGAGATGATGATGATGATGACTTATCGTTATAATTCCTGAAATATTTCTTTTTCATCTATTACACTTATCTAAGCTAATTAAAACGATGATAATTTAGGAGATTTAAAAACAACTATCACGGGCAGAATTCAAGCCGTGAACTTTTCCTTTTTTGCATTGACAACTGAATTATTTATTCATTTAAACTTCACCTAAACAATATTACAGTACAGTAAGTGTCATAGTTATCAAGTCTGTATCAGTTCAATTATTGAAGCTGTTTGTATGCGCTTCATCTGCATTTTTTTTCTAGTCCTACACAACTCCATAATAATACATGCAGTAAAGAGCGGGTTAAATTTTTTTAAATATTATTTTAATAAGTAATATTGTTTTATTTATAATACAGATATCGATGTTGATCTGCAATAAATACATAATTTCATTAATATTGTTTATTTGTGACAATCCTGGCCGATGCGTTACTGTCTAGACGATGTCGGCATTTTACACGAGATCAAAGGCGTCGACCTACTGTACGATTTTTATACAGTGGTACAAGTATCGGTTTAAATTGCCTGATAAATATAAATAGGTTTGTTCAAAGCCACGCTCAAGTTAAGATCTGAGTGTTTGTGTGTGTGAGAATTAAAATTATGTGATGTTCGTGGTGGCCTAGTGGTTAAACACCAGCCTCTCGAGTATGAGTGTGCGGGTTCGATTCCAGTTCTGGCAAGTACTAATGTAACTTATTTAAGTTATATGTACTTTCTAAGTATATCTTGGACACCGATGACTGGTTACAAGGTGAAGGAAAACATCTTGAAGAAACCTGGACTTTAACTCTGACATCATCAACCCGCATTGAGCAAGCTTGGTGATTACGCTCAATCCTTTTCTGTATATGTCTCTTTCTTTCTATATATGTCTCTAACCAGCAGTGGGATGTTAAAAAGGTTGATAAAAAATAACGATTTTACTGGTACATTTTTGTTGTTATTAACAGTACAGTTATTAGGTGGTTAGTGAAAACTGAAAGAAAAAGGGCATATCGAGTGCAGTAAAAACTTGCGACTGCAGACAAGTGTACGAGATTCAACGCTCGGTATTCGCGAATTAGCCGTACCAACCGACTGGAGTCAGTGTCAATGAACGATTGCAACCGAGAATACTCGATCACCTCTGAGTTTACGTGATTCAATTTCCCCAAACCGAGCGTGATAATTCGATTTTGTTCATTGTTCAGTAAGAAAATGATTCATTGTGATAGAAACACGATTAGCTGATCGATTCTTTAAATCCCACTGTGAAAAGTTAGGTGAAGGGAGATTGTACTGACCTGTTAGTAGTGTCAATCCCTAAGCATTAGTTGGAATGAGAGTTAACTCTACTTTCACTTGCCCTAAGTTTTCATGTTGAGATAGTTCTAGAATCGTCCTGCAGGACACTAAACGACCCTAGACTTATCATCATCATCTCAGCGTTTTGTCCGAGTTGCATCCGCGGCCTTCGCGATGGAGCCCGAGATCCGCTTTCCTAATCATTCTTCTCCATTTCGAGTGATCTTTAGCATCCTGTGGTATGAGATTGTTGGCACGCATGTCATCTCTTATAACATCAAGCCAGCATTTCTTTAGACTCTCTCGTTCTCGGTGGTAGGCCATAACATCAGCCGCCGGCAGAAGTTACCACCCACCAGACAAAGTCTTGCCGCCAAGCGATTTGTCGTGTTCCGGCATGATGTCTGGTGAAGCCGTACGGAGGACGGGTCTGAGCAGTTGTGTTGCGATGTGTGCCGAGTACGATGCGCCTAATGTTGTTGTGTTGGGAGTTTGGTCGTGGAGGGTCTTCACATCAATCTCCCTTTGGCGCAGCATCGTTGGTCGTGTTGTTGGCTTTAACATTGCATCACCTCGCTCAACTGCCGTCTTCCTTCGTATTCGCTCGGTTTTTCTGAGTGAATAGGCTCTTAATAAGCTAGCGCGCTTTACCATCAACGATCGCATCACTGCTTACCATCAGGCGGGATTGCGGTCAAGCGCTAGTTTATAATTATTAAAAAAAAAAAAAAAAAAAGACTCCCTCGCTTGCTTTGGCCCAGCAGAGGTGTTATGGCAAGACATTTGTTACCCACGTAATATTTTTTCGCCAGCGTAGGCGACCCTCCTGCAGTTTGTCTGCTATGTGACCGACCCGAAGGCTGCCACGGATTCGGGAGTTCCTGATGCGTTCTTTTCGCGTAACTCCACACATCTACCGCAGCATAATCATCTCAGTGACATGCAGTTCCTGCTTTTGTCGCTCTGCCCTTAAGTTTAACGAACATAAACGGCACTAAACGCCCCTAGACTTAATCGTAATAAAACTTTCATTGTGTCTCGTTCGGTATTCTTCAATGATAAGATAAGTTAACCAATTGTTATTAGTAAAACAAATCAAATCATATCGTGTACATATGTGTGTGTCCTAATAATAAATGACGAACAATTACCGCAGACCTATTGTGTAAGGCGGCACGGTTTACATCTGTCAAGTATGCCACCGACCGGAGGAAGCAATCAGCCATATTATCTCCGAGTGCTCTCGTCTAGCTAATGGAGAGTACTTGCATAGATACAACCTTGTAGCCATAATCCATCAACAACTTGCTCTGAAATATAACCAAAATTGATGGCGCAATACTTCAGTTATATGGTTTAAGACATTTATTTCTCAAAAAACAGAATACAATGATTCACTTACAATGAGAAACACTGGTTACAAAAGTAAACGTTCCTTGAAACGAGAATCGGAACGGCATATTTTTAAAGTTATACAAGTTCATTATACAGTATTGTTAGTTATTGACTTATTGTTATGTTAGTAAAATAAGATAAGGTAAGTTATGCTAAAATAGTTTGACAAGATTAGAGTCGAGGGAGTGTATAAGATTTACATATTTTTATTTTTTAGTGGTTGTGGGTAATCTGCAAAAGTAAGATTATGAGTCCCTATTACGTGTCGAAACGCAATTTCCATCAAAGTTACTATTGAAGGCATCTATTACTTTTTGATGTTAATATTTGTTTGGACTTTTAATTTAATTTGTAAATATAATTTATAACTATAGTTATTAAGACTATGATAGTTGGAAAGTTTTCATAATGTGAAATTTTAACTTCTTTTTAAATAATGCAAAAGATTGTATTTCCTTAATGTCTTTTGGCAATTCGTTATACATTTTGGCGCCTTCATACTTAATGTTTCTAGTACCATAGTTGGTCCGTGGTCTGCTGTATAGACAGATATCATTAGCATTTCTCAGTAACCGAGTCTGGATTTGAGTTTTTTTTGTAAAAATTATTTGAGAATGTGTATCTTTTGTCAGTATTTTCCGTACAAGGATGCAGGTATGGAATTTATACATTTGAGCAAGTGTCATTAATTTAGTTTTTTGGAAAACGGTTTCAGTAGGCGTTAGGTAATTAAGGCGAAAGAGCAATTTAATAATTTTATTTTGAGTGATTTGCAAATTTTGTATCTTGGTTTTAGCTGCAGAGCCCCAGACTTCAATTAAGTAAATAAGGTGAGATTTGACGAGGGAATTATAGATTATATACTTTACTGTTTTAGGAAAGCAACAAACTGAACCTCGCAGTATACCCATCAATGATGACAATTTTGAACGCATATTATCCAAGTGCAGCTTCCATGTTAGGTGTTTATCTAAAATTAGACCGAGATATTTCACCGATTCTACTTCTGTTAACGGTTCATTATTAACGAGTATTTGTTGGAAATTTGAAACATATTTATTTTTAGCACTAAATATCATAAAGTTGGTCTTAGTCACATTAATAGTAAGTAAATTATACTGAAACCAGGCAAATAGGATATTAAGGTCCTCCTGGGCTCGACTTACGATTTCTTTAATTTCATTGCCAAAGTAGAAGAGACAGGTATCATCGGCATATAATGTTATATCTGCAGCTAGATCCAAGTCTTTTATATTATTGATATATATTAGGAAAAGCAAAGGTCCAAGTAGGGAACCTTGTGGAACTCCGTGTGTCATTAGTTCAGGAGTGCTTTTAACCTCACCGATTTTAACTATCTGGTGTCTATTAGCGAGATATGACTCAATTATTTTATGTGCTGATTCCCTGATGCCAATATCATGTAGTTTTTCTAGGAGAAGTTTATGGCTTATCGTGTCAAATGCTTTTTTTAAGTCAATAAATATACCAAGAGCTATTTGTTTTTTGTCTATTTTACATTTCAAGTTGGTAACAAGGTCTATACAGGCTGATAGTGTATTTGATTTAGAGCGGAAGCCGTACTGTTTATGGTAAAGGAAATTGTAAGAGCTCAAATATTTGTCCATGCGGTTATAGATTATCTTCTCGAAGATTTTAGAAATGACTGGTAGTATCGAGATAGGACGATAGTTACTTGGGTCCGATTTATTGCCAGATTTGAAAATTGGACTCACTTTGGCGATCTTGAGGGAATCAGGAAAATACCCGGATTTAAGGCAGTGGTTAATGCAGGTAGTTAATTTCTCGAGTACAACATGTTTAATACTTTTCAGAGACTTGCACGAGATGCCATCGAGACCAGTTGTCGTATTCGTATTTAAGTTATCAATAATCTTGCTAACTTCCGTAAAAGAAGCAGGGGCAAATTCTGCTAGGCCAGGGTACTTTGGTTCTATTTTAGTTCTATACAACTGTTTGTATACTTCAGTGTCGTGATATTTAGGTGGTATTTTATTAGCTAGGTCAGCGCCTATATTGGCAAAGAAGGAATTAAAGCAGTTGCATACTTCAGATATTTCGCTAACACAGCCCGAGGGCGTCTCAAGTTTCGACGGGGCAATGGTATTTTTAAGTTTTTTGTTGATGCTCAAAGAGTTAATTAATTGCCACATTTTAAGTGGTTTTTTGGAACAGTTTTGAAAAGCTTTGTAGTAGTAACTACTTTTAGCAATTTTAATTTTTTCTCGGACTTCCTTCCTTGCTTTTAATAATTCTGTCTCTATATTTTCTTCCTGTTCTTCGCATAGTGTCGTATTCCGGGCACTTAGTAAGTGATTTCTTCTGCTTATTAAATCGATAATATCTTTATTAATCCAATCTGACTTTGGTGGATTTTGAATTTTTGTTTTAGTAATCCTACTTTTCTTCACAGCTTCTATTAGATTTTGCTCAAATTGTTCGTATTTCATGTCGTCGTCCAGGAAAGCAGACTGTTCGATTGTCTTGTTTAGTTTATCATAGTCCACAGTAGTGTATGTGATTTTTGTCTTCTTCTCTGGTTTGTATTTGTGTATTTCTAGATATAGATGTTTGTGGTCGGACATCGCGGAATTTATAACGGCTAGATGGAATTTATTATTTCTTACATTGGTGCTGACATGGTCAAGGATTGTTTTAGTACTTTGTGTCTCTCTTGTGCAGAATGAACGGTTTATTTTATTCAGAATTTGAAATCCATTTTCCTGCAGTGTAATTTTGTAGTTAGTAGTTGCATGGCTTATTTTCAATAAATTGTAGTTGAAATCTCCAAATATAACAGCCCTTTTATATTTTTGCAGCATCTGCGAGAAAGTCCCTAGAAAATTTTCATTGTTGGTTCTTTCCGGCTTGTAAATAACACCAATGTCTAAGCAAAATCTGTTGAGATGAATCCATAAAAAATGGTTGTCATCTTCACATAATTCATCAACGAGGTTGTGCTGGAAACTGGTATGTACATAAATCGAGACGCCGCCTCCTCTTCCCCTGGCGCGGTAATTGTAGTAGTGAGTGTACTCTGTTATCATAGCACTCCCAGCCTCAGAGTCACTTTTTATCCAAGTTTCCGTTAGTATAATTAGGTGTAGAGTGCTTGGAACAGATTCGATTATACATTTTAATTCATCTAGTTTCCCTGGACTCATTATACTGCGTACGTTAGCGTATAAACATTTTAGAGATTTCTTGTCGTTGATAACATTAGCATGAATATTCGATAGTTGGTAGGTGACATTACTTAGGGGATCATTTCTTAAATCAACATTTGTTTGCGTTAGTTTTTTGGTGGATTTTTTATGATTTTAGGAACGCCTTTAACATATTTAATAGTGAGGTTTTCCTCGCCTTCTTCTGTTCTTTTATTTAGTTCAGCTCGTAGTTTTAACATTTCTTCTTTCTGTAGCGGTGTTTGGTCGGAGTAACATTTGATGTTTTTAAACACTTTATAAATTCTATCTTTATTACGAAGTATTGCTTTAACAGTGTCTGCAGAAGGAAAACAAACTTTTATGGGGCGAGATTTATTACTGTTGTATATTCCTGTTGTATATTCGCTGGATGTTCTCGTCTACCTAATGAAGAGTACTTGCATAATACTCAACCTTGTAGCCAGGATAATCCATCAATAATGCTCTCAAATACACCCTTGTGGAATCGGAGTTGCCGTACTAAAGTTATGTGCTTGACCCAGTTCTTAAAAATGGAAATATCACATTGTACCATAATCACTGACAGGACTATTGCTGCCATTAAGGCGTGGAGGCATGAGGAACAGGGAGTAAAGCTCACTCATCCTCCATAGAAAAGGGGGGATCCTCTGACCAGACGGGTGTTATGTCTGGCGGGCACTTGCCCAATGGTTGAAATTGGCAAGTTGTATGTATGCTAATTGCACGGTAAACTCTGATTGCGAGATTTAGAATTCGTGTGACGTCAGTATGACGCGTCGTTCATTTTGTGGCGTTTGTAGGTACCGCTACAAAGGTGGTAGATCGAATTTTTGACATAACCTTCCCACATGATAGGAACATAGTGAAAGCCGGGAAAGATGAAATCTTGACTTGGCTTGACACGTGGGATGTGAACTCTGCAATCATTGTGCCGATGGTCGTGACAGCCAATGGCTTAATAGCCTCGACCGACACCTGAGGAAGCTCTCGTTATTCAGAAGGATCAAAGCTTGATTCAAAAAACAGTTCTTCTAAGTAGTGAGACACTTAAATTGTAGTGAAGCAACACCACCATAGGTAAATTGTTAGTCCTGCGATTTACGCGGTATAAAAAACGAGGCGAAACGCTAGCGGCTGCCAACAACGTAAGGGTGGATACTTGCCGTCCTACGGATCGTTAAGTAAAGAGAAAATCACTCTTTCGTTTTTGTAGATCTAGGGAAAGGTTATATACTGTTATCGCGTTTCGTTTCGAATGTTTTAACTAAACAAGTGTTTTCCTCCATCTCCATTTTCTTAGCGTAAGTAATTGCTTTGCCCAACATTTCAATAAAGTTTACGGTCAGTTAGCGTTTCTATTTATGTTTATTCGCTATACTTCCTTTATCAGAGCACCGATTTCAATATAATATGTAGACTAAACTCTTTTTACATTCATTTGTTTTCTTGATAATGCTTTGAAATTTCCCAATTTTTTTTTAATAATTATAAACTAGTGATTGATGGCAATCCCGCCTGATGGTAAGCAGTGATGCAATCGTTGATGGTAAAGCGCGCTAGTTTAATAATAATAGTAAGGAAGACGGCAGTTGTGCGAGGAGATGCAATGTTTAACCCAGAGGGAGATTGATCTGGAGACCCTCTACGACCAAACTCCCGACACAACAACATTTAGCGCATCGTACCCGGCACACATCGCAACATAACTGCTCGGACCCGTCCTCCGTACGGCTATGTTCTATGTTACTGGTTTGGTTTCCGCACTCAGTCCCTTCAGTGGACTATTGTGTGTGGGCCTACTCCTCCGAACGGCGTGGTAACTTCTGCCGGCAGCTGATGTTATGGTCTACCACCGAGCTTCAGAAAAGGATCATCATCATCAACCCTTTTTATCGTCCCACTGCTGGGCACAGGTCTCCTCTCATACAGAGAAGGATTGAGTAATCACCACGCTTGCTCAATGCGGGTTGGCGATTTCAGACTTAAAGTCCAGGTTTCCTCAAGATGTTTTCCTTCACCTTCAGTCATTGGCGTCCAAGATATACTTAAAAAGTACATATAACTTTAGAAAAGTTGCATTGGTACTTGCCTGACCTGGAATCGAACCCGCGCACTCATACTTGAAAGGCTGGTGTTTTAACCACTAGGCCACCACTACTTCAGAAAAGGCTACTAGGGATAAATATGAGGGGTCTGTGGCTAAACAATAACAACGATCGGCCAAGTTAAGGTATACTTGCTGCGGTAGATCTGTGGCCACCATTCATACCGAAACCCCTCTCTGCCTTGAATAGCATTTTGAGCCGTTACCGGTCCCGGCTGTCATTTCTAGATCTTTGGCAGTCGTTACGGGTCGTCTGAAGCCCAAAAGTTTGACAAGAAATCTTATCAAGGGGTATCGTATTACCTAGTCGGGAGACAACGACGAACTCCCGGCCACTGCAGGCAGCTCAGGACAGCTCGCCGTCCGGTAAGGATTAGGCCCGAGTCGACGCCGCATCGTGTTTCACGCGCGTTTCAAAGAAATGTCAGCACATCTTGACGGGGTCTACGAGGACCGATGCCTCCTGGGTCAGGGCTGCGGGTTGGTTTAAAAAGAAACCAAGTGAAGAAACACGGGTGGGTATTAGTCAGTAAAAGCCTGACACGCGCTTCCGCTCCGCCTAGAGCGGGAGAAGTCATTTGATGATTTCCCCTCCATAACAAAAAAAAGGGTATCGTATTACCCAGTAACTGGGTTGTGGATGTCAGATGGGGCAGTCACTCCATGTAAAATAGTGGTATTCTATTGATTTTATAAACATACTATCTCTACTGTGCGGTTTCACCCGCGTCGATTTCGATATGTTTCTTTTCTAGGTGGTAGGCCATAACATCGGCCGCCGGCAGAAGTTACCACCCACCAGACAAAGCCTTGCCGCCAAGCGATTTGTCGTGTTCCGGCATGATGTCTGGTGAAGAGGTTCAGAGGACGGGTCTGAGCAGTTGTGTTGCGAGGTGTGCCGGGTACGATGCGCCTAATGTTTTTGTGTTGGGAGTTTGGTCGTGGAGGGTCTTCAGATCAATCTGCCTTTGGCGCAGCATCGTTGGTCGTGTTGTTGGGTTTAACATTGCATCACCTCGCTCATCTGCCGTCTTCCTTCCTATTCGCCGAGTTTTTCTGAGTGAATAGGCTCTTAATAAACTAGCGCTCTTTACCATCAACGATCGCATCACTGCTTACCATCAGGCAGGAATGCGGTCAAGTGCTAGTTTATAATTATTAAAAAAAAAAAAATATCCACCGCTCCTATTGGTCGCCGCGTGATGTTATATGCGTCACAACGCGCTTAGATATTGGATAATACGAAACCCATGACCCAAGACTGATTTACACGGTGCAATTTTATTGCTTATGGCTGCCATTAAATTGAAGCAACAATAAAAGGGTAGTTTGTCCCAGGTACACGTGACTGTCAACAACTTCGAGAACAGAGTCTCCAATCTTTATAGGAGTCGGTACAACATGGGCATTAGACATGACTCGTCTTGCCCATGTTCATTTTAAGACCGACTCGCCCGGAGGCTCTACTGGGGTCTTCGATCATTGTATTCAGGTCCTCCGCGGTCTCAGCCATGACTACGATATCATCAGCAAACCGAAGGTGTGTCATGGACTTGATGATGATGCCCAGTCCTTTCCAATCCAGAACCTTGAAGACATCCTCCAATGCAGCGGTGAACAGTTTCGGGGAGATAACATCTCCCTGTTCAGACAGGTGCACCACGCTGCAGAGGTATTGGTTTCGAGGTCTGGTCCTGTATTCGGATTAACATGGTGGCGTTTTCGTACGAACCCTTCAAGCTATCCAGTTAGGAAGGTCCAACTTTGAGAAAGAGGTCAATCGTCGAATCCAACTCGACTGGGCTGCTTTCGGGAGGCTGCGTAGAAACTTCTCGTCCGAAATACCGCAGTATCTCAAGACAAAAGTCTTCGACCAGTGTGTGTTGCCAGTGATGACTTATGGAATTGAGACGTGCTCGCTAACAATGGGCCTTATTTTATAAGAAGGCTCAAAGTCACTCAAAGGGCAATGGAGAGGGCTATGCTTGGGGTTTCACTGCGCGGTTGAAACAGGAATGAGGAGATCCGCAGAAGAACGAGAGTAACCGACATAGCCCAAAAATTGCAACACTAAAGTGGCAGTGGGCTGGACACATTGCCCGTAGGACCGATGCCCGATGGAGCCGACGGGTTCTCGAGTGGCAACCACGGACCGGAAGGCGTAGCATGGGTAGGCCCCCGACGTGGGAAACCGCTGGATGCGGGAGGCGCAGGACCGGTCGTCGTGGAGAACCTTGGGGGAGGCCTATGTCCAGCAGTGGACGTCTTTCGGTTAAAATGATGATGATGATGAACAATAAAAGTTGCATTGTTGTATCTAAATACCATTTAGACGATGAAAGTCATTTGTTGCATCAATTTTATTGGATGCCATTTGCTTCGTGTAAGATTTACACGGTGCAATTAGACGATTACGATAAATTGAATTATAAGACGGGGCCCAAACATTCAATGACTATTTTTTCTTCTAGTTTGTGAATGTTTTTTTTTGTATTTTTGTTGGGTGGGGAAAACATTAAATTCGCGTGAGCGAGACCGACCTAACACCGAGGTCGTTTTTTTGTTTTTTACTGTTTATGTATTCTGTATTTTTAATGATTTCAGTTTTCACTTCCGTCGACCAGTGCCACGACTGCTAATTGTTATTTTTTTTCATTTTTCGTTTATTTTATTTAACACATTAAATGAAGGAAATTATTTAATTAGGGATCCAGAAACAAAAAAAAAAAACTTTAAGCCAAACAACATACATCATAACCGCTCTGGCAATTTAAATACTACAACTGCTATTATTTTCCCTGACTGTACAGAGTGTATCTGACATCGTAACGCAAACTTCGCAAAAAGGCTAGACCGCATGCCACTAATAAAATTATGATAGTCATTTATGTCGTTAATGAACGGTTACAGAATTCACAGTGTTTAAAAAAAAGTGTCGGCTCTGCCTTTGAATGTTGCAAGCGTGCCGCCGTGCGGTTTTGTAGGTATGACGTTGATCCTTGATGTGAACTCCCTTGAACTCTACTCTCTCTCTCTCTGTCCTTGAACTCTATTAAATCAGCTGATAAGATAGTTTTTCGTGTTTTGTTTTCATTGCGCGGTTATGTGTAATTAGCGAAATAATGAATTATTACTTTAAAATCTTATTGGGTTATAAAAGTACAGCAATTATGAAAGGTCTAAAGTGAAAAAATTCATACATATTGTTTTAAATAATGAAAAAACCGACGATAAATTCCACCTTGTGGGGGGTTCAGAATCATGTACTGGATCCATGGTACTCGTTTGTGCGTCGATGTCAGATACACCTTTTATAACATTCGTAACAGAAAATAGTATTTGGCTATACACTAAAATTACCTATCAATTTTGAAATGTATGAAACCAGAAACACCTGTCCAGTATTTTAAGTAAAGAATATACACACACTTTTTCTCAAAGATATAAAGAAAAACCACAAAGTTATGAGCTTGTTATTCTACTTGGTCGTCCCAACCAAAAATATGGTCAAAGCTTCGCACGGGCGGGTGACCGCGGTGCGTTGACCTCTGGCATCAGCTGTAGCGCCCGGCGCAAGTACTATGATCTATCGTAAAAATTCGATAACCAATTTAATAAGAAAAATAATTTCCTGTGACTAAACTAATGGACATATTTATATGATTTTTTATGGGCAGACTGAGAATGTGTTGGGGTACACGATGTTTAATTTATTGTCGTATTGTCAGCACCACTCTGTATATTATGTACTACGTAAATAAGTAGAAAGAAAACTATCAAAAAAGTTTTTTTAAACTTAAATATTTACTTAAAACAAAATACGGTGATCTAAATAAGTAGAAAGAAATCGATCAAAAAAGTGTTTCTAAACTTAAATATTTTTTTGATATTTTTCCTCTGTACGATTACAGTTGCCTATGTTACGCCAAGGAAAAATCACTCAGAGAAATCTTGGTGCTATTTTTATCTTTGTCGGGAAATTCGTTCTTGAGAAAAAGCCTTAGCACTGAGTGTTTACTCAATTGGAAGTCGCCATCTTCAGTTCCATAACGGTATTCATATTACTTATCTCATCTAGCTGTTTTCTCAGGAAACTCTCGATTTATCTCACTATAAACAAAGCTGTGAAAATGAGCTGGCGCTTTTATTTGATTTGACTTTAGTAATTAAACTATCCTGAACATTGCTGTCTGTATATTTTTGATCGAATGCTTGAAATAGGTATGAGCAATTGTATTGCGATGTGTGCCGGGTACGATGCGCCAGATATTGTTGTGTCGGGGGTTTGGTCGTGGAGGGTCTCCAGTTCAATCTCCCTTTCGCGCAGCATCGTTGGTTGTGTTGTTGGGTTTAACATTGCATCAACTCGCTCAACTGCCGTCTTTCTTCCTATTCACTATTTTTTTCTGAGTGAATAGGCTGCTACAGGCTGCTAAAGGTGCTACAGTCTCTCCAGCGGTGCCAAATTGACCATCGATACATTAAGGTGATAAAATATTTGTACAAAAATGCCACCATGTCAGTCCGTCTCCAGGATCAGGACTCGAAACCGATCTAACTCCAGCGTGGAGTGAGACAAGGAGATGTCATATCTCCCAAATTGTTCACTGCTACGTTGGAAGATGTCTTCAAGCTCCTGGACTGGAAAGGCATTAACATCAACGGCGCGTACATCACTAATCTAATATACTATACTAATAATCATTTTGCAGATGATATCGTAGTCATGGCGGAGACCCTGGAAGATTTGAGCAAATGCTCAATGACCTCAGCAGAGCTTCCCAACAAGTGGGTCTAAGGATGAACATGGATAAGATGAAGATCATCATCTGATCCCCGGTATCTATGGGTATGCAGATGACAGCACAGTTGTGGAGAGATACCTGTCGGATGCTCGGGCTAGTAGGGAATCAATCCGGTCCGAAAGAGAGGCCATGGTATAGCGAACGAGTGTTGCTCTTCAGGCAGTCTCCGAATGGGGCAATGCCAATCTTGTAGCATTCAATGTCGCCAAAACGCAGGCGTGTCTTTTCACCGCCAAAAGGAGCCCGTTCACCTTGGCTCCTACTTTTCGGAATGTATCCTTGGAGTGTACCGACCGCCTTCAGCTTTTGGGTGTTGAGATTTCCTCGAATCTAAACTTTGGGCGGTTGATTGAGTCCAAGGCCAAGGTGGCTGCCAGAAAACTTGGTGTAATCGCAAAGGTCCGGCAGTACTTCACACCAGGGCAGCTTCTAATGTTGTACAAAGCACAGGTCCGTTCGTGTGTGGAGTACTGCAGCCACATTTGGGCTGGTGCTGCTAAGTGTCACCTGACCACTTTGGATTCAGTGGAGAGGCGTGCGAAGAGGCTGATTGGTGACCCTGATTTAACTCGAGTTGGTCTCCAAAGCCTAAAGTTAAAAAAACTTACCCCCAGTTTTCAGCAGTTTCATTTAACATTTGCACTTATTACTTACATAATGTCTGTGACCGCTAACCATAACCGACCTCAAAACTTGACACCGAGTAATCCATTAACATATTAAACTTGTTGTAGCAGAAGTTTATTAGGTTACCTAAGAAATATTTACATAATTTCATAATTTTAAAAGCTAACAGTTCTAGCGATATCTACTAACGCTACATGCTAACAACGCTTCATAATGACGTCACACAGATCCTGCATCTCGCAAGTAGAGATTAGAGATTTTAAACAAGATTCAAGTGGACTGTATTTAGGATAACAATATATTGGAAATCGCAAGCAATTATATGATCGAATGATTCCTTCGGAGTATATCTCTCTGATTAAGGTGCTAAAGGCGGCAACCACATATTTCCAACCTTTAGATGCGTAGTTCGTAGACCACCAGACCAGATAAGGAGCCGACACACGGTAACACAATTCACTGGCAGACTCCCTATCCCCCCGGGGGTCACTCTAAATACTCAAAACTAATAAAATTTTGTGACCGTCAAAAGATCGCGGCCATTACTTGCTCTCTTGACAGTTCGACGGGAAGTGCCCCCCACCACGCTGCTCCGTGCTGTGCGGTGGTCGCATTCCGTTTACTTTTAAGTTTTTGGCAGCGTTCACCGCCGATAAATACATAAATCAGAGGAGATATTTAACATCGCACAACTAGCATGTAAATAATACAACTTCCCAATATCAACCGTTGGGTGAGTACCTACCCGCCCGACTTAATACCCTTATGGTAGGTTGATCATCTATAAGTTGTTTTCTATAAGTTGTTTTCGAGAGTCCTCACGAATCGTCTCGCCTGCAGGTTTGACGACTTCCAGCCACCCGAACAAGCCGGTTTCCGAAAGGGCTTTAGCACAGTAGACCACATACATACGCTACGGCAGGTTATACAGAAGACCGAGGAGTATAACCTACCCCTTTGCTTGGCGTTTGTGGACTACGAAAAAGCCTTTGATTCGATCGAGACCTGGGCTGTACTGCAGTCTCTCCAGCGGTGCCAAGTAGACTATCGGTATATTGAAGCGCTGAAGGGTTTGTACGAAAACGCCACCATGTCGGTCCGAATACAGGACCAGACCTCGAAACCAATACCTCTCCAGCGTGGTGTCAGACAGGGAGATGTTATCTCCCCGAAATTGTTCACCGCTGCATTGGAGGATGTCTTCAAGGTTCTGGACTGGAAAGGACTGGGCATCAACATCAATGGCGAGTACATGACACACCTTCGGTTTGCTGATGATATCGTAGTCATGGCTGAGACCGCGGAGGACCTGAGTACAATGCTCGAAGACCTCAGCAGAGCCTCCGAGCGAGTCGGTCTTAAAATGAACATGGGCAAGACGAAAGTCATGTCTAATGCCCATGTTGTACCGACTCCTATAAAGATTGGAGACTCTGTTCTCGAAGTTGTTGACAGTTACGTGTACCTGGGACAAACTATCCAGTTAGGAAGGTCCAACTTCGAGAAAGAGGTCAATCGTCGAATCCAACTCGGCTGGGCTGCTTTCGGGAAGCTACGAAAAATCTTCTCGTCCGAAATACCGCAGTGTCTCAAGACAAAAGTCTTCGACCAGTGTGTGTTGCCAGTGATGACATATGGAATTGAGACGTGGTCGCTAACAATGGGCCTTATAAGAAGGCTCAAAGTCACTCAAAGGGCAATGGAGAGGGCTATGCTTGGGGTTTCACTGCGCGATCGAATCAGGAATGAGGAGATCCGCAGAAGAACGAGAGTAACCAACATAGCCCGAAGAATTGCAACACTAAAGTGGCAGTGGGCTGGACACATTGCCCGTAGGACCGATGCCCGATGGGGCCGACGGGTTCTCGAGTGGCGACCACGCACCGGAAGACGTAGCGTGGGTAGGCCCCCGACAAGGTGGACCGACGACCTGGTGAAGGTCGCGGGAAACCGCTGGATGCGGGAGGCGCAGGACCGGTCGTCGTGGAGAACCTTGGGGGAGGCCTATGTCCAGCAGTGGACGTCTTTCGGCTGAAATGATGATGATGATGAGGTTGATCATCCCTTTTCCGTGGAGAACGAGTGAACTTCAAACCCTGTTCCTCATACCTCTAAACTGCCTTTAAATAGTAATATGTACAATTATCTAAAAAGTAGGGGAAATAGTCTCTAGGGCTTAAAAAATGCGTCCGCATCGCTGTCATTAAGTATTAATTACCGGCTGGGTAATGATTTGAACGAACTCACTTGTGTGAATATTAATAGAGTAAAAAACAAAACCAGAACCATGTCCTAATCGAAATTGGGAGTCTCTAACTAAATAAAACAACTAAGCCTAATATATTTCAACCCCAACGCCATCTATCAATCATGATCTCAAACCATTGAACAATATATTGTATTTTTTTTATTTATTTTAGACAGACATCGATACAAAATGGTTTTTAAAATTAACAGTTAATAAGTTAAAATTAAATAATAAACTACATCAAATAATCATTACGGTTTCTTCATTAATAATAAGGAACGTATTTTCTTTTTGTTCACAGATCGGTTGGAAGTACACAAATGCTTGGTTGGTGGGCAATCTGATGTGCAAGCTGTTACTAGTGCTGCGAGCATTTGGACTGTACCTGTCTTCGAATGTGCTCGTCTGCATCTCTGTAGACAGGTGAGTAACTATTAAAACCTTACAAGAACAGTCTCTAAGGTTCGTATTCTTTTATTCTCATTACCAAGTTTTTTACATAGATAATAGCTCCGAAGGTAAGGTTCTTTAGTAGCGGCCACGTACAGGATAACGCAGTGTAGGGTGACCCCCAATAAGGTGAACCGATGACCTGATCCAGGTCGCGGGAAGCCGATGGATGCGGGCAGCACAAGGCCAAACATCCTGGAAAGTCTTGAGGGAGGCCTTTGTCCAGTAGTGAACCTCTAAAGGCTGAACAAAAAGAAAAATATCGCTGATTCTATGTATACTTTTATCTCTATTCCATTAAGAAAACGACAGAATATAAATATTATATACTTTAATCAGTCCTGTCAAAATTAAGATGCAGTTTGCAGTATAAAAATATGGAGACTAAAATACGTTAATTATCGCCAGGCGTTGACTAATTTGACAGGACTAAACTGATACCTATTTATCTAATGTCTCTTTCTTAATGAGACAGAAAGAAAAAGATGTGCTGAACTAGTTTAATTCCTTAACAAGATAATATGCGCCAATTTCATGTTGACATTAAAAATTGAAAAAATTTATACAGAAATTTCTGTCCACGTAATAAATTTTATACAGATTAACTATGAAAAATATGAGCGACTATCGCCTAAAGTTGAATTGCCAGATTGCCCTGCCCACCTCCGATTTCCGACAGATTTCACATGCCCACTAAAATGTAATGGGATTTTGGAGGTTTTCTTCACGTGAGCGGAAATAATTTATTGGCCAGCTGGTTTGCATTTAAGCGAAAGTTGCAGATTTATTTTCGAACCTTGTCCGATTCAGGACGTTAGTTAAACACCCGCCGTTTATTTGTTTAATAAGTTGTTATGTAAACTCAAAGAGAAAATTTCATTTCAGATTGAGTTATAAACACAACAGAAATCAATATTTATTTGAGAACCCGTGAATGTTTTAGACGTAACGATCAAAAGATTCACTTCTCAATCTTCGCGTTTGCCACTTTTGAGAAATTTCTAATGAATTTTTGGAAACAATAATTTCTATCTGCATTATTAATGGATCAAAAAGCCCTATTTGAAAACTAAATGCTTATATGAGTTTAGTTTACTTAATGTCAATCACACACAACAACAACAATCCTTATGAAAACATATCATGTTTTCACATAAATAAAAGAACAGATGAGAAACATGACACGTTTAGATATGTTTGGGCTTGTGACTCTAAACACCTGTTGAAACCTTTATTAACGTTGAATATTATCCAGCAACTAAGTATCTCACATGTGAGCCTAACATATGTAAAAGAAAGAAGGGACTGTTGAACATTTTAGTTTAATAAATAAAGATAATGTAACCTATAAGTACGTTTATTAAAGAAATTCATATCACATTTTTACATTTCAGTTTTCAGATTTTTATTTTGTAATATTTTTACTCTAAAGCTTCACTGTAGACTATGTTGGCAGTGGTATTTGTTACAAAACATAGATTCTCAGAAAATTCTCGAGAAAAAGCGATATATGCACAGACGACAGCATATTATCGATACTACAATCTGTCAGATTTCCTCATTAGATTTTCAACTTTATCTATTGTAGCGGTACCTACAAAGGCCACAAAATGAACGACGCGTCATACTGACGTCACACGAATTCTACATCTCGCAATCAGAGTTTACCGTGCAATTAGCATACATACAACTTGCCAATTTCAACCGTTGGGCAAGTGCCCGCCAGACATAACACCCGTCTGGTCGGAGGATCCTCCCTTTTCTACGGAGGATGAGTGAACTTTACTCCCTGTTCCTCAAGCCTCCACACTATAAATCATTAAAGCTCAATGTTGGTTGAGAATATCTGACAGTTTGGAGTAGCTTGCCCTGCTGTCGTCCGTACAATTGCACATGAGAATTCTCTTCTTAGGTCAATGCACTCTTTCCTTAGGTCGATGCCAACTATCGAGAAAGTTTGTCCCTGAGATTTATTAATTGTTAAGGATACGATATCTTTATAGGTTTCTCTCTAAATATTCTATTAAAATTTAGTTGTCTTCAAAGCTAGGCTTAAATACACTTAATTTAATTTACTTAGTTAAGAGTGAATAAGCTCTTAATAAACTAGCTCGCATTATCATTAACGAAGGCATCATTGCTTACCATCAGGCGGGATTGCTGTCAAGCGCTAGTTTGTAATTTATAAAAAAAAAACAGTAACTTTTTAAAACATACACAACTCCGCCGATATCATAGGTATCCGCGGAATGTGGACGCGGCAATGGAAATTTTTTTCTATAAGATTTTCTATATCGGGATAGATTGCGTCTATAAGAATTTCTAGAGTGTGAACAGTTTGAGCCAGTTCGTTATCCTATAATACTTGGGAGCTGTTTGCAATTGGGGCGGTAAATTGGCCTGTAACACATAAGCCTCTCAAGTATGAGTGAAAAGAGTAATGCTCGGCGCTATGGTGACCTAGCACACTCTTCTACTGGTAATAGGATATGGTAAAAGTTAAAGTCTCGGATTATAAACGAAATAGCTATATTAAATCACTATATCACTTAGTAACAAGAAACGGTAACAAATATGTAAACTTAGACACAATTATTGGTAAAATATGGTAAAATGGTAATGGTAATGAGTACACGGAGTCTCTGGTGAGATCTTAACGCGGACTGTCACATTTTTGGTAAAACGAGCGAATGTGCATATTTGCCTTTTATGCAATTATACATTTTCGCTGAGTGTTCGATTAAAACTCGAACAATGAGTGTGCGGGTTCGATTCCAAGACAGACAAGTACCATTGTAACTTTTCTGAGTATGTACTTTCCAAGTATATCTTAGACACCAATGTCTGTTTAAAAGGTGAAGGAAACATCTTGAGGAAACCTGAACTTTAAGTCTGAAATCGCCAACCCGCCCTGAGCAAGCGTGGTGATTACGCTCAATCCTTCTCTGTATGAGAGGAGACCTGTGCCCAATAGTGGGACGATAAAAAGATTGATGATGATGACGACATGAACCGTGATTACTAAACTGTTAAATTTTTCACAGAAGACATCTATCTATCTAAACTATCTGTCAAAGAAATACTAAAATCATAATAAAATAATAGACATAAACATACAACAGATTTTTATAAATAATTGTAAATACGTAACCCTTCTAGCGCGGGACCGACTCATACTTCATATCTTTCGTAGATCGGTCACCAAACTTTTCTTTGTAGAATAAGTCTTTCTTTCTTTTCTTTAGAGTGAATATTACTTAAACTCTTCAATGGCCTCTGTGGTTAGGTACCACAATTTTCCCAATAACACGTGTAATAAATTATAGAAATTCTTTAAAAAAATATTTCAAAATAAAGGCGGATATCGCCAATGACAGTTGAAAAAACGGCCGCGTCAGCCGACTACGAAGAGATTTTATGCAAAGCCATGATGTAGCCACTATGCTGCTATGTTTCAATGTTCTTTATGAATTATTCACTGAATGCAGTTTTTACTACATAAATCATGCGCTTTTATTTAGTAAACGACACTATAAATAATTTTAAAAAGTCCAATGAAAAATGCGCATGACACTCAGCTTTCCTGATAAAGACTCGGTAGAATAATTCTTAGCCAGAAATTAATATTGAAATTCCGACTGTTTTTTCAAATTATAAGTAAATGTCAAATGATAATTTTATTTCACAGAGAAAAGTAATTATTGTTAAAGTTTGCATATCAAAACTATTTTATGGTGAAGCTATGGAACCTCCATTATTTAAACAGTAAAAAATAAAACGACACTTATCACTTTTTAATAATTATTTTATTATCTAAAACGGCTAAAATATTTTTCAATATTTATGCCTTTAACTTAGTATTCTTTTTATAAAATTAACCTGACCTTGATAAAATCTCTTCGTCAGACAGAAACAAGGTTCTAATTTCTTCTAGAAATTCAATCTAGTTTTTTGTCCCTTCATCAATACCTGTAATACCCAGGATTGGTTCAGAAAGTAAACACGAATTTAAAAAGTTACATTGGTACTAGCCCAGATTGTTATCACCACACAGACATAAATCCAGGGCCAGACCCTGGCGGCTAATGAGACTTTTCTAATTGCAAATACCAAATCCAATTAAAGTTGGACCCGAATTTATGCTTAACTATTACGCGACCGAGCCATTTAGACGATCGTAGTCCTCGGTTAATACGGCTACACTTCAAGCTATACAACGTTTTTTTTTTGTATTTATGCGAAACCCGAAACACGTGTCCAGTATTTTTAAGTAAAGAATTTATGTATAAAATTTCAAAAACATGTCATGTAAAACCACTAAGTTATGAAATTGTTATCTTACCTGGTTGTCCCAACAAAAATATGGTAAACGCATCACTCACACGGACGCGTTTGCAGCGGAGCAACACGGAGGGAGCCTGTCTCACGCGCCTTGTACTATGATCTAACGTTAGCTGAGTTGTGCACTCGGTAACCACACTGCAACAATTTCTAAATGTATTTGGAAAAAAAATTACTAAGTATGGTGTAAAAGTGATTGGAATCGATTCAGTTGCTTATTCTGAACAGACTATACAATATGTAAAGAAAACCCTGTCCGACCCGTAAGGATAATAAAGGTTAGGTAAACCCTTGACCAAATATAATCTAAAATTTTACGTAATCATTATAGAAACAATACTAATGAATTTTAAAATATCTTTTTTTTTTTCCTGGAATTAATTCCAACTTTCCCGGAATTTGGTAATTTTTCTCTCTTTTTTCGGAATGTACTGCTCTCCTAGGTAGGTTATGAACACCTGTGTTAGGAAGTAGCAGTCCGGTCCCCTAAGGTACAGACGACAGCACATCAACCTACTACAATCTGACAGATTTCTTTAATACATTTTCAACTTTATGTGTAAAATATTAAGGCTCAAAATTGATTGAGAATTTCTTATAGTTTTGGGTATGTTGACCTGCTTTCGTCCGGTAAAATTATGTAATAGTAGGGAATGCAAACTTTGGTCAAGATTGACTATTCAAAGATCTTGGTGTCTTTTTCTGAATCAAGATTAGCCAGTTCAAGATCTTGGTCACGAATCAAGATTTCCGAGATTGAGCGGATTAAAAAAAAGAGCGTTTTTTTCTCAAATACTGCAAATTGATAGTAATTAGTATTTAAATATTATGTAATATAATTACTTAAGTATATTTTTCAAATTAAACAACATTATATGAATTCAATAATCAACGTTTATTTTAAACATGACAAGACACATTCAAAATTTTAGTGACTTAAATGAAATAATGCAATGAGATCACAAGTTAAAACCTATAATTTTCGTAATTTAAAGAAGAACAAAAAGTTTAAACCTTTTGAAAACGACTTCTCAAGTAAACTTAAAAACTCGAAATCTAGTTTTTTATCATTAAAAACAGATAAAATATAATAAATAATTAGTTTGAAATAATTATGTATGTGTGTGATTGTGTATATGAGAGTGCGCGCGCATGAGGATGTTTGTGTGTGTGTGCTAGTGGATGTTCATCACTTTATATTTATTTATTTACTTATACATTTACTACCATTACAGGTCGCTTAACCTAATGCGGCAGAAAGGATACATTTAACGCCATACATTTTAGAAATTTACACATAATTGTATCTATAATAAAATTTAACAAAAACCATTCTAATAATATTTAAGAAATAAAATAAAAACTATAAAAAATAATATAAAAAATAAAAACAGTGTTTCTATAGGGTAATTGCACAATACATCGTCTGCAGCAATGTTTACGTTAATTTCTATTTCGTCGTATGATTTATGTTACCTTTTTTTTTCTTGACGCTGTGGAAATGCCTTTACGCACCATACCCCGAAGGGCGTGTGTGGGACTCGCCCAGCCGAACACGGGAATACCCACTAAAACCAAACAGCGGCACAACGACATCGCCTTAGTGGCGGGGTCATGGGAAATAGCATAGCCTGCACTACCGATCCCCCGCCGGCGATTCCCGCCTGAAAGGCGGGCCCATAATGGGCCCTCCATAGGGAGGGCCCGGGCTGGGTACGTCTTCTTGTGCGAGAAGACGCAGCAGCCAAAGGTTTTTTAGCGAGGCGTCCTTCCTCTTAGCCCCACTCGTTTACCCGGAGGCAAACGGGGCCCCCAGCTCCTCTCAGTGAGGAGACCGGGTTGCCCGACGGTGACCCGGGATTCGGGTCACGTCAGCCACCTGGATTGGTGGCCGACCCGCCGCACGTGTGACCGCCGATGCGGTCCCCACTTCTGGTTTTGGTCCGCGCCGGTAAACCGGTAACCCCCATATCTGGGGGCCATTCCCCTATCCGCCACCTGGGGACGCGTCCCATGGCAAGTCAGAACTGCACACGGCATGATTTATCTTACCTGACTTATGTAGCCTTTTGCATTTGTAATACGGTAGATTATAGATTTGACACTATATAACCAACACCACCCACAGAGTGCTCACATTCATTAATATACGCCTGTTGATAATGAAAGACTAACATGCCATCTCCGCCACGTATTCAGGACTTGATTGACGTCACAATTTTGTCCAATATTCATAGAAAGGAGTGCGAAGGTTGCATTCGTACGCGATGATTTAACTTTCTAACACCTACATAATAAGTCTAGTCTAATGGCGATTTTCTTATTCACAAACTAAACTAAATTTAAGTTCGGTGCATTTTTCTCTTTCTATTTTATTAAGAAAAAGATAGAAGATAACATATTCGTTTCTTCTTCTTCTTCTTCAGCTTATGGATGTCCACTGCTGGACAAAGACCTCCCCCAAGGCTTTCCACGCTGACCGGTCTTGTGCTGTCCGCATCCATCGGCTTCCCGCGACCTTCACCAGGACATCGGTCCACCTTGTTGGGGGCCTGCCTACGCTGCGTGGCTGCCACTCCAGAACCTTACTGCCCCATCGGCCATCGGTTCTACGAGCAATGTGCCCTGCCCACTGCCACTAAGTTTAGCGACTCGCAGAGCTATGTCGGTGACTTTTGTTCTTCTGCGGATCTCCTCATTTCTGATTAGATTACGCAGAGAAACTCCGAGCATAGATAGCTCTTTCCATTGCCCTTTGTGTGACTCTGAGCCTTTGTATGAGGCCCATTGTGAGCGACCACGTTTCAGTTCCGTAAGTCATCACTGACAACATACACTGGTCAAAGACTTTAATCTTGAGACACTGCGGTATCTTGGACGACGTGAAGATGTATCGTAGCTTCCCGATCGCATACATATTCGATTAATCCTGTTGAATACTTCATACTCTGTTTAGAAGGAAATAAAAATCATTACGAATCGATTTACGTAAGGCGCAGTGTATGCTTGAAGGATAGTCACGAATAGCCAAAGAGGATGCTTTATTGAATATATTTAACTATATATATACATGAATATACGTAACTAAAAATATATGAATGATGTGTAAATGAGTACAGTCTATAAACGCTAATCGTGTACTGTCGCCTTACTCTATAATTTGTGCAAGGCGGCGGAAAAGTGATGATCTATGTAATGTGCGCGTGTCATGTACGATGGCTGACTTGTTCACGCAGACTAAATTGACATAAGTACATATCCGATCAAAATTAAATTATTGTAAAAAAATACTTGTGTACTAAACTGGCCACTACTATTTTATTATACAAAAATAAATAATAATACATACAAAAAGAGCTCATGCTTTCAAATTGAACTGCTTGAGGACTGTGCGTCCTCAGGCAGTTGAATTCGTTTGTAACCGCCGACAACAAAAATAATAACTTGGATATTTATTAACCAAAATGACCCAATTTGCGCTGTAATTATGGCTACAAATATCTTCTACAGATACCGCAAAGTATGGGAAACTGACAGGAGTAAAACGAACAAAAATAATTGAAAAAGCGCAGTAAAATTTAAAAAAAGTAAAATTCGCGGTGACAACCCAACTTTTATAAAAAACAAAGCGTCAGCCAAACTGTTGAGATCACTTGTGCACTAAGGCCGCTGCCTCGAATCTTGCGGGCAGTGGGGCGGCGGCGGCAGCGGCACTGGAGCCGGGCGGGCATCGAACACCCGTTTTCGAAACTAGCGGGCAGATCGCGCGTCACTATAGCCGCGTAGTGTTGTGTTCATGATTGTGTCGACGAGATATTTGTTTTTATTGGCGAAAGAAATGTCTGAACAATGGCGGCAACATCTTTTTGATTCAAATTTATTCCTAACGCTCGATCACCGTTCGCTGCCCCCAAGATTCGAGCGCGAGAAGTACACCGCTCGCTGCCCGCCACCGCCCCACTGCCGCGCCGCTGTTTTCGAGAACCGGTCCGTATGATTTTACGCATAAGATCCTGCCACTCACTCGCCTAGGGATGAAACGATACCATCGAGGTATCGATACTTTTACTCGATACTGAATCGGTCGTAAAGTATCGATACTTACTTGGTATCAATTGAAAAGTATCGATACTTACTCGTATCGAATAGTTTGAGGAAAATTTTAAGTAAAAACCAAAAAAAGTGTTAAATTTCTTTATTATTTACGAAAAAAAGTCTGCTTTTGTAGTACTCCCTAAAAATATCAATTTTTCTAAATGTTTGCCTGTTAGGCGATTTCTTGAGGTAGTTAGTGTTGCGCCAGCTTTGGAAAAGAGCCTTTCGCAAGGTACAGAGGTACCTACTATATTTAAATAAATGCGTGCTTGTTTATATAATGTTGGAAACACGGGCTTTAAATCTTCCCATTCCTCCAATGGGTTAGATTTTAATGCGCAGACTGGATTCGCTAAATATATAGAAACTTCATCGGCTTTCGAGGAACGCTTTCGCTTCTGGCCAACTGCGAGTTGTTTGTGATGTGACCAAAAGTCAAAATCTTCGTTCCCTGTTTCATCTTCAGACCCACTGGTTGACATTGTCACATTTTCCGCAATCATGTTTTTCAATTTTTGTATAGCTTTACCACACGCACTTGCGTCTTGAAAGTGGAGGTTTTTGAACCGTGGATCTAACATTGTAGCCAACGCTGCAAGTGTATTAAATTCAATGAGACCAAATCTTTTCTTACATTCAGCTAGTAGTTTCATTTGCAACTGTGTAACGCATTCTATTGATGATGAAAAGTTCGTTAGCTGCGATGTGAGACAATTTATCATGGGAATGATTTTGGATAAGGTAACGTAATTCTGGCCTGATGATTCTCTTGTAACAAATTCGAACGGTTGTAACAATGGTACCAACTGTTTTAATATTTCAATTTCCTGTCCATTCACTAACTCAGGACCGTCTGTAGCATCCAGTAATAGTTGTGCAGCAATTTTGGACATATCTAAAAATCTATCAACCATATAATATAGTGAATTCCAGCGGGTCTTAACGTCAAGAATAAATTTTTTTGTGCATCCCTCAGATACTCCACTATCAATCTGAATTTTTCTTAGTTTGTCTGATTGTATAACACTGTTTTTAACCCATTTCACAATATTTCTTACTTTATCGATGATACTAGTAATTGTAGTTGAAGTATTTTTTAATGATGAATCCACAATCAAATTTATGGTATGTGCAAAACACGGTAAATGTTTCGCGTCCCCAAGAGATTTTTTGATCGCGGAAACCATATTAGCACCATTGTCTGTAACTGCGCAAGTTACTTTAGACTGCGGTATATTCCAATCTTCCAGAATATCGACAAATACTTTAGATATGTACTCTGATGTATGATTTGATTGAAGTTCCCTAGTAGCAATATTCGAACTGGTAAGAAGTGTTTTCTCTAAAAAATGTACTGTAACTCCTAAAAAACTTTTTTCATTCATGGTTTCCGTCCATATATCAAGAGTCACACATAGCTCACTTGCATTAGATATTCTTGAAGTATATTCCATCTTCACGACGTCGTATTTGTTACAAAGTAACTTTTTAAAATGTGTTGACGAAGGTACTTTGTAATATGGGGCCAATTCCTTCATTAATTTCAAAAAACCTTCTCCTTCTACAACATTGAACGGTCGCATATCCTTGCATATAAAATATAGAATGCACATATTTATATTATTATATTTTATACCACCCTCTGAAACAAAGAAAATTTCGTAAATGTACCTAATTAAAATTACCTATCCAGATTAAATAAGAATTTTTGGGGCTACTTACTTTTTTGTGAAGCAATGTTATCAAACATACATTTTAATGTACTATTAGAATCATCAGACTGTATATTAATATGAGGCTTTGTAGATGTCGATGTCGAGGCTTGAGGGGAATCCGGAATATTTTTTTTATTTTCAGTTTTAACTTCTGAGATATCAGTTTCCTTTTTCTTTCTCCTAAAAATAATTGAAATAAATTTAATATTCATAACATCCGTGCTACTATTTACCGTTATCACAAGGCAGATAAAATATTAACTATCTTTAAATAATTAAATGAATGCTTGATTTATACTTTATCAGCAAATAAGTGCCTACTTTTAAATGATTAGGGATATCAAAAGTTCGATATCGATAAAGTGACGTATCACACAACACTATTCATAATCGTCAACAACACAGGTACCTGATGATTGTTTGTAAATAAATATGAATGTTTTATGTCGTTTGTTTACTTACATTGAAATCTTGTCTTTATCATTAACAGCAACAATATAATCAGGGTGGCTTTTCAAATGCTTATGCAAATTAGAAGTATTGCCACAATAACGCACGGTTTTAAAGCATTTTTTGCAATTTGTGGTTTTCTCGTCGTTTTTTATGAAATATTGCCACACACTAGACTTCGGGGGCCCCATTGTCGCTTGTCAATCACTTAAAAAATTCAAATGCTTCAAACAGAAAACAATCAACATCTGCTGTGAAAAGTTAGGTTACAACACGGACGGAACGAACACTCAAAAAACAATAACAAATGACGACAGAATATTGCGGCGGCGGCGCTGGCTGACTTTTTTTTTTTTTCGAGCATAGACAAACAGGTGTGGCGCCAACTACACAAAACTAAGACAAAAAATAAGGGAAAAATCTGGAAAAAATGGATTCAAAACTTTCATTTTCATAATCAATGCTGAAATGAAATATTGTCTTTTGGCATATACTGATATGAGTACTTTTCACCGATACCTACTCGATACTTAATTTCAAAGTATCGATACTAAAAGTACTTGGTATCGGGGAAAAGTATCGAGTATGTACTTGTATTTACTCGTATCGTTTTATCCCTACACTCGCCGCCGCCGCCGCCGCGCTGCCCGCAAAATTCGAGGCAGAGGCCTAAGTTTTATTGATCTTCTTTAGCCATTCCGGTACGAAGGCATACATTAGGTATAACGTCGTGTAAACCCAATAGAGAGTTTGTTGAACCAAAATAGTACAAGTAGTTGTTCCGGATCTGGATGTTTGTGTATGTGAGTTTATATGTCTGTAAACGCACTCACGATACAAGAGAAATTTCTAGTGTGGTGCACCGTTTAAAAAAAATACGATACAACTTGAACATTTTATATGTTCTTCATTAGTGATCAAATCAGCTTGTCAATCTTGTTGAGCTGTAGCTATCATATGAAATAGAAGCCAAGATGGAAGCGTAAATTTTATCTTATACAGGGTGTTATCCCATCCACTTTGATCCATCGATTTAATACACGATTCTGCTTTTGTATATATAGTGCCTGCCTTATGTTACTTGAGATATATTAATAATATTAATAATAATAATGATATTAATCAGGGTGATTGCGTAACACATTATCATCAGCAATGGATTTCATTTCGACAGTTCAATAACATTCATTACGTTATTTACGTTGTTGAGCTGACACATTTTTCGAATATATCATCACAATTATCATCATCATCATGTCAGCCACATGAAGTCCACTGCTGGATATAGGCTACCTCCAAGGATTTCCAAAAAGAACGGTTGGGCGCGGCCTCCATAAAGCGCTTCCCTGCGATTTTGGTCAGGCCATCCGACCACCTAGTCGGTGGGTGTCCAACGCTGCGCTTGCCGGTACGTGGTCGCCATTCAAGAGCCCTTCTGCCCCATCCGCCATCGCCTCTATGTGCTATGTGCCTCGCCCACTGCCACTTCAAAGAGCTAATTCGCTGGGTTATGTTAGCGATTTTCGTTCTTCTACGAATGTCCTCATTCCTAATTCGATCACGTAGACAAACGGAGCGATGGATTAGCTATATGCTCCAAAAGAGTTTGAATTGAGAGTAACACGCAATTAGGGTATTGATTGGAGGTCACGAGAAATTCAATATGTTTTGGTAACTTCTTGCGGGCGACGTACTGAAACTTTCGGTGGCCCAGTTTCCTCTCTTATCACGATGGCCCTAATTGTGTTAGATAGAATGCCTTGGGAATACAACACTGTACCAACTTAGATAACACTTCTTTACAATTTTACGCCAAAGCATTACTACTGGCAAAAATAATTAATAATAATCATTATTCAATTCTATACAATATGTAAAGAAAACCCTGTCCGATCCGTAAAGGTATTGTTAGGTATCGATAACTGATTCTACTATTGCCTACAAAGCCGGGCTAAACTTACAAAAAAAACCCCCTAAAAAAATAAATATTATTTCGCAAAAAGAGGTAACTTAATACGTGTGTGGTAGGTAATACATGCGCGGGCGAAGAGGGGCAGGGCTCGCGGTATGCGGTCGCATCGCTTTTCGCTCATAACAATACCCTCAAAAATGGTGGTGTCACTTTTTTTAAAAATACCAAATTTCAGGGAAGTTGGAATTAATTCGCGGAAAAGAATATTTCAAAATTCATTAGTGTTGTTACTATGATGATTATGTAAAATTTCATATTTTATTTGGTTATGTGTTTACTGAACCCTTATTATCCTTATGGGTCGGACGGGGTTTTCTATACATATTGTACAGGATTCAATTTAATTTCACAAAAGAAAAATGTACCTAGCTCATTAGGATTCTCTATATCGCAGGGTTCAGTCCCTTCCGTAAAGTGAAAAAAAAAGAACAAACTGAAAGGATTTCTATATAATTTTTATGCTATCGTTATTTTATGTGTTTGAAATTTGTTGGTTAAAAGAGAAGTTTACAAAATATATAAATACTGAAAGAAAAAACAACAAAAAATGCATAATAGGTACTCGAAAAGTATACATTTCATTAAATTGGAAGTGATATGATTTGCAAAATTATTTAAGAGGTTCTGAGAATCAGTCGCACCCGAAGCTTATTCAGCTTTAGAGTCTGGGGTCCGCTTTACCAGTCTAACTGCTGATTTTTTTTTTTATTATTATTATGAACTAGTGCTTGACCGCAATCCCGCCTGATGGTAAGCAGTGATGCGATCGTTGATGGTAAAGTACGCTAGTTTATTAAGAGCCTATTCACTCAGAAAAACTGAGCAAATAGCAAGGAAGTCGACAGTTGAGCGAGGTGATGCAATGTTAAACCCAACAACACGACCAACGATGCTGCGCCAAAGGGAGATTGATCTGAAGACCCTCCACGACCAAACTCCCAATACAACAACATTTGGCGCATCGTACCCGGCACACATCGCAACACAACTGCTCAGACCCGTCCTCCATACGGCTGATTTTGGCTTAACTTCGATATTTTCCGTGAAGCGACTGCCGTCTGACCTCCACAACCCAAAGGCTATATCGAAACATTGCAGTTAGACCAATTGTTGGACTTTTGGCGGCTCCAACAACCCGTAACGACTCCATTAGATGTTCGTATGGCAACCGGGACCAACGACTTAACGTGATTTCCGTGGAATCACCAGACCAGTGCAAATATTCATATTCATGCATACAAATAATCGCACTGCGCGGGGATTGAACCCGCGCCTTTTTGCTCGTTCGTTACCCCGACGCCAAGGAGGCAGTCAAAAGAATCAGAATAGTCTGTAGGTATATAATTTGTGGATGATTATTTGACACACATTCAAGTAATTTTTCAGTATTCACACACATTCATTATTGACACACATTCAATACGTGGGCACGTGTGCGAAGTATTCAAACTTCACGGTTTCATAAATCCTTGATAGGTAAACTTCTTAAAATGATGCCTCATTTATGTATAATGATAAAATATGAAGGATGTACTTGCTGTAAAGCATATATTTGTTGGGGTAGTCTTTTTTGTTGTTGTGTTTTTTTTTGTGTGTGTTTTCCATAATGGACGCTCTTAGCGTACAATATATTTCTGCATCGTTCTCACACGATTGATTTCAAAATGAATGATGTAATCAAATATTTGTATCAATAGCTTGATAATTTAAAAGTTTTTTGTCCGTTATTCTCCATACTAGGTACCTACTCTTTGGAATGGGCGACTAGCTTCACCTTACTGACTGACCGACCTTCTGACAATTCAAAAGTGCCTGTAACTGGTTTATTTGAAATAAATGATTCGATTTGATTTGATATGTGTTAAGGACGTATCAACAATAAAAACGCCTTGAGAAATAGCATATATGACGATTATTTGCTTTTATACTAATTGATAAACTGAGAATAACGTTTACCAGCAAGATTACTTTAACATGTCCCTGTTCCTGGGACAGAGACCTCCTCTTGGTGAGAGGAATTGAGCTGTAAACTGCCATGCGATGCCAGTCCTGGTAATTTAAAGCCACATTTCGATTTTTGCTTCTATGGAAGCCGGCATGCTCACGATTGCCAAATATCACATGTCTTAGATATTTTTTGGCTCGAGGACATGGCGGTTTCCTCAGGATGTTTTCCTTCGCCGTTTTGAGAGCAGTGGTATTGAAATAATTTATACAAAGTTAAGCACTCGTAACGACCAAAACTACAGCAGTGCGTTTGTTGCTGACGTCCACAATCGTGGTTACATTACTATTGTCATCCACCCTAAACGTAGGCTTCGCAAATTAACTTATCTTAGTTTTAAACCGAATGACAACACAATGCTTTTTTCTGCCTATTTTTTTCTGTGAGATGATGCCGATGTAGACAAATTCTGCCAATATCAAATTTGATACGGTAAAAAGTTGTCATGATAAAAAAATAAAACTAAAATTCTAAAAAAATAATTCCCTGGCCACACTGAATTTTATGTGATGCTCGAACACAAGAATTTAACAGTAATTGAAAGAACAATTCAATGTGCTTGAATGAATACATTCTTATTCTTCTTTGCAATCAAATAATAATTTGAATGAAGCCAACAAAAGCCTTAATAATTGGAATTTAGTTGTGATATAAAAGCGTATCGTCACCAAAATAGAATTCCCTTCCATGAGCTATACGCTATTGTCACTATTGTATTATGTGTATGTCGGAGATGTCATGTTTGTCTCTCGTTATCAACAGGCTCTGTGGATAGGATAGTATTAGTTACAGCACAATAGAAGCACGGTTTTCAGTTTAAGTAAGATTAGTTTATAACACTAGCGCATCACATACTATAGGTAAGTAGACAACTTAATAATTCAGAACGCGAAACAATTTCTAAGCACATGTTTTTACTACGAACTCAGACTAGACTCTGCCAGATGCTACTAGATGGCACTGGCATTCCGGGTACTCAGGTGAATTCCTCCAACATATTATAATAATAAAGCTGAACAGTTTATTACTTTTCATTTGTTTCTTCTTCGTGTAGCCACATCAACTTTGCCACTTCCACAACATTGTTGGTAGCGAGGTCAATTTGACTGTATTTTTGGGACACCAGTGGCAGGGTAGGAGGTGGAGTATGGTTTGAAACATAGCTGTAAAATGACACCCCGCTGTCTTTCCATCAAGCTAGCTACACTTTTGGGTTAGAGTTGCGGGTTGGTTAAAAAAGAAACCGTGGCCTTTGCGCATAGGCAAGTGAAGAAACACGTGTGGGTTTTAGTCAGTAATAGTCTGACACGCCCTTCCGCTCCGCTCAGAATGGGAGAAGTCATTTGAAGATTTCCCATCCCAAACAAAAAAAAAGGTAGCTACACTTTGCCAGGTTTGTTAGATTTTTGTCAAATGTGTTTAGTGATAATTTTTCCATAGATATCCGTGGTTATATCTATATGACGACGTCAGCGACGGCGGAGCGATAGGGTTGTCACCATATTCGAGTGGTGATAAGGGCTCCATTTCGTAGGTGAGTTTTGAATTCAATCCCGAAATGTAAATATACCTCCAATGTTGGCAATAACAATTTAAATAGGCAAACCGACAGTTTCGCCCCGGAGAACTAATAATAATAATAACGTCACAGCGTTTGCCCCGTACTACTACGTAAATCAAATAAGCAAAATTATATAAAAATGATATAATATTTTTATTAAAATGATATCGTTATTCCCGACATAAATATATATAAAAAATTGTGTATAACGAGGCCGAGAGTCTAGTTATCATGATATATTTTTTTGTACTGCTCTAATAGCTGGGAATCTTTTTTTTCTAGGATGGCAAATCATCATTCTCCTCCTGCTCTGGGCGCAGCGGGAGCGCAAGTCTAAATTAATTCCTTAATATAATACATAGTTTTCACTTGCATTTCTTTTTCAGGGTAACCATTGCACCATTCTGAAATTATTCCTTTATACACACTTATAAATCTTACACGCACAAAGAGCCAAACTAAGAACAACTTGTAGTTATAAGCTCTCAACCGAGTTATCTGTTTAATTAAATTGCAACTTTAACTAAGTGTATAGAAACGCTTAGCGTCGTTCCAACTAACCGCACTCAGTATGATTAAATTTCAAGGAATCGTCTAATTAAGACCAAAGCTCCAAGATTTCTTCCAAGATGTATGGTTTAAGAACTTTATTATTTCTCATTTAGAATTAACACTAATTCACTTAGTGAGAAGGTAAATTTATATAAAATGTCTGCGAGCGTACATATAACCCGCGCAGATAAAGAATGAAAGATTTGAAAATGGCGGCGGATAATTATGGTACGGTTGACAAAACATGTTTGGTTCTTTTTTCCAAATAAATAAAATACCTATCAACATTAGTATTACAAATTACAACAATACATATCATCATCATCATTTCAGCCGAAAGATGTCCACTGCTGGACATAGGCCTCCTCCAAGGTTCTCCACGACGACCGGTCCTGCGCCTCCCGCATCCAGCGGTTTCCCGCGACCTTCACCAGGTCGTCGGTCCACCTTGTCGGGGGCCTACCCACGCTCTGTCTTCCGGTGCGTGGTCGCCACTCGAGAACTCGTCGGCCCCATCGGGCATCGGTCCTACGGGCAATGTGTCCAGCCTACTGCCACTTTAGTGTTGCAATTCTTCGGGCTATGTCGGTTACTCTCGTTCTTCTGTGGATCTTCTGATTCCTGATTCGATCGCGCAGTGAAACCCCAAGCATAGCCCTCCCCATTGCCCTTTGAGTGACTTTGAGCCTTCTTATAAGGTCCATTAATATATATATTACAACAATAAAATGTCAACGTTAGTAGGTATTAAAAACTTAACGAAAATAAATAACAATCAAAAGTAACGCAAACATATAACAAACAAACTCAACAAAAACAACAATATCAAAAAAATAACAGAGACTTTAGCGGAACGAAATTAACGAGAACTCGGAGTGGGTCAAAGTAGCTTGAAAAGCTAATCTTGACTGATTAATTGATTTGATTAGATTTTTTTTGCAGCGCTTACTTCACTGTGTGAGTATAGACAGCGATAGAGAGTGAGCGAGAACGCATGCGAGCGAACGCCATTTACAGATCTATTTTCTATCTGCGCGGCTTATAGAAAGTTTTCGTTAAAAGTAATAAATTAAATTAAATAATTAAAGAGTAAATATCAACTAAACACTAACCGAGAAAACACGGATCTAAAGTGAATTATATGTTTTAAACTATGTAGTTTACTGACAAATAAATGTATTTGTTCATTTTTTTATTTGTATGTATTTAAGAATAGAAGGACTGAAACTAAATATACGATTTAAGTTGATTTTTAAAACAAGACATACTTTTCGTTTCTTTCATTTCCGTGGGTATTTTATTGTACCTAAGTACATATTAACAACTTCTTCAAATCGAATACTTCGTTTTCCGTAATTAACTGTTCTGGGAGGACGTGTTACTAGGTTAATTTAGTGTTGTATGAATATCTTTATGTAATATTTTCGTATTAGTACACATGTATAGTACTTATACAATATGTAAAGAAAACCCTGTCCGACCCATAAGGATAATAAAGGTTAGGTAAACACGTGATCAAATAAAATATGAAAATTTACATAATCATCGTTGTAGCAATACTAATGAGTTTCTAAATAATCTTTTTTTCCGCGAATTAATTCCAACTTCCCCAAAATAGTACCAGTATTTTTCAAGTACTGTTCTTAGGTAGCGTGACCAGACGTCCCGTTTTGAACGGGACTGTCCTTTTTATGTTTAAGAGACCCGAAAATACATTCTGGAATGCAGTATTGTCCCGTTTTCAGAAGCCGAGCGAAAATTTGAATATCCGTCTGCCATTAAGTTTTAGTTCTAACGATTATGTTGATAAAATCTAGGTAAGCATAAAAAAACGTCCTAAGAGTTTTATTTTTCATTGAAATCATCAATAGCATCAATAATTTAATAATTAAAGTAAATTTGTTCTTCTAGTAAATAGAACTAAGTACCGAAATTTTTAGCCAATTAACGTTTTCCTAAATAAATAACTTAAAGAAGGTCTTTTTCCTTAACTATCTATCTATCATCATCATCATCAACCTTTTTTATCGTCCCACTGCTGGGCTCAGGTCTCCTCTCATACAGAGCGTAATCGTGAGCGTAATCACCACGCTTGCTCAATGCTGGTTGGCGATTTCAGACTTAATGTCCAGGTTTCCTCGACATATTTTCCTTCACCTTTTAATCAGTCAGTGGTGTCCAAGATATACTTAGAAAGTACATATAACTTAGAAAAGTAACATTGGTACCTGCCTGGCCTGGAATCCAACCCGCTCACTCATACTTGAGACTGAGAGGCTGGTGTTTTAACCACTAGGCCACCACGGCTACATGAAAACTATCTATTATTTAAGTTGTGTGCCAATTTCCCGTTATTCATAGGTAGACGCAGTATAAAGTTTTTTTTTTATAATTAATAATAACTAGCGCTTGACCACAATCCCGCCTGATGGTAAGCAGTGACGCAATCGTGGGTGGTAGGCCATAATATCGGCCGCAGGCAGAAGTTACCACCCACCAGACAAAGCCTTGCCGCTAAGCGATTTGTCGTCTTCCGGCATGATGTCTGGTGAAGCCGTACGGAGGACGGGTCTGAGCAGTTGTGTTACGATGTGTGCCGGGTACGATGCACCTAATGTTGTTGTGTTGGGAGTTTGGTCGTGGAGGGTCTTCAGATCAATCTCCCTTTGGCGCAGCATCTTTGGTCGTGTTGTTGGGTTTAACATTGCATCACCTCGCTCAACTGCCGTCTTCCTTCCTATTCGCTCAGTTTTTCTGAGTGAATAGGCTCTTAATAAACTAGCGCGCTTTACCATCAACGATCGCATCACTGCTTACCATCAGGCGGGATTGCGGTCAAGTGCTAGTTTATAATTATTAAAAAAAAACCGCACCAGTTTATTAAGAGCCTATTCACTCTAGCCTTGAAGAAAATTGTAGTCCGACGGAAACACCGCCGCTGGCAAATTGTTCCAGTCCCTCGATGTACGCGGTAGAAAGGAGAAGGCGAAACGCTTTGTCCGGATCGTAGTGGTGTTAACAACGTAAGGTTGGAAACTCGCCGTACAACGGGTCGTCCGATGGTGGAACGGAGATGGGGGAATTAAATCATGCAATTCACTCGCACACTCCCCAAAATGCATTCTTTAGAACACCGAAAGGCTGGCTACTCTACGCCTGTGCTCTAGGCTTTGGATACACTCTCGAGTTAAACCAGGGCCACCAATCAGCCTCTTCGGTGACACTTAGCAGCACCAGCCCAAATGTGGCTGCAGTACTCCTCACACGAACGGACCTGTGCTTTGTACAAAGTTTAATGGCGGCCCTGGTGTGAAGTACTGCCGGACCTTTGCAATAGCGCCAATTTTCCTGGCAGCCACCTTGGCTTTGGACTCAATGAACCGCCCAAAGTTTAGGTTCGAGGAAATCTCAAGTCCCAGAAGCTGAAGGCGGTCGGTACATTCCAAGGAAAAATTTCGAAAAGTAGGAGCCAAGGTGAACGGGCTCCTTTAATCGGTGAAAAGACACGCCTGTATTTTAGTGGCTTTGAATGCTACAAGATTGGAATTGCCCCATTCGGAGGCTGCCTGTAGTGCAACACTCGTTCGCTCTACCATAGCCTTTCTTTCGGACCGAATTGATTCCCTACTAGCCCGAGCATTCGGCAGGTATCTCTCCACAACTGTGCTGTCATCTGCATACCCATAGATACATCAGCAGATCGTTAATATGCAGCAGGAACAAAGTTGCAGAGAGAACAGACCCCTGAGGAACACCGACATTGGTCGACATGGGCTCAGATGAGCATCCGTCGACTACAACTCGGAGGGACCGATCAGTCAGGATATTTAACGGAAAGGGTACAAACCCTTCCAACATTGATTGATGCCATACAAAGAAGCTATGTAATGGTATGCATCATTAAGTTTACAAGATGAAATCGACAAAGTTAAAACCGTTAGGGGTTCATAGCAAACTGCGCTGCGACACTTAGTACTTTTTAAAAGTCGAAGCATAATGCTGAAATAGGAACTTTTTGGCCTCGTGTAAGACTTTCTGATTTTTGTAAATTTGTAGCCCAATGGTACAAAAAAAACATTTTTATTTAAAAAAAAAAACTGTTTTTATTTTTTACATATATTTTACTTACGAACATCTACAATATAGGTACCTTAACTTAATAATTGTCCAGCAAATTAGAGATCAATAATATAATTAAACTTAAACCTAAGTATTTATCTTTAAATTTGTGAACCCTTTCCTGTGTTCCTTCACTTCCTGTACCCTTCACTGTGCCCCAGGGTTGGGGTACAATGAAACGGTATGAGGTACACAAGCTATATTCTTACCAAAAAATATACAACTTTTGCGCTTTGTCGCAAGCGATTTTTTTTTTTTTAAAGATTATAAACTAGCGCTTGACCGCAATCCCGCCTGATGGTATGCAGTGATGCGATCGTTGATGGTAAAGCGCGCCAGTTTATTAAGAGCCTATTCACTCTGAAAAACTGAGCGAATAGGAAGGAAGACGGCAGTTGAGCGAGGTGATGCAATGTTAAACCCAACAACACGACCAACGATGCTGCGCCAAAGGGAGATTGATCTGAAGACCCTCCACGACCAAACCCCCAACACAACAACATTAGGTGCATCGCACCCGGCACACATCGCAACACAACTGCTCAGACCCGTCCTCCGTACGGCTTCACCAGACATAGATATTCAAGTTGGTCTCATCTATATCAGACAATGGCCCCGACTTCCATGTTCACAAACTAAACTAAATTTAAATTAAGCGCATCTTTTTCTTTCTATTTAATTAAGAAAAGGACAGAAGATAAAATGTTAGTATAGACCTGTCTAATTAGTCCGCTCCAGGCGTAAATTGATGTATTTTTGGTCGCCATGTTTTTAATCGCGTCTAAACTGTCTATGGAAAGAAAAGGGAAATATTTTTGAACTATTGCTCTAGGATAGCAAAAATTGTAATTGATAGGAATAAGTAAGTGTAAGAAAATTATGATACTAAATATAAAGTAAATATATAGCTAAGTACCATAGTTATTAATATAGCATTAAAATAAAAATAGGTTAAAGAATTGTTAGATAGTAGAGAATTAGAAGTAGATATATATTTCAAATAATAAAGGGTTTTTCAATAAGGGCGGGTAGATTTTGAAACGAAATTAAACAAGCTGCGTATGAGGTATCAACAATTTTTTTTTTTTTATTTAAAAGGCACATATATGCCATTAAGTATGGAAGATGACATCATTCAAATGCCCGCCTCGGCTTCTTACAGTGGCACGGATCCTAGTGGTCCAATTTTCAATAACTCTTCCGCATAGATCCGCCTGAATTTGAGCGATGGCATGTGTTATGTTCGCCTTTAGGGCATCGGTGGATTGTGGTTTATTTGCATAGACCTGCGACTTCAAAAAACCCCACAAGAAAAAGTCTAGCGAGGTTAAATCGCATGACCTTGGTGGCCAATTCACATCACCCCTGCGAGAGATAACCTTAGTCTCAAATCGCTCATGCAGAATGTCAATCGTGGCGTCCACTGTGTGGCACGTAGCGCCATCCTGCTGGAACCACATGTCGTCTAGGTCCATATGGTTCAACGTGGGCCATAAAAAATTGGATATCATCGTTCTGTAGCGCTCGCCGTTGACAGTGACCGCCTCACCAACGTCGTTTTCAAAAAAATACGGACCAATGACGCCGCCGGCCCAAAATCCACACCAAACCGTAACTTTTTGAGGATGCATTACCACCTGGTGAACCTCGTGTGGGTTTGTGTTGTTCCATATACGGCAATTTTGTTTGTTAACAAAGCCATTAATCCAAAAATGCGCCTCGTCGCTAAAGATGATTTTTTGCCCGAAATAGGGATCATCTTCCAAACGATTCGAGGCCCAGGCAGCGAACAAACGACGTTGTCTATGGTCATGAATTTTGAGCTCCTGGGTCAGTTGAATCTTATACGGGTGTAACCCTAAGTCCCGTCGCAAAATTCGCCAAGTTGAAGTTTGCGAAAGGCTGAGTTCTTGTGCACGGCGAGGAATAGACTGCCTCGGGTTCTGCTGTACACTTTGACGGACCGCCGCGATGTTCTCGGCTGATCTTGCGTTTCTTGAACGTACAGGTGTGGGTTGATCGATTAACGAACCGGTTGTTTCAAATTTTGCCACTAAACGCTGAAGAGTCGACTGTGAAGGGCCACCACGTCTACCGTAAAATGGGCGCAATGCACGCAACGTTTGCACTAACGAACACTCATTTTGATAATAAAGTTTTATCATTTGTACGCGCTGTTCAATCGTGTAACCTGCCATGGTGATTTGGCATAAGCAACTGAATAATAAGCAAAAGATTTGACAAGTGTCACCAAAACAAAATGGCCGCCACGGGCCGCCAAAATCTACCCGCCCTTATTGAAAAACCCTTTATAAGGACCACTTTGTTATATGGTCACATAGTTATAAGCATTATACTAATATAAAGAGAGAAAAAGAAAGAAGGAAGGAAGGAAGAAGGAAAGAACAAGGGAAAAAAAAAAGAATAAATTGCGGAAACAAGGGCTCTGATAATGTCAGAGGACACACAGGCGAAATTATAAAAAAAAACTGTCTATGGAATATCTTAATTTGACAGGATCAAACTAAAATGTTATCTTCTATCCTTTTCTTAATTAAATAATTAGAAAAAAAAGATGTACTACTTAACTTTAATTTAGTGTAGTTTGTGAAGAATAGAATAGGCGCCAGTATTTGACCATAGATAAATTAGATTTGCTTCTTTTGGTTTTGGTAATTTAAAGCTAGACAGTGGGAGTTTCATGCCGTTAACACTAGATTCGCACGAAGTTATATTAACATTTGAATTGAACCTTTTTATGGATGTAAAGTAAGATCAATGGCTCTCATGATGTCCTACAAATTTGGCACGTACGCAGCCCATTCGAGTGTGGGTGGGAACATGAGCGATTCTACCTCCATTTTCCATTTTTTTTATTGGATTTCAGCTTAGAAATCCAATAAGGATTTCAGTTTTATTCGCAATAAAAGATTAATACAACGTATACTGTGCGCTTGTTTACTGTCTACTTCGGATCATCGCACCTGTATTGTGAGACATTAAAAATAAATAAACGCAATGCTCACGTTTATATTTTTCTTCTTTTTATTTTATTGTTTGACGGTGTATAAATAACTGACATTGATCCCGAGGGTTGAGTTATGTACTTTTTAAATATATTTTGGACACCAATGACTGATTACAAGGTGAAGAAAAACATCTTAAGGAAACCTGGACTTTGAGCCCGAAATCGCCATCCCGCATTGAGCAAGTGTGGTGATTACGCTCAATCCTTCTCAGTGTGAGAGGAGACCTGTGCCCAGCAGTGGGACGGTAAAAAGGTTGATGATGATGATGGTGACCCTGATGTCCTTGTGCACAAATTAAACTAAATTAAAGTCTAGTGTATGTTTTTCTTTTTATTCCATTATGAAAAGAGCAGATGATAAATATTTAGTTCTGTCAAATTAGTCTGCTCTCAGTAAATAATTTAGACGTGATAAAAAAATGGCATGTAAAAATACTTCAATTCTAAGCAATAATAAGTCTAATGAATATCTTAACATAATTTGATAGGACTAAACTGTTATTTTATATTCAGTCTTCTTCATAATGAAGTACAAAGAAAAAATAGGCTATAATATCAGAAGTTACCACCCACCAGACAAAGTCTTGCCGCCAAGCGATTCGTCGTGTTCCGGCATGATGTCTGGTGATGCCGCACGGAGGACGGGTATGAGCAGTTGTGTTGCTATATGTGCCGGGTACGATGCGCCAAATGTTGTTGTGTTGGGAGATTGGTCGTGGAGGGTCTCAATTGCATCACGACTTCCTTCCTATTCACCAAGTTTTTTAAGTGCATAGGCTTAATAAACTAGCGCGCTTTACCATCAACGATAGCAGCACTGCTAACCATCAGACGGAATTGCGATTAAGCACTACTTTATAATTATTAAAAAATATAATTGTATTGTTTTTGAAAAAAGGGAATCTGCGTCATTAACTCTTTAAAATATGTTTTAAATGGGTCGACACTTTCAGGAATTTACATAAATTTTAACTGTTGACCCGTAATAAATTTTCTAGTTTGTGTAAGTACTGGAGTTTGCTTCCAGACCTAAACGGGTCGAAAAAATGTTGTAAAAAGGCATATTCTGAGAGTTTTACTCTAAACCTCTGTTCACAATTGCCCAGTAAAGAGGGAGTGTTTCAAACCGCAGTATATTACTAGAACAGGCTGTTAGTTAAAGATGAGGTAAAGTATCAGGGGCTTAAACTGAGTGCTCTAATATGTTAAACCTTATAACGTTCTTGTACTGAAATGTTATTTCAGTATTAGATTCAGGTTCAATTTTGGCTTTTAAAAGTGTTTATACAAACCTATTTATATCTTTTTAAATAATTTATAACTCATTGTAAAAAAATACTGTAATATAGTTTGCTATTTAACTAAAATTTTAATGGTACTCGTAATAGTTTATTCATATTTATTTTCAAAGTTTGAGCTTCATCTTTATCGTATTGTAATAGTAGATTCGAAGCCAAGTGCTGTAGGGGATCAATTACAGCCCGATATATTTAGACGCGCTAGCGCTGCAAGTGCGCCTATAGTTCGAGGGTGCAATTGATGCTTACTTACACCCGAGCTAACTACTTTGCTTTACATCTCGATTGTGAGGTAAGTAGAAAAAAAACCGACATTACACGAACAAAATTGATGACTGTTATAGATACTCATACGAAGACAAGGTTGAATAACGAAGCGACCTCTTTTGTGTTTGGGCTAAATGCATGATGGTTAGATGTACGCGAAATTTTGAAAGAGTGAAGAGTTTTTTTTTAATTACTTACCGCCTTATGGCTTTTCTAGCTACATTATTATCTTAGAGCGCTAATTGGTCACCTACTAGCTCCATTTGGGGGTATTAAGGACCTACTTACAGAATATGAGAGATGTAAATATTATTTTCTGTTACATGTAAAGTAACTGTGGAATAGTAACTGACATTGGTTTAATAGAAATGAATTCTAAGGTTTTGATTTTCTAAAATTAATTGAAAGTTGTGTTACGGTGGAAAGATTGAATGATCTAAAAAGTTTCTGTAAACATCTCACTATGAAAATCTATGAAAACATCTCACTATGATTGGTGAAGTGACCTTAGAGAGAGCCATCAATAATGTCTCTCAATGGATTAGCACAGCGTTTCCCATCTGGTGGGTCGCGACCCGGCACCGGGTCGCCGAAAAAAAATACCGGGTCGCCAGCATTGCCTCCATATTTTAAATAAATACTCAAAGATGGTCGATTTTATTTCTTGACTAACGAGACAATGATGATCACTCGACGGGCGGATTGTAGGTATTGTCATATTGTCTAATAACGCGCGCGTCGCGTCGTGTCGCCACGCGGACGGCGCGGCGCGGGGGGGGGAGGGTTAAGTGGGTCACGAAGGAAGAGTATGAAATTTACCGGGTCACAGTAGAACAAAGTTTGGGAAACCCTGGATTAGCATAAGAATGACAGCTCACTCCGCTTACTTCGCCACAGTTTGCACTGCTTTATGGAACTGACGGATATCGTTAACGTATTCTCTCATTGGAAAGAGGATTTACAAATTAAATTAGATATTTTTATTTTCCCTTGCGAGATTGAGGGATGTCCGTAGGTGTGTCCGCCACTTCTTAAAGGAGCGTCTTAGTGTAGTAACGCTGCATTATGTTTTGCTAAAGATTGTGCTAATCCTGGCTAGAATCTATCTAGGGGCCAAATTCCATCCATAAAATTAGTTTTTGCGTGAAAGAGTAACAAAAATCCATCCATGCATCTATTCATCCATCATAAAAACTTACGCGCTTATAATATTAGTAGGATAGGATTGTGCTAAGATAGGGAGATTAAATTCCATACTTAGTAAGTATGTCAACTCAATGTAACAAATAGCCGATTTTTAACTCTTAAGCGGGGGCATTTATTGTGGTGGACGTTGAACTACGCAACCCCTACACTGAGCGTGGCCAAACATGCTCTTGACTCATGACTTGACTTGAAACCAAACTGAATTAATTTCAACTATTTCTTACCAACGTTTACCCCTTAAAAAGTGACTTAATAAATGATATATCTACAGGTTCTTCGCTGTGATATACCCGCTGCGACTATCAGTCGCGCGCAGGCGCAGCAAGCAGATGCTACTCTGCGCTTGGGGATTCGCCCTCGCCTGTAGTTTACCACAGGTAAGGTTTACTAAGCTACAACTTATTATCTAAAAAAATTATATTCCATAAATAGATAACAATATTTTGCAATTAATATATTGTTCTACGCATAGAAGTAAACATAGAGTTTCGTTCGAGGTAAAAATTGGACCAATTACTATGACGTAATTTTTTGTGTTTTTTTGTTTAAATTGCCCCACATTAGGAATTTCTGCTGTATTGTGGATGCGTTTACACAAGCATATGCAACCAGACCCGGAACAACTACTTGTAGGTCAAACAAATACTTGTTCCGTGCGGGAATCGAATACCCGAGACACGCAGCGCAAAGTCTATAACTTGATAATAGCTTAACTACTGTGTTAACCGTGTAGTCAAAATGTCACTGTCCGTCTGTCTGTCTGACTGATACTTAGTTAAGACAGTTGAGATTCATAGTTTTTGATTCATAGTTTTAGGGTCTTTTGTTTCAGTGGTAATGGAGGTAAGCTTTCATTTATATTCTTAAATAATGTCACATCTCGTGGAAGCTGAGAAAGAGAAACAAATTAAATATCTCGACTTGGCGCACGAGATGTTGACATGTCGGATGTGAACTCGGCTGTCATTGTACCGATTGTCGTATCCATAGATGAAATCCTAAATCTATGGTCGTATCGGCCAATGGTTTGATAGCCAAGAGCCTCGACCAACTTCTATTGAGGCCCTCGTTAGGCAGTTGGATCAAGGGCCTGGTTCAAAAGGCAGTACTTCACATCGTGAGGAGGTTCGTTTCTGAAGCCCTAACCACCGGTAGCTTGGACCCTGCTCCCGGCATTGTCCGTCCGTTATGTATTACAATAAATTATTTACCTAAGTTTATCAATCACTACTCAAACGCAAAAATAGCGCAAACTAATTATTTAACAAACTTCGTAGACAATAATAATTATAGACTGTTAACGTACACTTTAAATAATTGAAAGGCACATCGATATTTTTTTAATTTTTTTTAAAATTAATTTATAAACCAGCGCTTGACCGCAATCCCGCCTGATGGTAAGCAGTGACGCAATCGTTGATGGTAAAGCGCACTAGTTTATTAAGAGCCTATTCACTCTAGCCTTGAAGACACTCAAATTGTAGTCCGACGGAAACACCGCCGCAGGCAAATTGTTCCAGTCCCTCGATGTACGCGGTATAAAGGAGGAGGCGAAACGCTTCGTCCGGCACGTCTTAGAACGAAAACATCGACGATATGACGTCATATCTACGAATTAGAACTACGCGTGAGTGTTAGATTACGGATCGATCACTAAAAAGATATTTTTAGAGTGTAACGAAATGTCAAGAGTGATGATTATGTGTCGCCAGTTTGAATGCGTCTGTTCGTATGTCATGTCTGGTATGGTATGGTACGTTTTTATGATTGAGGGATTGACATACACATGTACTTACACCCTGTATTCTACAGTAAGGGTCAAAAGTGCATTACCACTTTTGAACTTTATTGCAATCAGAATAATTGTCAAAAGTGGTACTCCACTTTTGATCCTTACTGTAAATACAGTTAAAACGTAAAACATACTGTCTCTCTGTCAAACAATAAATGATTTTTAATTTTGATTATTTTTATCGCATTCTGTAGACAATGGTCCACAAACCAGAAAAAAGTGTAAGCATACCAATGTGTACAACAAATATCAATGGTTACGGCTCCCACTTCTCAATCATTCCGGTTTGAACCCAACAGATGATCCTTTTGCGTAATTAATTTCATCACCACTAGTCTCAAAACAATGGAAACAATCATTGTGAAGAAACCGGCACGTCTTAGAACGAAAACATCTACCAACTAGAACTACGCGTGAGTGTTAGATTACAGCTCGATCACCAAAAAGTGAGCTGAGTCCCAACAGTGGGTAAAATTATAGGCTAATCAATCATCATCATCAATCTTTTTATCGTCCCACTGCTGGGCACAGGCCTCCTCTCATACAGAGATGGATTGAGCGTAATCACCACGCTTGCTTAATGCGGGTTGGCGATTTCAGACTTAAAGTCCAGATTTCCCTCAAGATGTTTTCCCTTAACCTTTTAGTCAGTTATTGGTGCCCAAGATATACTTAGAAAGTACATATAACTTAGAAAAATTACTTTGGTACTTGCCTGACCTGGAATCGAACCCGCACACTCATACTTGAGAGGTTGGTGATTTAACCAATAGGCCACAACGACTGATCATAATTCATAATGAATAAATCATAATGTGTATGAGAGGAGACCTGTGCCCAGCAGTGGGACGATAAAAAGGTTGTTGATGATGATGATGTTGTCCTTCTCCCGTTACTACCCATTTTATTTTTGTTTCTTCTCAACCTCCATACCTACCCAAAACTTTTTTCGAAATATTCCTCAGTTCTCGCGATATTATTCTCAAATATTCCTCATGACAGCCCTGCCTATAATCCATACTAAAATTATAAATGCGAAAGTAACTCTGTCTGTCTGTCACGCTTTCATCATGATTTTGGGGAATGTGCGAGGGAATTGCATGATTTAATTCCCCCATCTCCGTTCCACCATCGGACGACCCCTCGTACGGCGATTTTCCACCCTTACGTTGTTAACACCACTACTATTCGGACGAAGCGTTTCGCCACCTCCTTTATACCGCTTATATCGAGGGACTGGAAGAATTTGCCAGCGGCGGTGTTTCCGTCGGACCACAATTTGAGTGTCTTCAAGGCTAGAGTGAATAGGCTCTTAATAAACTAGTGCGCTTTACCATCAACGATTGCGCCACTGCTTACCATCAGGCGGGATTGCAGTCAAGCGCTAGATTATAATTATTAAAATAAAAAGTAAAGTTTTATTGGAGACGGGCTTAATAGTCTGAATTTTGCATCGTATCCGAGCAAGCTCTTACAGCATTCTGAAGAAAAAGTGGACAGACGATCTTTTTCTTAAACACTAGGTTGCATTCCACGTCTTTATTGGATCTTGTATGTTTTTTTTTCTTATAGGATTAACTAACTTAGTTCTTAAGTACTTACTAACACAAATATAGATGTTCTGTAATGAATACTCTGACATAAAATAATTTATAAATAAACTAGCGACCCAACCCGGCTTCGCACAGGTGCATGTATTATACATATAAACCTTCCTCTTGAATCACTCTATCTCTATTTAAAAAATCGCATCATAGTCAGTTGGGTAGTTTTAAAGATTTAAGCATATATATATAGGGATATAGGGACAGAGAAAGCAACTTAGTTTATGCTACATAGCAGTCGAGGTCCCTACATTTTGTTCATGAAGACGTTGGAAACGCTCCAGCCTCGGCTCTCGTGCATGTAACTCAAAGATTCTCAGATTTTGTTGTGCAAGGCACTGCGAACGATCGACACTCGACTCTCGTGCGCATACCTGAGAGTTTCTCTGATTTTGTTCAGCAAGGCGTTGTGAACGTTCAGGTGAAGATTCTCCCATACGACGTATTCTTGCTGCCCGTGCTTGAGAACTATGTTTAGAAAGTTAAGACCTGGCTCTCTTAGGCATTTTAAAATATTTAAGAAAATGTTAATAGTGTGTAATATTCTTGCTCTGAAAGGGTCTGTTAGAGCTCTGAAAAGAACTGTTGGTTAGCCCTGAAAAGAACTGTTGCTTACCCCTGTAAAGAACTATTAGTTAGCTCTGTAAAGAACTAATAATAATAACAATAAATAAATAAAGCTAAAATAAACAATCATCTTGACAGTAACTCCATCATGTCTGTCTCTCAAAATGGATGTAGGAGCGGGTCCCGTGGTACTAAGGAGCTACTCCTCATAGACATGGCCATCAGCCAACAGGTTCGCCGATCCCGCAAGGATCTCTCAACCTGCTAGATAGATTATAAGAAGGCCTACGATTCGGTGCCATATACATGGCTTATGAAGGTGCTGGAGTTGTACAAGATAAATGCAACTCTACGCACTTTCCTTAAGTCGTGTATGGGGCAATGGAAGACAGTCCTTCGCTATCCAGGGAGTCGACAGATCCAGGGGAATGATGAACCTGTATGGATTAAGCGGGGAATATTCCAGGGCGACAGTCTGAGTCCACTATGGTTCTGCTTAGCTCTGAATCCTCTAAGCACACTGCTGGAGGATTCAGGTCTGAGTTATCGATTGAAGAGAGGTGGTCAGGTCATATCTCACCTCCTCTACATGGATCATTTGAAACTCTTTGCCCCCAATAAATTGCATCTGATGAAGCTACTGAATGTAACAGAAACTTTTAGTAGTGGCATCAAAATGGAATTTGGCGTGGTTAAATGTGCAGTCATGCATGTAAAGCGAGGGCAGATTATGGAATCCGAGGGAATTACACTCCCGGATTCCATACACCTTAGATCCCTCTTCTCATTCGAGAGCTATAAATATTTGGGTATGTCGGAAGCGTTAGGTATCAACGATGCTGACATGAAGCAATCGTTGAAGGAGCGCTTCTTTGGTCGCCTGAGGAAGGTATTAAATAGTCTTCTTTCGGGCGGAAATAAGGTGCGCGCCTTCAACGGGTGGGTCATGCCGGTTTTGATGTACTCTTTCGGCATACTTAAATGGACTCAGACCGATCTCGACGCCCTGGATAGAAGGGTCCGTACACTGCTGACAGCAAACAGGATGCATCACCCACGATCATCAGTGATGGGACTGTATATTCCGCGGAAGTGCGGGGTCGAGGCTTTTTAAATGCGAACACTCTCCACTGCCGAGAGGTATGCAGTCTCAGAGAACATTTTTTTAAAACCGTAGTGGGTATGCATCATGATGTGGTCACAGTAGACAAGGGGCTTACCCCGCTATCCATGGCGAAAGAGAACTGGCATAAGCCTATAATACTTACCACAGATGACCGCAAGATGGTATGGCAAAACAAGGAACTTCACGGGCGATTTTATCGGGCTCTTCACGAGCCCGATGTTGACTTTTTAGCTTCCGTATCCTGGCTACGATTCGGTGACCTTTTCGGGGAAACTGAAGGTTTCGTCTGTGCAATTATGGACGAAGTTATCTTGACGAATAACTATCGGAGATATATTATGAAGAACGGGACGATTGACGTGTGTCGGGCATGTCACCATCCGGGTGAGTCCATCAGACACATTATCTCTGGTTGCTCTCGTTTGGCTAACGGCGAGTATTTGCACAGGCATAACCAAGTAGCTAGGATTATCCACCAGCAACTTGCTTTGAAATATAAACTTGTGGATTCTGAGGTACCGTATTATAAGTATGTGCCCGACCCAGTTCTTGAAAATGGCCATGTCACGTTATACTGGGATCGGTCTATCATTACTGACAGGACTATAGTTGCCAATAAGCCTGATATAGTGGTGATAGATCGATTAGCGCGCCTCGCAATGATTGTCGATGTTACCATTACACATGACGGGAATCTCGTGAAAGCTGAGAAAGAGAAACAAATTAAATATCTCGACTTGGCGCACGAGATTGTTGACATGTGGAATGTGAACTCGGCAGTCATTGTACCGATTGTCGTATCGGCCAATGGTTTGATAGCCAAGAGCCTCGACCAACATCTCTTGAGGCTCTCGTTAGGCATTTGGATCAAAGGCCAGATTCAAAAGGCAGTACTCCTCGATACGGTCCGCATCGTGAGGAGGTTCCTGTCTCTGGAGCTCTAACCACCGGTAGCTTGGACCCCGCTCCCGCCATCGGTGGAACACTATTTTTTATATTTTTAAATGTTTTTATGTTTTTTTATAAATATTTAAAAATGTAAATGAATATGTATATGTATAAAAATAAACGAAATAATAATAATAATAATAGTTTATTGAACACTCCAAGAATTACAAATTTCTCTTATTCTATATACAAAATCATGGTAGTTATATATTCCTTATTTATAAGAGATAACGTTGACGACTATACTAGTATCAACTGTGTCACAGTCGTCAGCGCAAACAGAACTATTAATTAGCTATGAGAAGAATTGTTGTATAGTTATGAGAAGAACTTTCGCGTAGATGTAGTTTTACCAACGAAATCTAAAAAAAATCGCACGTATATTAAAGACTTCGCGCACCACCGCTATATAGGAAGCCGACTTCGCGTTTGAGCCGCGCGGGGTCCTTACTCATACTCGTACATCTAAATTGCCCTCTCGCATGCGTCGAAAGAAATCGAAATATTTTTATTTCCTCATAACTTCAAAACATAAACTGTACCTAGTGACGAAATAATTTATTTTGATAAGGATAAATAGCATGAGTAAAATAAAAGCGTTTAAATGTAGTCAAAAAATTCAAGATTAAAAAAAATGGTCGTTGTGCCTACTCGACATGGATAGGTATAGTGTGCCGTGTACTTTTTTGTAGATATTTATAAGATCTACAATTAATTAGAACATTTTATGGTTATATCTTTTATAGTTTAGGCAGCGTACGCAAAATAAGTAACTTTTCTGGTAGATTTTTTACATCTTGTGTTCAAAAACCCAAATATCTTACGGAACCCAATTTTTTTTTCAAAATAAAATTTAGCCTATGCTCTATTCTATTCTATTTTGGTTTATGGCAATGGTACCGATGTCGACAATTCTGCCAATGTCTAATGTGGTAGGAGAAAACGTGCGAAGGCAACTAAATAAAAACCAATAAAAATTACTAATAATAAAACAGAAACACTGTGTTTAATGTGAAACACTGTAACAAAGATAAGAATAATAAAAACCTTAAAAGAACATTAAAAAATTAGCCTATGTTATTCAGTGATAATGTAGCTTTCTAATGAAAAAATAATTATTAAAATCAGTTCAGTACTTTTTGAGTTTATTCGTTACATACAAAAATACAAATCTTTCCTCTTTACAATATTATGTGTAGATGAGAGTAGATATGTCAAACGTGATTGAAACATTTGCAGCCTGCGAAATAACTTATTAGCGTCGGTTAAAATTGAAATTCCGTCCATCTTAAGAAAATTAAGAAAAGTAATTCTTTTCTTAATTTTCTTTTCTTTAGTTCTGTTCAATTTAGTTCTATCAATTTTGTCAGCGTCTGATGTAAATAGATGTCATGGCCTATTTTAAATCGCCATGTTATTAAACAAGTCTATTTCGTAACAAATTCAAAGCCTTTGTTTCAATGAAGACATTTACAAGCACTTTTGGAGTGTCGAAATTGTTATTATTAGTCAGAGAATTTATGCTAATTACAAAACTGCTACTAACAAGCTAAGTCCAAAACATAGTTCTCTATGAAGAACAATGACCAAGAAACTCCAAGAACATACTCTTTTAAATTTAGATATTATTACTAAATCCTGAGTGCGTAATTCTTAATTTCAATATATGTTTAAAAATAAAAACATATAAAAATAATACAAAGTATAATTAAATAAAAAAATAATACCTAAAGTACCAACAAATGGCGCGTGAACAAACATGACGCGTGGATCAGTACCAACCAGTTCAATCATTGTACAAAGAACTGAATGATCCATCGGACGACCCGTCGTACGGCGAGTTTCCACCCTTTTTTTTTTGTTGGGATGGGCAATCATCGTTGTTAACACCACTACGATCCGGACGAAGCGTTTCGCCTCCTCCTTGTGCGCTTTACCATCAACGATTGCGTCACTGCTTACCATCAGGCGGGATTGTGGTCAAGCGCTACTTTATAATTTATAAAAAAAAAATACATAATCATCATCATCATCTCAGCCATATCAAGTCCACTGCTGGACATAGGCCTCCCCCAAGAATTTCCAAAAATAACGGTTGGATGCGGCCTGCAACCAGCGCTTCCCTGCGATTTTGGTCAGGTCATTCCAGCACCTATTCGGTGGGCGTTCGACGCTGCGCTTGCCGGTACGTGATCCCACTTCAAGCCTTTCTGCCCCATCCGCCATCGGCTCTACGAGCTATGTGCCCCGCCCACTGCAACTTCAGAGAGGTAATCCGCTGGGCTATGTCGGCGACTTTAGTTCTTCTACGAATATCCTCATTCCTGATTCGATCACGTAGAGAAACATCTAGCATAGCCCTCTATATTTGAAAAGCCTTGTAGAAGGTCTGGACATCTATAGGCTGAAGAAGAAGAAGAAGAAGAGATATTTTTTCCCAAATACATTTAGAAATTGTTGCAGTGTGGTTATCGAGCACATATCTGACGGTAGATCATAGTGCTCGGAGCATAGGAAGACAGGGCAACCCTGCGACGCGTCGCTTCAGGCGCGGGTGGGCGAGTGGTGCCTTGACCATATTTTTGTTGGGACAACCAAGTAAGATAACAAGCTCATAACTTTGTGGTTTCTCATGAAATCTTTTGAAATTTTGGACATAGATTTTATTCTTAAAAATACTGGACCTTCGCCTTAGCCTGAAGCCTAATTAGTTCGATTATATTTATTGAAAATACATTGGACCACATATAAAAAGAGTATTTAATTTACTTTTCATTTCATAAAACTATTTCAGGTAATTTGGAAAATATTACAGATCTTCTAAGTGACCCTTTCCTGCCGCCCAGGGTAAATTAAACTAAAATTATCAGCAAAAAATGACGTGAAAAAGTCGAATGGTTAGGTTTTCATAGTAGTTCAGGCTATTACTTGAAGGATACCGAGCGAAACAATAGAGGTTTTATTGTTATTACGTCTGGTGGCGTGGAGCATCTCGAAGTGTTAATATTGTACTGTATTATGGTATTGTACTCGAAGGGCACTGTTGTCGTATACCGACGAGAAAGGAGATGTTTCAGAAATGTAAGGAGCCTGAGCCAGCTCTATGTACACTAAATGTAAATATTAGTATACATTATAGTTAACTGTTTTTATGTTAATCTATACTAAATACAGCTGAAGAGTTTGTTTGTTTGAATGCGCTAATCTCAGGAACTACTGGTCCGATTTGAAAAATTCTTTTTGCGTTGGATAGCCCATTAATCCAGGAAGGCTTTAGGCTATATAACATCACGCTGCGACCAACAGGAACTCTACTCGGTGGTAGGCCATAACATCGGCCGCCGGCAGAAGTTACCACGGTCCACCAGACAAAGTCTTGCTGCCAAGCGATTCGTCGTGTTCCGGCGTGATGTCTGATGAAGCCGTACGGAGGACGGGTATGAGCAGTTGTGTTGTGATGTGTGCCGGGTACGATGCGCCAAATGTTGTTGTGTCGGGAGTTTGGTCGTGGAAGGCCTCAATTGTATCACCTCGCTCAACTCAGGTGTCTTTTATGTTCCTTTTTTAGAGGCCAATCTTGAACAGATCTCAGATCTGTGTAGATTTATAATGTAAGACATCGCAGAACGTCTTTGAGTTGAAACTTTAACAACTGCAGTGCCCAGGAAACATTGCAGAATGTTGAAGAAGTTGGACGTTTAATCAGTTATAAATAAATTAAAAAAAGGTTGTCATGCTGACTGCTAGCTGGGTAAAAGACTGCCTGACTGAACGGTCCCTCCGAGTTCTTGTCGACGGATGCTCATCGGAGCCCATGTCGAATAATGCCGGTGTTCCTCAGGGGTCTGTTCTCTCTGCAACTCTGTTCCTGTTACATATTAACGATCTGTTGATGCCCGGTGTCTCTGGGTATGCAGATAACAGCACAGTTGTGGAGAGATACCTGCTGGATGCTCGGACTAGTTGGGAATCAATCCGGTCCAAAAGAGAGGCTATGGTACAGCGTACGTATGTTGCACTACAGGCAGTCTCCGAATGGGGCAAAGCCAATCTTGTAGTATTCAATGTCGTCAAGACACAGGCATGTTTTTTCACCGCTAAATGAGCTACATGACAAGCTGCTACAGCTGCGCAGTACAGGATTGAATAAGTATCAGTGAGGTCATCGCTGGTATCAAATTAATTTGATAACTGCGCATCCAGACTAGCCATCAGTGCCCCATTTCTGTTATTCATGGGCATGGGTCTAAGTTCTATCGATAATCCTGAATCGCAGCCTCCAAAGCATTCCTTAATTCCTCATTGCACTGGGTACTTAAATTTTTTTTGTGTTTTTTTTTTACATTTGTAGCCCTATCATTACTCCCCTCGTCAGCATAGTTTGCTGGCTGCGGTGGTATCTCTGCAGTTTGCGACTGGTGAGCGATGACAAGGCTACTCTGCATATCATTTCGCAGGCGATCAAGCACAGTATCATCCAACATATGATTACGCTGGATAACCTGTACCTGATCCGACAGTCGTTGTGCCGAAACGTTGACAGCCGGTTCAAGCACCTGAAACAAAGAGAGCATTCGAACACGGTACGCGGTCAGGTTGTTTCCTCCCTCTGCCCCACAGTATGAGCGCATGACATTTTCATTGATGCAATCTCATGCGCTGGACACTTCCGACGGGAGCTGGGACCCTGTCAGAAGCCGATTGGCCTCGAGGTGCTAAGCAGTTCGGCGGCCGGCATCCTCCCCGTCGGCGAACAGGTGGTGGCGTCGTCGGTGGAGAGAAATACTCGTCGCTCGAGCTCGACGCAACTGCCGCGGCCGGGGTCGTCACAGCGCTTACAGTGGCACTGGAGACCGGCGGCGGCGAGGCGGAGCTGAGCAACGAGTTCAGAAATGGTGGGCGTGCACGTCGCGCGGCAGATCTTGTCAACATACCATAATATTTATTTCACTTATATTTTTTCTGATTAATAATTATACCTATATTGTCCGAGGTGACATGACAGATGTCACCTCCAAATGGTGGGTAATGTTTTTCATTGTATATGTGTATATGGATACTTTTTATACATATTTTAAATTGTTTTAAGTTTGGGCTTTGGTTTTGTGTTCAATATTTCACAATAATGGAATAAAAAACTGATTTAAAATATTATTTCTGAATTTGATAAAGATTATGCTGTTGACGCGTATTCATTTACCTATCGGTAAATTTACCTATCGGTAAATTAATACGAGCGAAAGGGGGCAGGGCATGCGGCACACGGTCTCATCGCTATTCGCTCATAATAATACCTTGAAAAATGGCGTTGTCACTTATTAAAAAATTACCATATTTTGGGGAAGTTGGAATTAATATGCGGAAAAAAAAAGATTATTTCAAAACTCATTAGTATTGTTACTATGATGATTATGTAAAATTTCATATTTTATTATTATGATTCGGACGGGGTTTTCTTTACATGTTGTATATCTAATAATGCTAACGTAGTGGCACTTTTTGATATATCTTAATTTTGATAGCAAGCGGATAGTGTAGTGAGCTGCAATTACTACTTACTCTATAGAAATAAGAAAAAAATATATGTAATACATCTATGTATGCTTATAGTATCAAAAAGTGTAAATATCCATGTAAGAAAAGTAGTGCCTGACCCTGGTTTTCAACTGAACCTGGTGTGTGCGATAACGGATCTAAATTACAGCTTTATACTACAAAGTGACGAGTATGTGTACATGTATGTGATGCCTATGTGGTGGGAATGAAAACTTTATTTTTGGTTCCAAGATAATGTGACGAATTAAAAATGTTACCATTGCTATTCAAATCGTTTATGAAGCAAGCAGGATCACTGATCACTTTTACACGTCATAGCTTTTTTTTTTAAACTAGATGAAGTCGGTATTTCCTAACTGACAACCTCTGAGAAGAAATAGCGGAAAAAAACTCAGGGATCATCGTCTTTTTTCAAGTCCAGACATTAAAAATGAAAATGTTTACAATAATTTACCTTATAATTACGCTAATAACAATGCTTAACAGAGCAAGCAGCTCAGTGCCAAGTTTTTCATTTCATGACCTTTCAAAGTTTGTTATTTCAATAGTTACATAATTATGTATCTATATATACTGACAAATATAATGACACAATCACATGATATACCTCATTCATATAGATCATTTATAGATAGTGTTAAATGAGTGAGAATGGTCTGAGCAGTTGTGTTGCGATATGTGCCGGGTACGATGCGCCAAGTGTTGTTGTGTCGGGAGTTTGGTCGTGGAGGGTCTCCACATCAATCTCCCTCTGGCGCAGCATCGTTGATCGTGTTGTTGGGCTTAACATTGCACCACCTCGCTCAACTGCCGTGTTCCTTTATATTCACTATGTATTTTAAGTGAATGGGTTTAATAAACTAACGCGCTTTACCATCAATGGTTGCATCAGTGCTTACCATCAGGCGGGATTGCAGTCAAGCGCTAGTTTATAATTATTAAAAAAAACCACTCAGAACAACAAAAACATGTTTCAAGCTATGCCTGGCCGTAATATGGACGTTCCAACGCAATGTGATATATTATTAATCTGGGTATTTCATCATTTTCTCTGTGATTTTATTGCACAATACGCTCTGCTAACAGCCGGGAATGGCGAACCATTTACAGAGAGATTGCAACATGTGTAAATTGAAATTTCTCCTCGCTACGGTTGGTATTGATATTGGACCCAATACGATAAATTAACGCTTGGGATCTCGCCTATAATGAAGTTAGGTAAATTATTAACGGCGAAAGTATAAATGAAAGTTACTAAATGCACGAAAAATAAGTATAAGGATTAGTTCGCCTGCGCTTTGTACAATATTAGAAGCTGTCCCGGTGTGAAGTACCGCTAGATATTTGCAATGAAGCTAACTTTCCTGGCTTCAAAAAGATTAGGTTTGGCCGTTTAGGCCAGACATTTCAACTCCGAAAAGCTGAAGGCGGTCGGTGCACTACAAGGATTCCTCCCGAAAAGTAGGAGCCAAGGTTAACGGGCTCCTTTTTGCGGTGAACAGACGCCTATATTTTGACTGCGTTAAATCCCAAAAGATTGGCTTCACCCCATTCGGAAACTGCCTGAAGTGCGACATTCGTACGCTCTACCGTATCCTTTCTTTTGAACCAGATCGCTTCCTTACTGAGCCCTCGGCGAATATCTTCACAAGTGAAGAAATCTGCCAATTTCTTATTTATTTATTTATTTATTCTTTATTGTACACCAATCAAACATCGAACAAAATACATGGAACATAAAACATACAATGGGCGGCCTTATCGCTAATGCGATTTCTTCCAGGCAACCAAAGAATGGACAGATTCTCCTGAACCACATATGGGACTGTCGTTGGTGCCCAATATCATGGTTACAATTTAATAAAGTACGTAAGATTTAATTTAGTAAGTAAGATACACAAATACATACATAAATACATGGATACTTTAATAGTATAAATAGCCATAAAGTGTTTATTTAACAAGATCATAACGACAAGTAGTGTTCCCCCACAAGTCTCTTGAATTCCTGTAACGATTGTGCGCGTTTAATTTCTATTGGCAATGCATTCCACAAACGAGGGGCCTGAACAATGAAAGATTTATCTAGGAACGTTGTGGAATGCATAGGCATTTTGAGCTTTAAGTTATTTGATGACCTTAACGATTTAGTATGTGAGTTGCTCAGAAATTGAAAGCAATTCTTGAGATAAACAGGGGTGCAAGGAGAAAAAAGCACATTATATAGAAGGGAAAGAATATGAGCATTCCGACGAAGGCGAATTGGTAACCACTTGAGCTTCACACGAAATTCGGATACATGGTCATATTTGCGCAGACCGAATATCTATATTTCGGTACGGTAAATTTTAATCTACTATCAGTTTTTATTTATCAGATTTTGTTTTTATTATACAGCTTATACAGCTGCTTCGTATTTTACATGTGGGTATGCGCACATTTACGACTGTAGCACACTATTATATTGAAAAAATTAAATACCATGAACATAACTGGTAAACATGTGTCGATTTTAAAATGGTAAATTTTCTTCTAGGACAGCAAAGTGGGTTTACAGAACATCATTGGACTCAGAAAGTGTGGCCTTCAAGAGAACGGTTAATACCGGTAATCAGAATATAATACACTCTGCTCTAGTTAACAATGATCGCATTATTTTGCCACTATTGCAAATAAAATGGGGAATAACGAAGCAGTTTGTTAAGGCTTTTAATAAAAATGGTGACTATTTCGAGTAGGTATATTGCACAGAAGTATCCTGGCCTAAGTACAGAAAAATTAAAATCTGAAGTATTTGATGGACTCCAAATATGACTACTAGTTAATGATGTTAATTTTGTTACAAAAATGAACAAAGTTGAGGCCAATGCATGAAATTCATATTTTGTGTCAGTTATTAAAAACGTCCTTGTTAATACTGAAGCGCCAAACCACCGCCACTTGCTCCTACACATGTTGTCATGTCTAAAAGATCTTGGTTGCAACATGAGCGTTAAACTTCATTATTGAAAACTCTTATTTAGACCATTTCCCTGAAAATCTCGACCACGTTAGTGATGACCAAGGAGAAAGATTCCATCAAGAACTATGGAGGGACGATACAAGGGTAGATGGGATGTGCATATGATGGCCGATTACTGCTGGTGTCTGAAACGTGACCTACCTCAAGCATCTCATTCAAGGAAATTATTGAAAAGATCATTTTTCGCTGCTTTTGGAGATTATGTTTATTTTTTTGCACGTGTCTATGGTGTTTTCTTTTTTAAGTAGGTATACATGTTTTATTTTATTAAAGAAGAAAGAAGTTATGATGTTTAAAGGTAACGTTAATTCAGTATGCCAAGGAAATGCAGGACTTAAAGTAAAATATACGAGTACTACGATTAATAGTAAGTATTACGATAACATAATGAAGCATTATGTCAAAAACATATTTTTCTGTACTCGTTTAAGCATCACAAATTATTGAAATAACGTATTCGCCAATTATACAAAACTTACAGGTTTATTCATAAACGATGATAAAAGTTAAGAGATTTGCAAACGTCTAATATGTAGGTATGTTTAAAGAATCGCTAATCACTAATTAACTTTAAGCAACGTTTATGAATAAAGGGGATAATGTTTAAATCCGAAAGTAATACCAATCTACAAGATCAAAAGCTATTTGCGGAACAAACCAAACAATAATGGCGAGGAGTTTTTCATATTTTAGGGAAGTTTCTTCCTTCAAAAACTTCACTCTAGCGCTGCGTCCTTCATTTTTTAAATTTCGAAGTCTCATGCTGAGATAAGAGGCTTTCTGCCTAGAACTACCTCTTCCATTTTTTTTTTGTTACAAATTCAAAGAATTTGTTTTTTTTTTTTTGTAAATATTGAACTATGTTTGGTTTAATTCATGATCTTCACGTGAGAGTCTCAATCATCATCAACTCAGCGTTAATACCAGTTGCATGTGAAGCTTTTTCAGCTTTAAAGTCTGGGGTCCGCTTTACTTGCCTAAGTGCTGATTTTTGGCTAAACTTCGATATTTTTTGGTATTTTGACTGTGATAATGAAAACCATTTTCATGTAGGTACCTTTTTGAGATTTACGCTCAACTGTAACGTATATATATAATGGTTTTTCCGTTTCCGGCACTTGAACTGTCAACATCATAGTGATCACCTGCGATATAATTTACGTGAAATAAAATAGTAAACACAATCTCCGACTGGTAATTCCCGTCTCGAACACTAGAAGAGCCATCAAGAAGTGATTATATCCAACGAGTGAGGCATAATTACTGGAATCCATCGAGTACTTTCAAGATCAACGTATTCAACAATTTCAGGTTAGGAAAATTAAAACACTCAATTCATCTACAAAGAGAGTCACAAAGGGACACTTGTACGTCAAACGTCAGCGAGCCTGACATTCCATTCAGTGTTGCCAACTGACAAAAATATTCCTACCATTTTCTACCATCGCGTTCCGTTACACGCATACGCAAAACCTGAACACACACAATGGAAAGTCAATTTCAATTATTATTTGACAAAATGAAGATCGAGATGCAAAATCAAAATGAGGAATTAAAGAATTCTATAACAAAAAGTATTATGGACAAGATGGATGAAAAATTAATCCCCATTGTAGAAGAAAATAAAAACCTGAAAACAAAAGTTGAAAAATTAGAAAAAGAGTTAGAGTATTTGAAGAGAGTCGAAAGGAGTAACAATATTGTAATATTCGGCTTGGAAGAAAAAGAAAAATCCTCCTACGAACTAATACAAAAGCTAAAAGAGATTTTTATTCAAGATATGAATACTAACATAGAAGAGCACGAAGTCAATAAAATTCATCGCTTAGGGGAAAGACAGACGGACAGCAGCAAACCTAGACCAGTATTGTGTTCGTTTTTAAATAATTGGAAGAAGAACGAAATTTTGAGAAATAAAAAGAAACTCAAAGCAATTTACATTACTGAGGACTACTCGAAGGAAGTACTGGGAAAAAGGAAAGAGCTGCAAGAAAAGTTGAAAGAAGAGAGAAAAAAGGGAAATACAGCGTACTTGAAATATGATAAACTAATAGTCAAAGAGAACAACATTAGCCAAGAAAAAAGAAAAAGAGAATCATCAGTTTCACCTTCTTCCTATAAAAATCCGCCAAAAAAGCAACAAACCTTAAATACGATCAAGTCAGACAGAGCAAATGCTTTTGACATAATGAGATCTAGATCCAGCTCTTTTTCGAGTATGCCCAATACTAATAAAAACCAATAGCAACTAAAGAAAGGAAAACGGAAAGCCCAACCAACCAAAAAAACCGTCACAAAGGAAACGAAAAAACAACAAGCTCCCCCAAGCCGACTGGTCCTCGTGGGGGAAAGCGACCACAACCCTCCAAGATCAAAAAATAGCAACCACCAAAAATCAGTAATATATATCGCAACCCTAAATGTACTTACCCTGAGAAAGGAAGAAAACCTAACGGAACTAACGTACGCATTACAACAAATCAAATGGGACATTCTGGGCATGAGCGAAGTGTATCGGAGGAGGCCTTTGCCGACTGGCAAACAGATCTAGCGATGATAACCAAGGCACAGATATTAGTTTAAGTAGTTTATTTAGTTAAAAAGCATGTGTAGTTTTAGATATATAAATTTATTGTAAACATTAAGATCTGAATAAAAGGCTATATTATTATTATTATTATTATTATTATTATGTAACATATAATATATTGTTGAATAGGCATTTAAAAATGAATGGGGTTTGCTGAAATATTTTTTTTTGATAATGTCAACATTTTCGAAAATAATCGCAAATTTACCTAAAGTAAAAAAAAATGTGTCCCCACCCTGTAACTATCAACCATAAATTTGAAAAAATATGGGAGAAAATCGATATACAGAGTGGTGCTGACAATACGACAATAAATGATAACATGAACAATGCTGGTTCATAGGAATAATCCTAAACCATAGAAAAAAACCCAGCATCAAAAATAATAAAAATAGAATTTCAAACAAACTAAATCCCATAAAATTGCAAACGAAATAGAACATCCTTTAAAAATATTGGCTCACTGACCTCTGATCGACGACAGCGCGATCCTGTATCGCCTTGCTTTTTTTCGAGCCATTATTATTAAAGTTTGGTACTGCAGGGTGCGGCGGTCATTAATCTGTAAGCGCTTCCTTATCAGGCCCGGTCTGGCCAGGGCGGCTGGTCGGCGATCGCCGAGGGCCTCCGGCTCAAGGGGGCCTCCAAAAGCCAAAAAATTCAAGTATACAAAAGTTTTTTCATTATAAAAAATTATTTTGTTTTACTGTTCCACAGCGACGTAATACAGCAAAAACAATTTTAAATAAACAGTAACCTACTTTTTATTAAATTACAGCTAAGGTTAACCTAGGTATATTAAAAAAGTAATAGTAAGTCGCTCGGTGCTCGAAGTACTCGGTCACCCCCCCGCGCGCACCTGCATGTCGCGTCGTAGCTGTTTGCTGTCAGTTGAATTGACCTGCTGTCGGTGAGTTGATGTGCGTTGTGAGTTTGTTTGAAATTTAAAGGTGAATTTTTCAGTTTATAAAATGAAACGTGTGCACCCAAGTGGTGCAAGTAAAAGAAAAAAGAAGGAGAGGAAATCTTTCGAAATAAAACAAAGTTCACAAAGTTTGAATTTATGGTTAGCTGGTTCCAGTTCCAATCCTGAAAACATTGAAAAAACGCAAACAGGTAGGCGGAAATATCAGAAGATTTTTATGAGCATATAAGCCCTTAACTTAAAATACTTTTGATTGTTTGTATTTGTTGCTAAAGTAAATTTTTGGAGTAAAATGTGTGATAAACAGTAAATGTGATGGTGGTGGTGGTGGTGGTGGTGGTGTGTGGTGGTGGTGGTGATGGTGGTGGTGGTGGTGGTGGTGGTGTGTGGTGGTGTGTGTGGTGTGGTGGTGTGTGGTGGTGGTGGTCATATTTTTTAAATTTAAGACTTAAAGCAATTTTAAGAATAGGCCTTTACATATTATTGCAGCTATAAGTTAAATACAAATTAAAACTTATTGATACCTTAGTGTAGAATCATAAATACTGTAAAAAAATTTAAATTGATGGTAATTTTCATAAATATACTTTGCAACAGATTCATAATCAGGTGAATGACCTTCCGTTTAGTTGACAGGATGTTTACGCATCGCCACCGACGCGGACGCCATCGCATCTTATCAGTGAATTTCGGACTCGGATTGTTCCCAGTTCTACCCACCCCTCTACCCCTCACCCCTCTCAACTTTACCCAAATGCACTCTGAAATAGTTTCCTCCAGTTTTTGCCGTTGTTAGTGCTCTCTTTCATTCATTTAAGCCTGAAGATGTGTTCATTTATTTGATATTTACCCGACGTCATTTTCAGCTCTATAAGAGAGCCAATCCTACTACTATTATAAAGGCGAAAGTTTGTAAGTATGGATGTATGGATGTTTGTTACTCTTTCACGCAAAAACTACTGAACCGATTTCAATGAAATTTGGCACATAGGTAGATTATTACCGGGACTAACACATAGGATACTTTTTATTCAGGAAAAATTATATGTTCCTGAAGGAGTCCGATATAACCGAAATCCACCCGGGCGAAGCTAGGGGCAGAAGCTAGTCTTATTATAATGCTTAACTTTCCGAATTTCCATGACCGTTATTAAAGTTTATTATGAATAATTTTAATAATACTTAGTTTTCTATATTGTTTTGGGGACATTTGCCACGCCTACGATTGTAAGATTAAATTATTTTAAAAGGCTAATGTAAACAGAATAATTGTTTAAGATGTTTTGTATAAGACTACTGTATTTCGTATTATTTTGCACCCACGATGTTATTACTTATTTTCAGGAAACGAAGATCAAATTGAGCCTCCTTCAATCCAAGCAGAGGCTACTGTAGCTACATCGTCTGGTGGGAGTGAAAATAAGAGGGAAGAAACTACTACTAGCAATCAAAAATTTCTAGACCTAAATCTAGACCACCCCAAACCGTCGTTGACGCATTTCGACAGGGATTCGTCAATAAGCTCTGACTCTGATTCAGAAATCAGCGATGAAGAATCTAAACAAGACACGCTTGATGCTTCTAAGAAAAACCTTGGTTGTTTCATATGTCCAAATGAAAGTGATCACATTGGAATAAAAAAAGCTTTTATGGAAAAACATCCAATCCAAGTTCATGAGGGAAAAGGAGTTAAACTTCCGTTTGATCCATCCAAACTCTACTATCGTCTTTTGCCGAATGGAGAAAAAATACACAGAAAATGGTTATCTTATTCCATTGAGCTCAACAAAGTATATTGTTCTTGTTGTATGGCTTTCGGAGGCAAGGATAACAGAGATTCCACATTTATTACTGGACATGATATTACATCAAAACACATTTATAAATCGCTGGAAACTCATGAAAACTCCCATTATCATGAACTTGCGGCCAAGACAGCTTTTCAATGCCTAAAAGGTCGTGATATTGAGAGTCTTCTAGCGGGACACCAATCTAAACAACGGGAAAGAGAAGTTCACCCAAGAAGATTAGTTGTTCATCGTTTGATTGACATAGTTTTATTTCTGGGTAGACAAGGCATTGCTTACAGAGGGGACAAAGCAGAAGGGGCCTACTCACTTGACTCTGTAGAAAATCATGGTAATTTTCTCGAACTTGTCATGATGGTTGCAAACTATGACGTCATTTTACAAAACCATGTGAAACAGTGCATTGAGGAGAGTAAGAAACATAAACAAAAAACAATTGAGAAAAGAAAACTTGTCGGAAAGTCAACCAAAAGACAGTACGGGCGAGGCTCTTTGATCACATTTTTGTCCAAATCGTTTATAAACAAGTTAATTAAAACGATTGCTACAATTGGACGTAATATCATATTGAAAGACCTCAAAGATAGTATTATTTACAGCGTGATGGTAGACTCTACCCAAGATGTGGCAGTGATGGACCAATTAGCTATATGCATACGCTACGTTGTCCAAGGAAAGGTTTATGAAAGGCTACTAGAGATGACTGTTATTGATGACTCTAGTGGACAAGCATTGTACGAGCGAATAACATCGGAATTAGCAAAGTACGGAATTCAAGCATCAAATATAGTTGCGTGTTCATTCGACGGGGCAAGTAATATGAAAGGGTGTTACAATGGCTTACAGGCTCACTTCAAAAAGGCAAATGAAAATATGATTTATACTCACTGTATGGCTCACGTCTTAAACTTAGTAGTAGCTGACTCGACAGTAAAGTTTCTTCAAGCAGAAAACGTATTTGGATTGGTAGAGGAATCTGCAGTTTTTCTGAGTACATCTTACAAACGAATGGCAGTGTGGGAGAAAGAAACAAAAAAACAACATACCGCCCACGACAAACTTTATAGACTGCAAAAAATAGGAGCCACTAGGTGGTGGAGTAAACATAAGGCTCTGTCATCGATAATTGATGAAAGTGTTTTAAGGAGCGGGGAAATTGCCACGGACAAATTAACTAACGTCATTACCGTATTCAAAGAAATATCTGATGGTAATTTTGATTGCAAATCCAGATATATGGCCAGAAATTTGGCAAGTCAATGGGCGAAATTTGAAAACCTATTTATTTCATTCGTGTTACTAGATATGTTTCTTGTTATAACGCCTGTTTCGAAATATTTGCAAACTAAAACATTGGACTACGCTATTGCTTGGGATTTGGTTCAAACACTACTTAAACAGATCAATGAAAAAAGAAATGACAAACATTTTGAATTTTTGTACACGAAAACAAAAGAGTATGCGACTGCTGTTAACAGTAAATTGGAAGATAGCAATATTGATTTGGAATTACAATTGGACTTTACGGAAAGAAGAATTTCAAAGAAAAAACGAATGCCTGGGGAACAATCCAGTGATGATGCTCCTGAAATATCAGCAGCTCAACATTTCAAGCATGTATTTTTCAATATGTTAGACTGCGCTAGAATAAGCATAGAAGAAAGATTTTGCCCCAACAGAGAAATTTTAGAGGACCTTTCTTGGTTAAATCCAAGAAAATTTAATGACATAATGACGACAAAAGACTTTCCGGCTGGAGTCCTCTCTTGTATCTCAAAACTTTGCAATGTTGAAAGAAGTATATTATTAATAGAACTTAAACAATTTGCAGATCAGTACAAAAGTTTCATAAAAGTTGTAAAAACTCAAGATGAACAGATCCCAGACGAAGAATCAAACAAAGCAGAAGAAATTTTAAAAGACCGTGAACTCGATTCGGAACCTGAATCAGAAGAAGACAATTTTCGTGGTTTCTGCAATGACAGTAAAAAATGTTTCAAGTGTTTGTCATGCGCCTTCTCAGTTATTTTTGAACTCTCTGGATCAGGATTGTTCACTAACTTATATGTAGTTTATAAATTTATCCTAACGATACCCTGTACACAGGTTACATGTGAACGGGTTTTTTCGAAGTTAAAAATAATTAAGAATCGTCTTAGGGCTAGTTTAGGCCAAGACCTTATGTCTAGCCTTATTTTTATGAACATAGAGAGAGACTTGTTTTCTGACATCGACAGAGAAGAAATCATTAATGTCGTGGCCAGTAGTAGTGACGAACTTAAAAGAAAACTGATGGGATAGGCTAGGCAATCGTTAATAAGGCTACTATCACTATGGTAGGAATTTTTGTCGTCTTTCTACGGTTAACACAATTTTTTTTTAACTTCTTTATGTAATAATTATTTATGTTATGGGGGGGGGGGGGGGCTCAAATCACCATCTAGCCGAGGGCCTCCAATGGAGCCAGACCGGGCCTGTTCCTTATCAACATGTACATCATGTAGAAAATGTGAAAAATAAAAAATAATTTCTTGTGACTAAACTAATGGACATATTTGTATGATTTTTTATGGGTCGACTGAGAATGTGTTGAGGTACACGATGTTTAATTTATTGTCGTATTGTCAGCACCACTCTGTTACTGGGTATTTAAAAATGAATATGAGTTTCCAAAAATCGTTTTTGATAATGTTAATATTTTTCAAAATGATCGCTCCTTAATTGAAAAAATGAGCCCCCTCTAACTTTTGACTCGTAAGTTTCAAAAACATGAAAATATCTCAAAAGTAGAACTTTATAAAGACTTTCCAGGAAAATGATTTTGAACTTCATGCTTTTTATAAATTTTAAATAATAGCTTGCATATACCTACGGTTAAATTAGAGTATAATAATTTATTATAATAATATATCTACAACATGTAATGTAATTAACGCACATCTTCAAACACCCCAATTAGAATAACATGTTATAATCATATGTAGGTATGTATATGCATTGTTATTTATTAAATTAATTATAAGTAGGTACCGAATTCTTGGAGAACGAAGACCTTAACGTTTTTGGAATAAGGTATTTTTTTCTTTATTTTATATTGAATTATTGAACTTGTATGAAGACAAGTAAACCTGAGGTTTTTTTTTTTTAATAATTATAAACTAGCGCTTGACCGCACCGCCTGATGGTAAGCAGTGATGCGATCGTTGATGGTAAAGCGCGCTAGTTTATTAAGAGCGTATTCACTCAGAAAAACTGAGCGAATAGGAAGGAAGACGACAGTTGAGCGAGGTGATGCAATGTTAAACTTAACAACACGACCAACGATGCTGCGCCAAAGGGAGACTGATCTGAAGACCCTCCACGAGTAAACTCCCAACACAACAACATTTAGCGCATCGTACCCGGCACACATCGCAACACTACTACGTACGGCTTCACCAGACATCATGCCGGAACACGACAAATCGCTTGGCGGCAAGACTTTGTCTGGTGGGTGGTAACTTCTGCCGGTTGCTGATGTTATGGCCTACCACCGAGGTAGTTTTAAAAGTCTGTACAAACAACATTTTTTTTTCTTTTTTTTTTATAAATAAAACTAGGGCTTCACCGCAATCCCGCCTGATGGTAAGCAGTGATGCAATCGTTGATAGTAAAACGCGCTAGTTTATTAAGAGCCTTTTCACTGTAGCCTTAAAGACACTCAAATTGTAGTCGGTGGAAACACCGCCATTGGCAGATTCTTCCAGTCCCTCGATGTACGCGGTATAAAAGAGGAGGCGAAAAGCCGGATCGTAGTCGTGTTAACAACGTAAGGGTGAAAACTCGCCGTACTACAGGTCTTCCGATGGTGAAACGGAGATGGGGGAATAAATCATACAATTCCCTCGCACACTCACCAAAATGGATCCTATAGAACACCGAAAGGCTGGCTACGCCTGTGCTCCAGGCTCTGGAGCCTGTTTTGGATTAAATCTGGGTCGCCAATCAGCCTCTTCGCACGCCTCTCCACTGAAACCAATGTAGCCGGATGACATTTTGCAGTACCAGCCCAAATGTGGCTGCAGTACTCCACGCACGAACGGACATGTGCTTTGTACAATATTAGAAGCTGCTTTGGTGTGAAGTACCGCCGGACCTTTGCGATAACACCAAATTTCCTGTCAGCCACCTTGGCCTTGGACCCAAAGCCAAGGTAGCTGACAATAATTTCCGTAGTTTTAATTATTTTTGAGATAAAAATTAACTGTATTAAAAATGATATAAATCGATTCAGTAAACGATTCTGAATAACATATTTTCAGTTAGTGCGATAATTAATATACGTGTTGTATATATGAGCTATTTAATACGTAGTTGGAATTTATAACTCTTTATTTTGTTATCTCTAGACCGTCTTTAGTAGGCCTGTTTTTAAGATTCCATATCTAGTATTATGACAGCTCAATATAACAAATAGGGTATTTTTTATCTCTTACTTATTTTTTAAGTTTTTTAACCGACTTCAAAAAGGAAGAGGTTCCTCAATTCGACCGTATATTTGCTTTTTTTATGTTTGTTCGCGGATAACTTCGTCGTTTATGAACCGATTTTGATAAAAAAAAAAAAACTGTTGGAAAGAAGACATTCCCAAGGTGGTCCCATGATAAGGGCATCGGGTTTGATGGTGAAAGACCAGAGAAATTAAGGGGAACTTTCAAAAATCGTAAGGGCAACCAGTGGGTTTGTAAGTTTTTTCATTAAGTATTTTAGCGTCAGCATCCAGTCTAACCGGATGCAGCTGATCAGTACTTTTCACAACTAAAAAGTGTAAAATAAAAACTTTTTTTACAAAAAAAAAAAACAACAGACTCCCAAAAAATACTACAAAGTGAAAAATAACTAATATCGGAAGTCGGTATCAAAAACTAATATACAAAAACCAAAGACACCGACGAACGGGAAACTACGTTACCCTACACAGAGCGTGGCCCGTGTGGCTATCTTGAGTTTTTATTATGAAACTCGTTCATGAATACTCGTCGACCGCGTTTGGCGCTCTCATTAGTTGGAAGTTCTTACAACCTTGAAGCGAGTCTCTCTCGAGATGAAAACTTATGGTAGGCATACCCACACGCTCTTGGCCGGTCCTGTTTGATACTCATTGGCTATACATACTGCAGCCATGCCTACAGTCCAAGGGCTCTGAATGTGTACCAAAAATATTGCTAGTGTGTCTACCCCCTTATCTTTAAAGCAATATTTTTATACCCACATAACATAGCGGTAAGATTTATACGTTCATATTATTCTGTGCAGACACATTACTCTTCAGCTGAGCTACAGAGGGTTAATATTATTTGATGTGGACGTATGGGCGCCTAATTCAACGAAAGTTGACCACTTGCCTTTATTTATATTACTGGCAGCGTCCTGCGGATTCACCCAAATTTTGATACCTTTTTTAATATTTTTTTTTTATTATAACTAATTATAAACTAGTGCTTGACTGCAATCCCGCCTGATGGTGTAAGCAGTGATGCAATCGTTAATAGTAAAACGCGCTAGTTTATTAAGAGCCTATTCACTCAAAAAAAAAAAAACTGAGTGAATAGGAAGGAAGACGGTTGAGCGAAGTGATGCAATGTTAGACCCAACAACACGCTGAACGATGCTGCGCCAGAGGGAGATTGATCCGGATGCCCTCCACGACCAACTCTCGACACAACAACATCTGGTGCATCGTACCCGGCACACATCGCAACACAACTGCTCAGACCCGTCCTCCGTACGACTTCACCAGACATTTTTTTTTAATAATTATAAACTAGCGCTTGACCGTAATCCCTCCCGATGGTAAGCAGTGATGCGATCATTGATGGTAAAGCTCGCTAGTTTATTAAGAGCCTATTCACTCAGAAAAACTGGACGAATAGGAAGGAAGACGGCAGTTTAGCGAGGTGATGCAATGTTAAACCCAACAACACGACCAACGATGCTGCGATTGAACACGACGAATCGCTTGGCGGCAAGGCTTTGTCTGGTGGGTGGTAACTTCTGCCGACAGCCTATGTTATGGCCTACCACCGAGAATATTGGGATTACAAATATCTTTTTACTGCTTTTTGTATGTTTACAACTTCTTCACACTCAAACGGCTGCTAAAATTCGGTATGGACGTAATTTATAACCAGGGTTATGACATACGCTACCTTTTACTTAAGTCTCTTCTTCTTCATCTTCAGCGTTAATCCCAGTTGTATTCGAAGCTTCTCAGCTTTTGGAGTCTAGGGTCCGCTTTACCAGTCTAATTTTGGCTAAACTTCGATATTTTCCATGAAGCGACTGCCTTCTGACCGCCACAATCCGTAGGCGATATCGAAGCATTGCAGTTAGACCAATTGTAGGACTTTTGAGGGCTCCAACAACCCGAAACGACTGCCATTAGATGTTCGTATGGCAACCGGGACCAACGGCTTAACGTGCTTTCCGAGGCACGACCAGACCAGTGCAAATATTTATATTCATGCATACAAATATTTACACTGCGCGGAGATCGAACCCGTGCCTCCTTGCGCAGCGGCCGCGTTCCTTACCTTTTACTTAAGTAATAAATACAAACAAAAAAAAACAAATAAATGGAAAAAATTACATAATGTCAAAATAAGGTTACATTACATACTCAGTACATAAATCAAACTAAACTCATTTTAAGTTATGTGCATCTTTTTCTTTCTATTTCATCTAGAAAAGGACAGAAGATAAAATATTAGTTATGTCCTGTCAAATTAAGATACTCCATGTCATAGATAGATAGTTTGGACGCGAATAAAAACATGGCGATTGGAAATAGCGTCAGGCGCGGACTAATTTGACAGGACTGAACTAAAATTTATCTCCTGGCCTTTTATTAACGAAATAGTTTTATTAAAGAAAAAAAGGACTGAACTAATATTTGGATTAGTTCGTGAATAAGAGAATGTGCGCCAGTCTTATTTATGAAGTCATTGAAATGAAATCGTTTATTAAGCAAGTAAGATCACTGATCACTTTTACACGTCATATGTTTTTTTTCTTTTCTTTTTAAAATAGATGAAGCCGGCATTTCCTAATTGACTACCTCTGAGAAGAAATAGCCGAAACAAACTCAGGGATCATCGTCTTTTTTCAAGTCCAGACATTAAACATGAAAATGTTTACAATAATTTACGTTATAATTACGCATCTTGCTTAATAACAATGCTTAACAGAGCGAGCAGCTTAGTTCCAAGCATTTTTGTCTTCTAAATAATCTGAGATTTTATAATACCCCTTTTTGCTCACACAAAGACATTAAATTTTGAACCTTTCTTAAATCTCTTTGCATACATAATAACAGCTACATTGGTGTAGGATATTATGTGATAGGTAGCCGGCCTAGAGATTCCATTTATGAGGAAATTATCTAGACCTTGGTCGGTTGTCATCTGAGACATAATCTAACCAAACAAAACACGTTCCTTGATTTTACCACCACCAGAAAATACCACCCACCAGACAAAGTCTTGCCGCCAAGCGATTCTTCGTGTTCCGGCATGATGTCTGGTGAAGGCGTACGGAGGACGGGTCTGAGCAGTTGTGTTGCGATGTGTGCCGGGTACGATGCGCCAAATGTTGTTGTGCTGTGTTGTTGTGTTGTGTTGTGTGTTGGGAGTTTGGTAGTGGAGGGTAGCCAGATCAATCTCCCGCTGGCGCAGCATCATTGGTTGTGTTGTTGGGTTTAACAATGCATCACCTCGCTCAACTGCCCTCTTCCTTCCTATTCACTAAGTTTTTTAAGCGAATGGGTTTAATAAACTAGCGCGCTTTACCATCAACGATTGCATCACTGCTTGCCATCAGGCGGGATTGCAGTCAAGCGCTAGTTTATAATTATAAAAAAAAAAATATATTTTTGGGCAGTCGTTAGTCTATGAATTTAATAATTTATAGACTGACCACCAGAGGTCACCATAATATCATTAAGGTAAATTTATGAATAATAAAAGTTCAGTAATATTTAAGGTTTCTCCAGTCCAACGACAAATAGAAACCAATGAAATATTTGAAATAATGAGCAATGCTGAATAATCAAGAGACTTATTGAATTGAGAGAAGCGGTGGATAACTCGTGGTGGCCGAGTGGTTAAAACACCAACCTCTCAAGTATGAGTGCGCGGGTTCGATTCCCTGGTCAGGCAAGTACCAATGCAACTTTTCTTAAGTTATATGTACTTTCTGGAAAACATCTTGAGGAAACCTGGACTTTAAGTCTGAAATCGCCAATCCGCATTGAGCAAGCGTGGTGATTACGCTCAATCCTTCTCTGTATGAGAGGAGACCTGTGCCCAGCAGTGGGACGATAAAAAGTTTGATAATGATGAAGCGGTGGACTAGTGGTCTCTTACTGCGACTTACACGTTGTGGATCGTAGGTTCGAACCCATCAGGCGCTTTAACTTGTGTAAATTATTTCATCACCACGTTCACCATTGCTCTCAAAACGGTGAAGGAAAACATCGTGAAGAAACCGGCTGATGGATGTTCTAGAGTCAAAATTGTAAAGACATGTGAGATCTACCTACCCGCACTATGCCCGCGTGGTAAATTACAGCCCACCCTTTCCACCTAGAGCAGTAGTAAGTAACATTTATGTCTGATTATGTATCTATTGAGTATTTCTTTGAAGCTCCAAAACTTTTCCATGTGATGTTGATTCTTCTCTCTACTTCGAGTTCAAAAGTAAAATGACCCTACGAATGAAAATGAAAGTCATGAATACCTGCCTAGTCCCCTCACTAACATACGCCTGTCAAACTTGGAAATTTACCAGAAAAGTAATAAACAAAATTATATCCAGTCAAAGGAGTATGGAGAGGAGCATTCTGAAAATAAGGAAAATCCAAAAGATCCGCCACACTCGCATAAGACAGAAAACTCAGGCCATTGATGCTCTCAACCACGCACAAAAGCTGAAATGGCGATGGGCTGGACACGTAGCGAGGCTAAGCGATAATCGATGGACAAGAGAGACAACACAATGGACAGGCCTACTAGGACAGAGAAGAAGAGGAAGACCGAATGCACGCTGGGTAGATGATATCGTAAAAGTAGCAGGTACACATTGGTCACGAGCGGCTGAGAACAGAGAGTACTGGTCTTCTCTGGAGGAGGCCTTTACCTTTCATGGAGAGGGTTCTTGCTGAATTATTAAATCACATAAAATAACATCAAATACAGCAATAATTAATTCAAATCTTATTTATAATTCTTTTTTTATCATAATCATATTAATTTTAAATTTCTTTTAATTTTTGCATGCACACTATTATTGATATTTATTGTACTATGGAAAGCAAGAAAGGCTTTTTATTTTTTATTTTATTTATTTATTTTATGTATCTATTGAATTGCATTCAAAACGATATGGTAAAGAGATGAAATTGAAGCACAAATTGAATCTGTATGCAGGCAGATTTTGTGCCGTTCTATTCGGAAGCGTTCATGCATGAAAACACGAAATAGTATATAGTATGTGTATACAGTATGTTAAGAAAACCCTGTCCGACCCGTGAAGGTGTTGTTAGGTATCGATAACTGATTCTACTAATGCATACAAAACCGGGCTAAACTTAAAAAAAAACCCCTAAAAAATAAATATTATTTCGCAAAAAGAGGTAACATAATAAATGTGCATTGAGCACCCTTCCGCGGGCGGCGGGCGGCTGGGCTCGCGGCAAGTGGTCGCATCGCTATTCGTTCATAATAATACCGGTGTTGCCACTTTTAAAAAAAAATACCAAATTTCGGGGAAGTTGGAATTAATTCGCGGGAAAAAAAGAATATTTCAAAATTCATTTGTATTGGTACTATGATGATTACGTAAAATTTTATATTATATTTGGTCATGTATTTACCTAACCTTTATTATCCTTATGGGTTGGACAGGGTTTTCTTAACATACTGTATAAAACAGTTGCAGTGATTTACCTTAGCTTTTTTTTTATAAATATAATAAATTATGTAGCGCTTCACCGCTATCTGGCCTGATGGTAAAGCACACTAGTTTATTAAGAGCCTATTTACTCTAGCCTTCACTTAAATTGTAGTCAGACGGAAAGACCGCTGGCTAATTGTTCCAGTCCCTCGATGTACGCGGTATAAAAGACTACCTACGTTAGTTTGTCACAAAGACGTACGACGTATTGTCCGATGTTGGAACGCAGATGGGGGAATTAAGTCATGCAAATCCCTCGTACACTCACCATAATGCATCCTATTGAACACCGACAGGCTGGCTACTCTTGGCTTGTGCTACCAATCACCGAATTCAAAGTAGGCAGGTGGTATTTTGCACCAACAGCCCAAATATGGCTGCAATACTCCACACACAAACGGACCTGTGATTTGTATAACATTAGAAGCTATCCTGTTGTGAAATAAAGAAAGAAAGAAAATACATTTATTTAGCACAGACTAAAAGACACACAATACATCAGATAAAGACAAACATTAAAAGTAAAAAATAGTAATAATAAAATAAAGTAAATTGTGATAAAGCAAATTAATGAAGAAAACTGGCAGGAATGTGTGTCTCCCGGCTGCGCCAAAAAGGCCCAGTTCAGCAAAAATGTCAGACAACTAGTGCCTGCCGCTGGTTTTCAACTGAACCTTATGTGTACATGGCCGGACCTGTGCTAAATGCGACACCCATCGTAGTTTTGCGTAACAAACTAGCAATAGTAATGGATTTCATTTTGCCAGTTCAGCAATATTCATTGCGTTATTTACGCTGTTGATCAGACACATTTATGGAACATATGAAGCGATAGATTAGCAATATCCTTTCAAATGATTCTTATTGAGATTGATAACGTATTTGCGTAAAACCGTCACGCAAGTAGGGTACAGATTACATGTAGTCGTTTTTTTGGGTGGATCGAATAACATCTCCCGCTTTGAGTGGAGCGGAAGGGCGTGTCAGACTTTTATTGTCTAAAACCCACTCGAGTTGCCTCATTTTCCTGTGCCTGAGGCCATGGTATTTTTATCGAAAAACCCGCGTCCCTGTTCTTTTATTTATTTAGGATATGATCGTAAATGTATAAATAAAAGTGTCAGATTTCTCTCTATATTACAATTCCGCGAGAACATTCAAGCACGTGTGTAAAATTAGCTTATATTGATATTTATTTAATTAAACATAAAGTTCCTATTTGTTTGTCGATGCAAACCGCGCTGGTGTCAAATTACTTTCATAACATAGTTATATTCAGCACAAAGCGATCGCCATATTGTATTAGCTTCCACATTTACCTAATCATGTTAGGGTTATTGTATTAAGCGTGCCTATTGTCATTTTCTCAGTAGTAGGCCATAACATCGGCTGCCGGCAGAAGTTACCACCCACCGGACAAAGTCTTGCCGCCAAGCGATTCGTTGTGTTCGGGCACGGTGTCTGTTGAAGCCGTACGTAGGACCCAAGTGAACGTCTTCAATTTAATTTCTTCTTCTTCTTCTTCAGCCTATGGATGTCCACTGCTGGACAAAGGCCTCCCCCAAGGCTTTCCACACCAACCGGTCCTGTGCTGCCCGCATCCATCGGCTTCCCGCGACCTTCACCAGGTCATCGGTCCACCTAGTTGGGGGCCTCCCTACGCTGTATCTTCCAGTGCGTGGCCGCCACTCCAGAACCTTACTGCCCCATCGGCCATCGGTTCTACGAGCAATGTGCCCTGCCTACTGCCACCTAAGTTTAGCGACTCGCAGAGCTATGTCCGTGACTTGGGTTCTTCTGCGGATCTCCTCATTTCTGATTCGATCACGCAGAGAAACTCCGAGCATAGCTCTTTCCATTGCCCTTTGTGTGACTCTGAGCCTTCGTATGAGGCCCATTGTGAGCGACCACGTTTCAGTTCCGTAAGTAATCACTGGCAACACATACTGGTCAAAGACTTTAGTCTGAGACACTGTGCTATCTTGGACGACGAGAAGATGTATCGTAGCTTCCCGAACGCTGTCCAGCCGAGCTGGATTCGACGAGACACCTCTTTCTCGAAGTTGGACCTACCTAGTTGGACTGTTTGTCCCAGGTATATATACTCGTCAACAACTTCGAGTTTAATTTAATAAAAATATATTATATACCCTTGCTCAAATGAAAACATCTAAAAGGCCAACAACTTTACTCATCTGTTCAAAAATAGTCCGCAGACTGTTACACAATTTCCGCTCATATCCACCCACGCCGGGTCCTATAAGGGTTTTGCGGTACCTACAAAAACGCCACAAAGAAACAACGCGTCATACTGACGTCACACGAATTCTACATGTTGCAATTAGAGTTTACCGTGCAATTAGCATACATACAACTTCCCAACATCAACCGTTGGGCAAGTGCCCGCCAGACATAACACCCGTCTGGCCGGAGGATCCTCGCTTTTATATGGAGGACTAGCGACCCGCCCCGGCTTCGCACGGGTGCATGTATTATACATATAAACCTTTCTCTTGAATCACTCTATCTATTTAAAAAAGTCGCATCAAAATCCGTTGCGTAGTTTTAAAGATTTAAGCATACATTTCGATATACGGACTGAGAAAGCGGCTTTGTTTTATACTACATAGCGGTCGCACGCAGCTCCGCCCGCGTGGATATCGGTTACCGCTGCAAAACGCCTACCTAGGGAAGACACGGTCTGAAAAATGATTCCCAAGTCAATTCACAGACACCGACACTAACATCGACGACGCAGTCATTACCCGCAGGCTGCATAGATTGTCTTTATGAGGATGTTAAAGTTGTTAATGATGAAAATATTTAATTGTAATTAATACTAACTTTTTTCACTTCTTCCAGTCCCGGAGTGCAACCCGTTGTTTTAGGATAGATAACTAAAGCGATTATTGTAGAGCTTCTCTCTAAACAACATTTGACGAAAATTATTTTCAGGTAACAAAATATACTGATGATCAGGAGCCCCGCAGTGATAAGGCAACGTAAAGTTGCCCATGCCTAAAACATTGTTTTTGTAAATCAATTCCTACTAACTTGAATGTTAGGCCCTGGAATTTGTTTATCGTTAAGAAATTTAAGCCTTTTGAAGGGTATAGGCAAATCAGTAGGATGCCTCCAAAAAGGTAAGTATTACGTTTGGCCGGATTACTAAGTCACGTGGTTTTTTGTCAAGTAACTCAGCTGATGATTTAACATTCGTTTTTGATGGCATTCATTAGTACCTGACATTATTTAGTGGCTAACATTAGTTTTTGTTATTTACGATTTCACCCTTGGATAAAATCACACACACACGCGCACTTCACATCTAGACTTACAAAACCACAGCCACACTCACACATCCACACCCACTCTTAAACATTCACACGGACACACCCTACTTACTTTATGTAAAATATTTTATCACCACTGTTCTTAAACCTGTGAAAGAAGACAGCGTTTGGATACCAGCATCTCCTAGAATCAAAACTTCGAAGACATGACCACACCCACTCTTTGAGATGAGAGCCGAGTCCTGTGTAGTAAATTTATAGGCTGACTAGCTTTCCGCCCGCGGCTTCTCCCGCGTGGAATTCGGTTATATCGCGCTTTTTAGATTTTCCTCGGGAATATCATTTTTTTTTTTTTCAATAAAAGGTTTGGCTATGTTCTTTCTCAGGGTCTAAAGAATGTCTGTGCCAAATTTCATCAAAATCGGTCGAGAGGTTTAAGCGGGAAAGCGTAACAGACAGACAGAGTGACTTTCGCATTTATAATATTAGTATGGATTACACTAGTTTACAAAATATTTCATGTCCTTCCACTGAATTTCATATCGTTTTATTTAGTGACAATAACTAAACGCCAAAGACATTAAAATTATTTGCTAAACGCAAACCTATATTTATTTTGTTTTTATTACGTCAAAGAATCAAGTATTCAACAATAGTTTCGTTTTACATTTTAAGTACGGAACCCTAAAAAGATCTTAGTCGCAAACTAAACGATTTTCATAATGAAAATAATTATTTATACTAAATTATATTTAATTTTCCCCGCATTCAAAGGTGATTTAATTACGGCCAATATTAGAAAAATCCTAACTATGAATACTCGTACGCTCATCGCTACCCTGTCGACATTGGTTTCTCAGATGTAGTGTATTAAATAAACATATCTTCCTCTTCCTTAAATCGTTCTTTATTTCTTGACACAATTTTTATAACAACCGTATCTAGGCAATCCGTTGCTAAGGGCGGCACTCGTCAGTCTCCGTAGAGTCCGTATATGACATAGTGACCAGCGTTTGTCATGAGCATCTTTACGGCAAGCGAATATTTTCAGTATTATTTAACAGTCGGCCTAGTTTGCAACATTTTCTTTAGTAATATCGAGACAGTTGCTACAGGAGGATCTAAAGTGTGCGCTAGTGAACCCTCTTGAAGGGTCTTCGGCATTAGGTTTGAAATTGTATTATAACACACATCGTCAGAGCGCACTTCTTGTAGCTACATTTAATATTCCTTTCTTCACCCCACTAACAGGTATGTAAATAGGTACCCCATTCGCATGTATTGTTCGGGTGCAGACGTAAAATAATATAAAAACAAACTACAGATGTACTAGTACCTGCTCTTGATCGACAAAAAGCAAAAGGTAACGCGCAAAGAATAATAAAAGCTCAGAGGGAGAAGCTCAGGGCGGAGCGGAAATGCGTGTCAGACTTTTACTGACTAAAATCCGGGTGGATTTTAGTGTTCCTTAGTTGGTAACCTAAGCCACGGTATCTCTTTTGAATAACTCGCAGCAAGCGTTTCCTCCTTCTATATTGTTCGTTGCCCAGCCGTGCAACACGAAACTAGAAAACAAAAATAAATCGATATTAGTTCTAGTTGTATGGTTTGGTTATTTTTATCAATAATCAACTATTTTCTTATTTTACTTCAAGTGTCCTGATTTATCATTTGTGTTATTATAGCCCAGCTTTGCATAAATATGGAAACTGTCAGCTGTCTATTATGCCTGGAGGCTTTAAATTAGATGTCTAATTTTGTTTTCACTAATAATGTATTTTATTGTTGTTGATTGAGTGGTACATTCTATTTAAAGCGTAGTATTTTAGCGTGGTTAGCTGACATATGGTAACTAATTTAATTTGGTGACATGAGTTTCGCAATGTTAACCACTTTGCATGGCCGTTGCATAAAAGCATGTTTATCAGTTAGATAATAGATAAACATGCTTTTTTTAACAGAGGACTGTGCTACCTGGGAAACTAGTGCTTGACTGCAATCGCGTAATGGTAAGCAGTGATGCAATCGTTGATGGTAAAGCGCACTAGTTTATTAAGAGCCTATTCACTCTAGCCTTGAAGACAATCAAATGTAAGTCCGCCGCTGGCAAAGTGTTCTAGTCCCTCGATGTACGCTGGTTTATTATAAGCCAATTCACTCAAACAAGATTGCGTTAATAGGGAGGTAGACGGCAGTTGAGCGAGGTGATGCAATGTTAAACCAACAACTCGAAATTGGTCTGGAGACCCTCCACGACCAAACTCCCGACACAACAACATTTGGCGCTTCGTACCCAGCACACATCGACACATAACTGCCCAGACCCGTCCTCCATACGGCTTTACCAGACATCATTAGTGTTGCCCAAATTCAGTCTTGGTCTTGCAGTCTTGGTCTTGTTCTTGCGTTTTTGCAAGACCAAGACCAAGAACAAGACCGCGTATTTTTAGCAAGACCAAGACCAAGACTGACCGTGCAAGACTTGAGCAAGAACAAGACATAGCCTGCAAGACTCTTGCGTCTTGCAGCTAGGACTTAGCGCTATTTCACTGAGTAGTTAGGTGTAACAGTTCGGTGTATAGGTAGGTACGCTTAGGAATTCTATGAGACGCAAAAAACTGTATCAAAGAATATGAAAAACTGGACCTATGCGCATTACGACTAATACCATAAACATAGCGAATAAAAAAATATCTATTAAAATCAAACTGAGTGCATGCATAGTTATGTTTTAACCATCGGCACTTTGATAATGCGGCATCAAAGGTTTTGTACTTACTTCTCAAAGAAATTTGCCGCTTTTCGGAAGTACATGGTTATGATACACGCGCCGGCGGCTTCTTTTGAAATCTAAAACAATCGTTGCCGCCACGCCGAAATCATAACATTTGACACTATTTGATTGCCGCCATAGGGCGTAGGTATACTCATGCAAAATAATTTCGAATTTTAAGAGTACCTACAGGTGTTCCAAAGAATAAATAAGTTTCAGAGTGTTTAGAATGAAAATGAATACATTATACTGATCACGCAAGTAGTATTATGATTAGGATAAAATGGTAAGGATAGGTAGTAGATGTCATATTAATTCATTCTAGTAAGTATATATTATAATATTGATTACTTATATGGTTTTAAACTAATTACTTAGGTACTATTATTGTACATTTAGTCATTATATTTCTTAAGTTTTTACAAGAAAAAATAGCAAGAAAAGTTATTGTAATTAATTTGTTTTTTTACATGTTTTAGCAAATGTAAGCTTATAAATCATAAATGTTTATTAAGAAACAGTTACTTCCATGGAAAACGACATATAGGTCAGTTGATTTTTCGAATTTCTTATCAAATCTTCAGTTATTTATTAATCTGCTTGATCTTTACTATGGCTATGTTAATTCAAGCTCACAATGTTCCAATTCTAATACGTTTTTCTAAGATTTAAAGTAAACTTTAATAAATAGTAATAGACTAATAGGTAATTGCAAGACTTGCAAGACTTGCAAGACTCTTGCTGCAAGACCAAGACCAAGACCAAGACTGGGAGCGCAAGACCAAGACCAAGACCAAGACCAGGTGTATTGGCGCAAGACCAAGACCAAGACTGGCTAAGTCTCGTCTTGTTCTTGCATTTGGGCAACACTAGACATCATGCCGGAACACGATGAATCGCTTGGCGGCAAGACTTTGCCTGGTGGGTGGTACTTCTGCTGGCAGCCGATGTTAAGTCGTACTACCGAAAAAAATCCTCCCAGCGAAAACATTTTCGGTGTGCCAAAAACACTTTAAAAATCTTACACAACTAACAAAATCAAAATCGAAGGTCAGTTATTCAAATTAGGCTGAGAATCAGCAACTTTTGAACGTCAATATTACATATGTCCCCCAAACTCTCGTCCTTCGCCACTTCCTTTCCTAGTGCTAAGAAGAAGAAGTGGCGGAACAAACTCCACAGACAGATGTCTGTTCATTTAAAAAAGAATAGATGACTCTATACAATACTATGTATAGTAATGAACAAAAGAAACTCGACAACAATGAAATTATTTACCATATGCCAGCTAGCCATGCCAAAATAACAGAAAAGCAAAAAAAAAATCATTAAAATGGATATGTAAATAAGTAAAACATTATTACTAACAAAACTTTTAACTTCAATTCTGTTTTATTTTTCAATGCAAATTCACAAGTTCAATTCCGCTAACTTCAAAGGCAACAAGAGTTGTCTTTTTAATTCTGGTTCTAATAGAGCAATACCGGTCACAGCTGCTGAATAAATCAGTGATTGAAATTAATAAAACCCTTTAAAGACTCGTCCTTTGTAGACTCACTTTTATATGCTGTATTATTGAATCCTTAGTGAAATTCTTTACCCTGTGTAGTTGAAGCATTTCAAGTCATTTCCTTGTTAGTTGAAATATTTCCCTCGTAGATGGAAAAATGGAGGCGTAGCGGCTGAGCGATTGACGGCAGCGCTGCGTGTCCCAGGTTCTATTCCCGCACGTATGTTTGTTGTATGTTAATTTGAATATTTGTTAATCCACCCACGATATCATCATCAACCTTTCCATCGTCCCACTGCTGGGCACAGGTCTCCTCTCATACAGAGAAGGATTGAGCGTAATCACCACGCTTGCTCAATGCGGGTTGGCGATTTCAGACTTAAAGTCCAGGTTTCCTCAAGATGTTTTCCTTCACCTTCAGTCATTGGTGTCCAAGATATACTTAGAAAGTACATACAACTTTAGAAAAGTTACATTGGTACTTGCCTGACCTGGAATTGAACCAGCGCACTCATACTTGAGAGGCTGGTGTTTTAACCACTAGGCCACCACGACTTAGACGATATAAGAGTAGGTAATTCTTAGGATGGGGCAATACTTTTTTTTAAGAAAAAAGAAAATTTCTATATTTGCCTGATATCAATCTTTAATAATTATTATTAATTAGACTTATTTTGTCAGTCGTGGTGGCCTAGTGGTTGAAACACCAACCTCTTAAGTATGAGTGTGCTGATTCGGTTCTAGATCAGGCAAGTACCAATGTAAGTTACATTGGTACTTGCCTGATCTAGAACCTAAGTTATATGTACTTTCCAAGTATATCTTGGACACCAATAACTGATTAAAAGGTGAAGGAAAAGCATCTTGAGGACACCTAGACTTTAAGTCTAAAATCGCCAAACCGTATTGAGCAAGCGTGATGATCACGCTCAATCTTTTAATAATAATTTATAAACAGCGAAAATTTTTAAAAAATACTGATCTTATACAGTATGTTAAGAAAACCCTGTCCGACCCATAAGGATAATAAAGGTTAGGTAAACACATGACCAAATATAATATAAAATTTTACGTAATCATCATAGTACTTATACAAATGAATTTTGAAATAATCTTTTTTTCCCGCGAATTAATTCCAATTTCCCCGAAATTTGGTAATTTTTAAAAAGTGACAACACCGGTATTATTATGAGCGAATAGCGATGCGACCACGTGCCGCGTGCCCTGCCGCCCGACCCCCGCGGGCGGTAGGCGAAGGGTGGTTAACGCACGTTTATTAAGTTACCTCTTTTTGCGAAATAATATTTATTTTTTTAGGGGGATTTTTTTTTAAGTTTAGCCCGGTTTTGTATGCATTAGTAGAATCAGTTATCGATACCTAACAACACCTTCACGGGTCGGACAGGGTTTTCTTAACATACTGTATAAACGAAGACTTGCCATAACACATTTTAGAAAAAAAAGGAAGGATAAAGAACTAAGTTACTAGAAGATATGTAAATAGAAAGAGAGAAAGGAAACTATGCCACCATCAGATATGATAAATTCATAATGCGCCGCAATAACGCAGTTGTATCAGGCAATAATAAAAAAACCCTACCAACTTCACCTGATGATCCTACAGTAACAGTACAAGGTACACAAGTAAACAAAATTTTATGCAAAAAAGTGATATACTTGAAGACATTAATTTTAATGATAAAATAGAAGATTTTACTCAACAAAAATCCCGAAAGAAACCACTATCTTAATCAGGACCAAAGAACATCAGCACTTAAATATCATTAATGATATATTATAACTTCATGTATTTAATTACCTAGGAAAAATTATTAAACTTATTTAAATTTTTGTAATTCGCGTTTTTTACTTTCCAAAAGGGCCTCCAATTCTTGTGTGCCCAAGGGCCTCAGTTTAGTTTAAGGTGGCTGTGGGGGTGACATATTATTTATAGAAATAACTCCGTAAACAAATAAAGAAAGAAAAAAGGACCATTTCATATTCCAATGACACCCTAGCAATAATTTTACACTTCACCCTTTAAAAAGAGCAGCTCAGACTCGTTGCATTTGAAACTAATTTACTTCAACATAAGCATCTGGAGTGGCGGCCACGTACTGGAAGACGCAGCGTAGGGAGGCCCCCAACAAGGTGGACCGATGACCTGGTGAAGGTCGCGGGAAGCCGATGGATGCGGGCGGCACAGGACCGGTCAGCGTGGAAGCTTTTGGGGAGGCCTTTGTCCAGCAGTGGACATCTATAGACTGAAGAAGAAGAAGAAGCATCCACGGATGTGAGCCTTCAAAGCTCCGCATCCGCAGATGTATGTTGTATATCAGTATTCAGAATAACCCTACTATACAGTGTGTATCTGACATCGTAACGCAAACTTCGCAAAAAGGCTAGACCGCATGCCACTAATAAAATTATGATAGTCATTTATGTCGTTAATGAACGGTTACAGATTGCACAGTGTTTAAAATAAAGTGTCGGCTCGGCTATTGAACGTTGCAAGCGTGCCGCTGTACGGGTTTGTAGGTATGATGTTGATCCCTGATGTGAACTCTATTAAATCAACTGATAAGGTAGTTTTTCGAGTTTTGTTTTCATTGCGCTTTTTTATGTAATTAGCAAATTTATTAATTTTTACTTTAAAATCTTATTTGGTTATAAAAATATAGCAATCATGATCGGTCTAAAGTGAAAAAACTACATATATATTTTTTTTTAATCATGAAAACGCCGACGGTAAATTCCACCACTGTGGATTCAGAATCATGTACTGGATCCATGGTACTCGTTTGTGCGTCGATGTCAGATACACCCTTTATACTATGTAAATTAGCCTCTCTAGTATTATAGAACATGTTGTTGTACTAGATATTCCATATATGGAAATGGCAATTTGTCGCCTGTCGTATCAAATTACGAGATTTGTCAACCGCTGTTGAGTTCTTATGACATTATTCTTGTTGATTTGTTGTTTTTGCGAAAATGTCGTAAAAGCCAATTTGATCTCAAGCGAGAAATATTGTTATCAATATGTAGCATAGTTTAGGGGAAAAAAAGGTATAAATCAAACTCAATCTTTGTTTATAAAGCTCGTTATAGAGTTAACTTGTAAGTTGGACTGAGTTGTTTTAATACTCTATTTATTACGTTCGGGTGCTTTTTGCAACGCAATTTTGAAGCAGATATCTCTAACTAATGGAGCTGAAATTTTGTATACACGTTTAGTTTTGTTAACAATGCACAATGCATCGTTAACCAAACTAAACGTGACGTCAATGTAACGTCATATTAAATCTAACATGGCGGCATACCCAAGATGGCGGACCAATTTATTTTTAATGCACATCAATATGGGTATTATATAAAAGCCTTGCGCGGTAGCGAACGCGGCCGCTGCGCAGAGGCACGGGTTCGATCCCCGCGCAGTGCAAATATTTGTATGCATGAATATGAATATTTGCACTGGTCTGGTCGTGCCTCGGAAAGCACATTAAACCGTTAGTCCCGGTTGCCATACGAACATCTAGTGGCAGTCGTTAAGGGTTTTTAGAGCCCTCAAAAGTCCAACAATGGTCTAACTGCAATGCTTCAATATCGCCTTCAGGTCGTGTAGGTCAGACGGCAGTCGCTTCACGGAAAATATCGAAGTTTAGCCGAAATGAGCAGTTAGACTGGTAAAGCGGACCCTAGATTCCAAAGCTGATAAGCTTCGAATACGACTGGGATTAACGCTGAGATGAAGAAGAGTGATGCAGGCAAAGGAGGAGGTGGAGCGCGTGAGGTAGCGCGAATTCCGGCGCCCTCGCGTCACTAGCCGCCGCAGGAGACGGCCTGTAGGCCTAGTATGAGTTTTCATTACGAAAATCGTTCGACGATATCGAGCGCGTTTGACTCAGCGATTGGCCCGCTTCAAGGTCGTAAGAACTCTCAACCAATGAGAGCGCCAAACGCGCTCGATACCAACGATCGAGTTTCGTATTGAAAACTCATACTAGGCCTACTTGTCGGGAGACGACATCGAACTCCCAGCCACCGCAGGCGTGGGCCTGCGGACGGTGAGCAGTGGGCAGCTCGCCGCCCGGTAAGGACCAAGCTCGAGTCGACGGCGCGTTGTGTATCATGCGCACCTCAAAGAGATGGCAGCAAATCGTGACGAGGTCCATGAAGACCGATGCCTCCTGGGTCAGGGTTGCGGGTTGGTTAAAAAAGAAACGGTGGCCCTGGCGCATAGGCAAGTGAAGGATCACGGGCAGGTTTTAGTCAGTAAAAGTTCAAAATGATCCAGTCCTTCGATGTACGCGGTATGTATAAAAGACGAAGCGAAACGCTTCGTTCGATCCATAGTTGTATCAATAACTTTAGGACCCCAATGTACCCACCACGTAATATACCCCAAACAAATATTTGTTCCTCACTTATCGTTGAGACACTAAAACCCGCATTACAGAACCTCGCTCAAGACTTGAGCACTACTTAAAACTAGCTGAGGACCATTTGATTGGTTGAAACTAGTTTTAAGTAATGCTTGAGTTTAAGTGAGGTTCTGTAATAGGGCTCAAAGTGTTGACTTTCGGATTGAAGGGATCGAAATCTTTCGGGAACAAAACCAAAACTTAGTCACTTAGTAGCTGCAGTGAATACGTTTTGTTTTTTTTTTTTAATAATTATAAACTAGCGCTTGACCACAATTCCGCCTGATGGTAAGCAGTGATGCGATCGTTGATGGTAAAGCGCGCTAGTTTATTAAGAGCCTATTCACTCAAAAAAACTGAGCGAATAGGAAGGAAGGCGGCAGTTGAGCGAAGTGATGCAATGTTAAACCCAACAACTCGACCAACGATGCTGCGCCAAAAGGAGATTGATCTGAAGACCCTCCACGACCAAACTCCCAACACAACAACATTTGGCGCATCGTACCCGGCAGAACTCGCAACACAACTGCTCAGACCCGTCCTCCGTACGGCTTCACCAAACATCATGCCGGAACACGATAAATCGCTTGGCGGCAAGACTTTGTCTGGTGGGTGGTAACTTCTGCCGGCGGCCAATGTTATGGCCTACCACCTGGCCGGGCCTAGTTTATTTATTTAAAAAAACAATCGTCGAGCGAAGAACTTACTACACAGGAAATGATTCGTTACACATTTTGATTCACTGGTATTTTGGTGTGGCAAGTAGGTATATGGTTGATAGTTTTATTTAATGTTCTGTGTTAATATTGTATGTGTTTTTCATGTCATGCTGGGGAGTTGGTTCCGCCACTTCTTCTTCCCAGCGAAAGCACTAGCAAATGACGTATAGCGCGTGTTTTGGGGAATTGTGTTATGTAATATTAACGTTTAAAAAGTGCTGATTGTCAGCCTAGTTTGAATAAATGAATTTTTTAATTGAAAAAGCATTAATTCTAAACATTTCCACTGATTACCTGACCATGACATAACTGATTACGTAACATGTGATACTGCCGTCTGACATCATCAAACTTTTATCGTGGGCACAGGTCTCCTCTCATACAGAAAAGGTTTGAGCGTAATCACCACGCTTGCTCAATGCGGGTTGGCGATTTCAGACTTAAAGTCCAGGTGTCCTCAAGATGTTTTCCTTCATCTTGTAATCAGTCATTGGTGTCCAATTGACGCCTCCTTTCCTCCGGTTCCTTGTTGACGCTGGTCGCGAAGAAATACACATCTTTTTGCGTTTTTTTATCGATAATCGGAATTGTTGTTGTGTTGGGAGTTTGGTCCTGTATGGTCTTCAGATCAATAGCCCTCTGGCGCAGCATCGGTGGTCGTGTTGTTGGGTTTAACATTGCATCGCCTCGCTCAACTGCCCTCTTCCTTCCTATTCGCTTAGTTTTTCTCAGTGAATAGGCTCTTAATAAACTATCGCGCTTTACCATCAACGATCGCATCACTGCTTACCATCAGGCGGGATTGCGGTCAAGCGCTAGTTTATAATTATTTAAAAAAAAAGTGTATCATAACAATTTCTGTGTGTTTGTGTGTGATTCTAAAGATGTCTGCTGGACCTAACCAGTATTTTAATTCCAAGAATACTGATTACGAGAATTAGTCTTCTGTTCGTCATACTAAATAGGACAGTCATTAGGAGTACAGAGAAACCCAAAAGTCCAATAACCAGTCTAACCAAAGGGTGTCGTATTTCCCAGTTGTGGAAGTGAGATAAGCAGTTGCTCCATGTAAGCCTCATTCGACTAGACCGTAAAGTCGACCCCAACATACTGGGGAATAAGCTAGAGATTGATGAATGCGCATTAAATATACAATATGTGAAGAGAACCTTGTCCGGCCCAAAAGGATAATAGAGGTTAGGTATACACATGACCAAATAAAATATGAAATTTTGCATAATCATCATAGTAACAATACTAATGAATTTTGAAATAATCTTTTTTTTCGCGAATGAATTGCAACTTCCCCAAATTTTGGCATTATTAAAAAAAGTGATAACACCATTTTAGACAGTATTATTATGAGCGATGCGACCACGTGCCGCGTGCCCTGCCTCCCTTCGCTCGCGCATGTATAGCCACCTTGTTGCCTACCGCAAATGTATTAAGTTACCTCGCTTTTTGAAATAGTATTTATTTTTAGGGGGATTTTTTTTGAGTTTAGTCCAGCTTTGTAGGCATTAGTAGAATCAGTTATCGATACCAATCAATACCTTCACGGATCGGACAGGGTTTTCTTTACATATTATTGTATAGGTTTTTTTTATTTATTTTAATTTTTTAAGTTCACCAACAATTGATTAGTACACAAAAACATAAAGATAAGACATTCACAAAGGCAAATTGACAGTGCATCAATTACTTATAGGTAAACACAACATGCATACAAAAATGAATTATGGAGATAAGCTAAGTTACTTAACTTATTGATAAAATTATTACATTGGAATGAAATTCCGAATAAATATTAAACAAGCAAAAATTTGTGGTTTTACCAGACTTCAAAAAAGGAGTTTATCAATTTGACCCGTATGTATGTAATATTTCCAGAACTGCCCAGTTTTCGTATATGTTAGTCTTATTAGCGTCTGAATAATTGTGCCAAATTTCAAAAGGGTACCTATGTATGTTTTTATGTTTGTGCGCGCATATTTCCGGAACTACAAGTCCGATTTGAGTAATTCTTTTTTTGTTCTATTAAGTATTGTTCAACTTGGAGAGTATTTTCAAGTTTCATCAAAATCGGTTTTAGTACTTTTTGAGATAGGGTTTTTTTTCGTACTGATGAGAACTTATTCTAATCTGGGTTATGGCTGTCACTGTTGTTATGAGCTGAAAAAGTAATTTTCGAATTTCGACTAAGACACTAAAAAGCAAGAAATATTTTTTTTACAAAAAAATTGACACCGACAACAAAAAAACACTTAAAGGAAAAAGTTATTTTACTTTTGTCATGGCTCTAAAAGTCGATGGCGAGCTAAACAACAGAAAACTGGAGACATAAAAATTCTAATTGTAACATTAATATAGAACCCATCCAATGAATTTATTCTTAGAGAACTCAATTCTGACCAGTGTTTACTAAAGTGTGGGTCGCGAATCCCCAAGGGGTCGATCGTCAAGCTTCATTGAAGGGGTTGCCTTTTCTTCAAAATTATAGGAGGTTCCAAGTGGAATCAAACACTTCAAAGTTTCAGTGGTTGGGAATTCTGTATTTCTGTTTAACCAATTGGTATCCAACGTGACAGACTGAAATTCTAATTTGAATGACATAAATTCTGTTTGTGAGTACTTGTCATTTAAATTTATTTTATAGTGATAGTTTTGTCAATTTTCTTATATTATAATTTGCACGCTTACTTGCAGGAAGAATACAATTAACCCTTAGGCTTTAAGATCTTCCATTGCTAAACAGTATATTTTTTATTTTAATTAGCGGAGAATAGGTGGTACTCGTATAATCTATCGCTACCACCATGGTGTAATAAAAAAGGTTGACAAACAGTGCTCTAGACAAAATTTATTCATTGCCAATAGTCTCGCGCCCACATTTCTCTAGATATGTGAGCCTGGGTCTATAATATTATGTACTAAGAATGCGTTCATACTGGGGCCCTAGGACACACACACGAGATAACCTTTTTTAATGCAAAATAAATAAAGAGGTAAAGCTTGTAAGGTTGTTGCTGAAGCGATTTTGAAAATTCTTTAATTTTTATTTTTATATAGGTACTAGTGCCCGACCGCAATTTCACCTGATGGTAAGCAGAGATGCAATCGTTGATGGTCAAGCGCGGTAGTTTTTTTTTACCTTTTCACTCAAAAAAACTTAGTGAATAGGAAGGAAGACGGCAGTTGAGCGAGTTAATGCAATTTTAAACCCAACAACACGACCAACGATGCTGCACCAGAGGGAGATTGATCTTGAGACCGTCCAGGACCAAACTCCCGACACAACAACATTTGGCGCATCGTACCCGGCGCACATCGCAACACAACTGCTCACACCCGTCCTCCGTACAGCTTCACAAGACATTATGGAATTAGTCTGGTGCAAGAGTTAGTCTGGTGGATTGTAATTAGTAGTGTGACAAATAAAAATTTAATTCGATATCGAAATTTACTATTTTATTCGTTGCTATAAACTCGAACAATTAAAAGACATAGCAGATGCATGAATTGACGAATGAGTGAATATTGTAAGAATTCTCACAGATCATTTATTTATTTATGGTTAAATAAAACGGTACAATAACAATTAAGTACATTAATTAACATAGAAACAAACAAGCACATTAATTAACTTAAAAACTACTACTAAAACTATAATGGTACGGAGGACTCTCTTGCATACTTTCATTCACAGAAAACCAAACATACCCATACACGCATAAGCTTATTCCATTAATCCGCAAATACGTCACATTCGGGGTTGGCCATCAGAAGGGCATTCAGCACCTTTAGACTACAACAGACTGGGGATTCAGTTGCGCAAACAGATTGTGCCTGCGGATTTGACGGTGACCGATGTAGGTATTTGTTGGTCTGGCAAAAATAGTCAGTAGAAAAGTCCATGGAGCTCTGAGCAGTCTATAGGTCAAGGTAAGCTGGCCAAAGCCTCTTTTCACCTCTAACGAGTTAAATCCCAACATGCCTTCGATCTAGTTAGTAAGGTACATATAGGGAAACAAATGGTATAACCTCTGAAAGAGGCATCTAAGGAATGTTTTCTGTACCCTTTCCAGCATTAGTGTTTAAAAATGAAATTTTTACTCCACGTTAAAACCACGTTTTTAGAATGAAATTGCAAAATTGCAACTCCACAAAATTAATATAATTTTGTGGAGTTGCAATTTTGCAATTTGTGTGGTGAGCGGGTCTCCAGGAAATTTTCCTAGCGGGCGGAAGCGCTTCACGTTCACTTTATTATTCTTCGCAGGTACGGACACGGGATATTACTTAATTAATTAAAGACTCCATCAGAGGCTAGTGGCTAGCATAGGATTCGATCAGTCTATGAATTTAATCGATTTGTGCCAACATCAGGCACATCTTGTTTCATTTCCTTGTTAAACTAAACTTATTTCAATTTCAGTACATATTTTTCTTTCTATTTTATTAAGAAAAGGTCAGTAGAAAATAATAACTTAGTCCTGTCAAATGTAGCTACTCTATAGACAGTTTAGACAGGATTACACTCAATTTACTTACACGAATAAAGACCGTTAACACCCACCTAACATAATAAAATAAATAAATATATACGGACAAATCACACAGATTGAGCTAGCCCCAAAGTAACTTCGAGACTTGTGTTATGGAAAACTAACACAATGATACAATAGATACATATATAGAAACATCCAAGACCCAGGCCAATCAGGAAAAGATCGTTTTCCATCATGACCTGGCCGGGGATCGAACCCGGGGCCTCCACGTCGCAGGCAGGCGTGTTGACCGCTGCGCCACGGAGCCTATAATATGTATTCCCACTGCTGAGAAACAGGCTTTCTCTTTGTGAGAGAAACACTAAATTCTTAATAGAATCATGAATATATTAAGCATCCAATAGTTCAGAATTCTGCTGCTACTACATCCTTACTCATATTATAAATGGGTAAGTGAGTTTGTTTGTTTGTTTCGCTTTCACGCCGTAACTACTGAACCGATTGCTTTGAAATTTTGCAGACGTAAAGTTAGAAGTCCGGATTAAATAATAGGGTACTTTTTATCCCAGAAAAGTTTGATATTCCTGAGGGAAATCTAAAAAGTGCGATATAACCGAACTCCACGCAGGCGAAGCCGCGGGCGGAAAGCTAGTGCTTAATTTATTAAACATTCAGTAGTCCTTCATTGGCATTGATGGCCTCTCTCGTTTGTACATTTTAAATGACTTGCGCATATATTTTTATTTGTAAATGAATTGCCAGCTTGCGTCTTTGTTAATTCAATTCATAACATCAACATTCGAAACTTACCCATTAAACGATATAAAAACTATATAAAGGCCAAACTTTGCAAAAAGGGTTATTATAAAATCTCAAATTATTTAGAAGACAAAAAAGCTTGGGACTGAGCTACTCGCTCTGTTAAGCATTGTTATTAAGCAATATGCGTAATTATAACGTAAATTATTGTAAACATTTTCATTTTTAATGTCTGGACTTGAAAAAAGACGATGATCCCTGAGTTTGTTTCGGCTAATTCTTCTCAGAGGTAGTCAGTTAGGAAATGCCGGCTTCATCTAATTAAAAAAAAAAACATATGACGTGTAAAAGTGATCGGTGATCTTACTTGCTTAATAAACGATTTCATTTCAACATTAAATTTATTAAAGAAAGGTTAGTCTAATATAGATTTATTGATTATGAATATTATGAATATTTAACATATTTCTCTGTAATATATCTTTTTCCCTCATATTTTTAAACTCTTTCTAAGCAGCTACCAGATGTAAAAGCCCTTTGATGTCCAAGGATTTCGCGAAGCCCAAATACAAGCTCTGGGATTATATAGGGCTTTTTTACATATATTCCGTATATTATTATCAGTAATCGGAATAGGTAGTGATGTTTGGTAAGTACTTATATCATAAATGTTCACAGAAAGAAGAACGTGGTTAAGCCATTTTCCCGGAATGTAATTCCGGATCCAAGTAAATATTGTTAATGTTGGTAGTGATATTATTACCACTCGATTCATTTAAAGGAAGAAAGGAAGGTAACAAAACTAAACTAATTTATTATTTATTATTAATTTATTATTATTATTACCATCAGGCAGGATTGCGGTCAAGCGCTGGTTTATACATTAATAAAAAAAAAAAAAAAAAAAAAAAAAAAAAAAAAAAAAAAAAAAAAAAAAAAAAAAAAACAATCAAATTCCGATCGAAGATTAATACATTTCAATATATTATTTTTAAACAATATATTATTTTTGAACACTGACAGCCGGTCGTCAAAAAAACGATCTCTAGGTTAAATATTTTAAAAAAATAATAAAAGTATTATAATTCTGTTTTAATAGTATAATATAGTCGAACCTAGGCAGTTAGTATTTATAGCAGTGATTGCAGAGTGTTTTTGGTGGGAAAATATCTTAATTCGGAGGATTAAAAACTGGCTGTCAACTGAAGGCACCAACGGTGAAGAATTTCAAACTATCATCAATCCCGGGGAGTATTTTTGTTTTAATGTCATTGTAGCTAACATATACATACCACTGAACAACACACGAGTACTGCTCAGGTCTCTGAGCTACGTCCATCACACACTGGCACGGTTTATGTCTCATTTTGCTTGACAATTAGTGGAAGCCAAATCGATGACGAAAACATTCGCCCAGACAAGAAACACTACATAATCCACAGCACAAAATAGGCTCATTAGAGCTTATTCATATTGTAAAATCTGTTGTGTTTAACTTAATATTGACATACAAGTTATTTTTTGAGTTTTTTTTTTTTAATTGCAGCAGTTTTTCTTACAACTTTCCTTCTTTTGAAACTAGTTTTAATATTTCCTTTTTAACATTTTCATTATTTATTACCTATTTTTATCTTACTTTGTTCTCTTTTCCTGTCTTAAATTTTTAATTTTTTAATTTCTTCATCTACCTCCTGCTACTAATCTCAATTCTGAATCATCTTAGATCACACAATTATTTAGCTGCATATCTACGCATTTTTCAGGTAACAGATAAAATGATGACCCGCAGTGCTACACTTAAGGAGATGGAAGCTAAATTAAGAGCTACGTTGACAAAGCTCGAGGTTTCTGAATCGACCTGCAAACAACTGCTCGGAGAAAGAGATGACAGCGAGGTGGAAATAAAATTAATTAATGACAAGAACACTGATCTTAAAAATCAATTGGCTGAACTGCATGTGCAGCATATGGACTTAGTTGGCCAGTATCATCAACTCCATGTAACTGTATCAAATTTCCAAAAATGTAGTGACACCCACGAACTAGCTTTGAAACGCATTTCTGAACTGGAGTGGGAACTAAGCAAGGCCCACAATACAATTACTAGTCTGGAATCTCTCAAGGCCCGTGAAGAGTCTGCAATCACCTGCAGTATTTTTGATGAGTTGGTTGGTAGCGGGTTGGGTTCCACGTGTATTGAGCCGGTTGTAATAGACTTAACTGATGATACTATCAGCAAAACCAAATCGTTTACAAGCCACAATAAGTTAAAAAAATACATAAAAAATAATAGATTTATAAAAAAAACTCAAAAATCCATGAAGCGCCAAAAAGTTAACAAATTAAATACAAAACTTAGGCAAAAACAATTAAATTTAATACAAGAGTTAAAAAATTGTAATAGAGAATTAGATTTGTGTATTACTATGTATGATACAGACACAGGGCTCCTTCGGGATGAGCTGTTGGTTAGGGAGTATGCGCTAAAGGATATCTTTAGTAAATATGAGGCTACTCAACAAGACCTGAGTAAGCGCATGCAGGAAGCTAATGAGTTGGCAGACCTGGTCAGGTACAATGCGGAGAGGTATGAGTCTCTGACAAATACCCTTTCCTTTAGTTGTGCCTGCTCCCAGCCACCCCATCCTCAACTTACTACACCTACTCCATTTCCAACGGCTCAGCCAGTGTCAGAGGCTTGTATTAGTCATGATAATAATAGTACAAATAAATTAAATAGCACTACTTATGTTTTCTCTGACAAATTTGGTCAGGGTTTTGGTAGTGTATTAAGTCAGTGTTCTCAACTGTGTGTAATTAATAATTGTTTTCCTGGTGCCAGTATGAGCCAATTGATTAGCAATATGAAATCGACAAAAATAAACCCCGGTTCAACTATTATAATATTATTATATGGGGATAGTTTGAATGTCAGAAAAAGGGAAATTATTAAATGTGTGGATTTCATGTTGCATCTTGGTGAGGCCAATGATTGTAAATTTATTTTTTCTGCCTTGCCTTATTCCCGTTATTTGTCCAGGGAGCAAAACAGGCATATTTATAATTTAAATATGTTAATTTATAATAGGACTTGTCATCACAGTGACACCATTTCATTTTTTGACTGTAATCAATTTATATCTGATTATAAGTTGACTTATTATGGTATGTATTTGTCACCTAGTAGTAGGAGACAGATTGCGGGCCTTTTGGCTTATAGTATGCGGAGTGACACTGGTACTTGTAGTGTACCTTCGATTACTGTTAGTAGTAATACTAATGATTCTTTTGACACACCTTGTAGTTTAAACTATTAGGTGCGACAATGGGTCAGCTGCCTATGTTGAATGTTGTACATCAAAATATGCAGGGTCTGTCCGGCAAAGAGCTAGAGTTAAGTTTATTTTTAGAATATTATGATGTTCAGGTATTATGTTTGACTGAACACTGGTTGAAAGAACATGAAGTAGTGTTTATCAATAATGATAATTTTACCGTGCAAAGTGCATTTGTGAGGAAAAGTGCTATTCGCGGTGGCTCTTTAATTCTTGTTTCGAACATGTTGAAGTGTAAGCAACGTTTAGATTTAGTTAATCTTTCTATTGAGCGCACTATTGAGTTGTCTTGTGTTGAACTTGAGCGATACATTATAATTTGTGTTTATAGGCCCCCCTCTGGGGATTTTGTTAGTTTTGAACTGGTAATGGAGGATGCACTTAATAGGTTGAAATCAAGTAACAAAAGTATTATTTTATGTGGAGATTTCAACATTGACATTTTAGAGGTTACTCCTTCAAGTATTAGACTTCTCAATCTGTTTAGGTCTTATAATTTAATTAACTTTTTTTTTGAACCTACGCGTATCACGGCATCTTCGTCAACCTGTCTTGATAATATATTTAGTGATTGTAATGCCGATAGTAAATTTGTATTAAATGAGCTAACATCCGACCACTGTGGCTTATTAGCTAACTTTCCCATTCAATTGCATAAAAAGCCGCATATGCTTCAATGCAGGCCTTATACAGCTAGTCGCTGCAAAATGTTTAAAAATAATGTGGCTCATAAAATGACGCCATCCATAGTGGAATACAAGAATGTTAATGAAATGTATAGTTCCCTTTTTAATGTTGTGCAAATGGAGTACCAAATTATTTTCAAGACCAAAACCATTAAGCTTAATGGATCGTCTGTTGGATTTAACCAATGGGCTACTCCGGGTATTTATAAAAGTAGAGCGAGACTATACGAGCTATATGGTATGAAAAAATACAGGTTTGATACTCCCTTTCTAGAGTATATAAAAAAATATTCAAAATTATTCAAAAAAGTTTGTGTTTCTACTAAATCAAAATTTCTAAGCGATACAATTAAAAATTCAAATAATAAAGTAAAAACCACTTGGAAAATTATTAATAATGAAACTGGCAAATCTGTTAAACAGGAAAAGCAACTTGAGATCATGGTCGACAACAAATTAGTTCATAAGGCCGCTGACGTAGCTGAGGCATTTAATGAGTTTTTTGCTAACATACCAATAGCTACAACTCGCTCCTTAAATTCATCCCCATCTATAGCTGAGAATCTTTTGCATAGTAGTGTATCCAAGTGTAACCGTCTGTTTCACTTTGAACACGTATCCCCACGTGATGTAGTTAATATTTTTAAAACACTTAAGTTGAAAAACACCGGTGATTATTGGGACATTTCCATTAAAGTATTGGGTAATATAATAGACATCGTAGCCCCCTATCTAGCTGTTAATTTTAATAAATGTATTGACCTAGGGACTTTTCCTGATTTAATGAAGAAAAGTAAAGTTATACCATTATTTAAATCCGTTAATAAAACAGATGTTGGTAACTTCAGACCGATTTCTATCTTACCTGCATTCAGCAAAATATTTGAAAAATTAATACTTAAGCAGTTGCTAAATCATTTTAATTCGAATAATCTCCTACATAGTGAACAATATGGTTTCACAAAGGGTCGTTCGACTATGGATGCGGGTGTTGCTCTACTGAAACACATATTTAACGCATGGGAGAGGTCGCAAAATGCTATTGGAATTTTTTGTGATCTCTCCAAAGCCTTTGATTGCGTGCACCATGACATATGCCATTACGGTGTTGAAAATGAGGCTCTCGATGTGATAGGTTCTTATTTACATAATAGATTACAGTGTGTAGATATTAACGGTGTGAAATCTTCCGGGCTACCAGTTCAGTTAGGTGTACCGCAAGGCTCAATACTGGGTCCATTCTTGTTTTTAGTATACATTAATGATTTACCATTCTATTTAAAGGGCATCTGTGACGTTGTGTTGTTTGCAGATGATACCTCTCTATTTTTAAAGTAGACAGGAATAGACATAATTTTGACGAAGTAAACAGTGCACTCTCAACAGTTACAGATTGGTTTACGTCAAATAACCTAGCTCTTAACCCCAAGAAAACAAAATGTGTAAAGTTCGCCTTGCCTAACGTTAGAAATTTAGGACCTAACATCGTTTTAGATAAAGAGGTGCTTGAAACTGTGGGCTCGGCAGTTTTTCTGGGAATAACAGTAGATGCCAAACTTCAGTGGGGACCACACATATCAACCCTAGCAGGAAGGCTCAGTTCGGCCGCCTACGCCGTCAGGAAAGTAAGACAATATACTGACGTTGATACAGCTCGTTTAGTTTACTTTAGTTATTTCCACAGCGTTATGTCCTACGGTATTCTACTGTGGGGCAAAGCCGCTGACATACAAAATATATTTGTACTTCAAAAACGAGCTGTCCGAGCAATTTATCAGCTCGGTGTCAGATATTCACTGAGAAATATGTTTAAAGACATTGGTATTCTCACGGTTGCTTCACAGTTCATCTTAGCCAACATCTTATATGTTAGGCAAAATATTCACGTGTACACCAGAAACTGTGATATTCATAATATTAACACCAGAAATAAGGACAAACTGCGAGCCCCTTTTCACCGACTTCAAAAGGTTCATAACTCTTTTGTTGGGCTTGGTATAGCTTTTTATAACAAGATACCCTCTGCTTTGCTAGACTTGCCCTACAATGCATTTAAAGCACAAATTAAGTCCAGGCTTTGTTCAAAGGCATATTATTCCGTGAATGATTATTTAAATGATAAGAATAGCTGGTCGCTCTGATTAACTCAGGACAATGTTTGTGTTCTTTCTCAGTAATTAGCTTATTGATACGTTATATGAGTTCATATAATTTACTTTTTTACATTACATAAATATGTAAGCTGTCACGCCCTTTATGCCTGGGGCTTCTTAGTTAAGTAACAAGTTTTAGTTAATTACATTTTCATTTGAATATAAATATATTGTTTTGCTTTGCTGGTATTTTGGCGTGGTAGCTGGCATATGGTAAATAATTTCATTGTTGTATTTTATCGTATCGTTTGTTTACATAGTATTGTATAAAGACATGTTTTTTTTAAAAATGAACAGACAGCTGTGCTGCTGGGGAGTTTGTTCCGCCACTTCTTCTTCCCAGCGAAAGCACTAGGAAGTGTCGATGGATGGGCGCTTTTGGGGGACTGTCTTATGTAATATTGACGTTCAAAAAGTGCTGATTCTCAGCCTAATTTGAATAAATGACTTTTGATTTTGATTGATTTTGATTTTAGCCTCTAATGAAGGAGTCGTGCGATGAAAGTTGAGGAAGAATTTTTATAAAACTCCTGCATTATTGATGCTCGAATTATAGATTTGCTGGTGATCAAGTGTTACATCAAACTTAAAGAAATAACTCATCAGTGGCAGCAGAAGTGTCATATGATGAGGCACTGGAATCCAAGTAGGTATTGATCGCCAGGCGACCGACGTTCTTTCTAAGTTCTTTGTCGGTACAGAATGAATTGAATTGAAAAAATAATTTAATGATCTATAGTTTCTAGTCCATTCATTAGTAAGAATAAATTCAACTCACTGACTTCAGCAACTCTACATTATCATCATCATCATCATCATCTCAGCGTTAATCCCAGTCGCATCAGAAGCTTTTTCAGCATTCCAGTCTGCAGTCCGCTTTATCAGTCTACCTGCTGATTTTGGCTAAACTTCGATATTTTGCGTGAAGCGACTGCTGTTTGACCTCCACAACCTGAAGGCGATATCGAAGCATTGCATTTAGACCTTGTTGGACTTTTGAGGGCTACGACTGCCATTAGATGTTCGTATGGCAACCGGGATCAACGGCTTAATGTGTTTTCCGAGGCAGGACCAGACCAGTGCAAATATTCATATACATACATACAAATATTTGCACTGCGCGGGGATCGAACCCGCAGCTCCTTGCGCAGCGGAGGCTGTCAAAGTCAGTATATAAGATCAATATTTTGTAAGATGATTCAATTATTATCTCTATTGTTCCTTTGTCGGTTAAATAAATTTATTTTGAAAAACACTGTCGTACCTCTGTCTCGTCGCCATCCGGTTGACGCCTACGATTGGTGAAAACCAGCGCGGGGGTGTTGCAAATAGGGCTGTAATATCATACAGAGCGATATAGCGTCGGTGGGGAGCGAATTGAGAGACAGTTATCCCAATCACGGTTTACTGTCCAAGAAAACAGCCTTAGCACTAGAAACAATCTCACAAAACTCGTCATCATCATCATGATCCCAGCCATATGAAGTCTACTGCTGGACATACGCCTCCCCCAAGGATTTCTAAAAGGAACGGTTTGACGCGGCCTACATCCAGCGCTTCCCTGTGATTTTGGTCGGGTCAGCCGACCACCTAGTCGCTGGGCGTCCGACGCTACGCGTGTTCGCTATTCAAGAGCCTTCCTGCCCCATCGGCCATCGGCTCCACGAGCGATGTGCCCCGCCCACTGCCATTTCAGAGAGCTAATCCGCTGGGCTAAGTCGACGACTTTAGTTCTTCACAAAACTCGTAATTACTTTAATTTTTTACTTGAGCGGGAGTCGTTAGTGCGCGAAAGTTTTCACCGCCGTACAAGAGAGACAAGGAGATGTCGTATCTCGAAAATTGATCACTGCTGTGTTAGAAGATATCTACAAGTTCCTGGACTGGAAAGGACTTGGCATCAACATCAACGGCGAGTACATCACTAACCTCCGATTTGCAGATGATATCGTGGTCATGGCAGAGACCCTGGAAGTCTTGGGAAAAATGCTCAACGATCTCAGCAGAGCTTCCTAATAAGTGGGTCTGAAGATGAACATGGATAAGACGAACACCATGTCGAACTCCTAAGTCGCACCCGTTTCAGTTCTGGTTGGTTGCTCTGCACTCGAAGTTGATGACTAGGTGAGAGATACCTGAGACAAACAGTCCAACTAGGTAGGTCCAACTTTGAGATAAAGGTACCTCGTTGAATCCAGCTCGGCTGGGCAGCTTTCGGGAGGCAACGCTACTTCTCATCGTCCAAGATACCATAGTGCCTCAAGACTAAAGCCTCTGAATGAGAAGCATATTTTTGTCAAACTTGTTCTTTTTCTGGTTCCGAAACTAAAAGTTAAAAACGGGAGCCTATAACTAAGATTCTACTGTCAATCTGTTTGATTATCGGACTATATGTAATATTTATCGCTCACCCAGTAATGTATCATTTTTCATATTTTACAGAGACAAGGATTAAAGATTTTAATGTAATGTACATATATACTTATAATCACACTTATTATTAATAATTGTACTTATACTTATATTTCATTCATACCTACAGATGTACTGTACCATCCATTATGTACTATGAAACGCTGTTTTGATCATTTTCCAATACACCAGGACTCATTGTTCAGCTCATAGATACAGCCTTCAACTATAACATTAACGTTTGACGACTTACTGACATCTTAGCGTAGGGAGCTGTACCTACGCCGGATGGTATCACTTTTTGTACTAAACACAACACTTTTAATTTAATATCACTCATGTAAACTTTGTTATAAAAGCAGCACTGTTTTTTTTTTAAAAAAAAAAACGCTGTTGCTTATGTCGCCATGACAACCTATTATCGAAATTCCTGATAACTTGTTATTTTTTATCGGATTAGTCATCCAATCTCTTTCAAATTTAAAATAATGAATTTTCCATTGGCATGATTTTTTGGATGTCGGTTGTTTTTTTTTTTTGTTTTATGTAAAAAATGTTTTTGTATTCCTTTTGTGAAAATTTAATCTGGCGAAAATGTTAGTGGAAATGTTAATTTAACCTAGCTATACAATATGTAAAGAAAACCCTGTCCGATCCGTGAAAGTATTTTTAGGTATCGTTAACTGATTCTAATAAGGCCTACAAAGACGGGTTAAACTTTAAAAAAAATCCCCCTAATAAAATTAATATTTAATTAATTAATTATTTCGAAAAAGCGAGGTAACTCAATGCATGAGTGGTAGGGAACACGTTAAGCATGAGTGCTCGGGTGAAGGTGGGCAGGGTACGCGGCACGTGGTCGCATCGCTATTCGCTCCGTCACAAATGGTGTTGTCACTTTTTTTTTAATTACCAAATTTTGGGGAAGTTGGAATTAATACGCGGAAAAAAAGAGTATTTCAAAATTCATTACTATTGTCACTATGATGATTACGTAAAATTTCATATTTTAATTGGTCTTGTGTATACCTAACATTTATTATCCTTTTGGGTCGGACAGGGTTTTATTTACATATTATATAGAGATCTCCCTAGATTCCTCGATCTTTTATTTATTTATTTATATTTATTAGAGCCACCAGTTATTGTTACAACACTTAAATGTACAGTTGATAATTATAAGATCTTAGCTAGTTGCACAACATACTAAGGTAGCTACTGCGTACAATTAGAGGAGCGTTATGGACAGTGGTTAATAAAATTATACATAACAAGTATTAATCCATTCTAAAGATAAAAAAAAATAAAATAAAATATTACTTTACAAAATGCAAAATACTTAAATCTAATAAAATTTAAAAATAAAAAATAAAAACAAACAAGTAGCAAATAAAAGGGAAGAGAGATTTTGTCTGTAACTCTTTATGATTTTCCCTTTTTTTTCCGCATAGGAAATCATCAAGAGACCTCTTCCGGTATGGGCGGAGCAAAAGAGCGTATCAGACTTTTAGTGACTAAAATCCACCCGTGTTCCTACACTTGCCTGTGAGTCAGACCACGGGACCTCTTCCGAACAACCCACGTCCATGGCAATCATTGATCTTCGTGGACCCACTGAATTTTAAAATGATATTATGTAGGAATAGTAAAAGACTGCATGAGCGCCACTTTTTCAGAAATAAATAATTTATTATAACAATCTAACTTGTCAGCCGGAATGGCTTTGCAAAATTTCCTCAGGGACAGGTATAATAAACTCTACTTATTTGTATAAGGGCTTATTTTCCATTGAGCGACATTTTTTATTCGTGGAATAAGGCTGATGTTAAACTTTTTTTTTTGATGACATAACTGTCAAAATTTTAAAATTATAATGTTAGTTGATTGAAAAATCAGCTTTAGGTTTGGACACGAAAACAGATGAACTAAATTTAAATTAATACCGTTTAAGTGTTTAATTTCATTGACGCATGATTATGATCTCTAACCTCGGAAAATGAGTCTTGCGCTACAGTTCTTTAGGTACAGATTTCTCCAAGATTTGATTTTAGAAAAAACAGGCAATAAAGACAGCTTCCGTGGCGTCGCATTCGCTACCGCTAGGTAGCGAATGCGACCGCTGCGCAATGAGGCGATGGTTCGATTCCCGCGCAGTGCAAATATTTGTATACTTGAATATGAATATTTGCACTGGTCTGGTCGTGCCTCGGAAAGCATGTTAAGCTATTTTTCCAAGTTGCCATACAAAATCTAAAGGCAGTCGTTTCGGGTTGTTCGAGCCCTCAAAAGTCCTACAATTAGTCTAACTGCAATGCTTCAATGTTGCCTTCGGGTTGCGAAGGTCAGACGGCAGTCGCTTCACGGAAAATGTCGAAGTTTAGCCAAAACTCAGCAGTTAGACTGGTAAAGCGGATCCCAGATTCAAAAGCTGAACAGCTTTGTAATCTGGACTCCGCTTCACGTTGCATAAAATGATCACTGAGTTTAGTAGAGATTATTATCCAATGAAATTTTACCTACAACTGTAATTGCCCCAGTGAACTTTAAATTACTAGCTAAATAATTATACAAACAAATACGAAAATTTGTTACAGTTTGTGGTTTACCACCCCGTGAACGAAATGACATGCGGATTCTATTACGACTGTTTCTGTATTTTGTAATAATTGTTTTAATCAACTCTTAGCAGCAGCTGATGGTAAGCAATGACGCAATCAGTAAAGCGCCCTAGTTTGTTAAGTTATAGTATAAGTATTAGTTTATTAACTCTAGCCTTGAAGACACTTAAATTGTGCTCAGACGAAAACACCGCCACTGGCAAACCGCTCCAGTCTTTCGATATACGCCGAATAAAAGACGAGGCGAAACGCTTCGTACGGATGATGGTTCAATTCTTCCAGAAAATAATTAATTAAAATACAGCGTGTATCTGACATCGTAAGGCAAACTTCGCGAAAAGGCTACACCGCATGCCACTTACAAAATTATGATAGTCATTTATGTCGTTAATGAACGGTTACAGAATTCACAGTGTTTAAAAATAAGCTCGCCCTTTGAACGTTGCAAGCGTGCCGCCGTGCGGGTTTGTAGGTATGATGTTGATCCCTGATGTGAATTCTATTAAATCAGCTGATAAGTTAGTTTTTTGAGTTTTGTTTTCGTTGCGCTTTTTTGTGTAATTAGTGAATTAATTAATTTTTAATTTATCTAAAATCTTATTGGGTTATAAAACTATACCAATTATGAACGGGCTAAAGTGAAAAAAACGATATACATTATTTTTTATTTTTTAAATCATGAAAAAGCCGACGTAAAATTCCATCACTGGGGGGGTTCAGAATCATGTAATGGATCCATGGTACTCGTTTGTGCGTCGAAATCAGATACACCCTTTATATGAAGACGTTAGCGTAAGCGACGGTGGAGTGATATGATGGTCAGCGTCTTGGTGTGGTGGTAAGGGCTTCATTTCGTAGGTAGCGTTTTAAATTAAAACACGAAGTTTAAATATACCCTGCAATCACAGTACAATAACAGTTTAAATTTGCAAACCGACAGTTTCGCTCCGGAGAAGAGCCCAGTAGGCCTAGAATGAGTTTTCATTACGAAATTCGATCGTCGATATCGAGCGCGTTTGGTGCTCTCATTGGTTGAGAGTTCTTACGACCTTGAAGCGGGCCAATCGATGAGTCAAACGCGCTCGATATCGACGATCGAGTTTCGTAATAAAAACTCATACTAGGCCTACTGGTCGAAATCACGGTTCGACAATCCCCACTTTCCAAAACGACCCTGTCTACGTGCCACCATTACAAAATAACGTCATGGCGTTTGCCGTAATACCACATAAATAAAATGAGCAACTTTTATTAAAATAATATCATTATCCACGACATATAAATTAAATATGTAACTTTCATTTGTCCACAGAGCATAGTTTTCCGAGTGAAGCGTCACCCTCAAGTGGCCGGCTTTGAGCAATGCGTATCCTTTGGAGCCTTCAACTCGGAGCAACAAGAAGTAGTCTACAATATCTTCTGTCTCTGCGCGATGTACTTCTTACCGCTGGTCGTTATCACCGTATGTTACGTTTGTATCTTCTGTGAGATACATCGAAGCAGTAAAGAGTTGGATGGTAAGGGAAAATACTTTAGTAATTGTAGTAATTTATGTGTAATGTATTCTGACTTTGGTGCGCCGGCATAGTAGTATCGGACTTGACAAATCCAAGTCATAGGTTCGAACCCTTTAAAGTGGTTTCATCATCATCAGGTTTTATCATCTTTCTCGGTGGTAGGCCATAACATCGGCCGCCGGCAGAAGTTACCACCCACCAGACAAAGCCTTGTCTCTAAACTCGCCGTACGACGGGTCGTCCGATGATGGAACGGAGATCCGGGAATTATGTCATGCAATTGCCTCGCACACTCTCCAAAATTCATCCTATAGAACACCGACAGGCTGGCCACACTTCGCAAGTGCTCCATCCAATCTTTGAACTATTTTTCAAAGATATCCTACAAATATTATAAGTTTGCGAGTATGGATGGATATTTGTTATTCTGTCACGCTCAACGGATTTGGCACACAGATGGCTCACTAAGCCACTCTCAAAATTTCCCGGGAAAAATCGTAGCGTATTTTATGATAATCCAGCACATAAAATAAGAAAAATAATAATTTGTTTCAAGCACGCTTAGAATATTTCTAAATTTCTTTTTAAGTGACTTTTTTGATCAATTTAGCAGGGTAGTTCAATGTTTTATTACATACGATCGAAATAATATTTTTTAGTGTACATTTAGGTTTTCTCCATGCCTCATTTTTGGATTTATTTTGTTTCATTTGCGGTTTATATGCTCCACAGTAAAAGAAAATATAACGCCATTGTTTACGAAGGACATATTATCGTGCAAATTTTGATTTAGACATTTCAACCAAGACAAATAGGATAAGAATTTGATGAACTTTTTCAATGGACAACCAACAAAAATGGCTTTTGGTCAACCTATGATTTGGCGAACTTACGTCTTAAAGCAGTTATTGAATAAAATAGAATATCGTGAACATCAAGTTGTTGACTTGATAGTGGTTGCTTTACTTCTAGGATTGCAAACCGGCGTAAAAGAGTTGAGCATTATATTAGAAAAACTTGACCTCTGAGAACTTCTTATGACCCAGGTCAATAAAACTTAAAAAAATGACCCATTAGTAGAGCCATAATAATACTTTTGCCGCCTTTGCACATTGCTTTGGTCGCCTGGAAGAGTTCGCATTAGCGATAAAGCCGCATATGTTTTTGTGTTCAATGTATTTTGTTCGATGTTTGATTGGTGTGTACAATAAAGAATATACAGTATGTTAAGAAAACCCGGTCCGACCCATAAGGATAATAAAGGTTAGGTAAACACATGACCAAATATAATATAAAATTATAATATAAAAAATAATATAAAAGAAGGTATTTTTATTGACTCAGCCGTTAAGAGTTAATAAAAGACCCATTGTTCATTTCGTCCTTAAACGCTGAAGGAAAGAATGTTTGTTTAGCATGCGTTCTAGTCACGGATTTTCTTTTTTTTTTTTTGGGAAATAAACGAACGCTTCAGTATGAAAGCCCTGTAAAAGAAATGTCTTTATAAAGAATTGGATTGCAATATATCATTAAAGGTGCACTTTCTGCACTCCCATCCAGATTTATTTAAAGAAAATCTAGATCCAGTGAGCGATGAGCACGGTGAGCGCTTCCACCAAGATATTGCTTTCTGCTGCCAGCAGAAGTTACCACCCAAACAAAGTCTTGTTGCCATGTGATTCATCATGTTCCGGCATGATGTCTAGTGAAGCCTTACGGAGGACTGGTCTGAGCAATTGTCTTGCGATGTGTGCCGAGTACGATGGGCCAAACGTTATTGTGTCGGGAGTTAGGTCGTGTTGTTGGGTTTAACATTGTATCACCCCGCTAAACTGCCGTCTTCCTTTCTATTCACTCAGTTTTCTTTTAGGGAATCGGTTCGTATAAGCTGGCGCGCTTTACTATCAATGATTACATCACTGCTTACCATCAGGCGGGTTTGCGGACAAGCACTGGTTTATAACTATAAAAAAAAATATCAGGACAATTAATGGACTTCTGCGATGCTTGCAAACTACTGTTGATTTTTGATAAGAGAGACACCAACCTCTTCTCAAAACAGACAGTACAAAAGATAAAAAATTTGTTCATTTTTTATCACAGAAATATTTACATTTACTTTTAAAAAAATTAAAAAAGGTTGCTTAAATTAAAAATAAATTTCTCTTTAATACGTGACTCAGACAATTTATTTCCTGTTTTTAGTTTTCTATGCTAGCATGGCGGTTTAGAAGCACTTTTGTTGCCTAGCAATCCATACTAATATTCTTAATGCGAAAGTAACTCTGTCTGTCTGCCTGTTACGCTTTCCTGCTTAACCTCTGAACCGATTTTGATGAAATTTGGCACAGACAATCTTTAGACCCTGAGAAAGGACATAGGCTCAATTTTATTGAAAAATTTGATATTCCCGAAGGAAATCTAAAAAGCCGCGGGCGGAAAGCTAGTAGGTTATAACCAGAAATAACACACATGGGATAATTTCATTCCGATATTCCTAGGTATTCCTAAGTAGCACATTTCACTAATACCTAAATATATCTTATCATAAAACTTCCTATTTTCATTTCACGTGTTTATCTAATTATTAAAATAATTAATTTGATATAAATTGCAACATCACCAGCAATGTTTAGTCCAATTTGCATAATTTGTACCATAATTACGTACAATTTGGAGCAATTTTCATCTGTGAAATATACATGAAACTTCCGTTTTATATCCAACAACAGAAGGCATTAAAATTTAATTACGAACTTGGCCTACAAAACCATATTTCCGTGTGCCATCAAGAGTAAATTATTTTGTAGCGTTTGCCTATTTGTATCTCTTTCTTATACATAAGCTTGAGTAGCATAGATACCTCTGTCTTTGTTATTCAAAAGTATACATTGAAAAAAAAAACAAGTGAGAATCGCGCACCGAGGGCTCCGTACAAATTAGGTAGGTGAAATAGGTTTATTATGTTTTTTTTTTTTTATAAGGGTAACATTAACGTTTTTCTGGAACTTTTTTATTTATTTATGCTACATGACATTGCTTCTTGCCAAATTTGATGATTTTAGATCAACGGGAAGTATCCTGTTGACTTTAATTGCAGCATATACTCGTACACGCCCGTAATATTTGAATCCGTTAATTTTAAATTTAATTTTGAGTGCTTCAAGAGATTTTAGGCGGAGGTTTTGGCGGAAAAGTCAAGCTGAGTGTCACGCTCATTTTTCATTGGACTTAAAAATTATTTACAGTGTTGTATACTAGATAAAAGTGCGTGATTTATGTAGTAAAAAGTGCATTCATAAAGAACAGTGAAACATCGCAGCATAGTGGCCACATCATGACTTTGTCTAAAACCTCCATCGTAAGATGGGTCACGCGGCCGTCTTTTTCGACATTGGCTAAATGCACAAACCGTGCGAAGCCATAAAAGAATGAAAGAAAGTAAGAAGAGATTTTAGGCTTCGATATTGGATATTGATTTGAACTTGATAATAGGGTTGTATCCTAAAAAATAATTTAATGTGCATCAGATATGTTTATAAAAAATATTGAATACGTATTTTTTATTTTTTCTTTCATTCAAATACTTAGGAAGATATATTGATTTGAAATGTCGCATGACGTCACGCCGTGGGACCAAATATACCACGGCGTGACCTAATTAGCCCCCACTCCGTAAGGGACGCAATATCTCAGTAGTTTTTGGTAATTTCGACAAAATAAAAAATACGGGTCTTAATTTTTTTAATATCTGTAAGACGGACTAATAATTTTTTTGATTTTCATACCATGGATACATCCCTATTCCATGTTTTTTCTAAAAAAAGGTTGTTGACAGAAGGGGAACGAAGTCACCTTCTTTTTCCTTTACTTCCGTTTTTTCCTTTGAGAAACGAAACCCTAAAAATGTTCGCACAATTTTATTTCTCTTTAATTTAATTTAAAAAGGTTCGTAAAATAAGATGTTGATTGTAGGGTGTGTACAAAATATAATCTTATATACATTTTATACTTTCTAGGCCTCAATAATTTTTGACGAAGTGACTCAATTTGTCACTTCGTCAAAAATTATTGAGCAAATAAAATTATTTATGCAGACGAAATCGTGGGCAGTTACAAAGTTGTTTATAAACACCATGATATTTTTTTTTTTGGGACAAAACCCGCCACACTTTTCCCACCCACTGCAACTCCTGAAAGCCAGAATCAACAGTGGAGACCGCCAGAAAAACGCCGAGCAATGAAGCTCGACGAGTCCCGGAGAAACGATTCAACTCGTTTCCAAACGCGAGACCTAGTAGACGTGCACTTTGTATTGATTTAATTATGTAAATTTAAAAATAAATATTTACAATAAAATTATATGCAGTGTTAGCTCTAAAAAGTGTGTCGCGTGTGAGTAACAGTTCTAGTAATACTTTTGTTTTTACAATTATGAAGCACAAGATGATCTAAATATTTACAATAGTCAATTAATTTCTGTGTAAGATATGGCTAATCAAGGAGCTAGCCCTTTCGGTCGTAGCCAACTAGTACGTCGAAGTCCACCGCCGTCTCCCGTTGTCCCAGAACCAATCCGACCTAGTGTCCCGTCACCACCTCGAGCCTCTCCCCGGGCATCCAGTGAGTTGCCGGAGGAAGTCATTTCTACGCCTGAGATCCAAAACTGGATGGAGTCTATTGATTCTATCCTAAATGAAGTCTGCACCATTGTTACGGAGGGGAAAATGAACTCCGATCAAAAACTCCGTGTCTCCACCCTCTGCCGGAAAGTTTCCAGTGGGGCATCTCAAATGGCCGTCGTATACCAAGCGTTAAAGCAAAAAACAATACAAGCGCATAATACAATACAGCACCTAATGGATCAAAATGACCTCGCGGACACCATTACTCAAATGAAAGAGGTTGTAACTAATAAATTAGCACCACCTGTTTGCACTTCTACCTCTTACGCAAACATGGTGAAAAAAGGATCCGATAACTTCATCCGTCCCGCAAATCTGAGTTCTGTGACCATTTATCCTTGTGATAAGCCCAAAACAAGCGAAGACACCAAGTCACTTGTGCAAAAAATTATATCCCCTGAAGAGCTCAAGCTTCACGTCCGTGGCCTGAAGAAAGTAAAAAATGGTGGCGTCCTAATTAGCACTGAGAGTAAAGGTGACATTGAGAAGCTAAGAAATTCGACGAAACTGGTTTCATCAGGCCTTACAGTGGAAGAAGCTCCAAAACGACGACCCAGAATAGCTGTAATCGGAGTTCCAGTCACACTTACTGAAAAGGAAGTGATTGACTGTATTTACGAGCAAAATCTTGCAGGTAAATTGGTCAATACTACCCGTGACACCTTTTTTGCAACTGTCAAATTGAGCCATAAATCGGGTAAAAAAGGTCTACCTACCTGCAACTACATTTTGGAGCTTCCAGCCGCCGTCAGGAAAATCTTAATAAACCAAGGTCGAATTTTCATCAATTGGACATCCTGCCCCGTGAGAGATTTTACGATCGTCACGAGATGCTATAATTGCCAGCAATTTGGACACGCGGCCAAATTTTGCCGAGAAACCAGTCCTACGTGCAACCACTGTGGAGAACCTGGGCACGCTCACAAGGAGTGTAGCAGCAAATCTTCTCCACCTCGATGTGCGACGTGCAAGCGTTTCAAGAGGAAATGTGACCATCAGACGGGTGATATAGACTGTCCGGCACGTAAATATGCAGAGGCTAATTATATTAATTCCATAGACTATGATGGCGCCTAAGAGCGCCGCATAAATAATTTCTTATAGTTTCCGTTTATCTATACGTTACTTAGAGTTAGTTTATATATTTTAATTAAGAGTTGTTATGGCCAGTCAGCTTAACACTGACTTGGACAGCTTTTCTGTGTCTGAAGCCGATACATGTAATGTAGAGGACTGTAAGCTTCTTGTCCCTGCTGGGGGGAAAACACTTACCCTGCTTACACAAAATATACGGAGTATAAATCGAAACATGCATGGGTTTGAAGTTCTACTACAAACTCTTGATATTAGCTGTGATGTTATCGTGCTTACAGAAGGTTGGTTGTCGGCTCAGACAGCCGATCTACCTTCCCTTGACGGATACCAATCTCACAAAACAAACTCAAGCATCAATCAAAACGATGGTATAGTGGTCTTCATCAAAAAAGACTTAAATATAGTTGTGGAAGAACCTATAGTTCTAGATAGTACATTAACATTCCGCTTAATAACAAAAACATATATGCACACAACTGTATTCATGCGGACACTGCTTGCACTTGTCCTACTTTAATTAAAGCTGACCACATAAAATATCTGGGTGTTACGATTGACACAAATCTCAATTTCCGTAAACATATCGAGTTACTGTGTACGACTCAGACACAGAAAAGCTACTGGAAATTATAGTGTGATAGTAAGTAGATAGTTCGCAGATAAAGGTCAGATTAGATATAATATTATTTTCGTTTTTTTTTTTTTAAAAAAAAAAAAAAAAAAGAAAAATCGTTTTTTGATCCTGTGTACTCACATATGTTTTTAAAGTGTACTAATAAATTATTATTATTTTTTAATTATTATTATAAAGTTATTATTACTATCGAACAAAATACTTTCATCTATATTATTAAATTATGTTATTGTGATGTATTGTGAAATAGTATAACATAAGATACCTAGCATTAAAAATAACTAAAGTTCTTTGTTTATTGAATTCCTAGTCCATAACATTGCATGATTAAATCTTACGGACTTATATTAATATATTCTGATGTAGAGTGATCGCCTGAAACACAGGTTTAATAAACCTAGCTCGGGTATGTCGCTAATTTTACATGATTATCTGTATAATAATTCGTTCTGTATGACCTTATATATATTTTTAGTCACACATAATACCTAGCTTTTATTTAGGCAATAAGATATGTATGTATTTCTATAAGAATATTTTTGTCGTTTTTATTTTACAATGTTGTGTAAGTTTTTGAATAAAGATTATTATTATTATTATTATAACTGTCTTGGGCCCCGCAACGAAATTAATCAGAAAAGAATAGCGGAGGAGTAAGAACAAAGATATTTTTTCCACTTCCCTCCATAACAAGCAGGAGACAGAACAGAACTAGGCCAATCGGCACAAAGGGACATTATTGCAACTGGGAGAAGCCCAGATTGCCAAGCACCACGGAATAAAATTTGATTAAGTTAATGGGCCCTAAGTAGGTATTTGCTGTTACAATTGATTCCAATAACCACCATGATTATATCTATGTACAATAATGCACGTATATGTCGGCATGGTTGGTGAAGTGGCTAAGCAATCGACTGTTGCCCTGCGTGCAACGGTTTCCATTCCCACACGGAAATAATATTTGTTTTACCTGGCTGTTTGTGTGTGTTTAAGTTTTCGTAATAAATTACTCAATATTCTGACGACAGCACATCATGCTACTGCTGTCTGTTAGATTTCCTTATTAGATTTTCGAGGCATTAATATTTCATTCAAGGTTGATTGAGAATATATCACATTTTCGGGTAGCTTACTGTCGTCCGTACATGAATATAGTTTATTTTATTAACATAATACGCACATATTTGGTTGTGATACAAAACACTAAACAGTAGGCCTAACATCGGCCGCCGGCAGAAGTTACCACCCACCAGACAAAGCCTTGCCGCCAAGCGATTTGTCGTGTTCCGGCATGATGTCTGGTGAAGTCGTACGGAGGACGGATCTGAGCAGTTGTGTTGCGATGTGTGCCGGGTACGATGCGCCTAATGTTGTTGTGTTGGGAGTTTGGTCGTGGAGAGTCTTCAAATCAATCTCCCTTTGGCGCAGCATCGTTGGTCGTGTTGTTGGGTTTAACATTGCATCACCTCGCTCAACTGACATCTTCCTTCCTATTCGCTCAGTTTTTCTGAGTGAATAGGCTCTTAATAAACTAGCGCGCTTTAACATCAACGATCGCATCACTGCTTACCATCAGGCGGGATTGCGGTCAAGTGCTAGTTTATAATTATTAAAAAAAAAAGTAAAATTAAATCATGGCTATTAATGTCGATTATTATATGAGAATACTTAATATTCGTCGCCCGTATGATGTAGATAGCCATACAAGTAACTTCACTTACGAACCAATTAAAGTACACTCATACGCACACCAGTGGTATTGACAGCGTCTTCATGTCGTACCAGTAAGGGTGAATTTCGTAGTGTTAGTGTTACCCCTGGTGTGTGACTCACTGTACAACAACGTTTGCAAATAAGGTCATTCTCTTACATCGTGTAGATTAGTGTCTTAACAATGATAGGAATCCTTAGCATAGTCATTGTAACCACAAAATTATGGCACAATATTTTCTTTGTCAATTGAATCGAAAATGAACGAATAGCGTAATTGCACGAATAGCTTAGGTTATACGGGTAGCGTAGGCGAATGAATGGTGTAGTTGATCGATTAGCGAAGGGAATGAATAACATAGATGAATGAGTAGCGTTGTGAACGAGTAGCGTAGGTGAACAAGTAACGTAGGACGAATAGTGTAAGAGAATGAATAGTGTAGGTAACTGAATAGTGTAGATGATCGAATAGTGTAGGTGAACGAGTAACATAGGTAGACGAATAGCACAGGTTAAACAAAAAGTGTAGTTGAACAGGTAGTGTTAGAGAATGAATAGCGCAGGTTGAACGAAAAGTGTAGTTGAACGGGTAGTGTTAGAGAATGAATAACGCAGGTTAAACGAGTGACCTATGTGGACGAATGGCGTCGGTTGAATGAATAGTGTAGTAAAATTAATAATATAACAGAACGAATAGCGTAGACGAACAAATAGTGTAGGAGCCACAGAATTCGTTCAACTACACTATTTAACCGCCTCCAAAAAAGGAGTAGGCTCTCATACTGATTGATTTTTTTATGTTTGTAACCCCAAAATTCTGTTAAGCTGGTTCACATTTATTTTATTATTTAAAATGATATAACTAATTTTATAGATTGGTCGCATGGAAATTAAATACTACAAACTGACAGAATAACATTAATTTATAACTGTTTTTTCTTGGACAGAAAAACGCGAGACTCGCAGTACTGTGGGCCACGTGCGCCTACGCCGATCCGATCGACGTGTGTTAGAGCGCGCACGACGTCGCACGCTGCGCATGACTGTCACAATTGTTGCCGTGTTCGCCCTCTGCTGGCTGCCGTACGCTACTATCACCATGTGGTCAGTATCTGTGCACACTGCACTTATGTGACGTCTCACGCCGCTTGTTGAAACAAGCACGACGTCACTATTTTGTGGTCAGTAAACACGTTATTTAAAACATGCATATCAAATACTACATTACACACCAAAGGCACGGCTTTCTTGGATGATATCAAAGGATATTGTAAGCATGTTTTAATACTATCTGCGCGTATTCAGAAAAGCAAAGACTTTCAAGACATTTACTGCCGGTATTTTACTCCATTAAACGGTAATGGAGTATAAATACCTACTAAAGCTTTACACAAAAGAGGTTCATAGAAGCAGAGATTTACAACGTCTTTTCGAGATGAGTTCAAACAATTTTAATAAATATCGAAATAAAAACAAACAGTAAGTAACAAGTAACAACTGAATAACGGAAATCAGCAAAAAACAAGTAAGCTAGCATTCACAAGTATCGACAAGTAAATGACAAAAAAAGCCATTTTAACCCGTCAAAATTAAAAAATATTGTACTGCCACAACACATGACCTTATTAGGAAACATTACAGATTTGGTAGACTTATACTAAAATGTACTGACCTCTTATAGGTTTTTTTAAAATAACTCTTAGTAGTAGTAATTTAATGAAATAAAAGTTTCGCCCCGCAGAAGCGGCCTGGTCTGCGTCTCAAAAAGTTTAGACCCTCTTCCAGTTCGTTTCATCTTGCTGAAATTGGCGCCTTCTTCTCGCAAGATTCCAACTACCTGATCGAAGTCCTGGTCAATGTCAACGTCGACTGTGGTTTCAAAGGCTGCGAATCGGTTCTCCAGTTTTAGCTGGAACGCTTCAGATCGAGCAATAGTTCGATTCAGGTTGGGTCGGAACGTGTACACCATTAGACGGAGACGTTCAAGCTTATAGTTGATATTCAGAATGCCTCGAACTAATCTGTGATCACTTTCGGTTTTAACCTGTTGATCTATCTCATTTTTCGTCATAGCGTCGCGGCTCTGCCACGTCCACTCTCGCTGGGGCCGTTTCTCGAATTCATAAAGAAAAGACCCTCTTTTTCAAGAAAGTCGACGAGCATTTGCCCCCTATGATTTCTGATACCATGTGATCCTACTACCAATTCGCCGCAAGTCTATACACCCACTTTAGCATTGAAATCTCCCATGACAACGTTGAAGTGGGCCTTTGTGTTGTTATGCAAGGCCTTGGATATGCCCTCATACATATCTTCTACTTCCTCATCCGAGTGTGTCGACGTTGGTGCGTACACTTGTATTACCTTCAGGGTATGCCTTTTGGTTAACTTCAGCACAAGGTACGCTATCCTCGTCGACACGCTTGAGATATCGACAACGTTGTCACAGATAGATTTATTGACCAGAAATCCTATACCTACCTGTGATGGCTGGTCACCCTTCCTGACCTGAAATACATAAGATGGCCTGAGTCCAATGTGACCGTATCCTCCCCCTTTCTTCGGATTTCGGACAATCCCAGGATATGCCATCTTATGTACTTCAGTTCCTCCTCTAACTGCTCGAGGTGAGCATCGAGCCGCAGCGTGCGTCCGTGAAATGTTGCCAGGGTCAGTTGGTCTTGGGTTTGGCGGCCTGCCGTAACCCGGGGATTCCTAGCACCCCCTGCCCTGACGTTACCATGGCCGCGGCCTTGGTCAGGGATATCAAGGCCACCGGGAATTGGGGGCCATCGTTTTGTTGTGCCTGTCATGAAATATAATGACCTACTACTCCCACGCTGATCAGACGGGTTGGTAGTGGGTTTTGTTTCGAGTTTTCCTTCTCTCGCACAGATGTTAGGTCCATAAGTCCATAAGTGACAAAATGTATTCTAATGCCGTCACCACACGGCACGTAAATTATATTATGCAGCAATAATATGTAGCTTTATGTTTATTTTCTAAATGGAATTAAGAAATATCGCCAGCAAACTAGTTTGGCGAGAAAAAGGGTATGAAAAAAAAACGGATGTTTTTAATGAAAAAAATTACGCATCTTCAATGGCTCCTTGAGAAAGCTTGGTGACCAAAACTCATGTCTTCCCTATAAGGAAACAGGCGTATACCCTGGGGGAAAATTGCGTAACACTTTGAATATTGATCAACATTCATTGCGTTATTTACGTTGTTAAGCAGGAACATTTTTGGACATATGGAGCAATGGATTAACAATAACATTTTAAATGATTCAGATTATGATTAGTACTGATAGTTTATCACCATCATCATCAACCTATAGCAGCCCACTACTGGACATAGGCCTCTCCTATTTCACGACATTCAACTAGATTCTCGGCAACTCTCATCCTGTTACTACCAGTCACCCCGCGAAGATCGTCGCTCTACCTAGCCTGAGGGTATCCCATCTTATATTTTTTATTACCAATTAGCGGTCTCAGCTCAATACAATATAAGCAGGTGTTATTGTTAAGGGCAATAGAGAGGGCTGTGCTTGGAGTTTCACTGCGTGATGAAATCAGAAATGAGGAAATCCGCAGAAGAAGGAGAGTAACCGGCATAGCCCCAAGAATTGCAACACTTAAGTGGCAGTGGACTGGGCACATTGCCCGTAGAATTGATACCCGATGGGGCCGACGGGTTCTCAAGTGGCAACCACGCACCGAAAGACGCAGCGTGGGTGGACCGACGACTTTAAATGTATAGTAGACCATATTTCCTTAACAACATTTCATAATCAAGTTTAATGTATGAAGTTATCTCCAGGTACATGGTGGACCGTGAATCAGCAGCACGGTTATCTCCAAGGGTACAAGACTTACTCTTCGTGATGGCAGTCTCCAACTCCTGTATGAATCCTCTGGTGTACGGCTCCTACACCCTGGACATTAAGGGTCTACTGCGGAGGTTTCTGAAGAAGACCTGCTGCCACTCATCAGCTGCCTCTGATACGATAGGTAATAGAATAAAATACAGGTCAACCAGAAAAAGACGTGCTTAGATAAATAATTAGTAGAAACGTGATCCCACCACATAGCTCCTGGGGGACCCAACGCTGAGCATTCGCTCCAATATCAACTAGACCAACGAGCTGGATTTATCATCATCATCATCATCAACATTAACATCATCTTCGTTATCATCAACATTTTCATTAGTATGCTGGTGTATGCCACACACGTGTGAGGCGAGGCCCTCAACATAAATGGAAATGCGATTACCGTCTTCCTAGATGTCTCGAAGGCCTTCGACCGGCTTTCCCCTGGCCTGACTGGTTAAAGGACTTCCCTGGATGGAGGATCCCTCCGAGTTGTAGTCGACGGATACTCATCGGAGCCCATGTCGACTAATGCCGGTGTTGCTCAATGGTCGGTTCTCTCTGCAACTCTGTTTCTGCTGCATATTAATGCTGTTGACCGGTATCTATGGGTATGCAGATGACAGCACAGTTATGGAAAGATACGTAGTACGGCGAGTATCCACCCTTACGTTGTTGACACCGCTACGATCCGGACGAAGCGTTTCGCCTCTTCTGTTATACAACGTAGTACATCAAAGGACTGGAAAAATTGCCAGAGGTGGTGTATCCGTCTAACTACAATAATTTAAGTGTCTTCAAGGCTAGGGTGAATAGACCTTTAATAAACTGGCGCGCTTAACCATTAACGATTGCATCACTGCTTACCATCAGCCGGGATAAAATATGTAGATTAAAAAAAAAAGTATCATCATCATTAATATCATATTCGTTAACGTCATCATCTCGCAAAAACCCTGTTTGCGACATGCTTCTTCTATCACTCGACGAGCATACATGCAACTTCCTGACATCAATCATTGGTTGGTCAACACCTCCAGACACCCGTTGGCCGGAGGATCATCTTTTGTCTGTGGAGGATGAGTGTACTTTATATGGCCTTTATAATGTTGTTTTTAAAGCCGTTTGTTTTTTTTTAAATTATTTATTTGAAGCAATGCCCGCTTTTGTTTGCAGCCACGTTTAATTTAAAACTTATTATTTTTCGTACAGGTATCGAGGGCTCTGGATCGAGTTCAACGAAAAATAGGAATATGAACTTGAAGACGCCTCTCATGAAATCTACAAAGGTAATTTCTTCTTCTTCGTCAGCCTAAAGATTTCCACTACTGGATAAAGGCCTCTCCAAAGGTTTTCATTGCTTTGCGGGGAGATTACGGCAACCCCCCTCCCCCCCAGGGTTTATCTCCCCGCATCTTCTATACCTCTATCTCCCATAATCTCCTCGCTTGGCAAAGTGTCAAATTAAGATACTCCGAAGAAAAAACATGGCGACTAAGCATACGTCAAATTATATCAGGCGCAAACTAATTTGACAGGTCTAAACTATCAAACTAACATTTATCTTCTGTCCTTTTCTTGATGAAATATAAAGAAAAAGATGCACTGACTTAAAAATAGCTTAGTTTGTGAACAAGATATCGGCATCAACGTCTCTGGACTCACAGACATTCATAATCTATGGTCGGATTTTGACAGGAAAAGCGATGATGAGTGCCACGCTCGTTTTTCATTGAACTTTTAAAATTATTTATAGTGTCGTTTACTAAATAAAAACGCGTGATTTATGTAGTAAAAAGTGCATTCAGTGAATAATTCATAAAGAACAGTGAAATAGTGTAGCATAGTGGCCACATCATATTTTTGCGCTAAATCCCTCCTAATCGGCTACGCGCGGGAATCGAAAGGAGTTAGTTTAGATTAAGTTAAGTTAGGATAAGTTTAGGATAAATTAGGATAAGTTAGGATATAGGCTTACTTAAGGAAAAAAATACTGAAGACTAGGCTGTATGGCGTACTATGCCTTTGCCTTTTCCGTTCGGAAGTACGGAAAGAAGAGAACCAAAAAAAAAAAATCTATGGTCACCAGTGTCACCACAACAATCTATTTGGCCTTCTGCTTGTACCACCATAAAGCAAATATTTCCGAAGAGCTTAAAACTTTTTGCAATCAGTATCTGATACACGTACGAATGTCACTCTCCATGACAGTAATGAAACCGTCCGGTGGAAGGAAAGTTAATTCGCCGGATACCGTTTCCGGTCGGATTTCTCTATCTTGAATTGATTAAAGCTGGATGTAACTTTATTGTATGAAGATTTTGGATGATCTAATAGGTGTGCAAATAATTTTCCGCCCGTTTTAACACGCGGACGAGCATTATCACGTAGGAGAATAATTTTGTCATATCTGGAGTAGTAATGAGCGCGTTTATTCTCTTCCTTCTATCTTCCTCCAATAATGCTTCCAATTCCGTGTCTTTATACGATTTTGGTCTTCCACTAAGTTCTTTGTCTTCACAGTTTCTAAACTTTTGAAACCACTCACGACAACTTCAATCGCTTAAAGCAGCTTCACCATAACCTTCTACAAGCAATCGATAGGGCCTTAACTGCAGCTTTCTTCAAATTAAAGAAGTAACAAAATTTCCCGCAAATGACGCCTATTCGGCACAAAACATGTCATTTTTGCAAAAAAATAATAGAATACTATTCGGACTACGGCGCTGCTGCAGCGCTTCAGCAATGTTTGCTGAGAAAAGAGTGGATGGTTTCCATGCCATCATGCGAAAGCGCTGTGCATCTCTCATGAAGCGAATGCGAGCCAGCCCGAACAGCCTTCTGAGTGTTTTCGTGGACCGCTGGGACTCGCCGATGTGGTGGCACTGGATGCGACTACACACTGCGGGTGGTCGCGTCCTGGGCTTGGCATAACTTGGCACTTCTGTGTTCGGTTCCATTTTATTGTGTTGTATTTCTGTTTTGTGTACTAACAATAGATTTATAAGGTTTTATTTGTATTTAAATTTTTGTATGACTAACATTATATGGACTACGTCTGAAATATATTATTATTATTATTTGTCAAACGGCGGAAACCTTTTTGTACACCTAATATTATGGTCGATTATAATGCAAACGAACTAAACTAAACTAGCGCACAATGGTACACTGGAAGGACTAAGTGCGGAAACCAAACCCGTAATTTAGAACATGGAACATGGTCGATTATTTCAAAGGGTTTGTTAATGATATTGCTATTGACGGCCATCTTGGTGACGTAGTTGAACTCACACCATCCAGTACCGTTCGCAAGATCATCCCGCGCTTGCGTGCTTACGCGCATCGAATACTTGTTACAGCTTTTTGTTTTTGTTATGCTGTTTTATTATTTTTCTTGAGTTTTGTTACCGTAGAAATGAGAAAGAAATTAATTAGAATTGGAAATTAACTGGTTGGAAAAAAAAATTTTATAGACAGTAATAAAAAGATACTTATTCCTTTCAAATTCGATTTTGACATAAAAGTTTATTTGTCAAAATATGGATGAGTAGGTATAAAGATTGTCTTTATAATAAAATTATAAAATACAAATAAACCCATTACCCTAGGTTATTAACTTTGTATTAAATTTTTTTTGCTGCTAGCTGTCTTTTTGACGACAGAAGACGTCACGTAGCTGTTATTGTGGCAAGGTTCCATCGCAATATTAACGTGCGGTACTTATGTATACGTACAAGGCTACAATTTTATGATTGTAAATTGAAACAACATTTTTTTTTGGTTTGACGATAGTTAGCGCACCGCGTATGTCAAGTATTAAGAGGGGACTTTAGTGCCGAGGAATTTGGAAAATAGATATTTGAAGAAACTATTGCCGTCGCGCTGCTTCCATTCTCTCCCAGTAGTGTGCGAAAAGGACAGTTGCAGATCAAGAAGATTTTACCTACAAAAACATTGACCAAAAGACGTTTTGTATTCCGCTTTTTTCTTTTTCAAAACACGACAGATCTGAATTATTTTTATATCAAAATTTAGAAAAAAATATACCTATGTTCTATTATTTTCTTTTTTATCAAAAACTTATCACATTTGTCTAATAGTCGTCTGAACAACGCGGTAAAAATGGATTATTTTTCGCGATTTTGAAGTATTTTTTTTATTAATTAAGTTTCGGAAAAATCAAATGACAGGGACACGTATAACCACGCTGTAAAACTGTAGAAAAAAATTGCTGTAAAAGCATTACCCATGAAGAAAACAGCGGAATTTGTTTATAAAGAAAAAGCACTACTAGAGTTCCCTCTTAATATTTAAGCACCATAGTGTTATTCATTCCTCCTGTCCACGTCACGTTAGTACAATTATTGTCAATTCTCTTGTCCGCAAACTAATTTTAAAGTCAGTGGATCTTTTTCTATATCATAAAGAATAGGATAGAAGATAACATATTAGTTTAGTCCTGTCAAATTAAGATACTCCAAAGACAGTTTAGACGCGATTAAAAACATAGCTACTGAAATTACGTCGAACGTCTTAATCATGCGTGGACTAATTTAACAAAACTAATTACATTTATCTTCTGTCCTTTTCTTAATACAATAGTAAGAAAAAGATGCACTGAACTTAAACTAAGTTTAGTTTGAGAAACAAGGGAATCAGGGCCATTATGCCATTGTTTGACTATCGCTTGTTTTCGGTTAAGGGTTGCGAAGTTTATTAACAACGAAGGTACAGTCGATCGTAGGCAATGACAAGTAGAACAATGTCGCACCGAAGTCTTCCTTTACGTCCAGGAAGTCTATGTCGTACACACCCATAATAACACAGATGTTACTTCACGTTGTCCTCAAAGTTCTCGTTGGGTTGTCGCTGTAGATCCTCTTAAGTATCGCTTCATAACTGTCACTTATTTCGCGGCGGCAGTGAAGTGCAGATTGACTGTGCGCTGGCGTTACGGTGCTTTATATGAGCCAGTTGATCGAACATTCCAGACTTGTCTAGAATTAATTATAATACCTTAGCTTACTTCTCGGAAACGAGTTTCTAGAAATTTCGATGTCAACACTTCGTTGGCGATGTTGATTAAACCTGTACCATTTGATAGACCACCCTATCTATAATGCCTAGGTCTCGAGATATAGGGCTTCAAAATTACATACTGCATGTCACGAAATATTGAACCTTATGCCACCGACATAAGCTGCATTCGTAGCAATATCGTAAAATTGTTTTTACTTTTTAGACTCATTTATATATTTTTTTCTCGATGGTAGGCCTTAGCATCGGCTGCCAGCAGAAGTTACCATCCACCAGATAAACTCTTGCCTCCAAGCGATTCTTCGTGTTTCGGCATGATGTCTGGTGAAGCCGTGCGGAGGACGGGTCTGAGCACTTGTGTTGCGATGTATCCGGGTACGATGCGCCAAATTTATTTGTGACGAAAATTTAGTCATGGAGGGTATCCACATGAATCTCCCTCTGGCGCAGCATCGTTGTTCGTGTTGTTGGGTTTAACATTGCATCACTTCGCTCAACTGCCTTCTTCCTTCCTATTCACCCAGTTTTTTTGAGTGAATAGGCCCTTAATAAACCAGCGCTTTACCGTCAACCATTGCATCACTGCTTACCATCAGGTGGGATTGCTGTCAAGCACTAGTTTATAATCATTAAAAAAATGTTCTCAATAATGTATGAAACCGTGCTTCAATCCTTCGATATGCATAACTCTTAGAGCTTGGGTAAGAGATTCAAACTTTCGCACGTACCAATATGTGGCTTAATCAAAGCATAGTTTGTCCTAATTGAGTGCGCGCGCATGCACGGCGTATGAATAATATGATTAAAATATGTATGTTGAAACAAAAGTTAGGAACAGTTTGATATTGTTTTAGAAGTGTATTCGCGTTGCATATCACCGCTGGTTTGCATCTTCACTCACGTCAAATATACAGTATGTTAAGAAAACCCTGTCCGACCCATAAGGATAATAAAGGTTAGGTAAACACATGACCAAATATAATATAAAATTTTACGTATTAATCATAGTACCAATACAAATGAATTTTGAAATAATCTTTTTTTCCCGCGAATTAATTTCAACTTCCCCGAAATTTGGTAATTTTTAAAAAGTGACAACACCGGTATTATTATGGGCGAATAGCGATGCCACCACGTGCCGCATGCCCTGTCGCCCGCCGCCCGCAGAATGGGGCATAGGTGTGCATAGCGCACATTTATTAAATTACCTCTTTTTGCGAAATAATATTTATTTTTTTAGGGGGATTTTTTTTTTAACTTTAGCACGGTTTTGTATGCATTAGTAGAATCAGTTATTGATACCTAACAACACCTTCACGGGTCGGACAAGGTTTTCTTAACATACTGTATGTATCATACATTAAGTAACAAAAACCCTGTTGTTCAATTCATGGACATATAATTTTACCTACCAGCACATCATTAATGAAGTCATAATTAGAAAACAGTAATCATTGCCTAGTCGAGGGGTCACAATCAAATACCTATTAAAACCGACAAATTCGATTTTTTTTTTAGAATATCCGATTTTATAAGTTAAATAAATTGCCGGGAACGTTCTACTTATGTCTAGTTTCTTCATGCAGAATTGCAGAGCTAAGAAATCAGTTACAGATTATATATATTAATAATTAAACATTTATTTTAATTATTTTGTTGAACAATTTTTATAAATTACTTGCTTTATTACGTCCGTATGTCGATTCTTAAAACGTAGGTTGAAGGAACAACGGGGTTTTTGTAACATATTGTATAAAGGGTGTATCTGACATCGACGCACAAACGAGTACCATAGATCCAGTACATGATTCTGAACCCCCTAGTGGTGGAATTTTGCGTCGGCTTTTTCTCGATTAAAAAAAATAATATGCTGTTTTTTCACTTTAGACCGTTCATAATTGTTATACTTTTATAACCCAATAAGATTTTAAAGAAAAAAAAAATAATTCGATAATTGCACAAAAAAGCGCAATGTGAATAATACTAGAAAAACTATCCTATCAGCTGATTTAATAGAGTTCGCATCAGGGATCAACGTCATACCTACAAACACGCACGGCGGCACGCTTGCAACGTTCAAAGACCGAGCCGACACTATTTTTTAAACACTGTTATTTCTGTAACCACTCATTAACGACATAAATGACTATCATAATTTTGTTAGTGGCATAAGGTGTAGCCTTTTCGCGAAGTTTGCGTTACGATGTCAGATACACCCTGTATGTCTTTAGACTAGGAGGGGAACAATGGCGCCGACATTCTATTTTCACAAACTAAAATTAAGGTCAGTGATCTTTTTTCTTCTGTTTCATTAAGAAAATAATGGAAGACAAATAAATAAATTTAGTCCTGTGAAATTTGTCGGCGCCTGTCGTAAATTGACGAATTTTTAGCCGTCATGTTTTAATCGCGTCTAAATTGTCCTATCAAATTAAGATATACCTATTGGATAGAACAAAACAGCACAGGCGTAGAGTAGCCCTAGCCAGCCTTTCGGTCTTCTATAGGATGCTTTCTGGTGAGTGTGCAAGGGAATTGCATGATTTAATTCCCCCATCTCCGTTCCATCATCGGACGACCCGTCGTACGGCGAGTTTCCACCCTTGCGTTGTTGATACCACTGCGATCCGGACGAAGCGTTTTGCTTCCTCCTTTATACCGCGTACATCAAGGGACTGGAACATTTTGCCAGCGTCGGTGTTTCCGTCACATTACAATTTGAGTGTCTTCAAGGCTAGAGTGAATAGGCTCTTAATAAACTAGCGCGCTTTACCATCAACGATCGCATCACTGCTTACCATCAGGCGGGATTGCGGTCAAGCGCTGGTTTATAATTTATAAAAAAAAAAAAAAGTATTCTCTCTTCTAAACAGAAAGGACGAGAAAATCGGGACCTTTCCTATGTCTGTGTAACTGTTTGCGTCCGCGGACCACGGTTTGACTAGCATCATCATCGTAAATCCTAGTATACGACCACCCTTATTAAAGGTAGCGGTAGTACATGCGCCTATATGGCAAATTAACAGAACCTAAACTAAGACCTATCAGCCCTACAGTCCTACGACCCTAAGTCCTATAAGCCCTACAGCTCTGACCTACCATATAGTTCGTAATAAATAAATATATAAATAAGTGCGGAATGTCTGCACCAAGAGACCGAAGGTAACAGACGGATAGTGGGTAGGATTTCCAGGTAAGGGTGAAGGGTAAACTCACTGCCAGTCCAGCAGACTCACAGGACTGATCAGAGATGGCTAAAAGTGTCTTGGCCATCTTGCATAAAAATTAAACTTGCGCAATAATCTTCAGTCCTATGCTATAATCATATCACCGTGAAAAAACTTAGGTGAAATGACAGTGAAGTGAGATATCATTCCAAGTCATCATCATCATCATCATCTCGGCGTTAATCCCAGTCGCATCCGACGCTTTTTCAGCTTTGGAGTCTGAAGTCCGCTTTACCAGACTAATAGCCGATTTTGGCTAATCTTCGATATTTTATATTAAGTGTATTTAGATAAATAACAATACTTACAGGTAAGACAGGAAAAAAAATACATCAAGAAGGGTGATAAAGAAATAGAAAAAAAAAATAAAGAAAAAATAAAAATAAATTCACCCATAGACACCACAGACATTTAAAACGGTTTCGAACACAAATATTTTAAGGGGAACACCTAAGTATTGCAAGCAAGTGGTGCGCGTCCTTGATGCGCAGGATGCGGGGCAGCTCCAATACCTCTGTATTGGAGCCTCTGCCCTAGTTTGCTATTACAATAGTATCAGAATAGTCAATCAGTGACCTCATAATGATCGATTTTGACAAGTTTTGTAGTCTACTAGAATTACCTCATTATGACTTTCCAGTGATCAATCACTGGCACTCCACTATAAATGTTCAAATTAAGTAGTAGTTTTTAGAAAATCTTTTCTACTAACGACTTTTATAATAATTGCAAAACCCCAACGTTGGCTATTACATTTATTTATTTATTTAAACTTTATGCACAAACATCGCACAATGGCGGACTTAATGCCTTAGGCATTTTCTACCAGTCTACCTTGAGGTGATGCAGAGACAAAACATGGTAGGCGTAAATAAATTAAAGTTAAAAGAGAAAAATAATATTAAAAATATTATAATAAATACAAAATATAAACAGAAGAGAGAGTAAAAAAATTATGGATAGAGAAAAAGAATAAATTAATATTATTATATGTGGGATGAATCTCCCAATTTCTTACGTAGGTATTCCTTAGCTTTAACGTTAAATGTGTACCGACTTGTCAACGTCCTGATATTCTGATAGTCTTCAATGAGTGGTTTATTGATTTCTTCTAATATAAACGTATATTTTAAAGAAATTACAATAATAATTTGTTAATACGACCATTGGCGAAAAAACACGTTGAGAGAGTGAAGTCGGTTGCAACGGTGCTGCCAGCTGCAGAAGATCGCACGATGTTCAAGGCGCTCGATGCTTGCTCTCTTCACCGCTAGATGGCGTTGTATATATATTGAACACTGAGGAAGATTATTCCATAGGAAAACCGCCTGGATAAGAAATGAAGACTTAAGAAAACCAGTGCGGGGACCGAGATAATTGATATATCACATCATATATTTTTAGTTTTGTATGTATATATTATAAGTATAATATATTTTGGTAATAGTATGTATGTTTATATAGCTTATTTAAGTATTTTTTTTTATATAGTGTTAAGAGTATGTTTTCATAATAATGTTTTCGTTTAAAGCACCTACTACTAATCTCTTCACCACCTATGGTTGACTGGTAGAGAATGCCTAAGGCATTAAGTCCGCCATTGTACAATTTATGTGCGAAAGAATAAATAAATAAATAAATAAGGGACATCACAAAAATTTGCAGCAAAAAATGAACAGCGAGCTAGTGTAGTCGCGTCATCGATTATATTATAGAGCAATAAACATTGTATCAACAGCACACACTTATATACTTCTCAGCTCCAACGTATTGACTCCATTTTATTTCTATATGTCGAAGCCAGCGACTGCAGTGCGATAGGGTTGCCCAAATCTTGGTGTGGCGGTAAGGGGTCTATTTCGTAGGTGAAGTTTTGATTTGAAGCACGAAGTGTAAATATAGGTACCCTCCAATCTTGACAATCATAATTTAAATAAGCAAACCGACAGTTTCGCCCCGGAGAAGTGCCCTGATCCGCGCCTCCAAGCGAAGTGACCGTTCGACAGTCCCCACTTTCCAAAACGACTCTGTCCACGTGCCGCTATTACAAAATAACGTCCCAGCATTTGCCCCACTACTACGTAAGTCAAATGAGCAACTTTGATCCAAACGACATCGCCATCCACGACATATATTTGAAAGGATTCTTATCACGAAAAGGTTTTCGCTACTCCCTAATCTCCTCGTCTATTACTGTTTACTTCTGTAGCAATTTCACATTCTTAAAACCTGACCCTACTATTTGTCCACAGAGCAACAAAGTCCGAACCCGCCTCGGGGTGCGCTTCGCCGAGACCTCGCTGACCGCCGTGCCCTCTCGTCTTGAGGTACCGAAGACGGTGCGAGGTCCCGCCTGACACCCACCCCCTCGACTCCGCTGCGCTGAGCACGAGCGCTGCCGAGTGCTGCACCAGTATTACAGCGATAAAATCGCCACTGTGTGATCATCATTTTACTGTACCCAGCAGTACTCCGTGTTCATGAGAAGTTTCGTTATAGCAACATGTTTTTATTTATTTATGCAACATATAAAGAAAACCCTGTCCGATCCGTGAAGGTATTGATAGGTATCGATAACTTATTCTACTAAGGCCTACAAAGCCGGGCTAAACTTAAAAAGAAATCCCGCTAAAAAATTTATATCATTTCGCAAAATGAGGTAAATTAATACATGTGCGGTAGGCAATATGTGCGCGGACGAAGGGGGTAGGGCACGCGGCACGCGGTCGTGTCCCTGTCCGCTCATAATAATAACGTCAAAATGGTGTTGTTATTTTTTTTTAAATTACCAAATTTTGGGGAAATTGAAATTAATTCGCGGAAAAAAAGATTATTTCAAAATTCATTAGTAAGTATTGTTACTATGATGATTATGTAAAATTTCATATTTTATTTGGTCACGTGTTTACCTAACCTTTATTATCCTTATGAGTCGGACGGGGTTTTCTATACATATTGTATAAAATTGCTTGCTGCACTTGCAGTATACAAGGAAAGCGCGCATCATTCCAACAACATAACATTTAACTAAAAACACTATAGTTTGTTCCAAAAGCATTTCATGTAAAAAAACGCTGTACTGATTAAATTCTTACGTCAATCAGTCACCTAACTAGGTGATCAAAACCTAACATAGACGGAAACTGAAGTTATATTTTCTCAATTCGGTTATCTGTAAGGTTATTCAAATTAGAATTCCGGGTTTAAGATCCGAAATGAAGTGGCAAACTACTCAATTTGTGAACAAAATGGCATCAAAAATACCTGTTTTTTAATTTTTTAAACTAGTGCATGCCGCGACCCCACTTGATGGTAAGCAGTGACGCAATCGCTGATGGTGAAGCGCGCTAGTTTAGTTATCTAGTTTAATCTCTAATTTAATTTTATCAGATACTTTTAAAAGAATAGACTCTTTAAGGCACAGGTTGGTTTTGAATGAAACAAATGCTGCTAGCAACACAAAATGATTTGGCTCAATCAATATAGCAGAAATTTGGATTATCGTGAATTGGGTTGTATCCTAAAAAATAATTGAATGTCCATCAGATAGATTTATAAAAAATATTGAACACGTATTTTTTCTTTCATTGAAATACTTAGGAAGATATATTGATTTGAAATGTTGCATGACGTCACGCCGTGATACAAAATATACTACGGCGTGACGTAATTAGCCCCCACTCCGTAACTTTCAATACGCTATATCTCAGTAGTTTTTGGTAATTTCAACAAAATAAAAAATACGGGTCCTATTTTTTTTTATTATCTATTAGACGGACTAATTTTTTTTTTTTTTTTTGTTATTTTCATACCTTATATACATCCCTATTGCGACACATCGAGCTTTAGGCGTCTTTTTTTTTTTTTTTTTTTTTTTTTTTTTTTTTTTTTTTTTTTTATCGCCTATACCTCCGACATTGGGCCAGAGACCTTATCTACTATACACTTTCATACCAGTTCTCGCAATTTTGCTTCTCGCACTTTTATTCTTCATACTTAATCTTTCTTTCATACATTCTCTTTCACACATTTACAGGTGGGACGCCTGTCTAGCCTAGGTGTTCTATTTACTTTCTTATTTGGGTGTGGTTCAATAATTGTACAGTTTTCCTTTATTATTTTGCAGCTAAGTTTACAATTCTATCCATGCTTATTTTTTTACATTTACTAAGTACATCTTATATCTATTACATGCTTTCTTTCTTTTCTTTTTATATATTATGCTTATACTTATTTTACTTAATTTACTATTATTTACTTAAATTCTATTACGTTTTTATTTTTCATATTTCAGGGTTACAGGCTTGCTATTCGCTCTCTTCATATACTAGTTTATTTTCTCTTATTTCTAATGCGTCATTTCTACTATTAGTATTTTATACATTTTTGGCACTATATTCGATATTTATTTAACGTGAAAATTTATGTGATGCTGTTTTTAAATATAGCTCAATATATTGTAGCAGCATCTTTGGCTACTACTTATTTCTTTCTATTACCTTTTGGCAGATTTCTTTACAAAATTCGAGAAAAAGTGCCCGTTTCTTACTACGCATTATCTCCCATATATTTCCTGCTTCCATCGTGAGGCCCAATTCTGCCTCCACACTGTACCGCTGTCGGCCATAAATAGGGCAGTCTAATATGATATGGAGAACCGACTCCGATTTTCCTGGTTCGCAGATACACGACGGATTGTCCTTGCACTTGAAGCGGTGCAAGTACTCAGAGAACCCGCCATGCCCGGTCATTATCTGAGTAGTCAATCCGTCGAAGTCGATTTTTCTCACTATCCTGTATGCCGCAACCGCATCGGGCAGAAATATTTTGGTGACTCCGGCTGTGTCACCGACCTTGTACCTTTGGTTCCACTCATCAAGCGATCGCAATCGAATGCTGCGCCTAATAAATGAAACCGGGCACAGATCGTAGTCAGGAGCTCTTTTGGACCTGAGAGCTTTAGGCGTCACCTGCCGTACTGCCGTCGGCGATTAAAGAAAAGCAAATTTAATCGGCCATTATTCGACTGCAAAGTGCGACTACTCACTGGCATATGTTTTACGCAAGCACGTACAGTAGCCAAAACTGTCAAATGCCATGAATAACGGTTCTATACAAATATAACCCTGCATGTATATAAATAAAATGATATATATCATGAAGGCATGTTTGTATTTTATAGTCTTGTATATATTTTATTGCTCCAGAACTTGGAGATGCCGAGATATAAGACATTTGAAGTGAAAATTATAGTGTGACGTTTTGACGTTTAAAAAATACAGTATTTCAAATCTAAAAAAACCTCGTATCCTACTGTATTTCCCTTGGTCGCCTTTTATTCCACGGAAGGATATGGGTTGGTACTATTCTAAGCCCGGTACCACGAGGTTATTGACTCAGACAATAGGGTACTTGACTAAAAAAAACAAATTAGTCCGTCAGTCAGATTTCTAAAGAATACTAGACACATATTTTTTCTTTTTTCATATAAACAAAAAATGAAGACGACACAGTGCGTTGAAAACTCGTGTAACGTCACTGCACGTTACACTTTTTAGCGAGTAGTTACGTCACCAGCCACCACTCCTGATCTTTGATGCCTTTTATATTTGTCATTGTTTATTGATTTGTTAAAACAAAATATACGTATCTAATATTTTTCTACATACGAGTATAATCTGAATGACGGACTAAATAGAATCATTTTTTTTTACCCAGGAAACATCCCTATTTATAGTATTCACGGAGCAGAGACCTTCCTCAGTAATTGCATGACACTATTCGATTATTTGTTTATGGTAATTGTATACTGTTGTAGAACATAGTGTTTGTTCAACTTATTATGTATGTGTGGTTTTTTTACAATAAAATTATGAGTGTTACACTATGCTGAGCATAGGAGACAAGAATGATCGTCAAAACTACAAAATATTATTATATGTAACATTATGCTATCATTCTCTTGCAATGTAAAACTAATTTACATCCCGTTGAAAACCAGCGTCAGCCAATGCTAAGTATTCTTAACGTATTTTTATCCTGCATTAAAAGCGCAGGTCGGATAGTACGGCACGCCAGCATTAAAGATATTATCCGCCGTGCTCTTGTCACCGCCGGCATGCCAGATGTTTTAGAACCTCACGGCTTGACACGCGACGATGGGAAGTAGGTAGGCCTTTGGTATGGGATGCAACGTGTGTCGACATCCTTACGCCATCCCATCTTCCAAATACACTGAGTTGTGCTGCAGCGGCTGCTGCAAGTGCGGGAAACCTCAAACGGCGGAAATACTCCAATCTTATTGGAACCTATATGTTAGAGCCGTTTTGGGTTGAAACACTAGGGCCATGGGGTCCGAGTGCACATCTGTTATTCAGAGATATCGCCAAACGTCTAATCGACTCTTCACGTGACCAGAGGGCTGGGCAATTTTTTTTTTCCAAAGAATCAGCATCGCCATACAACGTGACAATGCTGCCAGCCTTTTGGCCACGATTCCTGTTGACAGCGATGCGGATGAATTTTTGATGCCCTCTAGTTATTTCCATTCCTCTTTTATGTACTTGTACATAATTTTATTTTTTTAACTTTTAAAATTATTATTATTTTAATATTAGCCCAGAGAGGGAAAAATTTATACAAATTACTTCCTACCTAAGGGCCGGAATGAACTTTGAAAATAGAGCTGTTGTCAGCTGTGAAGGGGTATATGTAAAAAAAAAATATTAAAAAGGTGCTGCAGCCATGTGAGTTTCTAAACAGCCAGTGTGAACTTAACGACCGACTGCTGCAATGCGTGTCGCGGGTTAAGCCTTTGCCTCGAATCTTGCGGGTTGCGGGGCGGCGCGGCGGCGGCGGCGGCGAGTGAGCGGCTGGACCTTACGCGTAAAATCAAACGGACCGTTTCTCGAAAACAGCGGCGCGGCGGCGCGGCGGCGTGGCGGTCGCGGTGGCGGGCAGCGAGCGGTGTACTTCTCGCGCTCGACTCTTGATTGTTCAGACATTACTTTCGTGAATAAAAACAAATATCTCGTCGACACAATCGTGAATACAACACTACGCGGCTATAGTGACAAGCGATCTGCCCGCTAGTTTTGAGAACGGGTCTTCGATGCCCGCCCCGCTCCGTTGCACGCAAGATTCGAGGCAGGGGCCTTACACACGTTTTAAGGAAAAAAAATTAAAAAGTCACAATAAATAGGCGGGATACTAATCCCTTATGTACCTGGGAAGAAATTTAAAAAATATTTTAAATACATAACTAGTTTTATTTTCCTCATAATTATTTGAAATGAGAAGTAGTGTTTAAGATGGGTAAAAGAATCAATTCCTAGTCGGACTATAGCCGCCCTCTAAATACCTCGGGAATTGATTTTTTCGACCCTAGGTTAACAATCTACTATTCTTTCTTTCTTTCTTTCTATTGATCCCATGAAAGCAGATAGTTATTACATTCACGCATTTAAAAATAATATAATAATTTTTGCATTGGATGTTGACTGTTGGCCTCGTCACCACGCTAGCAATCGGTCTGACCCGCTGGATTAGATAGTTTTTTAGATAAAAAAAAAAATATTTAAAAAATAATAATAACATGAAATTCAAAATAATTTCCTAACTTTGCAAGAGAGCTCCGCCGACAGCCGGGCAGGCCCACGTGCCCCATTACACATCAAAAATAAACTTTCCAAGGAAACTTAACGAGTGCGACATTAAGCGATCAATTATAAGATAATTTAATGAGAAAGACTGAATTTTGATTGTTCCGAAAAGTAGTTAATATGAAAATTACTTGTAAATATGAAAATAAATGTTTAAAAAGAGGATTAAAGCCGCGTTTCCACTGACGCGGACCTGGGCGGAGAGGAGCGGCGAAGAGCGGTGAAAAGTGGTCAGTGTTTCCACTGATACAGAGCCGGGCGGAGAGTAACGGTTAAGAGCAGTGAAAAGTGCTCAGTGTTTTCACTTAAGCGGAGCGGAGTGGAGTGGAATGGAGCGGAGCATACTTTTGAACTTCTCATCCGTTGGGATACGTATGCACCTAATGCCGTAACGATGATAACTGAGGCACTGCGCAATAACCCACCGCCCCCTCCGCACCGCCCCTCTGAACTCCGCACAGCACCGCCCTGCTGTCCTCCGCTCTCTTTAACTCCGCACTGCATTATCTCGCTGTATTTTTTTATTATAAATATCTGCTCAGCTCTGCTCCACCCCCCTCGTGCTGTTTCCATTGAAGCGGAGCGGAGATTTCGAGCACAGTCATTAGTCAATTCGTGCACCGCTAAACTCCTCTCCGCCCAGCTCTGCGTCAGTGGAAACGCGGCCTAAACCCATGGTCTATAAGCATTGTCCTGATCTCCATAGCTTTTAATAAGGACGCGGGATTTGTCCCACTAATATAACAATGCGAAAGTTTGTGAAGAAGCATGGATGTGTGTTTGTTACATTTTCACACAAAAAGTACTAAACGGATTTGAATGAAATTTGTCACACATATATTTTATAACATATGACTTTTCGTTCCGATATTCCCATGGGATGGAAACTTGCGCAGGTGAAATCGCGAAGCACAGCTAGTGAAAGATAAAATCATCGCGTGTTTGCCCGATTTTCACTTATATTAACACGGCTTTAAGAGTCGTTTCGCAATATAGTTTCAGTACGGACCGATTTATTAATAATTCTCATTAATGTTCAAACCTTGGTAAAGCCTAAATGTTGAAAGCTGAAAGCATTAAAATGCTTTAATTCGTGTGGTTTTCATAAATGACAGATATAAAGAGAATCCTGGTGATATGGTCAAATGTACATAACGATACCATGTGACATATAATAATAGTTTATCTACTCTCTCATATCAAAAAAATAAAAATATAAAACTAAAAAGGAGTTTATATTGACGTACTTTACCAATAGTATATCGAAAGGAAATTAAAAAATTAAATTATAACATTATTTATCTAACAAAATAATGTTATATTTTTTTTTTTTCATTGCCGTACAGATTACAAACCATAGATAGCACTATTTCATTTTTTTATCTGTGGCTGCGCGCGCTTTGGCGCGTGCGCTTTGGCGCGTGCGCTTTGATATAGGGTGCAGAATTTTGGCGCCAAATACGTTCCTTTGCATTGCGAGTCGTTGTTGTGTTTCGCTGGACACATAATTGATTATTATTGTTTCTTAAAATGTATGAGATTAGATAATATCCCTCTTATGTAACAGTTTCATAATAGTAGTTTATGAAACTGTTACATAATGAGGGATATTATGCACGAGTGTCAGATTAAAAAACGAGCGAAGCGAAGCGAGTTTTTAATACTATCACACGAGTGTGTAATACCTAATTATGTACAATTTCATACACTACTTTATTTAACCTCATACATTGTATTGAATATATATGAAATAAAAGATAGAGATTGATACAATTTATGTATTGGTTATTGTAAGTGTTAACATTTTTTTTTTTTTTTTTTTATATTACAATTATGAAACTGACTATGGAATTGCGTTGCGTTGGCGTTAGACGCACTCGCACTTGGTGTAGATGCAACTGGTACATTAACATTGATTTCCTTTTTATTATTTTCTATGGCGTTTTAGAATTGAGTTAGACACCAATATTTTGTTTGTCATGGATTCATCTATATAGCCTTCTGCCACGGCTGTAAGCAACATTTATAAATAAATAAATAAATCCCTATTGTTTAAATATTCGATTTTTATAAATCATTTTACTTTAAAGCAATTATTAATATAGTACATGTTCAGTGTTGTACCCATTTGTAACTTAAACCCAAAGAAATTTCTAAATAAACTTGACGTCAAACCTGATACTTTGTGGTTTTATTGAGAATCCTATTTGCCTCCCGGCGAGTGTCGAGTCCACTAAAGGTAAACAAAAAAAGCACGTGACTAAGAGCTGACTACTTTTTGATACAGCGTTAAACTGAACCAATTCTTCCAAAAATTGCGTAAAACTCTATTAGATACTAATGTATGATGCCTCATATTATGAGGCATGAGGGACAGAGAGTAAAGTTCACTCATCCTCTATAGAAAAGGGAGGATCCTCCGAGGCTCCGAACAGACGGGTGTTATGTCTCGCGGGCACTTGCCCAACGGTTTATGTTGAGAAGTTGTGTTGTATGTATGCTAGTTGCACGGTAAACTCCGCTTGCGAGATGTAGAATTCGTGTGACGTCAGTATGACGCGTTGTTTTTATTTGTGGCGTTTGTAGGTACCGCTGCACTGTCAATTTAAATAATTTTGAAGCATATTGCTAATCCATTACCCCTTATGTGCAACAACGTATAACGCAATGAATGTTGTAGAACTGTCACAATGAAACCAATTTTACTGATAGTGTGATACGCAATTACCCTGCGGCTCTCAGTTAACTGATTACACTTAATGCCAATTACTTCAGTTTTCAAGCTATGTCAACTGCTATTTATCAACAGCAATGTTATAAAATAAATATGACGTTGCGTCACGATGTGGTTGGTAGCACTGATTGTCAGTTTATCGGGCTTCTGGCAGGTATATAATTAATGGCACAGGTTCTCTTGTTCTCAAACTAAACTAATTTCAAGTTAAATGGATCTTTTTCTTTCTATTTCATTAAGGAAAGGATAGAAAATAACATTTTAGTTCAGTCTTGTCAAATTAAGATACTCTAAATAGACAGAAAGGTGAAGAAAAGAGGCGCTGAACTTAAATTTAGTTTACTTTGCGAACAAAAGATTCGGGACCAATGTAAATTTGATTTAAGTTTTTGTTAACTTATTCGAACAGGATTACCCAAGTTTTGATCACTGGCGCCAACGGAATGAAAATCCCGTCCGACCCGTAAGGATAATAAAGGTTAGGTAAACACATGACCAAATAAAATAAGAAATTTTACATAATCATCATAGTAACAATACTAATGCGCGAAATAATAATTCCGCGAATTAATTCCATCTTCCCCAAAACTTGGTATTTTTTGGACCGGGGTTTTTTTACATATTGTATACAATACATAATAATAAGCATCAGCGTCAGTGGACGCCGTCCGCAGAGTGCTCTGCATATCACCAGTGAGTGTCCGGCATATAATAATAATAATGAAATTTATTTAGACACATTTTGTTGATAGCATAAGCACAACAGATAAAAAAACAGGAAAATATAAATTAAAATTAACATGAAATATGTCGTGCAGTGTTGTAACGCTACCCCATCTGTGTCGTGGGATCTAGTTACCTCGGAGTTGAAGACATATGTGCGAGTCGTTGCTTATTCTAAACGATATTTAAACTTTTTATAGAGCTTACTAAAGAAAACATGCAAAATTAATTGCAAGGTTTGTGTGGAGTGTAATGTAGTATAGTTTGTATGTACGGATGACAGCAGGCCAAGCCACTCCAAACCGCCAGATGTTCCCATTCAATCTTGAGCCTTAATGCTTTAGAGATAACGTTGAAAATTCAATAAGGAAATCTGACAGGTTGTAGCAGTTTGATGTGCTGTCGTTCGTACAAATGTATGTGTTAAATTGATGTGTTTGGGTGAAGTGTTGCACCTGGTTGAGCATTTGGAAGAGAAATTAATGCATGAAAGAAAGGAAAGATTCAGTCTGTGCATAGTCTTGAGCTGAAAGCCACTTCGTAACTTTAACTCTACAAGTACGCTTTGCACAACATGCTATATCAAGGATTTTATGCGTTACTTGGTATATAAATGGACCCATGAATCTTGGAGCTCTTTGAGCGAATTTAGTGCGAGTAGTGGGCGCTTTCCATCTCCTCCATCTGCACGCCTTGCTAGATATAGATTGGGTTTGAGATGCTTGTTGGTGAAAGCGTAACAAGACCGATAAAATGTAAAGCTGTTTATCCTGAGAAACTCACATTCCTGGTACAAATTATCAGTGGGATACCGATAGGGCCTTCCATAAGCGACCTTTAGGATGCCCCTTTTTGCTCGTTCAAGTTTCATTAAGTGAGTTTTTGCTGCTGCACCCCATACCACTATACAGTAATTAAAAATAGATTGGCATAAAGCGAAGTACACACATCTGAGAGTACTGGAGTCGGCAATGTTCCTAAGTTTTTTAAGTATTAACATAAGTTTATGAACCCTCGCAATGACAGCATCAATTCGTTTGATCCAGGATAGCTGGTTGTCGACCAAAACAACGGCGTATTTGATATGGTCAACTTGTTCAATCACAACAAATTGGCAATAATCACCACGAAGGTGCTTGCAGTAGTGGAGCCTGATTCACAGTTAGTTTTCGGGCACCAGGCGCTTTAATATTTTAAATGCCATATACTTTGGCCTACCAATGTAACTTTTCTAAAGTTATATGTACTTTCTAAGTATATCTTGGACACCAATGACTGAAGGTGAAGGAAAACTTCTTGAGGAAACCTGGACTTTAAGTCTGAAATCGCCAACCCGCATTGAGCAAGCGTGCTCAATGCGGATTGCTCAATCCTTCTCTGTATGAGAGGAGACCTCTGCCCAGCAGTATGATAAAAGGTTGATAATGGTTATGATGAATACTTTGGCTTGCTTGCATTTAATGTGAGAAGGTTTTGCTGCAACCATTGTACTACCTTTGTTAGGCCTCTCTCGGTAACATCAACAACCCCAGCCCAGTCATAGCTGTGGAATACTATGGCCGTGTCATCCGCGAATGTGAGTATCATAGCATTATCTAGTCGGAGGCTGCCGAGGTCATTGATGTACGCCAAGAATAGAGTTGGCCCGAGAACGCTTCCCTGGGGAACTCCAAAGTGAACATAAGAATACTCGCTTGTTGCTTTGCCTTTATAATCTATTCTTTGCTGTCGATTAGTAAGGTAGGAGTGAAACCAGTTATGAGCTACAACACGTATTACCATTAGCGATAGCTTCTGCAGGAGCATTGGTCAAGACACAGTGTCGAATGCCTTAGTCATATCTATAAAAACACCAATTCATTTGTTTCCAGAGTCTACCCTTTCAGTAACGTGGTCAACCAGTGTTACTGCTGCATCCTCTGTTGACATTTTTTGCCGAAAACCGTATTGGTTATCAAAGAGCAGTTTTTCTTTTTATAGAAAATTTTGCTGAAGATTTGTAACTAGAACATTATATACTACTACTACTATACTATTATAGTTTGTAACTAGAAGTGGGTCTCCAGATTTGAAGATCGGGCAAACATTGGCTACCTTGAGACAGTCCGGAAAGAGACTCGTGGACATGCTTAGGTTGAATATGTGAGAGAGAACTGGGGCAAGAGTTATTTTACACTGTTTTAATATCGTGTTGCTAATCAAATCACTTCCAGGGGCAGAACCTGATTTTAGGTTGTCAATGATTCTCGATATTTCTTCTGGGTCAGTTGTAGTAAAGAAGAAAGAGTTTCGAGTAATATTTTCCAGTTTTGTGGTATCCGCCAGTTATTTTTCAGTAATTTTTAGCTCAGACAGGATGGTATCAGCAAATTTTTTACCAACTATACTGAAAAACACATTGGCAGAGTTTACCGCTTCCACAGGTTCCTCAAGGATTTTAGTGATGTCTGATATACTTATGATATCCTTATATATAGATATCCTTAACACTTTGCCATAGTTTCTTGTTGTTGTTGTTACTTTAGGTTAGAAATTTGCGATCATTAGCTTTTTGATGTCTTTGGGTTGCAATGTCGTCTTGATTTTTTCTGAAGTTATAGTGTAGGCGGTCTCTCTTTCGGACGCATCTAAGTAGACCTGCAGTCATTCATGGCTTACGTAAGGTTTTTGAATTACGCACTTTGACCTTTGAGTTGAAGTCTTTAATATTTTGTATCATTAAGTTGATGAATCAATTTGTGGCAGCATTAACATCTGATTCATCTGTAATGATGGACCAGTGTGTTTCGAAAATGCACGTTTATAATGCCGGGTAGTCAATTTAATCGTTAAATTCGGGAGCGGTTTTAGTAACTGATGTTTGGATGACACCGGCGATTACTGTATCATGGTCAGTAATGTCAGAATCACAAACGACGAAAACGGCTGATGACTTAGTTCTGAGTAGCATATGGTCTAGGCAACTAGGGCCTCGTAGGAAGGAGGCATAAAGCCGCTGTACGCAATAAGGTTGAGATACTCAATAGCTCTCTAGTCAACAGTATTCACTTTGATATCAAAGTTTATGTCGCCGATAATAAGGCAATTCTGTCCTTTGGTAACCCACCTCTTCTAGTGGCTCTAAGAAGTAAGAAATATCGTAAATGGAGGGTGAGCGATACAATTCAATCACACTATAGTCCGATCCGATATCAATTAGCAGGCAATTAGCGTCCCGGAATTTTGGTTTACTGTACAGATAGACCACACTTTGAAAGCACAACGACATAGCAGCTTCTTGTGACACCAGTGATATGCGACTTCAACCTCTATTATTGCTAATATTTAAGGCCTAATATCCTGTTATTAAACTGCCCGGTAAATCGTAGCCAAACCTTCATAAAGCAATTGTGAATTAGAAAATATAGAATGTAGGTATTATTTTCTGGGCAAGCCCCCTGGGACTAACTATCAACCATTCCACGAATCCGTGGAATGGTTGATAGTCACGATTGAAAAACATAGTTGTAATCTACAGACGACAGCAAATCAAACTACTACAATCTATCAACTTTAATAGATTTTCACTTTATTGCTAAAGCATTAGGCGGCGTCCTAATTGGGAGTGATCGTACGATGGCGCGATGCGTTTTTCATCTCACGATCAAAGTGGTCGTGCGATGACTTATAGGTGTCCTAATAGATCGCGCGATATCCGTCGTATGATGCCGTCCCTCGATGGCTGGCGTCGCGATGTAAATGTACTTGGTTAATTAAATCTTCTTCGAATGTTTTCTTGTATGTAACAGAATAGCCAAAAACTTAACAAAAACAAAAAAAAAAAAAAAAATAAACGGCATCTTTGTACTCAGATCTTATTTTTTGTCGTATCTTTATGTATTTTATTGTGTGTACATAAATAATAAAATAAATTTTAAAAAAAATAAAAAAAAAAACAAAATGGCGTCCGACCGCAAGCGACCCGAGTGCTGTGTGTCACTACTGTTGGCCCTTACCCCTTCGTCCCGCGCTCCCCGCGCCTCCAAACATTGCGTAGGTAACCAATTAGGACACACAAAAGAGATCTGTTGCTTTGATTACATGGTCGCACGAACAAACACATCTTACGATCGTTATTAAGCACTTCATGTGCTCGCACGATTGCGGGGTTCAAATAGGACATTCTGATGAAATCTGGGGGCCGAGTCTGCTATTTTATATCATTTTGTCATTCCAGCACGTTACCATTGTCATTTTGGTTTTATCCCGTAATCTGCTAAGAACATAAAGATCGGTCATTGATCTCGTAACGGAATGATCATTGCTGTATTGCCATTATTATGAAACTCGTTAGTAGAAATGAGTTTCCAAAAACTACTACTCAATTTGAACATTTCGTAATGCAAGATTTTATTAATATATATTTTTATATATTAATTAATTTTTTTATAAGCAGTCTGGAATAGTAAATAGTTCTTAAATAGCAAAAAACATTATTGTAAAACTATAAAACTAGATATTTTGTTATCTGTTAAAGTCAATGTGACATTAATACAGACTGACTGACGTTTATGTTTCTTTTAACAGCTGGTGTTTTATGTATTTATTTTTGTTTATATTATTAAAATTATAATTACTACGTAAAGAAAAACAATCAGCAAATTTCGGCCAAGATATGGCGACGATCAATATGTTGACTGCGGTCATTAATCGACAGAGCTCCATCACAGCAAAAATGGTTCAAGGTCATCGAGATATCCGTGTCAAAAAAGGTAATTACGCACTGTTTGTATACATAATTATACGTAATTCATCTTTATGAAAGTTTAGTAGAATAAACCGAATTATCCTAAATCAGAACTTCCACTCATTGGGTGTTCTACAAACATACCCACAATAAGACTTAAGTAGCTTTTAAAACAATAACATAAAATTAAATATAACCCCCCAGCTAAGCTTGTGTTAGATGTAAGTTTACATCAGTAGTAGTACATTGGCCAGAATTTAAATTATTTATTGCAACTACATACTAAGCGCTAGGTACCAAACCATATTAGATAGGTATAAGAACTATTTATTAAAATCAATTTTGTTTGACAGGAACTCTGCAGAATTACCTATAATGTCATCAGATTCTGAGTCAGATTTCTGGAGAATGCAAGAGGTAAATTTGACAATTTATTAAAAGCTAGTTTAATGAAATATATTTTAGGAGAGATCTCCTAAAATATTAAACAAACTATAACCTACTAAGTATGTCCATATACTTAGTAGGTTATAGTTTGTTCATATAATAATAGTCCATAGAAGATAAACCCCCTTATTCATAAAAACTGCTTAAAGTTAACTAGTGATTAGCGATTCTTTAACCATACATTTTTGACCTTTTAACGTCACTTAACTTAAATCGTCCTTTATGAATAAACACCAGTGTTTAAGGGGTTTATTCATAATCGATTATTAAAGTTAAGTGACGTGCAAGCTTCTAAAATGTATATTTAAAAAATCGCTAATCACTAGTTAACTTTAAGCAGCGTTTATGAATAAGGGGGAATATGTCTAACGGTATGGGTTACAAATGGATGTAATAAGTAAATGAAACAGTGTTTATAAAAAGATTAATAATTTATTTTAAATCTTTGTTTTGTGCATGACTGCGGTGGATCTGTAACAAAGAGTTAAATCATTTTAATAAAAATTAGAGCGTTTTCATAATTTCCTAGAATATTGAGAAGGGTTTACACTACATACCTGCTAATTTATTGTACGCATTTTTCCACAGATAGTCAACAAAAGCCTGGTGCAGTGCTCAACCTTCAAGAAGATCCCGGTTTATACTGCACTGGAAATTAAAAGACTGATTATTGATGTGTTAATATTATTACATTAGGTGTTGTACCTAGGATTTGTTTTATTATTTAAATGACAAAATGTCTTTTTGTTTTGTATAATAATTTTTTTTGACTTAATGTAAAGTAGATATTTAGTTTATGAGAAAATAGATATATAGTTATAAATAATAAAATAATAAAAATGTTTTATTGAAAAAAAATTTACAAATTTTAACCTACAAATATATTAGAGTTATAAATAAACGTTGATTTTTAATAGGTATAGTAGTTTCATTTATGTTATAACAGCAAAAACAGAAATCAGATCTCCGGTCTGTCATACTATAAAGGTGCTGAATAAGCTTATGGGTGTATGTTTGGTCTTCTGTGAAAGAAAGTATGCGAGAGAGTCCGCTGTTCCATGTTAGTTTTAGTAGTTGTTTTTAAGTTAATTAATGTAATTAGTGTACTGTTTTAGTTAACAATAAAGAAATAACTGATAGAAGTCCAACTATTATGTTCCTTTAATAACATAGTTAAAAGAAATTCATACCTGTCGCAGTACTTCTGCATAATCCTCATCAGGTGGCAATAATGCTATTGGCATGTTTGCAATATTTGTGGTTTATTTTTTAGTTTCAAAGTCTTTGTTCCTTCATTGATTGCACTAGACACAGTAATTTGCGAAACTTTAAGGAGGGCAATGTCCTTGTCCAATAAAATTCTCTTAGGACTCTGATGCATAAAATGCAAGTGCTATTAGAATCTGCAATAAAAATATAACATTAATCAATCTATTTCGTGTTTGTAGCTATAGATTACAATAGATTAATACATCAATTGTCAAATTACGTTTCCTCACCTTAATTTCTGCCCATACGCTATCAATTCGACGCAGTCTGGTCATAAGGAGAATGAGTTCTTCAATTAACCCTCTTACTGAGACATATTCAAGGCAAAACGTTTTCAGAAATTCCGCTTTGGGAACATTAATAAAGGGATCTATATTCAAACTCGTCAAGCGATGTGTTCGACGTCTCCTGCATATTATCTTCCTTCTCTAGCATCCACTGAGTTGGCTAGTAATGAAAACATTCTCAAATATTCCACAAACACAATAGATATCACACTTTTTGTACAAAACCACCACCACCATCGAGCTGCCTTGCTTCGAAAAGCAATGTTTGTACAAAGACGGCATCATAACAGTTCAATGATCAAATGAACTGTCAAAATTTTAGCAGATTACCGAATATGTCAGTCATTGATTTGTCATTTTGGACAAGATTACCGTTTTATGCCATTTTGTTCAGTGATTGACCACTTGGCACGCCATTGTGTTAGTAGATTACGGATTTTGTCAAAATCGGTCATTATGACATTAAAAGTCGACAATTTTGACACTATTGCAATAGCAGACTCGGGGCCCTGTATGTTTGAAGTCATCGCATGACGAGAACGTATCGTGTCATCGTGCGATCTACACGAATTAGGACAACGCCTTAAGGCTCAAGGTTGATTGAGAATCTTAGACAGTTTCGGGTAGATTGACCTGTTGTTGTCCGTATATATACACATATACTTATGTACTTGTACTCATACTTCAATTCATTCCTATACCGACCCCAGTCTGTTATTTTTCATAATTTATCATTCCAACACGATTCCATTGTCACTGTGCTAAAAGTTTGTAATCTGCTAAATTCTTAATGATCGATCAATTGTCGTTGAGTCATCTCGTAATGGAATGTTACTCTATTTGAACATTTATTAATATGTAGTGGAGAGTCGAGTGGAAGTTGACCACTGGAAAGTCATAATGACGTCAGTTTGTTAAACGAAGAATACGAAAATTGTCAAAATCGATCATTATGAGATCACTGATCGACCACTCCGACACTATTGTAAAAGCAGACTAGGGCCTCTGTAAACAAATTCCGTTAGCTCACTATCAGTAGCAATGGGTTTCATTTTGAGGGTACAAAAACCTTCATTGCGTTAATTACGTTGTTGAGCAGACACATTTTCGAACACATGCAGCAATGGATTAGCAATACGCTTGAAATGATTCCAACAGGGTTCTATCTAGTCAAAGGATTTTCTATGAGGCTGAGTAAACAAACGTGATAAACACCTTACCACACATCTCTTATCTATCTTACATCACACTCGTCTCCACAGAGTAGGCAACTCGTTCATGGGTCAATGTATACACTTTTACAACAAGCTTCCCATGGACATTCGAAACTTACCCATTAAACGATATAAAACCTATATAAAGGCCAAACTTTGCAAAAAGGGGTATTATAAAATCTCAGATTATTTAGAGGATAGAGAGGCTTGGGACTGAGCTGCTCGCTCTGTTGAGCGTTGTTATTAAGCAATATGCGTAATTATAACGTAAATTATTGTAAACATTTTCATTTTTAATGTCTGGACTTTAAAAAAGACGATGATCCCTGAGTTTGTTTCGGCTATTTCTTCTCAGAGGTAGTCAGTTAGGAAATGCCGGCTTCAACTAGTTAAAAAAAAAAAAAAGAATAAAAAAAAAAACATATGACGTGTAAAAGTGATCGGTGATCCTACTTGCTTAATAAACGATTTCATTTCATTTCATTTCATTTCCAACGCAACAAAAGTCAAAAACGGTTAAATGGACCTCAAAAAAGATTAATTTAAATGTCTAATCTTGTTCCGAATTGAGCCAACTCAAAGTCAAAATGTAGAGAGGGTATAGGATGCATTTCTGCATAAATTGATACTATATAGTCACGAACATAAGCCCTGGCTGGAGGTTTTAAATTCATTTAAGACAGCCATAGGATAATCTGGTTAAGTAGTCACGACCTCTCGAGGTCGACTACGAGATTCATACACAAAAAAAAACCATCAACATAAGTATGTTTACACTTGGCTTTATTCATAAGTAATTTACTTCCCAAATTAATTGCGGTGAGCGCAATACGGCTTTTTCTTCCATGCTTCTGTATTAGACGTCATCTTCTTAGTTACTGAGTTCTTTATAAATATCGCCATTGAAAGTTTCAGCGTTGACATAACAATGTCTTTACGTTACGACTTATAAGCTATGTAAGAGACTTTCATTGCCCTACCTGATATATTGGTTCTCCAACTTCGAACCCAGACAATAATCTCGAAATCCCCGAAAAGATTGCGATGTTTATCAAACTCGAGCACTCTTCAACTTTTTTCATAGTTACATTTTTACCAACTGCAAGCATTTCTATCAAAGTTCCAGAATTCTGAGAAGCGTAAGTCCTCCTTACGAACTATTCCTAACATTCGTTTATCTTCGCAGTTCTCCGAAATCTTTCCAAGTTCACTATCTGAGTACCTCGAGAAAAACCTTATTGAGAAAAGGAGTATTTCGAGTTGAAGTTTCTAACAAGGTGTTTATATAGTAAATATGTGGAAGTTTTAAACGAGCTGTTACTGGATGTGCGATTTACCAGCTGCAAGTTTATTCAGGCTTTTGTTAATCTCGTTTTGAAGCGAAAACTTCTCTAGGGTAGCTTTGCGACCCTATGTGAACACTGATCGTTCGAGTTGGTGAAGTCGAATGGGTAGACTCGGCGCTAAATCACGTATAACAGCATAATCTTTTTTTTTTTAATAATTATAAACTTTTTTTAAATATATATAACTAGCGCTTGACCGCAATTCCGCCTGATGGTAAAGCGCGCTAGTTTATTAAGAGCCTATTCACTCAGAAAAAATTGAGCGAATAAGAAGGAAGACGGCAGTTGAGCGAGGTGATGCAATGTTAAACCCAACAACACGACCAACGATGCTGCGCCAAAGGGAGATTGATCTGAAGACCCTCCACGACCAAACTCCCAACACAACACTAGGCGCATCGTACCCGGCACACATCGCAACACAACTGCTCAGACCCGCCGGAACACGACAAATCGCTTGACGGCAAGGCTTTGTCTGGTGGGTGATAAGTTCTGCCGGCGGCCGATGTTATGGCCTACCACCGAGAAAATCATTACCATCTCCCCCTATAATGCCCCCTACAACACAGGAGGCCTCCTCTCGATCAGGAAGTGGGCTGTAATCTACCACGTGGGCCCAGTGCGGGTTGGTAGATGTCTAATGTCTTCGAAGTTTTGCCTCTAGAAGATGCCAGTTTTCCCTACGATGATTTCCTTCACCGTTTTGAAAACATTTGTGATAAAAATAATTTACACAAAGAAAAGCAGTTTTCTTTTTTTAGTAAAATAAAATGGTTATTTTTTTTTTAACATCAAGGGACTGATACCAACCGCTGTACATGTAGTGTGATAACCACTCTCCACTCATAATAGATAAAGGAAAAGAGGGAAAATTCGCTTGGGCATAACTCCTTTTAAACCTGACGATTTCTACCAGTCAGCACTTCCCACAAACCACGTATAGGACTTCGTTCCAACACGACACGACGTCGAGCTAATACGCCCGCTGCAGCGTGAAACAAGAACAAACTCATTTTTTGCATTTATAATTTTACTTAATTATGTAGTACTTGAAAATTAGTAGAATCCGACCGAATGTTCGGTTTCATTTTCGTTTTCGGTTTAGTTTCTGCAAAAACACGAGTTTCGGTTTAATTTAGTTTTCGGTGGCAAACTTGGCGAAATTACGATCGATACCGAATGTGCATTCGGGAGTTCTCGCGCTGTGATCGGTCATGTTGGGCGAGTTGAATGAATGAATGAATCCCATAGGAGCGAATGTAGTGTTTCGCTTGTTTGTTTGCTATTCGTTTTATTTTGTTGTGGTGGTGAGTTTTCGAGTTGTTGAGAGCCTATCCATTCAAATAAATACCTATTGTGACTTGTGAGTATTTTTGAGGCGCAACTAATATTTGTTTCTTAAATAAGGTTCGTATGTTGATTACTAATAAATAAAAATGTCGATCACTGCTTATCTTTATAATTTAAAGGGAAGGAAAAACAACAACGACTGATTGATTATAATAACGTTTTCTTTATTTTTTCCCCAAAATATGTTAACCGCGCCGGTCGCTGAAATTCGTTTTCGGGTTCAGTTTAGGTCGGACACTAAAAATTAGTATGGTAAATTGTAATTTGGATGCAATTAGGTACAGAGGTGGTTTAAAACCAGTATTATCATATTCGATGGTTTTTGTTCGGATATCCCACCGAGATCTAAAATGGAACGCAGCTATTAATAAATTAATAACCATTAGGCCGCTGCCTCGAATCTTGCGGGCAGCGGGGCGGCGGCGGCAGCGACGCGGGAGCCGGGCGGGCATCGAAGACCCGTTCTCGAAACTAGCGGGCAGATCGTGCGTCACTATAGCCGCGTAGAGTTGTATTCATGATTGTGTCGACGAGATATATGTTTTTATTCGCGAAAGAAATATCTGAACAATGGCGGCAACATCTTTTTGATTCAAATTTATTCCTAACGCTCGATCACCGCTCGCTGCCCGCCCGCTGCCCGCAAGATACGAGCGCGAGAAGTACACCGCTCGCTGCCCGCCACCGTCCCGCTGCCGCGCCGCTGTTTTCGAGAACCGGTCCGTTTGATTTTACGCATAAGATCCTGCCGCTCACTCGCCGCCGCCGGCGCCGTCTAGATTGCCGCCGCACTAGATGTTCGTGTGGCAACCGGGACCAACGGCTTAACGTGCTTTCCGAGGCACGACCAGACCAGTGCAAATACTCATATTCATGCATACAAATATTTGCACTGTGCGGGGATCGAAACCGCGCCTCCTTGCGCAACCGCTACGCCACGAAGGCTGTTGTGTACTTATAGTAATAAATAAATATTGATTTATAGTAGTAAATATTTATTTTTTACACCAAATAGTCTGTTAATATATATTTATTTTTGTTGTTATTTATTTGTTTTTTTGTTGTTGTTGTTTAGGTTTGATTGATGTACGAGGTACCAAATCTTTTGTAGGTACTTTTCTTGAATGGAAAATCGTTGATAAAAGTCGCTTCTTCGTTAGCTGTGGGACGGGTGTCATTCCATAATATATTACCGATGAATATTTCACATCGTAGATGCTCGTTCATCATTCGTTCACTGATAGGATTTATTACCTCCTGTATACCGACATGATAGTGTCGAACAACAACCAACAAAGTCATTGATCTCATAAATAAAATCACTTCGATAGAGGATTGAATTTACGATACATTGTGAGCAGAAATGGAAAATGTTTGCTTGCATTCTTCAAAGCCGTCTCTGAAGTCTTTGCAGTGGTGGTCTTAGGTTGGTAAATTAAATATTTTTCGCGGAAACTAGAATAAAGAAGTTTTATGTTGTTCTATTCTATTTTTGTTTATGGCAATGGTGCCGATGTCGACAATTCTGCCAATGTCTAATGAGAAAATGTGCAAAGGCAAAGAGAAAAATAAATAAACAAAGAAAAAAAAAAAAAGAAATTGTTGGTGTATTATGACGACTTATAAGTCAATAAAACAGGTTGTACGCGCCCCAGTACAGCACGTACATTTACCGCGATCAGTCACGGCTTATACCACAAAGAAATCTCCGACTACACTCCACATCAAAACTAAGGAACTTACCTTAGGACACCGTGTGTTCCGTCGTGGGATGAAATACCGGAGAGCCGGCGCGCGCGCCGACTTACAATGCTGTCCGATGGCTTCCAACACACGAATTGTCCAATACCAGCAGACATCAAAGTTCCTCCACGAGGACAACCAAATCTCACCAGCACAGAAAACCGCTATTTAGCAGCGTCAATCCACGCCCGACAAACAATCAGCAATGAAACCACGTTTCAGATTCAAATTCAATTCAATTTAAAGGTGGCACTGTTACGGTTTATAATCCAAGTAAATACTTCAAACACACGGGCAACAAAACGCGAGAACTGTCCAAAACCGCGGCCCGGGACTATATTTCCCGAAAATCAATCGTCAAAACGCACCCCGCCTGCGCAATGATTTTCTCAAGACTTCTCGAAACGTTCCGGTCTCGCGCGTCACCATAGATTATAATACATTACGCTCGGTCGCGCCATCTATCAAACAATCTTCGAACTAACAATCAAAGACGCCTGGAGACGATCAAGCGTAAACACAGGTACATAACTTTTCTAAATCAGCATACCTACAGAGAATTTGTACTTTCTCGACTCTTTTCCACTACCAACCTGTTAAAGTAAAAACTTCTTTAGCTACGTTTAGTATTATTATTGGACTAGCGACCCGCTCCGGCTGCGCACGGGTGCAATGGTGATGCTAAATACACTACAGAAAAACTGTGAACATATAAAAAACATAGCGGCCAGCCGCCGCTCCTGCTAGCCGCGCCTGCCTGCAATTTTTAAATCTGTAATATCTTCGAAAATATTCATTTAAATCATATACCCCAGGATAGACTGGTCGCAACTTCCCCAAGTTCAATTTAATGGTACTGCTATTCCGTTCAGTGAGAAGGTTTTTTTTAATGTTTTGCCTGCTGCTCCTTCTTGCGTGGCAAGAATTCTTTTTTGCCTTTTATTATCTTTTTGCCAATTCCTTTTTTCCGCTTGCTCTTTTGCGGCTTTGGCCTTGTCTTTTTGGGTCACTTTTTTTCCCACGTCTATGTTATCTTTTTATTTCTTTTCGTCATTCTCTTTTGTCATATTTTCATCATTTTTATATCTTAAGTCAATAATATAATTATACAAATATATTCTTATCATTCTATACTTACATTTCTATTTAAATTCTCGCCGACGGCACAGCGCTTGGCTGTGCTGCCCTCGTCCGGTTTCGTTCAATCGATATTTTTGCCACCTTGAGGCAAAACCGCTCCAGGTACGGCCTGGAGTGTTTGTCCGCCATGAGGTCGGCTATAGATGATTCCGTCAATTTTGTACCAGTACTTACTTCCAGGTCGTACCTGTCGCGGTTGTGCCTCGGGCATTCCAGCAACAGATGTTGAACCGTTTCCGTGGCCTGTGTGTCACACACACAGGCTGGACTATTCTTCAACTTAAACTTATGCAGGTACGCGGCGAAGCCGCCGTGACCGGTCAAAATTTGCGCCCAGATAGACGTCCTGTCGAGGCACTTCAGGACCTTGCGCGCGCGCACCACATCGGGGAAGAACATTCGCGTTCAGTGAGAAGGTTAAGAACCTTGGGGTTTGGATCGACAAGCATCTTTCCTGGGATCCACAGCTACAAGATGTCAGTCGCAAAATTTTTGCATCTGGTAAGTCTCTGAGACGGTTACGGAACTTTCTTCCTACTGCCACTAAAACTGCGCTTGCACAATCACTTCTACTTCCCATCCTTGACTACGCAGATGTCAGTTATCCAGATCTTACTGAGGCACAACTAGATTAACTTGAGCGACTTCAAAACTTTTGCATAAGATTTATATTTGGCCTGCGCAAATATGATCACATATCTGAATTTCGTACAAAGCTTAAGTGGCTTCCAATACGTCTTCGCCGGAATTCTCATATACTATTTCAGCTCTACAACATTTTGTTTAATCCTAAAACCCCCTCTTATCTTAAAGAACGTTTCAAGTTCCTTCATGACACACATAATAGATATCTGAGGTCATCGGAAAACCTGATATTAGACATGCCGATGCATTCCACTAGTTTCTATGATAAGTCCTTTACTGTACAAGCAGTTCGGCTATGGAATGACTTGCCCGTGTCCGTAAGGCGTGCTCAAACACTGTTTACTTTTAAAACTATGATAAAAAAAGCACTTCCTCTCTCTTTAAACATATTATTATTTTTAATGTGCTCTTGTATGATATTTATTAATTAGATGTATAAATTTATTTAAACTAGTATGATACACTTAACGTATATATTTATTGTACAATCTATGTAAATAGTACACTGTAGACTACCTACACTATTTCTTTATCCTACCTCTTAGTATTCCATCCAAAGGTTGTCTGTAAAAGATCGCTCTTAGCGATAAGACCGCCCATTGTGTCACCCTTTGTAAAATATTTTTATTTGTGTTCTGTAATCTATATGGTGTACATAATAAAGAGTATTCTATTCTATAGATATTAAATCATCAATTTATTTAGGGTATTAAACTGGATATCGATTAATGCTGTGTTGGTTAAAATCACTTCGAAATTTAGCCGGTATTTGTGGTAATAAGTATAGTTTAAAAAACTAAAAAATCATGCTTTTAAAGAATATGAAACTAAAAAGTTAAAAATAATTTTAAAATTTAATTAATGTAAATAGTATATAAACAATACTGGTAAAATACTACTAATACTACTCTCTCGGTGGTAGGCCATAATATCGGCCACCGGCAGAAATTACCACTCATGTCACTCAAGTACTCACACATTGACCGAGTATCTTGTACTCGGTCTAGTCGACGGGAAACCTTACAACCAAAAGTTGATTATCATCATCATCTCAGCGTTAATTCCAGTCGCATCCGAAGCTCTTCAGCTTTGTAGTCTGGAGTCCGCTTTACCAGTCGAACTGCTCATTTTCGCCAACCAAAAGTTGATATCACTGTAAAAGAGGAAACTATCGAGACGACGCGACGGCTAATAGAGTACGTAAGAAAAATACAACACGCTGTGTGCTACAAATTAATTAAATATAGGCACTATATCTACCGTTTATGTGTGACTAAGTGTAAGTGCAACTCGACAGTGCTTTTATAAGGTGACTTCACCTTCACACTCGTTACATCTCCAGATTAAATTGATTAATTAACTAGCTGCGCCCCGCGGTTGCTCCCGCGTAGGTATCGATATGTTTTTTTTATATAAGCTCTGCTCCTATTGGACACAGCGTGATGTTATATAGTTAGGCTATATAACATCCTGCACATTAATTCAGCCTTCCTGGATTAATGAGCTTTCCATCGCAAAAATATTTTTTCAAATCGGACCAGTAGTTCCTGAGATTAGCGCGTTCAAACAAACAAACTCTTCAGCTTCATATATTAGATAGATAGATTAGAAAAATCATAAAATTCGTGTGAGCGTGACTGACCTGACACTGTGATCACTACAGCGAGATAAACATAATATTATGTAGGTATATTGTGTACGTATAATGTATATATAAGGGTATAGATTGCGTGAGACAGTTTTCACTTCTGGTGTTTCCGTCAGACCTGCGATTGCTAATTTTTTAAACTTTCATCCGAACTTTACGAATGATTTATTTTAAAAAAAAGTCATGCGCCATAGACAGTGATAATAGACGTTTATTGATGTTATAACAAAGTTTTAGAAGTATGAGGGTGTTAAGTTCATTCATCCTCCATACAAAGAGTGTTGTGTCTGGTGGGCACTTGCCCAACGGTTGAAGTTGAGAAGCTGTATATGTTTATGCTAGTTGCACGTTAAACTCTGCCTCCAAGATGCAGGATCTGTGTGGAGTTTGTAGACAGAGCGTTACAAAGTAATTGTTTGCTTGATGTAGTTTAAGCCTATTACAACACATCTGTTATCCCAAAGGTGTAACTACACTACATTTCATATCACTAGGTATCTCAAGTCTCATGTAATAGTGCCTGAGACTATTTATTTATTTATATCCATTTATTTCAGGCATCAAGGCCCATATAAAAATATACAATACTATAACATAAAAACACGATACGCTACACGAAGTGTCGGCGTCGTGTTTGGCTGACTGGTGTCAGGTAGCTGGCCACGAGACCGTCGGTACACAAAACCTTTCGACCGTCTCTCGGAACACGCACCACGAACGACTTGACATCCGTGTTGTGACGCAGCTCCAACCTCTCGACCCTCAAAGTCCAGTTGGTCTCGACGCGCAATACTCTACGAGTCACGACCTCCTCAATCTTCGTGGAGTGGTGCAGTCTGGACTGATACAGAAGCGTCGTCGGTGCTGCTGGACGCAGCAGCATGTTGGGGCCTGTCAGAGTAGTACCGCACTGGTTCCGACAGGCTTCTTCCTTGTCTGCCTTAATGAATCCATCCTTGTCGCACTTGTGATTCACTGGACCCTGCCTTTTCAGAACCTGCTTTGGCTTTAACAGGCTCCGTTTAACCCCTTTAGTTTTATCCGCTAGTTTTATCTGCGAGGTTTGTGACTCAACAGGCATTTTAGCGACTACAATTGCTGTGTAGGCTCGTTTGGGGGTCGCCAAACCTACACAAGTCATCGTCTCCACCTGTGCTTCTGCCTCCACCGAGGCAGGGAAGGCCGCAGCACACGTTGCAACGCATGCATTCTGGCAGCTGGTGACGCATTCCAGTCCACCGACTCGAAACTGCAGATGGAAGCGTTTTGTGCCCCGTCACGAGTGTTCACATTTTCCGCATTGGTCGCTATCTACTCTGCTCAAATCCAGCCAGCAGTCTGATATCTAAGTAATTTATAATAGAAAAAATCAATAAAACTTTATCTAACCCAGGAACCAAATCCAAGAACTCATGCTCAGCCGTAGTGTTTACGGCCACTATCTCAACGCAGTCCTAGTACACCTAATAGCACATTATGTCTTGTATTTCTTTTTGTATTTTTATAGGTTTTATATAGCCTGAATCACAGGTAGACCTGAATATGACCAAAAGCTTCTTTAGACCTTGCTTAAGACTCCCGGCTGATTAGATCAACATCATGTTGTGTCAAACCCAAGGTCACCACTCGTATTTAATACAACACTTTAATTGCGTAATACACTCATCATCATATCAGCGTTAATTCCACTCGCATCTGCAGCTTTTTTTCAGCTTTGGAGTCTGGGGTCCGCTTTACCAGTCTAACAGCTGATTTTTGGCTAAACTTCGATATTTTCCATGCCGCGACTGCCGTCTGACCTCCACAACTAGAAGGCGATATCGAAGCATTGCAATTAGACCAATTTTTGGACTTTTGAGGGCTCCAACAACCCGTAACGACTGTCATTAGATGTTCATATGGCAACCGGGACCAACGGTTTAACATGCTTTCCGAGGCACGACCAGACAAGTGCAAATATTCATATTCATGCATACAAATATTTGCACTGCGCGGGGATCGAACCCGCGCCTCCTTGCGCAGCGGCCACGTTTGCTACCGCTACGCCACGGACGGTGTAAACACACTATTACTGTCATTTGGAATAATTTTAAATCATATTGCTAATTCCTTGCTGCATTGTTATAAAAATGTGCCCGGTCAACAACGTTAACACTGCAATGAATGTTGATGAACTGACAAAATGAAACCCAATACTACTTCAACTCTTCAATGGCCTCTGTGGTTAGATACCATAATTTTGCCAATAACACGTATAACAAATTACATAAATTATTAAAAAAAAATATTTCACAATAAAGGCGGATATCGCCGATAACATTTGAAAAAACGGCCGCGTGAGCAGACTACGAGGAGATTTGATGCAAAACCATGATGTGGCCACAATGCTGCAATATTTCAATGTTCTTTATGAATTATTGACTGAATGCACTTTTTACTACATAAATCACGCGTTTTTATTTAGTAAACGACACTATAAATATTTTAAAAGTCCAATGAAAAATGACCGTGATATTCAACTTAACTTTCCCGTCAAAAAAATAAAATTAAACCCATTGCTGCTGATTGTGTGTTACGTAATAACGTTGTTGGCATAAAGGTAGTTTTCCTATTTCGCCACTCACATTTTTTTTATCAATACGTAATAAGAAAAAAATTACTGGCGAAATAGGAAAACGACGTTTATGCTAGGATAAAGTGCAGGCTGAAACATCAAAACTGAATAGAGATGGTACACGAAACTCGATGTTGATGTCGTATCGATACAAAACTAATTACAATTCGCTTTGAGGAGCTCCAGTTGGAACTCAATTTGATCGAGACTATGATGCCGATTCTCTTGTCCATAAACTAAAGTAATTGTCAGTTTAGTGCGTCCAGTTTTATCTGTTTCATTAGGAAAAGGAGAGAATGTATCAAACTAGCGGCCGCCAGCGATTCCGTTCGCGTGGCTTAGTTATGCTCCGCTCCTATTGGTCGCAGCGTGTTGTTATATAGCCTACAACCTTCATAGATTAATGAGCTATCCAAGACAAAAAGATTTTATCAGTAGTTCCTGAGATTAGCGTGTTCAAACAAACTCATCAGCTTTATACAGGTATGTATATTATGTAGTATAGATTAGTTTAACTCCTGTCAAAGGAAATGTTTCAGAAATGTATGTAGCCTTAGCCAGCATATTGTACACTTATTGCTAGGTATAGTTACGCTATAATTAACTGTTTTAAAGTTTAATTTCCTATATTTTGCCTTAGTTTTTATATAGATTCAATTTAACTCGGCCAAGGAGTGCAACACTACTAATAAATATGGTGGTCAGCAATAAGCGAAATAAGATTTTGACAGTGACATTTGATTGACGTGTCATGTAGCTAAGGCTATCGTATCTATATTTTCTACCATATGACTGTGGAAAAAATAAATCATGAATTCCGAACATACGGCCCAATAAAATAAACACATCAACTCAAATCAACACTCGCCACGAACACAACGGGAAAATAGAACTGTCAAAGTCGTCAATCGAATGTCATAACCACTGTCATGGCTACCTTAAGAAATAGTTATCTCACTAAAAAACTTTTGAAATAATTAATTATACAGTATGTTAAGAAAACCCTGTCGGACCCGTCAAGGTATTGTTAGGTATCGATAACTGATTCTACTAATGGATACAAAACCGGCCTAAACTTAAAAAAAAATCCCCCTAAAAAAATAAATATTATTTCGCAAAAAGAGGTAACTTAATAAATATGCGTTAAGCACCCTTCCGCGGGGGCCGGGCGGCAGGACACGCGGCACGTGGTCGCATCGCTATTCGCTCATAATAATACCGGTGTTGTCACTTTTTTTAAAATTACTATATTTCGGGATTGTTAGGGTGTTCGGGGGTGTACCAAGTTGGAATTAATTCGCGGGAAAAAAAGATTATTTAAAAATTCATTTGTATTGGTACCATGATGATTACGTAAAATTTTATATTATATTTGGTCATGTGTTTACCTAACCTTTATTATCCTTATGGGTCGGACACGGTTTTCTTAACATACTGTATATACCTGTATTTTTATTCAAATTAATTTAGTAGTATTTTTATGAAAATCTATTATTTTTTCCTTTTTATCTATACAGTATGTTACGAAAACCCTGTCCGACCCGTGAAGGTGTTGTTAGGTATCGATAACTGATTCTACTAATGCATACAAAACCGGGCTAAACTTAAAAAAAAAATCCCCCTAAAAAAAATAAATATTATTTCGCAAAAGGAGGTAACTTATTAAACGTGCGTTGACCACCCTTCGCCTGCCGACCGCGGGGGGCGGGCGGCAGGACATGCGGCACGTGGTCGCATCGCTATTCGCTCATAATAATACCGGTGTTGTCACTTTTTAAAAATTACCAAATTTCGGGGAAATTGGAATTAATTCGTTGGAAAAAAAGATTATTTCAAAATTCATTTGTATTGGTACTATGATGAATACGTAAAATTTTATATTATATTTGGCCATGTGTTTACCTAACCTCTATTATCCTTATGGGTCGGACAGGGTTTTCGTAACATACTGTATAGTGTACATAGTAGTGGCCCAAAATGAAACATCTCCTTTACTCAATGACAATTTAGACGTGACTAAAAACATGGTTGCTATAAAAATACGTCCCTTTACGTCAGGAGCGGACTAACTTGACACGACTAACAATGAAAATGAAAGGTGGAGAATGGTTAAAAACGCCATTCAATGGATGTTGAATGCCTACTACTACAAGAAAATGCCCACGTTGCTATTGTTAGTGGACACAAGACGTATCGTCTTTCGTACTGAATGAATGCAGCTATTTTACTTTGCAAAATCCTTACTAATATTATACATAAATGCGAAAGTAACTATGTCTGTCTGTTACGCTTTCCCGCTTAAACCTCTCAACCGATTTTGATGAAATTAGGCACCGACAATCTCTAGACCCTGAACAAGGACATAGACGTTTTATTGAAAAAAAAAATTGATATTCCCGAGGGAAATCTAAAAAGCGCGACATGACCGAATACCACGCAGGCCAGCCGCGGGCGGAAAGTTAGTAGTTTATAAGATTTTGAAGTCGAAATAGTGTAAATCTTTTATTAGGTTATGATGGGGCTGGCATGGCCGTATTGTGACCAAAAGCCCCTAAATTACTAGAAGATAATAAAAAAAAAACAAGGGAATCGGGACCTGTTAATAGTTTTTTTTTTTAATTATTATTATTAACAAATGCTTGACCGCAATCCCGCCTGATGGTAAGCAGTGAATGATGCTATGCGTTGATAGTAAAGCGCGCTAGTTTATTAAGCCTATGCACTTAAAAAACTTGGTGAATAGGAAGGAAGACGGCAGTTGAGTGAGGTGATGCAATGTTATACCCAACAACACGACCAACGATGCTGCGCCAGAGGGAGAAAGATCTGAGACCCTCCACGACCAAACTCCCGACACAACAACATTTGGCGCATCGTACCAGACACACATCGCAACACAACTGCACAAACCTGTCCTCCGTACGGCTTCACCAGACATCATGCTTGAACACGACGAATCGCTTGGCGGCAAGACTTTGTCTGGTGGGTGGAAACTTCTGCCGGCGGCCGATGTTATGGCCTACCACTGAGCAAAATTAATTAATTAAAGGTAATTTATTAAATGTTTGGGAAAACTTTATACTCACAAGAATATAACAAAACTACTTCTTCTTTTGTCAAGGTGAGATTGAACCTCAACTCTTGATTAATGGCCCCTGTGGAATAGATACTACAATTTTGCCAATAAGACGTGTAACAAATTATAGAAATTCATTGAAAATTTTATTTCACAATAATGGCGGGTATCGCCAATGACAATTGAAAAAGACGGCCGCGTGAGCCGTCTATGAGGGAGATTTGAGGCAAAGTCATGATGTTGAATTATTTACTGAATGCACTTGTTACTACACAAATCACGCGCCTTTATTTAGTAAACGGCACTATAAATAATTTTAAACGTCCAATGAAAAATGCGCGTGACACTCAGCTTTCCCGTCAAAACTCTATAACAAACTAAGTATCGTTGGGCGTCAATATTCTTGACTGCATTATAAGGCAGCACAGAAAATATACTGGGATATTTCGAAGTAGGTAACATATATATATTACAAGGCAGCCTTTCAAAGGAGTAGCCTTTACTGAAAGACCGTCTTTAAGCTGTGTATGAAATTCTTTTAAAATATGAAATACTTTGCTATCCTTATTCGAAATAAAGCTTCAAAGTGAATTCAACCAGATTTTATACTTATACTAACAACTCTTAGACTTATAGATACGACCGTATTAATAGATAAGAAATTCCTACTTAATATTATAAATGCGAAAGTAACTCTGTCTGTCTGTCTGTTACGCTTTGACGTCTAAATCACTGAACTGATTTTATTGAAATTTGGTACAAAGATAGAGTTGACCTTGACAAATAACATAGGATAATTTTGATACCGGACTTTTGAAGAGTTCTCTTGTAAACGCGATTAAACCGAACTCACTCGTCAGAATGAAGCCATACGGAAGACGGGCCTGAGCAGTTGTGTTGCGATGTGTGCCGGGTACGATGCACCAAATGTTGTTGTATCGGAAATTTGGTCGTTGCGGGTCTGCAAATCAATCTCCCTCTTTCCTAGCATCGTTGATCGTGTTGTTTGATTTAACATTGCATCACCTCCCTCAACTGCCGTCTTCCTTACTATTCACTCAGTTTTTTAGAATGAATAGGCTCTTAATAAACTAGAGCGCGTTACCATCAACGATTGCATGACTGCTGACAATCCCGCCTGATGGTATCAGGCGGGATTGTGATCAAGCAGTAAATTATAACTTTAAAAAAAGTCAGAAGCCCGGTAGTCTGACCATCAGTCTTACGGAGAGGTATCGCATTACCCAGTAATTAGGTTTTAGAGGTCAGACATGCATTCACTACATATAAACAGGTATTCAGCTAAATCTAGTAAGATTGGAAGCTGACCCCAATTCGACTATAAATATGGTTAGAACTATTTGAATATTTTTATTTTGTATTTTTTTTTAGTGCTATGGACTAGTGTTTTTCCGCGATTCTGCCTAATTGTAAGCAGTGACGCAATCGTTGATGGTTAAGCACACTAGTTAATTATGAGTCTGTTGTGTTTACTCTAGCCTCTAAAATATATTTATATGTTTGCCTGTGTACACTCGTTCATCCATTCTCTATAAAAAATGAAGAATCCTTAGTGATGTGTCTGGCAAGCATCTGCCCGACAACTGATGTCAGGAAGTTGTAGGTATGTACGTCAGTTGTTTCGCTTGTTGTTGTTGTTGGCGAGTTTCCACCCTTACGTTGTTGACACCACTGTGATCCGGACGAAGCGTTTTGCGTCCTCCTTTATACCGCGTACATCGAGGGACTGGAACAGTTTGCCAGCGTCGGTGTTTCCGTGACAATACCATTTGAGTGTCTTCAAGGCTAGAGTGAATAGGCTCTTAATAAACTAGCGCGCTTTACCATCAACGATCGCATCACTGCTTACCATCACGCGGGTTTGCGGTCAAGCGGTGGTTTATAATTTATAAAAAAAAATGTCACGTTCTTCGCATGTAGCGTTGTAGGTAAAAAAAATAAAATAGGTAATATTAGTTCTTAAGTTATTAATTTATTATATTTTTAATAAACAATTGCATATTCATGTGTAATATTAATGTCTATAGTAAAGTTAAATAAACAAAGTAATTTACATGTAACTTGAACATAAAATTTCATCGAAGCTTTTCAAACAGGAAATAACCTACTTTATGAACTCAAATATTAAATTATACATTTACCTACTTTAGAACAAAATAATTAAAAGTATTCACTTATTTAAACTAAATCCTATTATTCCAATGACGCCGATACTCTTGTTTAATAATAAAACTAAATTTAAAATTCTATCTTTTTCTTTCTATTTCAATAAGAAAAGGAAAAAGTTAGTTTTAGTCCCGTCAAATTAACATACTCCATAGACAGTTTAGATGGGATTTGTGGCAATAATGGCTGCTAAAAATACGTCAATTTGCGTCAATTTAATTTAACAGAACTCAACTAATGCTTACCTATCTTCTGTCCTTTCCATATCGAAATAGAAATAAATAATGCTCTGAACTTAAACTTAGTTTAGTTTCTGAACAAGTAAATCAGAGCCTATTTCTCTCAAAATTACCACACTGAAGCTACTTTTGCAAAAGAGGCGGGACGCGATCACGTGGCAGCAAGCGTCATTTGTTTTATTGAATAAAAGTATCCGCCAGTCTCAATCTCACCAGTCTTGGTAAGGCGAGTTTGAAGTGAGGCTTAAATAGGATACTCTACGGCCACTTCGAATTCACTTCACCTAAGTTTTCAGAGTAAAAATGTTCACAGAATATACAACGCTATTTTTTGTTTATGCGAAACCTGAATATAGTTTGTTCAGAATAAGCAACTGAATCGATTCCAATCATTTTTACACCATGTTATATTTTTTCCCAAATACATTTAGAAATTGTGTGGTTACCGAGCGCGCACAGTAGATCATAGTATTGTGCACGCCGGTGCAACAGCTGACGCCAGAGGTCAACGCTCACCTGCCTGAGCGCAGCGTGGACCATATTTTTATTGGGATAGCCAAGTAGGATAACAAGATCATAACTTTGTGGTTTTTCATGATATCTTTTCGAAATTTTGTACATAGATTCTTTACTTAAAAATACTGGACACGTCTTTCGGGATTAGCAAAAACAAAAAATAATGTTTTATAATCGGCATTTCGAACACCTCCGTATAAGTTAGCATACATTCCGAGTAACACTGTAATCGATATAAGCGTGCTGATTCCCGTAGGTACTGAATAAGCGTGAGCGCGACAACGATGTTCCGTGAATTGTAATCAGTGCAGGCCGAATTGGTCGCAGTAACTAAGCCAAGTTATAATAGCGATATCTAAATTGGAACGCAAATTAATAATTATGAGAGCGCCATGAGCGATGGTGTAATTCGGAATATACCAACAATTCTGTGAAAATTTCATTGAAAACAATTAAATGGATATGTGACGTGTACACTCTCTTATAACTAATTGTGTGAGAAACAACTTTTTTACGTAACGACTCACCAGTGAGTAAAACCTTACCAAAACTTACTTAGTAACTAAACTAATAAAAACCAAGTTTAACGGCAGTTGTGGTCATGAATAGGTATGTATCCGAGGTATGAAAATCAAAAAAATAATTAGTCCGTCTTATAGATAATAAAAAAAATTAAGACCCATTTTTTATTTTGTCGAAATTCCCAAAAAGTACTGAGATATAGCGTATTAAAGTTACGAAGTGGGAGCTAATTACGTCACGCCGTGGTATATTTTGTTCCACGGCGTGACGTCATACGACATTTCAAATCAATATATCTTCCTAAGTATTTATATGAATGAAAAAATAAAAAGTACGTGTTCAATATTTTTTATAAATCTATCTGATGGACATTAAATTATTTTTTAGGATACAACCCAAATGTGCAAGTATTACGAAGAATATATTTCGTCTAGTGAGACCTTGATTTAAGCCCAACCCTTACCACGTACATTAGCGTAAAAAAACAAACCAGTATAACCCTCAAATCTACCTACGACTAAACTTAACATAAACGGGTCCTTCAGGACGTATCAACATGTCTGCTAGAAGCGCTGGTCGGTAACCTTCAACTCGTGGCGACAATTTGAAGTTACGACATATTGCACTGAACACGCATTTCATCTCGAGCATTGCGAACCGTTGACCTGCGGACAAGGGAATTTCTTTGTAGTCAACACGCAACCAGGGAGCGGGCAGCAGCACTTCTCTTGTGATTATGGCAAACCTTCCCAGGGGAATGAAAGCCTTGGGGGAGGCCTTTGTCCAGTAATGGACCACTATGAGAATAAATAAACATCGCGCAACCGAAAACTGACCTATCTGAAATAAAGAAGGAATATTGTTTTTATGAGTCGACAGTTTTTCATGGATTAACTATTGACGCCATGTTACAATGGGGTCCTTACATTGAGAAGCTGTCGGGTAGACTTAGTTCTGCCGCCTTTGCTGTTAAGTAAATTAGATAAATAACTGATGTGGATACAGCCAGAATTGTTTATTTTAGTTATTTTCATAGTCTTATTACTTATGGGATTCTTCTCTGGGGAACTTGTGCGGACCTCAATACCATTTTTGTTTAACAGAAAAAGGGCTGTTCGAGCCATTTACAACTTTGGTCCTAGAGATTCTCTTAGAGAAAAATTCAAAGAGGTGAACATTATGACTGTAGCTTCACAATATATATTTGAAAGTCTTATGTATGTACATAAAAATATATCGAATTTTGAGAAAATAAGTGATATTCATAAAATAAATACAAGGAACAAACACATTCTTGCTGTACATCACACACGTCTCCACAGAGTAGGCAACTCGTTCATGGGTCAATGTATACACTTTTACAACAAGCTTCCCATGGACATTCGAAATTTACCCATTAAACGATATAAAAGTACCTATATAAAGGTCAAACTTTGCATAAAGGGGTATTATAAAATCACAGAATATTTAGAAGACAAAAAAGCTTGGGACTGAGCTGCTCGCTCTGCTAAGCTTTGTTAGTAGCAAATAATGACAGACATTAAAAATAAAAATCATTTTTATTTTTAATGTCTGGAAAGGTAGTCAGTTAGGAAATGCCGGCTTCAATAGTTAAAAAAAAAAAGAAAAACATTACGTGTAAAAGTGATCAGTGATCCTACTTGCTTAATAAACGATTTCATTTCATTTCATATGGGTATAAAAATTATACTTTACTAAATTACATTATAATAATATAAATGAATTGAGGCTTTTTGGCTAAAGAATAATAATAATGCTTTAGCCAAAAAGCCTCAATTCAGAAAAATATTTTTCATTAATATATGCTTTTGCTGTATAATAAAGTATATACAAATAAATATCAATCACATTAAAGTAAGGGTCGAAAGTGATACTCCACTTTTGACCCTTACTACAACTGTAGGTACTTAAGTTGGCCATGTAGGGGAAAGAACATTTTTTTTGGGTTGTATTCAAAGAAAAGCATTGATCACGTAACTTTTTAGTTTGCAATTAATTATATACAGAAGAAAACTGTTTCTACATTTTTAGGAAATCTAATTGGTTTACGCGTCTGCTTATTACGTTATGTAGCAGCTTTTCAATACTAATTCTAAAATCTTATACTTACCAATTACGTTTCGAGTTGTTTAAACAATATAAATACAGCAGAATCTAATAAAGGACTAAACTCGTTAAAACAATATGTTTCCAACAAAATATCACGTAGCGACTGCAAAAGACATTTTGATTAAATTTTGTGTTTATCTTTTTTATTTTTTGAGAGAATAGAAGAAAAATTCATTTACCTACCGTAAAATTTAGCAAAGAGAACAATTTTTTTTTTCATTCCGTTGTTCACAGACTAAATTAAATTTAAATTCAGTGCATTTTTTTCTTCATATTTCATTAAGAAAAGGACAGAAGATAAAATGTCAGTTTGGACCTGTCAAATTAGTGCGCTCCTGACGTAAACTGGCGTATTTTTAGTCGCCATGTTTATAATCGCGTCTAAACTATCTATGGAGTATATTAATTTGACAGGATTAAGCTAAAATGTTATCTTCTATCCTTATCTTAATGAAATAGAAAGAAGAAGATGCAATTAACTTAAAATTAGTTTAGTTTCTGAACAAGGGAATTAGCGCCAATATGTAGATAATATAGTAATAATATTTAGATATTATAATGAGTTAGGTAACTAAGAGAACCCTGAATAAAGTCTACATTAGTACAGGTCTCCCAAAGTGATAATGCGCATAAGAATCTTCGTCACTGTTCGGCAACGGTCGTATTCCCCGAGCCTTCAGAAGAAGATATGTATATAGAGTGGTTAAGTGGTTAAGTGGTGCACTAAACCACTTTTTATGCCTATGTATGACACTTTTTGATACGATATTTGATAATTTTGTTTTACCTTTCTGTTTTAAGTTATTCATCTATAATTTAAACAATGCCATGTCCTCCTGAAGGGCAATCGAGCTCAATAAAACAATACAAGTTAATAGAATCTCATCAAAAACATAAATGTGAAATGAGAGCCAAGTTCAATAATATGATATAGGCCTTAGTTGTTGAGATCAACGACAAAAGAAGTGAGATCATTACCAGTTTCTGATTTATTCCTTTGTGTGTACCTAATTTTCTATTTACATGCCAAATTTGAACTTTCTAGGTAATCTGGATCTGGGTTAGAATTTTGATATATAGGTCAGTCAATGATAAACACATCTCAAACAGTTATTTAAATTAATATTTAAATAACTGTTTATTTATTATTAATTTAAATAACTGTTTGAGATGTGTTTATGAAATTTAGTACTTGGCTCGACAGGCTACCGCGTATCTAGATAGAATACTCTTTACTATGTACACCATATAGTTAACAGAACATAAATATTTAAAGATTTAAACTCTTGTTCGTATCTAATCCAGTTTAAGTTGTGGTTTAATGTCGATCACATTTCGTATCGCGCTAAAGTTTTAACTTTTATTGAGGTAAAATTAATGCACGAGTGATAAATTTCGTCAGTTATAATAATCAAAACTAAATAAATTATAAGTAAATTCAATCTAAACGACTGAATTTACTTGTAACTTATTTAGTTTAGACGTAATTTTACAAAAGGCACATAAAAATTTAGCTTTGTTTCAACTTTTTCTTTTGACAGCGGTTACTTTTCAATTGTGATCCAGTTATGGTTAAACCATCTGTCAAAAAGTTAGTGAAATACGAAACATAACTAAGTTTTGCTTTGGTTGGGATGAAATACTATTAATTTTAAATTATTTTAGCGCGATTGCCCCCTGAATTTGAAGAAGTGCACTACAGGAAATCAACACACACACACAACACATACACTATCACAACATAAACACAACAGAAAGCCAAAGAAACTACGAAATAAGAAATTTAAGAATAAAGAACTATAAGAAAGAGAAGAGAAATGTGAGAACCACAGAACCATACCTATACAATTCCTCGGTCCAGCGCTGAATGGCACGAATGCGTAAGGATGCATCGGCGCACCACTGAAGAACCGGTCCGGCTTGAAAGCATCCGGCTCAGGAAACAGATCCGGTCGCCGGTGCAGGTCATAGATATGGATCGACACTTCAGATCCTGCCTTCACAGGCAGGCCCTCTGTAATTACATAACAAATTCAAGATTATAGCAGACAATTTAACGTAGTAACATTAGAGTTGAAATTTCGATTATATAGGATGTTCCAATTTCATCAGCGGAAAATTTGCAAAAGCGTCTGTCGGTAGTCACTTTGCCAGAGAGATTTCCACACACAGAACGTAATATTTGTTCAACCAATACACAATACAATAAACAAACACTATAAACATATTCACGGAATAAAATAAAATAGAATAAATATCAGTAACAACCATTTTTTGGATGGGAGATCATCAAATGACTTCTCCCGCTCTAGGCTGGGTGGAAGAGTGTGTCAGAATTTTACTGACTAAAACCCACCCGTGTTCCTTTACTTACCCGCGGCCCTGGCAGATCAATGCCTAGGTACCTACAGTATCTATAAAGAGAGAATTGATCAAAAATTTAACCCTGAATTTATAGAGGACTTTTAAGTTCCTAGTTCTAATTTAGGGGTTTTATAAATATATCCCGCTGTTACTAGGCTCGATCATTTATTCCTAAAGCAATTATGACTTACAGTATAATCGACCAGTTGGATCTTTATATCAATCACTCCCAAAAGTTTATAACTAATAGCACTAAAATAAGTGATTGAAACTGGGAATTTCGGTCAGTTACGAGGTCGATTTATTTAAATTGGGATGAGTCCAGGGAACCTATTAAAATTTTCGATAATATATAAATGTCCATATCACTAATGCCCGGCACCCACGCACGACATCGCAATTAAATTGGCAGCCATTTTTCTTAAGTCATCGAGAGATTGAGGGATGAGATCTTTAATTTTACGCTCATAAAGAGTTTGCTGATGCTAAACTACATAAAACAGATCCTTTCAATCTGATTGTTTTATTTTAATCCTCTGCTGTAAAGTTTTTCTTCATAACCTTCAGGAGCCGCCATAAACAATAAAAATCATCTATCTAATAATTTAACCATTCATTATCTGCTCATTTCTTAACAAATATAAGTAAATACAATAGTCTTCTTCAAATGACTTCTTATGGCGCAAAAGGAACCAGGGTAGGTAATATTATGCCCACTTTTAAAATTGAAGGACAAGAAGAAGAGAGATATAACATCTCATTGGTCTAAGTCATCAAAGTCGCTTTCTCTATCCATATATCCATATGGATATCCACCCGCATTGAGCAAGCGTGGTGATTACGCTCAATCCTTCTCTGTATGAGAGGAGACCTGTGCCCAGCAGTGGGACGATAAAAAGGTTGATGATGATGATGATATCCATATACTTAAATCTTTAAAACTACGCAACAGATTCTGATGCGATTTTTTTAAATAGATAGAGTGATTCAAGAGGAAGGTTTATATGTATAATACATGCACCCGTGCGAAGCCGGGGCGGGTTGCTAGTACTATATATAAAGCTGAAGAGTTTGTTTGTTTGTTTGTTTGAACGCGCTAATGTGAGGAACTACTGGTCCGATTGGAAAAAATATTTTTGCGATGGATAGCTCATTAATCCAGGAAGGCATAACATCACGCTGCGACCAATAGGAGCAGAGCATATAAAAAAAAAACATATCGATACCTACGCGGATACAACCGTGGGGCACAACTAGTGTATGTAGGTATATGTAGATACTGAAATTCTGCAGAAATGTCTGCTCGTATTATATTTACATTGCTCATGGAGCTATAACGAAACCGTTCCATGCGAGCAAACTCGGCGGATTCAGGCTATTACTTTACAACGTGTAACCCAGAGGATATATAAATATGTATGTACTATACATACAGGTTGTATCTGACATCGTAACGCAAACTTCGCGAAAAGGCTTAGACCACATGCCACTAATAAAATTATGATATTATATCATTAATGAACGGTTACAGAATTCAAAATGTTTAAAAAAAGTGTCGGCTCGACCTTTGAACGTTGCAAGCGTGCCGCCATGCGAGTTTATAAGTATGACGTTGATCCCTGATGTGAACTCTATTAAATCAGCTGATAAAATAGTTTTTAGAGTTTTGTTTTCATTGCGCTTTTTTGTGTAATTAGCGAATTAATTAATTTTTACTTTAGAATCTTATTGGGTTATAAAAGTAGGTATAGCAATTATGAACAGTCTAAAGTGAAAAAAAATTCCACCACTAGGGGGTTCAGAGTCATGTACTGGATCCATGGTACTCGTTTGTGCGTCGATGTCTGAGACACCCTTTATACCTGGCTATGTTATCCAACGATATTGGAAAGGCATTTTTGAATTCTATATATACATGTTCGGAAGTTATGCGATAAAACACCGCCTGCGGTAGGCCACTACGGTACTAGGGGCACAGAATTATGTAAGAGGATTATCGTGATATAGGCAAGTAACGTGACGTGTAACATATAGATTAGTAGTAACATACGTAATGCGGTGACGCGCTTTTTTATATAATAATAGGGTATTTGACTAAAAAAAACTAATTAGTCCGCCATTCTGATATCCAAAAAATACTGAACCCGTATTTTTTCTTTTTCATATAAACAAAAAATGAAGACGACACAGTGCGTTTGAAAACTCGTGTGACGTCACTGCACACTACACTTTTTAGCGACCAGTGAAGTCACCAGCCACCACTCCTGATCTTTGATGCCTTTTATATTTGTGAATTTTTATTGTTTTGATAAAACAAAAAATACGTATTAGTTTCTTTTAGTCAAATACCCTATTTGAATTTAAGAAACAGAATAAAATAGATTAAGTGGGCTGTCGTAAGAAGATTAAAATTTACAATATGTAAAGAAAATCCCATTCAACCAATTAAGGATAATAAAGGATAATAATAAGGATAATATATCCCACTAATCTCCTCTACAAACATTGTAAAGTATTAACCGTTAGACAGTTATTAACCATTCTGGGCATTGTATTAAAACAACATACAGATTTATCATACATTTATATGCCTGATCTTACTAATAAAAGACGTAAAGATGTAGTCAAAAGCAAATAAATCATGCTTTTGAATTTTATCTGTTCCTCGGTCCTCTCCTCTATAATAGACAAACTGCCAAAGCAAATTTCTACTCCTTAAATTACACATATTGTAATAAAAATTCTTTGGGATACTCTCCAGAAAATGCTCTACGGAGATATGGAGAATTTACCAATTGTGCTGAAGTGACTATGTTTTTAATACCTAATGTAATTTGTTTGTTAATAATATATTGATTACCTTAGATTGTTATTAATGCTGTTATCACATGAAAGACAGGATAAGTGGATTTATTTGTTCTTTAATTAATTTTGAATAAATGTAACTACCCCATTTTTTTTAATTAAAAAAAAAAGTGACAACACTGTTTTTAACTGTACCAACTATTGGCGGCATTTAGTTTGACCCTTTGGCGGCGCCTGTCTGTGAAGCCGCCGATCGTTGCGGCAAGCTCTTTCGGCCGACCTCAAAGTAATAACTAGAGATGTTATGATGATTTTTTGCGTAAGAACGTTTTTTATCGTTATTAATCGAACCTTGTACCTGGTTGAATGATTTGTTGTCAAAATACAGATTACGTAATGGTAAAAGTACTTTCGTTTCATTATCGATTAATTACAAATAACATTATTAAACGCAAGTATTGGTAAACAGAAACGAGAAGGTCTTATGAAATATGATTTTAGTACATTATTACAAACAATGTAACGGTCAATATCATCGACATTGAGAGAGAAACTGAATTAAACCTTGCCATGTTATTGGTTTTCAGCAAAGCAAAATACATATTCATTTACAGTTGTGTACCTAAGTGAGGTTGAAGGTTCTTAACAATTCCATGCGATATTGAATCGAGAATGAGAATGAGATTCCGCAATATTAAATCGATATCAAAAATTGTTACGAGTAAATCGTATCGATCGATCCATCAATATTTTGAGTACCATCTCTAGTCAAAGGGTAAATCCCGCCACCGTGCACCTGTTTGCCATTTTTAGGGAATAAAAATGACTTTTACTTTAACTAATTAGTTTCGTGTAAACATTGTTCCGTGTATATTTTCCGTGTATTGTGTGATCATGGCGTACCCGGCACACATCGCAACACAACTGCTCAGACCCGTCCTCTGCTTCACCAGACATCATGCCGGAACACGACGAATCGCTTAGCGGCAAGACTTTGTCTGGTGGGTGGTAACTTCTGCTGGCAGCCGATGTTATGGCCTACCACCAAAAAAGCAATTTCTATAAATAGTAACCACAAGACAAGCGATGCGATTGAATATTCAGACATTCAATTGCATCGCTTGTCTTGCGGTTAATATTGATGCCTCATTAATTAATGTTGGTTACTGAAGCTGTGCGTCGGCTTTGCTACTAATGAAGCTTGAACGGAAATGTGTAACGTAGGTAGGCATCTATTTACTACGCCCTTTATGCCTGAAGGCTTCTATTTAGGTAATATGTTTTTGCTTGCTTTTATTTATATTTTAAATGTTTTTTTTTTTTGCTTTGCTGGTATATTGGCATGACCAACTGGCATATCCGATTAATCCTACTAATATTATTAATTCGAAAGTTTGTGAGTATGGATGGAATCCATGCATGCATAATTTATTTTATTTCATTTATTTTTAAGATAACTGAGATCCACTTTGTTAGTAACAATAGTCTTAACCTATGTTCGCACCTAATACCTAATTAATACAAACTTACACACAATTAACACACTCCACCCCTGCTCAGTATGCTCATCGGTCTCGCAAGACATGGAGTTCAGTGAACCTACTGAGCAGAACGGTGTCGGTTCTGTCGCCAATCATCCTCAGTACGCTATTCGGGCTCCCCCGTACTCGTCGCACCACAGACGGAACGGAGCCGAAACAGCATTGTAGGCTTTCTGGGTAAAGTTAGCCCACAAGCTGCTCGTGTCGAACGTCTGGCAGAATGCCTTGAACATTGTTATTTTTACAGGAGGACTACACCGAGCGAACTTGCGTGCAAACATATTAACACGCACCGACAATGCCCTCCGCTCCCTCTCAATATCCAAATCGTCACACAAATTTCATTCATTTAGCATGCGTCCCAGATATTTAAACTGTGCAACACGATCCAGAAGTACACCATTAAATAATAAAGTTGGTATGAAGATATCGCTTTTATATTTACATTTAAATAGCATGACCTCGGTGGTAGGCCATAATATTGGCCGCCGGCAGAAGTTACCATCCACCCGACAAAGCCTTGCCGCCAAGCGATTTGTCGTGTTCCGGCATGATGTCTGGTGAAGCCGTGCGGAGGACGGGTCTGAGCAATTGTGTTACGATGTGTGCCGGGTACGATGCACCAAATGTTATTGTGTCGGGAGTTTGGTCGTGGAGGGTCTCCAGATCAGTCTCCCTCTAGCGCAGCATCGTTGGTCGTGCTGTTGGGTTTAACATTGCATCACCTCGCTCAACTGCCGTCTCCCTTCCTATTCACTAAGTTTTTTTTAAGTGAATAGGCTTAATTAACTAGCGCGCTTTACCATCAACGATTGCATTACTGCTTACCATCAGGCGGGATTGCAGTCAAGCACTAGTTTATAATGATAAAAAAAAACTCGCTTTTACTTTCGTTGTACCTCAGACCATGCTCCACAGCATACTTCTCGCATACCTTTAGCAGCTGCCCGAGGGCACTAATTGAGGGGCTCAGCAGCACCATATCATTGGCATAACTCAAATTATTGACGCATACGTCATCAATATGACATCCAACATGCATGCTGCTAAGCCTCTCAATCAGATGGTTCACATATACGTTAAAGAGTCGCGGCAAAGTCAGCCCGCCCTGCCTGACACCACACTCTAAGGAATATTCATCCGAGTACACATTTCTCCACCTTACTATATTAAGCTGCTCACTGTACCAGTAGGCGAGGATATTCTCTAAATCGGCTGTGACACCTGCACTTCTTAACTTTACCCAAAGCTTATCATATGACACCAGTTCAAAAGCTTTGGACAAATCCAAGAAGCATGCATATACTGTATTGCCGTTGTACATAATAGTTTACAGTGTGTTTCAGAGAAAGTATTGCACTTTCAGTTGACAACCCCTCTCTGAAACGAAACTGTGTACCCTGCAATGTTACAAAACGATCAAGTTTCCTATCCAATAACCCATCAAACACTTTTCCAATTATAGTGGCTAAAGAAATCGGCCTCTAGTGACTTCTATCAGATATATCAGCAGTAACATTTTTCATTATTTCACAACCACAGTTCTCATTAGATTAGATGGTAAATATGAGTGCCGTCTACAAAAGGTATAAAACATGGCTAACACCCTATACAGGTGAACTCCCTCATGCTGCAAGTGCTCAACACTGAGCCCGTCATGACCACGTCGTCAATTTTTGTCCTGAGCAACGAAGATGGGAATCACATCAGGATTAATTTCCTTAATAGAGAAGGCAGACTAGTTATCCATCACATCGTGTTTATTTTGAATGGATACTAGTACTTCACTTATAATTATGTTGCAATTACAACACTTCAATTTATTTACCGCCATTGTTTACAAAGGACTCGTACGCCTGTCAGCGCTGTTAGAGCGAGACTCTCAGATGTTTATGACACTCACAGATAATTAAGGGTAGGGTCACGTGGAGCAAATATTAACTATTTATTTTATTTTATAATATTTTTCTTATACATAATGACTTATTTTGTTTGTTTATCTTTCACGCAAAAACTACTGCACGGATTTAGATTAAACAGCTTGGCAGCTTGTCTTGGCATACAGATTGTTTATAACCAGGAATAACACATATAGGATACTTTTATCCTACGCATGTGAAACCACGGGGCGCATCTAGCGGTAAATCAGTTCATTATTAAATATTCTCCCCCTTATTCATAAACTCTGCTTAAAGTTAACTAGTGATTAGCGATTCTTTAACCATACATTTTTGACGTTTTAACGTCACTTAACTTTAATCATCGTTTATGAATAAACCCCTTAAACACTGTGTTGTTAATTCATAAAGGATGATTGGGAATTTTATAAAAACAAACAGTAACATGATTACATACCTGATTTAGCAACTGTTCAAGCATAAATATCATCCATATTTGATTAAAGTCCAGCTTGGTGTACTAACAAACATTGATGGTAAACTTTAAAAATAATTTCCCGAGCTCCACTCCGGTTTGTTTTTCTCATATTTATCACATTTCTTCGATGTTTTGTCTAAATAGAATTGAAAATTAATACAAATTTAATTAAATATCAAGTCACAAAACAAATCGATGACATTCGATCTACTTGTACTTACTAAGATATAGTGTTACCCTACTTTAAAAATTGTTAGTTCAAGAAACATCCATTTTCACGACTTTATAGACAAGTTATAAAATGCACCCACGGTACAGGAGTAACTCCTGGTTGAGGGCAAACTTTAAAAAAACGTGTTTACGAACATACGTTGCAATGGTGTAGCAATACCCTATAAATTGATTCATGTTTTTGTAGGAAATGTAATTACCTAGATTAGGGTGCTGAGTTTGGACTTATTAAATATATTTTTGCTGTAATGACCCAAGTTATGTGTCAGGACTTTATTTGAAAAAAATATTTAACTTAAACTGTTAATTTTAATTTCAAAACATACGGGATATGAGCTGGTGGCAGTAGCAAGATTGTATATAATGCAAAGAATAATAACTATCTCTAATTGCAATAAGACGTATGACGACAGTAGCTGTAGACTCAGCTTTAATGCCTGTTACGATGAGTTAACTCACATTAGTAACAAATTGTAAAAAGGTAATTGAATGTCTTCAAAATCAAAAATCAAAATCAAAGCATTTATTTCAAATAAACCAGTTACAGGCACTTTTGAATTGTCAGAAGGTCGGTCAGTCAGTAAGGTGAAGCCAGTTGCCCATTCCAAAAAGTAGGTACCTATGGACAAGCACGGGCAAGAAACTCCATGGACACTCTTTTAAATTATCAAGCTATTGATACAAATATTTGATTACATCATTCATTTTGAAATCAATCGTGTGAGAACGATTTCTGCATCGTTACGTTATATTGTACGCTAAGAGCGTCCATTATGGAAAAACATACAAAAAACATATTTTGGTAAGGATTAATAGCATGAGTAAAATAAATGCATTTTAAATGTAGTCCAAAACAAAGTACGAAAAAGGATTACAGTAGAGGATTAAAATAAAACAATCAGATTGAAAGGATCTGTTTTATGTAGTTTAGCATCAGCAAACTCTTTATGAGCGTAAAATTAAAGATCTCATCCCTCAATCTCTCGATGACTTAAGAAAAATGGCTGCCAATTTAATTGCGATGTCGTGCGTGGGTGCCGGGCATTAGTGATATGGACATTTACATATTATCGAAATTTTGAATACGTTCCCTGGACTCATCCCAATTTAAATAAATCGACCTCGTAACTGACCGAAATTCCCAGTTTCAATCACTTATTTTAGTGCTATTAGGTATAAACTTTTGGGAGTGATTGATATAAAGATCCAACTGGTCGATTATACTGTAAGTCATAATTGCTTTATGAATAAATGATCGAGCCTAGTAACAGCGGGATATTTTTATAAAACCCCTAAATTAGAACTAGGAACTTAAAAGTCCTCTATAAATTCAGGGTTAAATTTTTTATCAATTCTCTCTTTATAGATATTGTAGGTACCTAGGCATTGATCTGCCAGGGCCGCGGGTAAGTAAAGGAACACGGGTGGGTTTTAGTCAGTAAAATTCTGACACACTCTTCCACCCAGCCTAGAGCGGGAGAAGTCATTTGATGATCTCCCATCCAAAAAATGGTTGTTACTGATATTTATTCTATTTTGTTTTATTCCGTGAATGTGTTTATAGTGTTTGTTTATTACACTGTGTGTTGGTTGAACAAATATTACGTTCTGTGCGTGGAAATCTCTCTGGCAAAGTGACTACCGACAGACGCTTTTGCAAATTTTCCGCTGATGAAATTGGAAAATCCTATATAATCAAAATTTCAACTCTAATGTTAGTATGTTAAATTGTCTGCTATAATCTTGAATTTGTTATGTAATTACAGAGGGTCTGCCAGTGAAGGCAGGATCTGAAGTGTCGATCCATATCTATGACCTGCACCGGCGACCGGATCTGTTTCCTGAGCCGGATGCTTTCAAACCGGACCGGTTCTTCAGTGGTGCGCCGATGCATCCTTACGCATTCGTGCCATTCAGCGCTGGACCAAGGAATTGTATAGGTATGGTTCTGTGGTTCTCACATTTCTCTTTTCTTTCTTCTAGTTCTTTATTCTTAAATTTCTTTTTTCGTTGTTTCTTCGACTTTCTGATTGTGTTTATGTTGTGATAGTGTCTGTGTTGTGTGTGTGTGTGTGTGTGTGTTGATTTTCTGTAGTGCACTCCTTTAAATTCAGAGAGGCAATCGCGCTAAATTAATTTAAAATTAATAGTATTTCATCGCAACCAAAACAAAACTTAGTTATGTTTCGTATCACGCTAACTTTTTGACAGATGGTTTACTTTACAACAGGATCACAATTGGAAAGTAACCACTGTCAAAAGAAAAAGTTGAAACAAAGCTAAATTTTTATGTGCCATTTGTAAAATTACGTCTAAACTAAATAAATTACAAGTAAACTCAGTCGTTTAGATTGAATTTACTTATAATTTATTTAGTTTTGATTATTATAACTGACGAAATATATCACACGTACATTATTTTTACCTCAATAAAAGTTAAAACTTTAGCGCGCTATGAAATTTGATCGAAATTAAACCACAACTTTAACTGGATTAGATACGAACAAGAGTTTAAATCTTTAAATATTTATGTTCTGTTAACTACAGTATGTTAAGAAAACCCTGTCCGACCCGTGAAGGTGTTGTTAGGTATCGATAACTGATTCTACAAATGCATACAAAACCGGGCTAAACTTAAAAAAAAATCCCCCCAAAAAAAATAAATATTATTTCGCAAAAGAGGTAACTTAATCAATGTGCGTTATCCCACCCTTCCGCGGGTGGCGGGGGGCAGGGCACGCGGCACGTGGTCGCATCGCTATTCGCTCATCACCGGTGTGACCGGTGTTGTCACTTTTTAAAAAATTACCAAATTTAGGGGAAGTTGGAATTAATTCGCGGGAAAAAAAGATTATTTCAAAATTCATTTGTATTGGTACTATGATGATTACTTAAAATTTTATATTATATTTGGTCATGTGTTTACCTAACCTTTATTATCCTTATGGGTCGGACAGGGTTTTCTTAACATACTGTATATGATGTACATAGTAAAGAGTATCCTATCTAGACACGCGGTAGCCTGTCGAGCCAAGTACAAGAAACAGATGGCGAGCAGCACCGTGTGTAATATTACACGAACCATATAGAGCTATTTTTGAAGCCCTCATAATTCAAAAATAATTTTACATAAACATGTCAAATTTGGCTCATATATTGAGACTTGCGAGATAATATGTACTCTAAATTTCATAAACACATCTCAAACAGTTATTTAAATATTAACGTCCAAAAATCGTCATTTTTATCACTGACTGACCTATAGATCAAAATTCTAACCCAGATCCAGATAACCTAGAAAGTTCAAATTTGGCATGTAAATAGAAAATTAGGTACACACAAAGGAATAAATCAGAAACTGGTAATGATTTCAGTTCTTTTGTCGTTGATCTCAACAACTAAGGCCTATATCATATTATTGAACTTGGCTCTCATTTCACATTTATGTTTTTGATGAGATTCTATTAACTTGTATTGTTTTATTGAGCTCGGTTGCCCTTCAGGAGGACATAGTATTGTTTAAATTATAGATGAATAAAACATAAAGGCGAAACAAAATTATCAAATGTCGTATGAAAATATTATAGTAATTATTTTACACAGAACAAGAAAAAGTAAAAAATTATGAAATTGATACACAGAGTACAAATGTATACTTTATTCGGGGTTCTCTTAGTTACGTAACTCATTATAATATCTAAATATTATTACTAAATTATCTACATATTGGCGCCAATTACCTTGTTCGCAAACTAAACTAATTTTAAGTTAATTGCATCCTCTTCTTTCTATTTCATTAAGATAAGGATAGAAGATAACATTTTAGCTTAATCCTGTCAAATTAATGTACTCCATAGACAGTTTAGACGCGATTATAAACATGGCGACTAAAAATTCGCCAGTTTACGTCAGGAGCGCACTAATTTGACAGGTCTAAACTGACATATTATCTTCTGTCCTTTTCTTAATGAAATATAAAGACAAAAATGCACTGAGTCTGTGAACAACGGAATGAAAAAAAAAATGTTCTCTTTGCTACATTTTACGGTAGGTAAATGAATTTTTCTTCTATTCTCTAAAAAAATAAAAAAGATAAACACAAAATTTAATCAAAATGCCTTTTGCAGTCGCTACGTGATATTTTGTTGGAAACATATTGTTTTAACGAGTTTAGTCCTTTATTAGATTCTGTTGTATTTATATTGTTTAAACAACTCGAAACGTAATTGGTAAGTATAAGATTTTAGAATTAGTATTGAAAAGCTGCTACATAACGTAATAAGCAGACGCGTAAACCAATTAGATTTTCTAAAAATGTAGAAACATTTTTCTTTTGTATATAATTAATTGCAAACTAAAAAGTTACGTGATCAATGCTTTTCTTTGAATACAATCCAAAAAAATGTTCTTTCCCCTATATGGCCAACTTAAGTACAGTTGTAGTAAGGGTCAAAAGTGGAGTATCACTTTCGACCCTTACTTTAATGCGATTGATATTTATTTGTATATACTTTGTTATACTCCAAAAGCATATATTAATGAAAAATATTTTTCTGAGTTGAGGCTTTTTTGGCTAAAGCTAATTATTCTTAATGTAATTTAGTAGTAGTAGTAATGTAATTTTTTTTTTAACTAATGAAGCCGGCATTTCCTAACTACCTTTCCAGACATTAAACATAAAAATGATTACAATAATTTACGTTATAATTACACATATTGCTTATTATTTGTTACTAACAAAACTTAGCAGAGCGAGCAGCTCAGTCCCAAGCTTTTTTGTCTTCTAAATAATCTGTGATTTTATAATACCCCTTTTTGCAAAGTTTGGCCTTTATATAGTTTTTATATCGTTTAATGGGTAAGTTTCGAATGTCCATGGGAAGCTTGTTGTAAAAGTGTATACATTGAACCATGAATGAGTTGCCTACTCTGTGGAGACAAGTGTGATGTACCTACAGCAAGATTGTGTCTGTTCTATCATATTATGAATATCACTTATTTTCTCAAAATTCGATATATTTTTATGTACATACATACATACATAAGACTTTCAAATATATATTGTGAAGCTACAGTCAGAATGTTCACTTCTTTGAATTTTTCTCTAAGAGAATCTCTAGGACCAAGGTTGTAAATAGCTCGAACAGCCCTTTTCTGTAAAACAAAAATGGTATTGATGTCCGCACAAGTTCCCCAGAGAAGAATCCCATAAGTCATAAGACTATGAAAATAACTAAAATAAACAATTCTGGCTGTATCCACATTAGTTATCTGTCTAATTTTCTTAACAGTAAAGCCAGTAGAATTTGGTCTACCTGACAGCTTCTCAATGTGAGGACCCCATTGTAACTTGGCGTCAATCATCGAGCATGTGCTCGATGGCGTCAATAGTTAATCCATGAAAAACTGTCGACTCATAAAAACAATATTCCTTCTTTATTTCAGATAGGTCAGTTTTCGGTTGCGCGATGTTTATTTATTCTCATAGTGGTCCATTGCTGGACAAAGGCCTCCCCCAAGGCTTTCATTCCACTGGGAAGGTTTGCCATAATCACAAGAGAAGTGCTGCTGCCCGCTCCCAGGTTGCGTGTTGACTACAAAGAAATTCCCTTGTCCCCAGGTCAACGGTTCGCAATGCTCGAGATGAAATGCGTGTTCAGTGCAATATGTCGTAACTTCAAATTGTCGCCACGAGTTGAAGGTTACCGACCAGCGCTTCTAGCAGACATGTTGATACGTCCTGAAGGACCCGTTTATGTTAAGTTTAGTCGTAGGTAGATTTAAGGGTTATATGGGTTTGTTTTTTACGCTAATGTACGTGGTAAGGGTTGGGCTTAAATCAAGGTCTCACTAGACGAAAAATATTCTTCGTAATACTTGCACAATTGGGTTGTATCCTAAAAAATAATTTAATGTCCATCAGATAGATTTATAAAAAATATTGAACACGTACTTTTTATTTTTTCATTCATTTAAATACTCAGGAAGATATATTGATTTGAAATGTCGTATGACGTCACGCCGTGGAACAAAATATACCACGGCGTGACGTAATTAGCCCCCACTTCGTAACTTTAATACGCTATATCTCAGTACTTTTTGGGAATTTCGACAAAATAAAAAATACGGGTCTTAATTTTTTTTATTATCTATAAGACGGACTAATTATTTTTTTGATTTTCATACCTCGGATACATCCCTATTCATGACCACAACTGCCGTTAAACTTGGTTTTTATTAGTTTAGTTACTAAGTACGTTTTGGTAAGGTTTTACTCACTGGTGAGTCAGTTGTTTCTCACACAATTAGTTATAAGAGAGTGTACACATATCCATTTAATTGTTTTCAATGAAACTTTCACAGAATTGTTGGTACATTCCGAATTACACCATCGCTCATGGCGCTCTCATTATTAATTTGCGTTCCAATTTAGATATCGCTATTATAACTTGGCTTAGTTACTGTGACCAATTCGGCCTGCACTGATTACAATTCACGGAACATCGTTGTCGCGCTCACGCTTATTCAGTACCTACGGGAATCAGCACGCTTATATCGATTACAGTGTTACTCGGAATGTATGCCAACTTATACGGAGGTGTTCGAACTGCCGATTATAAAACATTCTTTTTTGTTTTTGCGAATCCCGAAAAACGTGTCCAGTATTTTTCAGTAAAGAATCTACGTACAAAATTTCGAAAAGATATCATGAAAAACCACAAAGTTATGAGTTTCTTATCCTACTTGGCTGTCCCAACAAAAATATGGTCCACGCTGCGCTCATGCGGTCGGGCGTTGACCTCTGGCGTCAGCTGATGCACCGGCGTGCGCAATACTATAACCACAGTGCAACAATTTCTAAATGTATTTGGGAAAAAAATATAACATGGTGTAAAAATGATTGGAATCGATTCAGTTGCTTATTCTGAACAAACTATATTCAGGTTTCGCATAAACAAAAAATAGCGTTGTATATTCTGTGAAAATTTTTACTCTGAAAACTTAGGTGAAGTGAATTCGAAGTGAGCCGTAGAGTGTCCTATTTAAGCCTCACTTTAAACTCTCCTTACCAAAATTTCTCGTCGAGATTTCACAGAAGAGACTGACTGGTGACATTGAGACTGGCGGATATTTTTATTCAATAAAACAAATGACGCTTGCTGCCGCGTGATCGCGTCCCGCCTCTTTTGCAAAAGTAGCTTCAGTGTGGTAATTTTGGAAGAAATAAGCTCTGATTTACTTGTTCATAAAGTAAACTAAGTTTAAGTTCAGAGCATTTATTTATTTCTATTTCGTTATGGAAAAGACAGAAGATAGGTAAGCATTAGTTGAGTTCTGTTAAATTAAATTGACGCAAATTGACGTATTTTTAGCAGCCATGTTTGCCACAAATCCCATCTAAACTGTCTATGGAGTATGTTAATTTGACGGGACTAAAACTAACTTTTTCCTTTTCTTATTGAAATAGAAAGAAAAAGATACAAATTTAAATTTAGTTTTATTATTAAACAAGAGTATCGGCGCCATTGGAATAATAGGATTTAGTTTAAATAAGTAAATACTTTTAATTATTTTGTTCTAAAGTAGATAAATGTATAATTTAATATTTGAGTTCATTAAGTAGGTCATTTCCTCTTTGAAAAGCTTCGATGAAATTTTATGTTCAAGTTACATGTTAAATTACTTTGTTTATTAAACTTTACTATACATTAATATTACACATGCTTAATGCGCTGCGGAGGTCATTGAACCAATATTTTAAAGGATGTTCTATTTCGTTTGCAATTTTATGCTATTTAGTTTGTTTGAAATTTTCATTTTTTATTTTTTGATGCTAGGTTTTGTTTTATGGTTTAGGATTTTTCCTATGAACCAGCATATTCTGTGTTTTCATTTATTGTCGTATTATCAGCACCACTCTGTATATACCTCCATTTATTTTGAACCTGTACCTACAACGCTACATGCGAAGAACGTGACACACTGACTTCAAGTAAAAACAACAACAACAACAAGCAAAACAACTGACGTACATACAACTTCCTGACATCAGTTGTTGGGCAGTTACTTGCCAGACACAACACTAAGGATTCTTCATTTTCTATAGAGAATGTATGAACGAGTGTACACAGGCAAACATATAAATATATTTTAGAGGCTAGAGTAAACACAACAGACTCATAATTAATTAGTGTGCCTAACCATCAACGATTGCGTCACTGCTTACAATCAGGCAGAATCGCGGAAAAGCACTAGTTCTTAGCACTAAAAATATAATACAAAATAAAGACATTCAAATAGTTCTAAGTATATTTAAAGTCGAATTGGGGTCAGCTTCCAATCTAACCAAATTCAGCTGAATACCAGTTTATATGTAGTAGATGCATGTCTGACCTCTAAAACCTTATTACTGGGTAATGCGATACCTCTCGGTAAGACTGATGGTCAGACTGCCGGGCTTCTGACTTTTTTTTAAATTATAAACTACTGCTTGATCATAATCCCGCCTGATGGCGCGCTAGTTTATTAAGAGCCTGTTCATTCTAAAAAACTGAGTGAATAGTAAGGAAGACAGCAGTTGAGGGAGGTGATGCAATGTTAAATCAAACAACACGATCAACGATGCTAGGAAAGAAGGTGCTTGATCTGGAGACCCTCAACGACCAAACTCCCGATACAACAACATTTGGTGCATCGTACCCGGCACACATCGTAACACAACTGCTCAGGCCCGTCTTCCGTACGGCTTCATCAGACATTCTGACGAGCCCTAACGACTGTTAAATGTCAACAAATAACAGCCAGGATCAACGGCTTAATGTGCTTTCCGAGACACAGAAATCGATTACTTATTTAATTATAAAAATACTAGCTTTTCGCCCGCGGCTTCGCTCGCGTGGAGTTCGGTTAAGTTGCGTTTCCAAGAGAACTCTTCAAAAGTCCGGAATCAAAATTATCCTATGCTATTTCTCAAGGTCAACTCTATCTTTGTACCAAATTTCAATAAAACCAGTTCAGTGGTTTAGATGTGAAAGCGTAACAGACAGACAGAGTTACTTTCGCATTTATAATATTAAGTAGGGATTACTTAACTATTAATACGGTCGTATCTATAAATCTAAGAGTTTTTAGAATAAGTTTAAAAATTTGGTTGAATTCACTTTGAAGCTTTATCTCGAATAAGGATAACAAAGTATTTCATATTTTAAAAGAATTTCATACACAGCTTAAAGAAGGTCTTTCAGCGAAGGCTACTCCTTTGAAAGGCTGCATTGTAATATACATATGTAACCTACTTCGAAATATCCCAGTATATTTTGTGTGCTGCCTTATAATGCAGTCAAGAATATTGACGCCCGACGATACTTAGTTTGTTATAGAGTTTTGACGGGAAAGCTAAGATGAGTGTCACGCGCATTTTTCATTGGACGTTTAAAATTATTTTAGTGTCGTTTACTAAATAAAAGCGCGTGATTTATGTAGTAAAAAGAGCATTCAGTAAATAATTCATAAAGAACATTGAAATATTGCAGCATACTGGCCACGTCATGACTTTGCCTCAAATCTCCCTCATAGACGGCTCACGCGGCCGTCTTTTTCAATTGTCATTGGCGATACCCGCCATTATTGTGAAATAAAATTTTCAATGAATTTCTATAATTTGTTACACGTGTTATTGGCAAGATTGTGGTATCTATTCCACAGAGACCATTGAACAAGAGTTGAGGTTCAATCGCACCTAGAAAAAAGACTTTTTACTTTTAACTTAATGATTTTTTAATGGAATAATGTTACTACACTATTGACGAATTCCTTCTTGACAAAATGCAATAACTTGACTAATTCATTGTATCTTTAATGTTTTGTAATAATAAGTAATAGTATTTGAATGTGTATTCTAATCTAAGCCATGACTTTTTGTTATAAATTTAAATAAAAAATAAACCATTTAAATCTGGATGTTACGAAAACTTAATTAATTTTTCTACTACAATATTTGAAAACTTGTTACTTAACAAAATTTTGTGAAGTGATAATTATAATATGTATGCTTTAAAACTATTATGTGTTTAAAGAAAAAAGAAATCATTGTATTTTTAATGATATTGTAATATAAATATTGACATTTTGGTTATGCATATTGTTACATAGTGTATGTCGAATTGACAGCTTTTTGAGTTACCATAACTAACTTTAAGACTTATTGTATCACCAAAAAGCACACTAATAAATACTTTCGACTTTGACTTGACTTTGTTATATTCTTGTGAGTATAAAGTTTACACAAACCTTAAATAAATTACCCCAATCTCGATGCAAATGCAGCACGCATCACTACTTATTCTAAATACCACCATGGCATAATGGATTCTTTTGTTATTATTGAGATGTATTAAAATGTATCCGCTGCTTATACAACATCTAGGTTATGTGACCTAAAAGTAAGTACCTAAACTAAATTGTAATGATACTGAGAGATATTAAGTTAGTTTGCGCCATAACCAATGTGTTTGTATAGATTAAGTATCTATGATTTTAAACAGTTAGAAATATTTCAGTTTTGATGATTATTTAAAATCAAAAACCCGCCCGCTTTGCACAATCATTAATGTATGCAGCAGTTTTGCCAGTGGCGGTGTTTCCGTCTGACTTCAATTTAAGTGTCTTCAAGGGTGAATAGGCTCTTAATAAACTAGCGCGTTTTAATATCAACCAATCGTTGAAATTAATGAAGTACAAAGAATATCAGAAGTTACCATCCACCAGACAAAGTGTTGCCGCCAAGCGATTCGTAGTGTTCCGGCATGATGTCTGGTGAAGCCGTACGGAGGACGGGTTTGAGCAGTTGTGTTGCAATGTGTGTCGGGTACGATGCGCCAAATGTTGTTGTGTCGAGAGTTTGGTCGTGCAGGGTCTCAGATTAATCTCCCTCTGGCGCAGCATCGTTGGTCGTGTTGTTGGGTATAACATTGCATCACCTCGCTCAACTACCGTCTTCCTTCCTATTTACCAAGTTTTTTAAGTGCATAGGCTTTATAAACTAGCGCGCTTTACCATCAACGATAGCATCACTGCTTACCATCAGGCGGGATTGCGGTCAAGCACTAGTTTATAATTAAAAAAAAAAACTATTAATAGTTCCCGATTCCCTTGTTTTTTTTTATATTATCTACTAGTCATTTAGGGGCTTTTGGTCACAATACGACCATGCCAGCCCCAACATAACCTAATAAAAGATTTACACTATTTCGACTTCAAAATCTTATAAACTACTAACTTTCTGCCCGCGGCTCGCCCGCGTGGTATTCGGTCATGTCGCGCTTTTTAGATTTCCCTCAGGAATATCAATTTTTTTTCAATAAAAGGTAGCCTATGTCCTTTTTCAGGGTCTAAAGATTGTCGGTGCCAAATTTCATCAAAATCGGTTGAGAGGTTTAAGCGGGAAAGCGTAACAGACAGACAGAGTTACTTTCGCATTTATAATATTAGTATGGATTTTGCAAAGTAAAATAGCTGCATTCATTCAGTATGAAAGACGATACGTCTTGTGTCCACTAACAATAGCAACGTGGGCATTTTCTTGAAGTAGTAGGCATTCAACATCCATGGAATAGCGTTTTTAACCATTCTCCACCTTTCATTTTCATTGTTAGTCGTGTCAAGTTTGTCCGCTCCTGACGTAAATGGACGTATTTTTATAGCAGCCATGTTTTTAGTCGCGTCTAAACTGTCATTGACTAAAGGAGATGTTTCATTTTGGGCCACTACTATGTACACTATATAGATAAAAAGGAAAAAATAATAGATTTTCATAAAAATACTACTAAATTAATTTGAATAAAAATACAATAAGTATATACTTATACAGTATGTTAAGAAAACCCTGTCCGACCCATAAGGATAATAAAGGTTAGGTAAACACATGACCAAATATAATATAAAAATTTACGTAATCATCATAGTACCAATACAAATGAATTTTGAAATAATCTTTTTTTCCCGCGAATTAATTCCAACTTCCCCGAAATTTGGTAATTTTAAAAAAAAGTGACAACACCGGTATTATTATGAGCGAATAGCGATGCGACCACGTGCCGCGTGGCCTGCCGCCCGCCGCCCGCGGAAGGGTGCTTAACGCATATTTATTAAGTTACCTCTTTTTGTGAAATAATATTTATTTTTTTAGGGGGATTTTTTTTTTAAGTTTAGCCCGGTTTTGTATCCATTAGTAGAATCAGTTATCGATACCTAACAACACCTTCATGGGTCGGACAGGGTTTTCTTAACATACTGTATAAATAATTATTTCAAAAGTATTTTAGTGAGATAACTATTTCTTAAGGTAGCCATGACAGTGGTTATGACGTTCGATTGACGACTTTGACAGTTCTATTTTCCCGTTGTGTTCGTGGCGAGTGTTGATTTGAGTTGATGTGTTTATTTTATTGGGCCGTATGTTCGGAATTCATGTTTTATTTTTTCCGCAGTCATATGGTAGAAAATATAGATACGATAGCCTTAGCTACATGACACGTCAATCAAATGTCACTGTCAAAATCTTATTTCGCTTATTGCTGACCACCATATTCTACTGTTGTAGTGTTGCACTCCTTGGCCGAGTTAAATTGAATCTATATAAAAACTAAGGCAAAATATAGGAAATTAACCTTTAAAACAGTTAACTATAGCGTAACTATACCTAGCAGTAAGTGTACAATATGCTGGCCAAGGCTACATACATTTCTGAAACATCTCCTTTGACAGGAGTTAAACTAATCTATACTACATAATATATAAAGCTGATGAGTTTGTTTGAACGCGCTAATCTCAGGAACTACTGGTCCGATTTGAAAAATTCTTTTTGTCTTGGATAGCTCATTGCTAGGGCAAGGGTGCTGTTAGGGTTACCTAGGTACTGTAGTGCGTCCGGCATGTTCGCTTTGGCGCGGGTTGATGATTTTCATGCCATCCTGAGGAAAAAGGCGGCCTCGTTTCGGACCACATCATGATGCATGCCCACTACGATGTTTAAAAAATGTTCTCTGAGACTGCATACCTCTCGGTTGTGGAGGGTCTTCGCATTTAAAAAGCCTCGACCCCCACACTTCCGCGGGATATACAGTCTCGTCACCGATGATCGTGGATGATGCATCCTGTTTGCTGTCAGCAGTGTACGGACTCTTCTATCCAGGGCGTCGAGTTCGGTCTGAGTCCATTTAAGTATGCCGAAAGAGTACATCAAAACCGGCATGACCCACCCGTTGAAGGCGCGCACCTTATTTCCGCCCGAAAGAAGACTTTTTAATACCTTCTTCAGGCGACCAAAGAAGCGCTCCTTCAACGATTGCTTCATGTCAGCATCGTTGATGCCTAACGCTTCCGACATACCCAAATATTTATAGCTCTCGAATGAGGAGAGGGATCTAAGTTGTATGGAATCTGGGAGTGTAATTCCCTCGGATTCCATAATCTCCCCCCGCTTTACATGCATGACTGCACATTTGTCCACACCAAATTCCATTCTGATGCCACTACTAAAAGTTTCAGTTACATTCAGTAGCTTCATCAGATGCAATTTATTGGGGGCAAAGAGTTTCAGATCATCCATATAGAGAAGGTGAGATATGACCTGACCGCCTCTCTTCAATCGATAACCCAGACCTGAATCCTCCAGCAGTGTGCTTAGAGGATTCAGAGCTAAGCAGAACCATAGTGGACTCAGACTGTCGCCCTGGAATATTCCCCGCTTAATCCATACAGGTTCATCATTCCCCTGGATCTGTCGACTCCCTGGATAGCGAAGGACTGTCTTCCATTGCCCCATACACGACTTAAGGAAAGTGCGTAGAGTTGCATTTATCTTGTACAACTCCAGCACCTTCATAAGCCATGTATGTGGCACCGAATCGTAGGCCTTCTTATAATCTATCCAGCAGGTTGAGAGATCCTTGCGGGATCGACGAACCTGTTGGCTAATGGCCATGTCTATGAGGAGTAGCTCCTTAGTACCACGGGACCCGCTCCTACATCCATTTTGAGAGACAGACATGATGGAGTTGCTGTTAAGATGTTTGTTTATTTTAGTTTTCAAAATGGATGTAAGAACTTTATAGACCGTTGGTAGACAAGTAATCGGCCTATAATTTTTGGGGTCCGCGGTGCTACCTGATTTATGGAGCAGGTGGGTAATTCCAGTTGTTAAAAACTGGGGTAGCGAACCAGACTCTAAGGATGACTGGAATTGAGATGCCAAACAAGCGTGTGAACTACTTAGCCATTTTAGCCAAAAGTTATGCAGCCCGTCCGGTCCCGGTGATTTCCAGTTCGGTAACGAACGGACTGCTGTGGCTACGTCTGATGGTGTTATAAAAATGCTATCCATTTCTGGTATGATTTCACACACTTGTTCAACATCCCGTATCCAGTCACCCTCAGTGTGGCAAACGGATACCGACCATATGCCGCGCCAGAATGCACTTGTGGTGGCATCATCCGGGCGGCACACGTCAGCCTCGTTTTGTTCTGGTCGCTCCCAAGTTCTGTATACCCACCTCTCGTCGCTCTGGAACATGCGATTCTGCGTATATCGATCCACTCGCTTCTTATACCGCCGAATACGGCTCGCCCATGCACAAACTTTCTGCTTCAGGAAGTCGATGCGCTCTGTGACATTATTTATGTATTCTCGAGGGCTGATATCAGTCCCCGAGAATGCCTGTCTCACAAAGCGCATCACTCGTGGTCTAGTATTGCCCTCCCTGAAGCAGTATAGTTTGCCGATGAGTACCCTGGTCCCATCGATACGACGCTCGATTCTGCGTTGCCAGGCTGGTACGGCTGGTTTTGGTCGACTAGCTTCGTCACAATTTGGGAACTTGACTTTGGCTAATCGACATGTCGCTACAGCCGCGCAATACAGGATCGAGTGTGTATCAATGAGATCCTCGCTGCTCTCGAAGAAATTCTTGAGCTGCGAGTCCAAAGCACACACCAGCGCCCTATTTTTTTTGTGCATAGGTAGCCGTGGTAACCGGGGTCTAAGACTAGTCGGAGTGGATCTATAGTCGCGGAACGCATCCTCCAGTGCGCTCCTCAGTCGGTCGTTATACTGGCTACTTACTGTTTCAACCCTATCATCCTCTTCTTCGACACGATTGGACCGCGGCGGAACAGCATCAATAATTGACGCTTGTGCCGCGGTCTGGGTCAGAGTCGGGGCGATTTGGTTGCTCAGTACCTCTGAGCGCAGCCTATCAAGTGCGATATCGTCCAACCTGTGATTGCGTTGGATGACCCGCACCTGATCCGACAGTCGTTGGGCCGAGACGTTGACAGTTGGTTATTATTATTATTATTATTATTATTAATCCAGGAAGGCTGTAGGCTAGATAACAACACGCTGCGACCAATAAGAGCGGAGCATAACTAAGCCACGCGAACGGAATCGCTGGCGGCCGCTAGTTTGATACATTCTCTCCTTTTCCTAATGAAACAGATAAAACTGGACGTACTAAACTGACAATTAGTTTAGTTTATGGACAAGAGAATCGGCATCATAGTCTCGATTAAATTGAGTTCCAACCGGAGCTCCTCAAAGCCAATTGTAATTGGTTTTGCATCGATACGACATCAACATCGAGATTCATGTACCATATACCAGTTTTGATGTTTCAGTCTGCACTTTATCCTAGCATAAACGTCGTTTTCCTATTTCGCCAGTAATTTTTTTCTTATTACGTAAAGATAAAAAAATGTGAGTGGCGAAATAGGAAAACTACCTTAATGCCAGCAGCGTTATTACATAACACACTATCAGCAGCAATGGGTTTCATTTTGGTTTTTTTTTGACGGGAAAGCCAAGTTGAATGTCACGCTCATTTTTCATTGGACTTTTAAATTATTTATAGTGTCGTTTACTAAATAAAAGACAAAGTGCATTCAGTCAATAATTCATAAAGAACAATGAAATATCGGAGCATGGTGGCCACATCATGGCTTTGCATCAAATCTCCTCGTAATCGGCTCACGCGGCCGTTTTTTCAAATGTTATCGGCGATATCCGCCTTTATTTAGAAATATTTTTTTTAAAGAATTTATGTAATTTGTTATACGTGTTATTGGCAAAATTGTGGTATCTAACACCCACTTCACAGGGGCCATTGAAGACTTGAAGTAGTATTGGGTTTCATTTTGACAGTTCATCAACATTCATTGCGGTGTTTACGTTGTTGACCGGGCACATTTTTATAACAATGCAGCAAGGAATTAGCAATATGATTTAAAATTATTCCAATTGACAGTAAGAGTGTGCTGACAGCGTCCGTGGCGTAGCGGTAACGAACGCGGCCGCTACGCAAGGAGGCGCGCGTTGGTCCCGGTTGCCACACGAACATCTAATGACAGTCGTTACGGGTTGTTGGAGCCCTCAAAAGTCCAACAATTGGTCTAATTGCAATGCTTCGATATCGCCTTCGGGTTGTGGAGGTCAGACGGCAGTCGCGGCATGGAAAATATCGAAGTTTAGCCAAAAATCAGCTGTTTGACTGGTAAAGCGGACCCCAGACTCCAAAGCTGAAAAAAAGCTGCAGATGCGGGTGGGATTAACGCTGATATGATGATGAGTGTATTACGCAATTAGAGTGTTGTATTAAATACGAGTGGTGACCTTGGGTTTGACACAACATGATGTTGATCTAATCAGCCGGGAGTCTTAAGCAAGGTCCAAAGAAGCTTTTGGTCTATATTCAGGTCTACCTGTGATTCAGGCTACATAAAACCTATAAAAATACAAAAAGAAATACAAGATATAATGTGCTATTAGGCGTACTAGGACTGCGTTGAGATAGTGGCCGTAAACGCTACGGCTGACCATGAGTTCTTGAATTTGGTTCCTGGGTTAGATAAAGTGTTATTGAGTTTTTCTATCATAAATTACTTAGATGTCAGACTGCTGCTGCTGCTGAGTAGATAGCAACCAATGCGGCAAATGTGAACACTTGTGGCGGGGCACAAAACGCTTCCATCTGCAGTTTCGAGTCGGTGGACTCGAATGCGTCACCAGCTGCCAGAATGCATGCGTTGCAACGTGTGCTGCGGCCTTCCCTGCCTCGGTGGAGGCAGAAGCACAGGTGGAGACAATGACTTCTGTAGGTGTGGCGACCCCCAAATGAGCCTATGCAGCAATTGTACCCGCTAAAATGCCTGTTGAGCCGCAAACCTCGCAGGTAAAACTAGCGGTTAAAACTGTACAAAACCAAAGCAGGTTCTGAAAAGGCAGGGTCCAGTAAAGAACACATGCGAAAAGGATGGTTTCGTTAAGGTAGTTCCTCGAACCTTAACTTTGGGCGGTTCATTAAGTCCAAGGCCAGGGTGGCTGCCAGAAAACTAGGCGTCATCGCGAAGGTCCGGCGGTACTTCACACCAAGGCAGCTTCTAATTTTTGTACAAAGCACAGGTCCGCTCGTGTGTGGAGTACTGCAGCCACATTTGGGCTGGTGCTGTGAAATGTCACCTTGCCACTTTGGATTCAGTGGAGAGGCGTGCGAAGAGGCTGATTGGCGACCCAGACTTAACTCGAAACGGTCTCCAAAGCCTGCAGCACAGGCGTAGAGTAGCCAGCCTTTCGGTCTTCTATAGGATGCATTCTGGTGAGTGTGCAAGGGAATTGCATGATTTAATTCCCCCATCTCCGTTCCATCATCGGACGACCCGTCGTACGGCGAGTTTCCACCCTTACGTTGTTGACACCACTGCGATCCGGACGAAGCGTTTTGCTTCTTCCTTTATACCGCGTACATCGAGGGACTAGAACAATTTGCCAGCATCGGTGTTTCCGTCACACTACAATTTGAGTGTCTTCAAGGCAAGAGTGAATAGGCTCTTAATAAACTAGCGCGTTTTACCATCAACGATCGCATCACTGCTTACCTTCAAGCGGGATTCATTACTTTGAAGTCCATTACTTTGAAGCACCAATGCAGTTATACAAAGCTTTGAAAAAAAAATGGAGCCGTCACGGGACGCCTGGTAGATGTGAAACATCGACGTTATTTCGTAAAAGTAGTATGCAGAAAAGAACAGATTGTGGTAGGAACTAAAAATGTCAATAAAATAAAATAAAAAATATAACGATTTTTTTTTCTAGATAACGATGATTTTTTATTAAATAAACATTCATTTTCATTGAATACAAAAATTTACATATTTATTTTAAATCGAAACTACTCAATTAGTTTAATCAGTGACTTCGGTAATAGTTACATTCGATGTTGCCTCTGAGAACGGTATTACTGTGACAATTGGTCGATGGTAACTGAAGTACGATACGAAAGTATTGGACATAACATTATTAAGATATCTAATAAATACAGCATCTATTGTCAAGAATCTTAGCTAGTTATTTCAATATACTACTAAAGATCGTAAATTATAAATATAAATAATGAATGTTTCACTATAAACTCCATTATGATTAGAAAAATTAATTAATTTTTTAAAGTTTAAATTAATAACAAATAAGAAAAAGATTCGTGCGCTGCACGCCATCAGCTGATTTTAAAATAAAGTTCTGTCAGTCTTAATAAATTTATTCTCTAAGCAATTGTTTTAATGCATTAATTTCAATAAGAATGAAATTAAAATTAATAATTAATTTAAAAACATGATATGCAATGAAATTTATGTGAATTTTAATCTACCTAGAGAGTAGATTTTACATTTACTGGCGCTCAATACACACCAAATATACGCGTGCTAAATGCACAGATAAATGCATACTTTAATTATAAAAATATAATTAACTTACTGATGACTTGATAATGTGTCATAGTGTGATTTTGCTTTCTTTGCAGGAGGCTGATCACTTCCACTCTCTAAATTATCACGGTCAGACATTTTATTATCAGAACAGAAAAATGATTTATTTACCAGAAAAACACAGGTTATGAGTACTGTAATAAACAGTATACACTATAGGTATCCGAGTCCGAGCTCAGTGGAGCGAAAGAGATGGCTTAACGCCGGATCGAGTGAGAGAGAAACGCACAGTCGATTCCGAGCTCAGTGGAGCGAAAGAGATGGCTTAACGCCGGATCGAGTGAGAGAGAAACGCACAGTCGATGCGTCGCCACGCCAGAAATCGGTCTCACGTGCGCCTATAGATGTTTCACATCAAAAACTCAATACTCAATACTTTTATTGTTTTCCACACGTATTCTTGCATGGTAATACTTAAAATTAGTATTAACAACAAAAAAGACTAATCTTCGATAACAAACATACTTACTCGGACGCCCGTGGGCGTAAAGTTCAAAGGAATTAAATACAATGTCAACCCCCGACCGAAAGCTAAAAGGCAATTGTCGTAACTATTTTTAAGGACGTTGACAGTTAGAAGCCCATTCTCGTAATCATCAAATTCTAATCGCAATCGCCTCATAGCAAACAATCGATGTAAAAAACACAAACACCACACTTAATCACCCTTATGTTGTGACACTGCTACTATCTGGACGAAACGTTTCGCCTCGTCTTTTATATTGGAATAATTTGCCAGCGGCGGACAAAATTGATTGAAATCAATCCCATTTACCGTTTCGTATCTAAATAAAATCACTTCTAAATAATTTATAATTATAAAAAGTATTTTTGACAGATTGAGGTAGAGGTCAGACTGGGAACGCTCTTAAAACCATGACAACATGTCAACCCTTTTAATATCCATTTCAATCTGCCAAAAAATACCTCTAATCTCCCCCTACATTTTAAGAGGTTTTGAGATTCAATTGTCGACGAGATGAGAAAGAGAATAGATTTTGAATGTTTTGAATGAATTGAAGTTCTGAGCGCTCCCGAGTTGCATTATAGAAACTCGGGATCATACATTTATTTTCATTCTTAATACACTACTAACTTAAATTAGGAGACAGACTGGGATACTGACCACCAATCCACAATATGTGTGCAAATTAGGAGGGCCTTTTGGTTGTGACGGCTGTCTAACTAAGTAAACTGTCACACCCTTTATGATTGCAGGCTTTTATTTAGGTGTTAAAGGGGAGGCAACGAGAAAGAGGTGTCTCGTCGAATCCAGCTCGGCTGGACAGCGTTCGGGAAGCTACGATACATCTTCTCGTCGTCCAGGATACCACAGTGTCTCAAGACTAAAGTCTTTGACCAGTGTGTGTTGCCAGTGATGACTTACGGAACTGAAACGTGGTCGCTCACAATGGGCCTCATACGAAGGCTCAGAGTCATACAAAGGGCAATGGAAAGAGCTATGCTCGGAGTTTCTCTGCGTGATCGAATCAGAAATGAGGAGATCCGCAGAAGAACCAAAGTCACCGACATAGCTCTGCGAGTCGCTAAACTTAAGTGGCAGTGGGCAGGGCACATTGCTCGTAGAACCGATGGCCGATGGGGCAGTAAGGTTCAGGAGTGGCGGCCGCGTACTGGAAGACGCAGCGTAGGGAGGTCCCCAACAAGGTGGACCGATGACCTGGTGAAGGTCGCGGGAAGCCGATGGATGCGGGCAGCACAGGACCGGTCGGTGTGGAAAACCTTGGGGGAGGCCTTTGTCCAGCAGTGGACATCCATAGGCTGAAGAAGAAGAAGAAGAAGAAGAGGGAACTCAAGTGGCATTTTCGTTATACAAACGTATTCCGCTGCTTTCTTCGTGGATAACGATTATATGGCATTTTTTTTTTTTCGTCAATTTTACACCTTGATTATACGTGCCCCTATCATTTGATTTTTCCCAAAAATTAATTAATAATAGAAATAATGATACTTCAAAATCCCGAAAAATAACCCATATTTACCGCGATGTTCAGACGACTAATGTGATAAGTTTTTGACGAAAAAGAAAATAATAGAAGCATTTTCAAGCTTTTCCTCAGACTTTTGATATAAAAATTATTGAGATCTGTCATGTTTTTAAAAAGAAAACAGCGGAATACGAAACGTCTTTTGGTCAACGTTTTTGTAGGTAAAATCAGCCTGAGCCTGCAACTGTCCCTTTCGCACTTTTCGGGGGAGAGCTAAGAAGCGGCGCGACGGCAATAGTTTCTTGAAATATATCTATTTATCAAATTGCTTGGCACTAGAGTCCCCTCTTAAATTTTATTTAAAAGTATTTATTTTTGTTGTGTACTACATTTTATTTATTGGTATACTTGCTGCGCCCAACGGTCTCTCCCGAATGGGTTTCGATCCCGTGGGAATATGGGGATAAAATTATCCTATGTGTTCCTGGTTTTAAACCATCTGTGTGCCAAATTTTTTCCAAATCCGTTCAGTAGTTTAGGCGTGAAAGCAAAATAAACAAACAAACTCATTATTCGGTTAGGATAGTTAGGATTAGGATTGGCGTGACTAGCAGACACATTATGGCAAATAATTTATTTTGATATTCTGTATCTCGTAATGTTAACTACTCTTCATGCCTACAGTTGTATAGAAGTAAATTTTTCTAACTGAGCAAACAGCTGTGCCGTTAGAGAATTTGTTCCGCCATTTCTTTTTCCAGACGCCTTGGGAAATTGTAATGAGTTGGCGTTTTGTGGAACTGTCGTATGTAATTTAGAAGTTTGAAAAGCGCTAATTAATAATGATAATAAGTTTATTTCATATCAATTTGGCCCACATTATATGTCAAGAAGTCTCAATTTAGGGATCCACTCTTCCCGTACATTTTAAATACGAAAGCAACAAAGAGGAAAATGAGAAAAAATAATAATGATATTTAACAAAATGCGATTGATTGTATGAATGCGTGCGTGTGTGAGGTATGCGTGCGTGTTGGTCCGTCTATGTGTATGTGTGTCTGTGTGTGTAACTCTCAGCCTAATTTGAATAAATAACCTTTGCTTTTGTCTGGGTTGGCTTTACGGTTGATGTGAACGGCTTAATTATCGTCTAGTCTGAAACCAGCTTAACCTCGGTCTTATCTTATCCATATAACATATTTCTGCTCACGAAGAGGGATTTTCGTAATGGAAATATTGTTTTTGACATACTCTAATTTTTTCTTTGAAGAAGCATTATATCAATTACTTGAATATGACATTACTCTTTTTAAGGTAGAAGATAAAATACTTTAGTGATATTTAAGAGATTGGCAAAGTGCTATTTAAATTAAATAATAAACAGCAAGAGACCGACTGCCTCCGTGGCGTAGCTGTAGCGACTGCAGCCCCGGGCCGCTGCGCAAGGAGGCGCGCTTGGCGGTACCAACAAACGCCACATGGAACAACGTGTCATACTGACGTCACACGGTCAAGACTCACATCCACTCCCCTAGGTATTTTTTCAGCCCCAACAAATAGTTTTCGTCATGTTCACATCGACATAATCGGTCCGTTGCCTTCTAGTATGGGTAATCGGTATTGCCTTACTGCGATTGACCGTTTCACCAGGTGGCTAGAGGTTTGAACTATGATCGGCGCTACAGCTGAAGAAGTGTCCGAAACCTTTACGCTAGGCTGGATAGCTCGCTTTGGAGTCCTTTCTATAATTACCACCGATCAAGGTTGCCAATTTGAGTCTGCGTTATTCACGTCACTTTTAAAGTCGGCACTGCACACTGCACTTTTGGCCGGCCAACAAGCAGAGCCCTCTCTCCTGGTCGACGCAGCAGCCAGCCTCAACGCAGCGCTGTACGATTTCCGACGCACTGGAATATAACGCAGCGCCACCATCCCGACTCACTGGGGAATCTCCGAAGACAGTACCGACTCACCGTGAACTACGCGGCAACCGGTTACGACTCACTGGAACCTGAGAATTGCAAGATGCAAGACTCAACCTACTACCGACCTCCAGTCTCCGGAGGGGAGTGATGTAGCGGTACCTACAAACGCCAATAATGAACAACGCCTCATACTGACGTCACACGAATTCTACATCTCGCAATCAGAGTTTACCGTGCAACTAGCATACAGAGTGGTGCTGACAATACGACAATAAATGAAAACACGAACAATGCTGGTTCGTAGGAATAATCCTAAACCATAGAAAAAGCCCTCGCATCAAAAATAAAAAAATGAAAATTTCAAACAAACTAAATCGCATAAAATTGCAAACGAAATGGAAAATCCTATAAACATATTGGTTTACTGACCTCCGATCGGCGACAGCGCGGTCCTGTATCGACTTGCTTTTTTCGCGCCATTATTATTAAAGTTTGGTACCGCAGGATACGACGGTCATTAACCTGTGAGCGCTTCCTTATTAACATGTACACCATGTAGAAAATGTGAAAAATGAAAAATAATTTCCTGTGACTATACTAATGGACATATTTATATGATTTTTTATGGGTAGACTGAGAATGTGTTGAGGTACACGATGTTTAATTTATTGTCGTATTGTCATCACCACTCTGTATACAGTATGTTAAGAAAACCCTGTCCGACCCATAAGGATAATAAAGGTTAGGTAAACACATGACCAAATATAATATAAAATTTTACGTAATCATCATAGTACCAATACAAATGAATTTTGAAATAATCTTTTTTTCCCGCGAATTAATTCCAACTTCCCCGAAATTTGGTAATTTTAAAAAAAGTGACAACACCGGTATTATTATGAGCGAATAGCGATGCGACCACGTGCCGCGTGCCCTGCCGCCCGCGCCCCGCGGAAGGGTGGTTAACGCAGATTTATTAAGTTACCACTTTTTGCGAAATAATATTTATTTTTTTAGGGGGATTTTTTTTTTAAGTTTAGCCAGGTTTTGTATCCATTAGGAGAATCAGTTATCGATACCTAACAACACCTTTAAGGATCGGACAGGGTTTTCTTAACATACTGTATACGGGTCGTTCTTCTTTTTTATCGACAATGACTTGTCTTCCCCGCAAAAAAAATTATATTTTGATCATAAATATTAAATTACTTAATTTTTTTTAATAAAAATACACTTGACAATGAAATAATTTTAATATCCTCAAAACTAGATTTTATTCATAAATATTTTTTACAAAATCAGTGTGACATAGTATACAAAAAGCGTGACGGAGGTGTTATACATACAAATAAAGTGTGTCCCTCTGTGACAAGTAATGTAAACAAACTGCTCTCGTAAAAAAAAATCATATTGAAAATTTCTATCCAAGAACATTTACTGAACTACTTAACCTTTTTTATTACATTAATAAGAAGAAATAATTTTTAATGTTTATATTATTAAATAAAAAAATATTTTATTGGCTGTCTCCCGATGTATATGATTTTAGTTGCTACCTCCTGTCACTCATTTTATGGTACAAAATAGTGTGCTTTAGAAACTTTGACCTTGGTCACAAGGTTCGAGAAGAGTTCCCCTACATCCCGCACTCGCGCTATACGTTCTCATGCCCCGGTAATATCAGTCAGTCGCTCACAAACAGTAAAAGGAGGTGCGTGTGTTTATTTAGCGGCCGCTCCGTCACGTAAGTTACGACTAACAAATGTTATTCTAATTTCGGGGTTTTAATATTATTTGATTAATTTATGATAAATATTTCATATACACCCAGTTTTATGCGTAAATTATAATTAGAACAATGCTGAATATCTCGAACACTACTATTTTACACCTCTGTCACGTAGCACATCTGTCACGAAAATGTGTGACGGAGTGGTATAACTCGTGACGGAGTGGTCATTTTTGTATGGAACTTAGAGCCTTAGTTAATATCCATAATAGATGATTGCTAGTTTTTTTATGTTTGTTATTCTATCATCAACCATTTTGTTAATTTAAGGTATTACCATCATGTAAATGAAAAAATAGCATTATCTGCGGCTGAAAGACAGCGACGGTATCGTGAAAAAAGAAAGCTTAACCCTGAACTTGTTGCAGAAGTAAAACATAAAGATTTAGAAAGATAACATACTCGCAAAACGTTAGTTAAGCATATGACGCCAAAAGGTCATAAAAAATAAAAAGACAATAGCAGATAAGAAATAAAAAAAGAAGAGAAAGATAGAAAACTTTTTCTGAACGTTTTAATTAACAACACTCCGGCTTCTACACTGCCTCCTTCAAGTTCCAGACTACGTTCATTAAGTCCCAGATCTCGTTCACTGACTCCAGCCTCGTCTGTTGCCAGTAGCAGGGGAAGAAAACAAGTGCGACGTAATAGATCACGCCTTTAGAGACAAAATATTCAACTTCAAAAAAAAAAAAAAATACAAGAATTACTTGTACAAAAAGACAAGAAAAGACTTCAGCCACAGAAAAAGAAACAAAATAAAGTGCTTACAACAACAACTCATATTAAAAAATAAAATGAACTTTGCAAAGAAGAATGCAGAAAATATATAATATCTTATCAAATACCATTAATAAACATTATAAGCATACAAAAGACTACAGAATAAAACGCTATATTACAAGTATACCTGAAAACCCAGCAATTCATCGTTTTGGACAAAAACTTCATCTGGCAATAGAAACCATTAGAATCAGGAGAGTGAAGAAGTATAGTTCCATCTTGCCCAAACATACTATATTAAAACAAAAAAATCATTATTTTCATCTCAGGGATGATGTGTCATGGGCCACTGCTGGAAAAAAAGGAAGATCTCTATAAGTCATTTCTAAAAGAGGACCCCGACGTTATTAATGTCACTACAGTTATTTTGAAAAATTTAAGCCGTGTTATGTCGTACCACCTTCAGTTGACAGTCGTGAAACCTGTATGTGCAAGGTACACGCAAACATTGCATTCATAAGAGTTATTTTGTATAAAAATAAAGTTATCAAGACAAATGTCTCACACTGTCACAATTTTGTCCCCCTTAAAATTTTAGTTCAAAGTAAGTTATGAACCACTTTATTGTTAGTATTTACAAAAATAACGTTTTCTAGTATTATATGCTAAATAATAAAGGTTTTCACTAGATTTTTAAACGACTTTATTGGGCGACTTTCATAATATTGAAAAAAATTATGTCTTATGAAGCAAAAATGTGACAGAGTGGTATTGGATGGTTAAAAAAAATGATTATTTAAAAAATTTCGTCCAATGGAGCTAGTTAATAGTAAATGTTTATATTCTTGATAAGAAAGTAATAAGTAACTGAAGTTCTCATTTAAAATGAAGCATAAAAAAAATAAATACTTTTGTGACTGAGGTGTTATTTTTTTCATACCATTCCTACGAAATTTGAAATTAAACGAAAATTACATGTAATAATTCGCTGCACTAAATGTTTTTGTAACCTACAATAATGAGGCAATAATTGAAATCACAATTCACTAAATAAATCACAAGTTTATTTTTTTATCAAATATAAAAATTTGCCGGTCAGATTGTCGATAAAAAAGAAGAACGTCCCATACAACTACCCAATTTCAACCGTTGAGCAAGTGGCAGCCAGACATAACACCCCTCTGGTCGGAGGATCCTCCCTTTTTAAAGGAGGATGAGTGAACTTTACTCTCTATTTCTCATGCCTACACACGCGGGGTCGATCCCCCCGCGGTGCAAACACAGAAAATATCAAAGTTTAGCCAAAATCAGCAGTTAGACTAGTAAAGCAGACCCCAGACTCCAAAGCTGAAAAAACTTCGGATGCGACTGGGACTAACGCTGAGATGATGATGATGATGAATAAATAGCAAGAGACCAGATCAAGAGATCCTAAGGGAACAACTTTTCGAGTGTCTTATGTACAACAACTTTAACATCATCATAAAGACAATCTATGCAGCCTGCGGATAATGTTTGTTCGCGCTCGTTTTATCGGTCAACTCCGATTGTTAGTTAGTCGAGTTGATAGATGCACGACCGGTGCGGGCTGGCGTAATTGGTATAATCTGTGGTGATCGGTCACGCGCTCTTGAACACACAACGTGTTGGGACCCCGCCGCGTACGGGCGGGCCGTTGCTTGAACCTCTTGACGAATAATCATCGCGTGCGTGGCATGTTCGGTCGAATGATTTTTCGGGAAATTATATATACCACCGGCCGCGTTTTGTATAGTTTGTCGCGATTGTTGCCCGTGCTTTGAAGTATTTAATTATTAGTAGTTTAATTGTTAGTATTGAATTTGAATCGGAAACGTGGTTTCATTGGCGATCTTTGTCGGGCGTGATTGACACTGCTAAATAACTTCTTACGTTGGTGAGCTTTGGTGCCCTATTAGGGGAACTTGGTGTGTGTCGACTGGTATGGGACAGTCAGAAAATTGAAGACTTCGGACGTCATTGTAAAGTCGGCGCGCGCGTCGACTTCTCCGGACTTCACGTCGCGACGGAGCACACTGAGTCCCAGGTAAGTCCCGTAGATTTACCAGAGTGTGGTCGGAGATTAATTTACTTGTGGTATAAGCCGACCTTGTTTGTTGGATAAGCCGTGACAAATGCGCGGTAGATGTACGTGCTTTACTGGGGCACCTTCATGTTAGTGTCGGTGTCTGTGAATTGACATCCAGGCGGGCGGATCTGCGGGCGACCTCTATTTAGTATAAAACAAAGTCGCTTTCTCTGTCCCTATATCCCTATATATGCTTAAATATTTAAAACTACGCAACGGATTTTGAGTTGTACTTTCTAAGTATATCTTGGACACCAATGACTGATTAAAAAGTGAAGGAAAAAATCTTTGGGAAACCTGGACTGTAAGTCTGAAATCGCCAACTCGCATTGAGCAAGCGTGGTGATTAGGCTCAATCCTTCTCTGGATGAGAGCAGACCTGTGCCCAGCATTGGGACGATTAAAAGGTTGATGATGATGATGATGAACGAATTTTGATGCGATTTTTTTAAATAGATAGAGTATTTCAAGAGGAAGGTTTATATGTAATACGTGCACCCGTGCGAAGCCGGGGCGGGACGCATTATTATAAAACCCGATAGTAGAAATGATTTTCTAAAACGATTCTATTTTAATATTTATTAATATGGAGTGTCAGTGATTCTGCACTGTAAAGTCATAATCGTGCCGTTTCCGTGCGGCGGTCTTTTTAACCGACTTCAAAAAAGGAGGAGGTTCTCAATTCGTCTGTATGTATATAGCCCAGTCAAATTAGGGTTTCACCTCGGAATGAAAGATAATAAGCTGCAAATTGGTATGAACCTTTGTTTTGTCATTCTAAATGTTGTCTCAAAAGTCACAATCGTTATCGTGTCCGCGTCTCAAGATATTCAAGGTCAAAGGTCACAAAAATCGGTTTTTCGCGAATATCTGGCTTCCTATCGGTTAAATGAGATTTGCATTTATAATAAAAGTTGTAGGCTATAAAATTCCCTACAACTTTTGTCTAAACTTTTTTTTCATACGACCAACCGTTTTGAAGTTAGAGCGCGAAGAGTGCACATCGTACAGTCATATACGGCCTAATGCAAGGTCAAGCGTGAGTTATGGTTATCAGTACTTTATAAAGTCAATTATTTACTTTTTAGGGTTAGGGAAGGACTTAGAACCTCAAGAATGGGGCTGGATGCTTGAAAATGAAATCCTGGAGCCCATACGAACGTTATTACCTCCAGCACCAGCCGAACTACTAAACGTAATATTTTCCAATTGCAAAAATGGTTGTGGTTCCCGCTGTGGATGCAGAAAATCAGGGCTACAATGTTCTTTAGCTTGCGGCCAGTGCAACGGACAAGCTTGTCTCAACGCTTCACTGTATCCAAGTAATCCCGATGAAGAAAATACATATGATCCCGATATTCTGGAAGGTTTGGAGATGAACATGACAGATAATGAGGATGATGACAATGAATCGAACATTTTTGAGCGACAAGAAGAAGAAGACCACGAAGAAGAAGAATATAATTAGCTTCCATTTCCAATTTCATTACAATTAAAATCAACAAAGATACTTTTGATATTTGAACTCACATTTTGATAAATGTATATTATGCCGTATTTAATAATAAATAAAAATATGTGTAAAATATATACTCTTACTATCATTTTAACTTAAAATAAAACTAAAATATATAATCCAGAATTAATAATATTTTATACTTAAATAGTTAAATATGAATAATTATATATAAATAATCAAGTTACTTACTTTAATTAAATATAAATAATTAATAGTTAGTACATAAATAATGGGCACTGTTTAATAATTATAATTTCCAAGTAAATAATTGACTTTATAAAGTACTGATAACCATAACTCACGCTTGACCTTGCATTAGGCCGTATATGACTGTACGATGTGCACTCTTCGCGCTCTAACTTCAAAACGGTTGGTCGTATGAAAAAAAAGTTTAGACAAAAGTTGTAGGGAATTTTATAGCCTACAACTTTTATTATAAATGCAAATCTCATTTAACCGATAGGAAGCCAGATATTCGCGAAAAACCGATTTTTGTGACCTTTGACCTTGAATATCTTGAGACGCGGACACGATAACGATTGTGACTTTTGAGACAACATTTAGAATGACAAAACAAAGGTTCATACCAATTTGCAGCTTATTATCTTTCATTCCGAGGTTGACCCCTTTTTTTACCTAATTTGACTGGGCTAATAATATTTTTTTTTTATGTATGTTCACCGATATTTTCGCTAATTATAGACGGATTTCAATTTTTTTTTTTTTTGTTGGGTAGAGTTCACTTCTGAGGTGGTCCCATTTTCACCAGTCCAGGATCTGATGTTGGAATCCAGGAGAAATCGAGGCCAACCACCGAAAATTGTATGCTCGTATGGTGTTTTTTTTCATTAAGTATTTTAGCGTCAGCATCTAGTCTAACCGGATGCAGCTGAACAGTACTTTTCATAACTAAAAAGTGTAAAATAAAAACTTTTTTTTACAAAAAAAAAACAACCGACTTCCAAAAAACACTACAAAGTGAAAAATAACTAATTTCGGAAGTCGGTGTCAAAACTAATATACAAAAACCAAAGACACCGACTTCCGAAATTAGTTATTTTTCACTTTGCAGTGTTTTTTGGAAGTCGGTTTTTTATTTGTAAAAAAAAAGTTTTTTTTAGCAATCTGGAGTCAAACAATAATTCCGTGATAGCAGAGTTTTTTATGTTTTTGTTTTGTATCCTCTCGGTCGTCATACGCCATACACAATAGATTTACATGGTGCCTGTGCGGCATCATCCGCACGGAATCGGTTAATTAATCAGTGTCTACGAAAACTTCGCTTTTGAAATTAGCTTATTTGTCATTGAATGTATTTACTTAGTTACGTACATAGCAGTGATGTTTGTTATAATCCGAACATAGTTTTCATGCGATTACAAAATTGGAAAATGCAATCAGAATACCAGCAATGAATAAATGTTTACATATTTTTTACATCGGGGTTTTTACTTGTTGTTTGATTTTTATATGTTGCTACCTGATGTATGTTTAACTGAATCGAGTAGAGCTGATCCCTGTGGAGTCGACAGATTTTTTTGGATTAACTATTGACGCCAACTTACAATGGGGTCTTCACATTGAGAAGCTGTCGGGTAGACTCAGTTCTGAAGCCTTTGCTCTTAAGAAAATTAGACAGATAGCTGATGTGGATACAGCCAGAATTGTTTATTTTAGTTATTTTCATAGTCTTATGACTTATGGGATTGTTCTCTGGGGAACTTGTGCGGACATCAATACCATCTTTGTTTTACAGAAAAGGGCTGTTTGAGCCATTTGCAACCTTGGTCTTGGAGATTTTCGTAGAGAAAAATTCAGAGAAATAAACATTCTGACTGTAGCTTCACAATATATATTTGAAATCTTATGTATGTACATAAAAATATATCGAATTTTAAGAAAATAAGTGATAATCATAATATAAATACCAGGAACAAACACAATCTTGCTGTACATCACACTCGTCTCCACAGAGTAGGCAACTCGGTCACGGATCAATGTATACACTTTTACAACAAGCTTCCCATGGACATTCGAAACTTACCCATTAAACGATATAAAAAGTATATAAAGGCCAAACTTTGCAAAAAGGGGTATTATAAAATCACAGATTATTTAGATGACAAAAAAGCTTGGGACTGAGCTGCTGCTCTGTTAAGCATTGTTAATATGCAATATGCGTAATTAAAACGTAAATTATTGTAAACATTTTCATTTATAATGTCTGGACTTGAAAAAAGACGATGATCCCTGAGTTTGTTTCGGCTATTTCTTCTCAGAGGTAGTCAGTTAGGAAATGCCGACTTCATCTAGTTAAAAAAAAAACATGGCGTGTAAAAGTGATCAGTGATCCTACTTGCTTAATAAACGATTTCATTTCATTTCATTTATTTTTGATATATTGTGTGTCTTTGTCTGTGCTGAATAAATGTATTTTCTTTCTTTCTTTCTTATTTTTAAGTGTCGTTTCAAGTAATGTTTGCGTTTGTAACCAGTGTTTTAATTGTAAGTGAATAATCGTATTCTGTTTTTTGATAAATAAATGTCTTAAACCATAGATCGTGGAAGATAGGGAGGTTTTGCAGAAAAAAAAGTACAGGCCTTAGTCCAGAAGTGGGACGCTAAATCTTTAAAATCGTAAGGACGCAATATCTTATTTTCTTTATTTTTAATAGTACCTCGTAGATTTTACTCATCGATTTTAATATTTGTATTTTATGTGTCCAAAGCATATTTTTCTTTATTTATTTTTATCGAATATGGATATCCGAGAATATCTTAAAAGGTTTTATTCTATGGACTGAAATTTGAATATAAACCAAGTCTCCATACAAATAGTAATCTAGAAGACCGTCTTTCTCGGGAGAACGAAGCGACGAATTGACGTGATATTATAAGAGGCAATAGTTGAAGAGATAGAGAGCGACATAGTATAATTTTTGTCTCTTTCTAACCCCCTATTACTTTTAACTGGGGGGGTGAAAGTCTGTCTGGAGCATTCCTCATTTTTTTTAAAATTGAGGAGTATTTTTAAACCGTCTACAGTAGCGACCTAAAATAAATAATATTCTGTTCCAAGTTCTCTTCTGTGTTCCTAAGTAGGAAAGGGGAACTGTGGTAACCCGAAAACAACGCGAGCGAAGCCGCGGGCAAAAGCTAGCTTAAAGATTAATTCATATAAACATGCTTACCTAGCTCAAAGTCTTCGGTGATCTCCCTAGCGATAAAGGGCACGCTGGGATATAGTCTCAGTGTCTCTTTGATCACAGCCTCCAGGTACTTCATGTCAGCCAGGTCTGACATAGTAGGGGCTCGGTCAGAATCACCCAAGATCTTCTGACATTCTTCGTAAATTCGATTCTGTTTGAAGAAAAGAAAATACTAAAATCAGATCACGCTCAACGTGTCGTCTGCGGATAGTATAAAACACTAAAATCAGCTTAAAATGTTCACATGTTTGGGACACAGTCCTAGCTCCGTATTACAGAACGTCATTCAAAAGTCAAGCACTACTTAAGTCTCGTTTAAAGCCTTTTGATTGATTGAAACTAGTTTTAAGTAATGTTTAAGCAGAGATCAATGCTTGAGTTTCCTTTTGGAATGCTGACCCTAGTCTCTATGAGAGGCAGTGGGCCGTTATCCTCCAGCGGACCGATGGATGGATGAGGATGGGAGAGCGGTTTGGAGAATGTCAAGTGCCTTTTACTTCTATCCTAGGACGTGACTGTTTGTTTATGATATTTTCTTTCGGCGTGCCAAGTAGAGTGTCCACCCTTTGTGAGTAAGTATCAACAATTTGGTAGTCGGAATCATAAGGTACTGAGCCAACACTAGCTTCAATACTGCTCCGTCATCTCTATCTCTATGCCTTTTAGGCTTTATCAAGATAAGGGTTCTGGATTTCCAACCCAAATCCTAAACATCTATAAATTACAAACCCTATCTATACCAAATATCTTGACACTTCTCACGTAGATTTCCATTTGAGACTTGTCGAGATGAGATCTACATGTACAAGATACAACAAGATTACAAGACACAATTTTGCTTAAGAGTACGATAAATCCTTTGAAAAGGCCCCAGGCCTTTTTTGCTTAGGTATCGCTAAAATGTACGATGGAAATAAACCGGGACGCAGGCCAAACGCTCCGCAAGATTAGATTAGATTAACAGAACCCTTGTAAAAACACCAAGTCGAAGTATAAAGACACTTGTTATAAGAAAACCCGTAAACTTCTCTACAAGAAACATTTTTATCTGCTTCTCAGTGCTGCCTTAATAATCTAAGATTACCAGATGATGTTCTTCTTACTCAAGGGTATTCGGGCACTGCCGGGGCTGTGGATTGTTCTGCCAGGACCGCGAGTTATTCCAAACTCATACCGTGGACCTGGTGCACAGGCAAGTGAAGGAACACGGGTGGGCTTTAGTCAGTAAAAGTTTGGCACGCTGCTCTTCTGCTCCGTCCAGAGCGGGAGAGGTCATTTAATGATTTCACATCCACAAAAAGGGTAGTTCAATAAAGAGTTTTCGTTCCTTAATAATAATAATGATTAGCGCGAATCGCAATGATTGTCGATGTTACCATTCCACATGACGGGAATCTCCTGAAAGCTGAGAAAGTGAAGCAAATTAAGTATCTCAACTTGGCGCACAAGATTGTTGACATGTGGAATGTGAACTCGGCAGTCATTGTACCGATTGTCGTATTGGCCAATGGTTTGATAGCCAAGAGCCTCGGCCAACATCTATTGAGGCTCTCGTTAGGCAGTTGGATCAAGGGCCAGATTCAAAAGGCAGTACTCCTCGATACGGCCCGCATCGTGAGGAGGTTCCTGTCTCTGGAGCCCTAACCACTGGTAGCTTGGACCCCGCTCCCTTCATCGGTGGAAAACTATTTTTTATATTTTTATGTTTTTTATAAATATTTAAAACTGTAAATTAATATGTTTATGTAGAAAAATAAACGGAATAATAATAATTTATTTCGGACAGTAGGTATCCATATTCGGTTAGTACTACAAAAATCTTAAGCCAATATTAAAGTAAGATAACATTTAATTTTTTGCGAGCTCAGCCAGACACTCCTTACTGTCTAACTAGGACCCGCATGAAACACACCATTATTTTGGAGTCGATCCTATCAGCGACTACTTTCAAAATGCTGCTAGTGCTACCCCGTACTCTACGTAGCAAGGAGGCGGTTCTCTTGCGTATAATGGCATGAAAGCCATCAACACGGGCTTCCGCAAACATGCCAGATGCACTGCAGAACAGTGGGAGTTTACAGTGGGAATTCGAAAATTTCTAATAGGTAACATTCAATGTCTTGATAAATTAATAGTCGTTTAGGTGTAACCGATGAAGAAACGTAAAAGTCAATGAAGAGCGAGCGTTATGAGGACAATGTCTTTGTAATTTGGACTTTCAAGAAGTGCTAATTCTGAGCGTAATTTGAATAAGTGACTTATGACTTCAAATGGTTCTATTTACAATCTAAATGCGTAATTACGCTTAATTGTTAGACTGTATGCTCGAAAGTCTTAACTCTAATTCGGTTACCAGCCGTACTAGTTATGTAATCTGATCATCACACTGGAATATGGGCTAATGAATACATGTAATTTGCGTTATATTGAGCGCAACTAACATTGTGAAGACGTACATCGGATCCTAACTTTGAGCAACCAAAACGCTAAAGCTGCAAGTTAATTATTGCGTAATGGGTTTCATTTTGACAGTTCAACAACATTCATTGCGTTATTTATGTTGTTGAGCAGACACATTTACCGAATATATGGAGCAATGGATTAGCTACAAAAGTATTTAAATATATACGGACAAATCACACAGATTGAGCTAGCCCCAAAGTAAGTTCGAGGCTTGTGTTATGGGATACTAACTCAACGATACTATATTTATAATAGATACATATATAGATAAACATCCAAGACCAAGGCCAATCAGGAAAACGGCGTGTTGACCGCTGCGCCATGGAGGACGACAAAAAAAAAAAAATAGTAATTGTATGTTACGCAATTAGGGGGACTAGAATGGTGATTATATGTCTACTACAAATAGAATAGAATTATGTAATTTACCGTGCCGTCATATGCATCGTGAATGTGTATTGATTTCAAACTAGCATTTGTTGAGGCTCAGATGTTAATAAATTATTAAATTAAAGGCAAGTGGACTGTATAATATATATTTAAAAATAATCTTTAACAAGTAATTAAAGTTTAAGGGATGTCTGCGCACGGTCGTGTCGGACGATGGAGCATGTGGCCGGTCCCGTAGTCGACGCCGCCGCGCTGTTCGCGTCATCGAAGTGTGTGTGAACAGCATTAATGAAGTTAACCTACATGAATCTGCGATCTGCTTTTCACAACCATTCTGGGGTCTACTTCCAGTCTTACCGGACACAGAATCAGAATCAAAATCAGATATTTTATGACACACACAGATGGATGCCAGCATTTCACATGGAGTGACTGCCTATCTGTCATCTACAATCCAGTTGCTAAGTCACATACCTCCAGATAAAACTTCTTGTTAGACTTATTTTAATTTCCTTCTTCTTTGGCTTCGCATGGTTTGTGCATGTCGAAAAAGACTGCCACGTGAACCGCCTATGAGGAAGGTTTGAGGCAAAGTCATGATGAGGCCACTATGCTGTGATATCTCAATTCTTTATGAATTATTTACTGAATGCACTTTTTACACACTACATAAATCACGCACTTTTCTTTAGTAAACAACACTATAAATAATTTAAAAGTCCAATGAAAAATGAGCGTGACACTCAGCTTAAATTTCCCGCTAAAAACTCTCGAAAAAAAAATAGTTTTCAGACTTTCAGGCTTCTAATGACCCGTAGCGACTGTCAAAGTTACAAGAAAGACAGCCGGTAACAACAGCTTCGGTGTGAAAAGATGGTCACCCATCCACGAACCGACCATTGAAAGCATAGCTTAACCTGATCGACCGTGTGACTCTCATTACTTAGCCACGAGGCCCACGAGTAGAAATTGAAGAAGTCACATTTCTTGCCGAAATTTGGACCTTGTTGGAATGTTATCGTGGGAAAACTTCTAAAGGCCCCTGATCCTCGGGGATAGGATCAGGGAGTGTGGGATTCTTACCTCACTAAAGCCACCCCGGTGGTCACCATCTGCACATGGAAGGGGCACCGTTACCTCTCAAAAGACCAATCCGGAGTCCCTTCCGTGCCACGCCTGTTAGGGCACATCTCTGAAGAGACTGTAAAGGGGTCTCCCCGAACCTAACTATGTAAGATCCAAATTTGGACCTACAACCTCGCGCATGAGAGGTGGGGGTCAACTACAGGGCCATCGCGCATACAATATGAATGTACCTACATACGTATTTTAAATTTTATGATATTGTAAAGACCTCGCCGTTTATCAGAGACTTTCAAATGGCAAGCAGGATAAGCTTCTATTACAATAGTGTCAGAATGGTCGATCAATGATCTCATAATGATTAATTTTGATAAGTTTCGTAATCTACTTACGAAATGGTGACGGTATGACCTTTCAGTGATCAATCACTTAGACTCCACTTTATATTAATAAATGTTCAAATTGAGTCGTAGGTTTTAGAAAGGTAGGTAGGTAGGTTTTAGGTTTTTATCATTTCTATTAACGGGTTTTATAATAATCGTAATACGGCAATGGTAATTCCAGGTCAGACAAGTACCAATGTAACTTTTCTTAAGTTATATGTGCTTTCTAATATATCTTGGACATCAATCACTGAAGGTGAAGGAAAACATCTTGAGGAAACCTGGACTTTATAAGTCTGAAATCGCCAACCCGCATTGAGCAAGCGTGGTGATTACGCTCAATCCTTCTCTGCATGAGAGGAGACCTGTGCCCAGCAGTGGGACGATAAAAAGGTTGATGACGATGATACGGCAAAGTCATTCTATCACCATTCCTTTACAAGATGACTGAGATAATTGATCAATCAGTATGAATTTAGCAGATTACGAACGTTTACGCACAATGACAATAAAATCGTATTGAAATGACAAATTTATAAAAATAGCATACTAGGGCCTCTGAAATAATGCTTAATTAATTAACAAGTAAAGACATGTCGCACATCCTTCGGGTTGGGAAACTCTGATTTATCTAATCTACAATCGCTACTTAATAGGTAAACATACAAATTTAATTTATTAATTTATTAAGCAAATAACAATTTAAGGAAATATAACTGTAATTTCTACATAATAAAGTTCAATTTCCGCTATAATTTCAATCATTTTTATAATGTTTTCTTTCAAGAATCATTCTGAAATCAAACTTATTCCTATTAAATAAAGTTGATATTTGTTTCACTTGAAATAACATTAATTAGAAAAGGGATTTAGCTATCTATATTAATTTCGAGTAAGTCCCTCCTTATTAGTTTCCAATTCCGGGAAGAACTGTATAAATATCTCTCAAAATTGGATATGGCAGTAATTTTGTAAAAGCAAATTAACCTAAACGTTAATTTGCTTTTACGAAATTACTCTATTTCTGCTAAGATGAGTTATAATATATATAAATTTGTCATTCCAACACGATTCCATTGTCATTGTGTTAAAAAATTCGTAACCTGCTCAATTCATAATGATCAATCAATCCGATCAGTCGTCCGCGCGGTAAGCGTAGATGAAAATGGCAAAATGAGATGAACTCCTTCAACAAAAATCGCTGCAATGTATCTAGTAAAAAGAGGGAAGTGGAAAGAAAGCTGGGAATCGTGCGCCCACATTGTACGGACGACAGCAAGTCAAGCTACCCGAAACTTTCAAATATTCCCTATCCTTGAACCTTAATACTATAAGGATAAAGTTGAAAAACCAATAAAAAAATCTGACAGATTATAGTAGCTTGTTGTGCTGTAATCTGTATGTCATAGGCTTATAGTAATTCCGTGTTACAGCCATTCTTTATAATTCTCTAAGGAACACAATTTTCTTTAAAATGAATTATCCATTCTTTGGCTCAAGCACAAACTCAGCAAAAGCATTATTACGTGGTGTGGTGGGCGTTTTTGGGTCTTTTGTAATATTGACGTCTAAGAAGTGCTGATTCTCACCTTAATTTGAATAAATAATAAGCGTTTATTTCAGGTAGCCCAAAATCTCCCATAGAGTAACCAGAATACATACACAGACAACACAGCACATGAAGCAAAAGTTCCCTGACACAGCTAGCAACATGTCTGCTATAGTAATGCCCGATATACAGGCAATCAAACCTCCCGGCAATCAACGCCAGAACTGTATTTGACTTTCGATTTTAATTTTGCCCGGGTGTTCGGAATCCTTAAAACCTATTGTGTCTATTACTGGATGCAGTATGTATTGGATAGAACTTTATCATTTCATGTCAAATGACACTGCCTGAAGTAACTTTCAAGTTGATTACTTTAAGATGTTTGCTTTGCATTCGCCAAAAATTAAAAACACTTAAAACTGGTGGTAATAAATGATTTTCCTGACTCAATAATAAACTTGCCTGGATTTCCTCATGGTCTGCTATTAACATCAGTCCAAGGACGATTGCCATCGCTGTGGTGTCGTGACCCTGAAAATAGACACAATATCAAAACGTATTCCAAATGTTTATTATTTTTTTAACCGACGTAACTATTGACTGCAATAACACGCAATAATGTTTGATATATGTACGGTATTACGGTGTCTGTAAGCCTGTAGTAATGTATGAACGCGGGCGCTGCGCAAGGATGCGCGGGTACGATCCCCGCGCAGTGCAAATATTTGTATGCATGAATATGAATATTCGCACTGGTCTGGTCGTGCCTTGGAAAGCACGTTAAGCCGTTGGTCCCGGTTGCCATACGAACATCTAATGGCAGTCGTTACGGGTTGTTGGGGCCCTCAAAAGTCCAACAATTCGCAGTCGCTTTACCGAAAATATCGAAGTTCAGCCAAAATCATCCGTTAAACTGGTAAAGCGGACCCCAGACGTGTGACATCCACCAACTCGCTCTAGGCTCGCGTGGTTGATTACGGCTGACTTCCTCTCAACAAGAGGAGGGCCGTGACTGTACCTGAGAGTGGGAACATTATAGGTTGCTTATGTAAATTTACGTAAGAAGAGGAGTAGTATTGTGCGTTCTAAAAGAGAAATCAAAAACAATAAACATAATTGACAGGGTTATAAGTACTCCTGCAGACGACATTTTCCACTCGCACTAGGTATTGGATGGGTCAGCAATCCCCAATTTAAAACTGTGTCTGCAGCTCTACTTGAATACGCAATCGATTGAGGGCTATTCATATAGGCCTCTGGAGATCATAGCTGAGAGGCAAATTTGAGTAGAGTAACCAAGTCAAGTCAAAGACAGATCTACCTCATGTAACATTTTTTTTATACTACGTTATTTTTTGTTTATGCGGAACCTGAATTTCGTTTGTTCAGAATAAGCAGTTGAATCGATTACAACATTTTTACACCATGTTATATTTGTTCCCAAATACATTTAGAAATTGTTGCAGTGTAGTTGCGCGCCACGCAACTTCCGATAGATCATAGTATTGCGGACGCCCGCGTAACAGCTGACGCCAGAGGTCAATGCTCCGCTCGCTCGGAGAACATATATTGTATGTATGTATAGTAAACTTACCTCAAACATAAAGGTATTAACTTCTTCTCTTATTCCTTCCAAATCGATTTCTCCTTTTCTTTCCGCTTCGAGCAGCAAATCAAGCATAGCGTACCTCTTCTTTCCGCCAGTAGAAATATCATCGTCAGTAAAGTCAGTCTGCCCTGGCTTCCAATTCTTCTTCCTCTCCATTATAACGTCATCAGCAAAGGAATGAACTTTTCTCAGACAATCCTCAAACCTTCTACCGATTGGAAACTTTCTGAAGAGATATTCATTGTGGAGCCATATTCTGGTTAGACGGCCCAGTACGAGGTTGCCGATCTCCAAAATGGCGGATTTGTATTCTACCGTTTTTGAGGACTTGTCAGCATCCAGCTGGGTTCCCATGGCAGTTTCTGGAAAGGTACTGTGTTAGAATATTTTTGGGTTTAAGAGAAACTCCATGGATGAACGTCTTGAAGCTAGTCTTTTTACTGGAAAGCAGCGGTGGGCCAATGGTATCGCTGTGACTTACATACAATTATTTCAGCACCATTGCTCTAAAAACGGTGAAGGAAAATATCGGCATATTCTAGAGGTAAGATTTCGAAGACATGTGACATCTACCAACCCACACTGGGCCCGCGTGGTGGATTACGGCCCACTTTCTCTCACGGAGAGGAGCCCTGTGTCCCAGGAGTGTTAACATTATATATAGACTGATTATGATAATCTTTTTGTTAATAATAAAAGTGATGACACGTTATTTTTCTTTATACGAAACCTGAATATAGTTTGTTCAAGTTTGTTTAGAATATTCTTAAACCATATTATATTTTTTTTACATGTTTTTTATTAGCTTCACTTATATGTTTGTGTTAAATACCGAACACCGCGAAGGTACCCAGTACTTAAAAGTTGACCTTTATGGGTATACAAGTCGGGTTGACGTAATCAAAATAAAACAACCACTGTATACTGTTCTATAGATACATTTATATTTCTTAAAATTTCAAAGGACCCAACCAAATCGTTGTCATACAACGCTTGCGACTTCTATTTAGACGTCAACGCCATCTAGTTGCATTTTGTGTAAACTTTTAAACTTGAACGACTTTGATCAAGCATGATCATTAACAGTTTGCTTGTCCGTCTCTGACTCAAAACTTTTTTTAACCTTACCTTACATTAATTTGTGCAGGCAAAGTATTTTTTTAGTTTGGTTTTAGATTTATATTTATTTATTTGGGTAACGCATCATTACGAATTTTAGCACTTATTATTCTGTCTGTTGGAAATCAAGCAAAGTTTGGTCAAATCAAATGAGCACCACTTTTAAGCGTTCGTGTTATCCGTATATTATATAAAAAAAGAATATCGAACTAAAAAGTTGAAAATAAGTGTAGGTAGTTTAAAAACGAAAAAAATATGCTTTTAAAGAATATCAAACTAAAAAGTTAAAAATAATTTTAATATTTAATTTATGACAATAGTATATTAACAATACTAGTAAAATGAGAAAAAAGCATGAGGCGCTTAATACACAAAAGTTATGGCACAATTATTATAACAATATTTTTTTAGTTTTTTAAACTATATACCCAAAAACTTTTAGAAATTTGTTGCAGCGTGTTACCGAGCGCACAGCTCAGCTGACATTAGATCATAGTAGGTACTAGGCGCGTAAGACAGCCCCGAGCCGCACCGCTACAGGCGCGGCCGGGCGAGCGGTACGTTGACCATATTATCATTATTTTACCATTATTACCATTTTCATCACTTTGTGGTTTTTCATTATGTCCTTTTGAAATTTTGTACATAGATTATTTACTTAAAAATACTGGCCACGTGTTTCTGGTTTCGCATAAACACAAAATGACGACGTGTGTGTGTTCCAAGCAAAAAGATAAGGAAACGTAGTCAAAAGATATTTAATCAAGTTTTGTAAACAATCGTTAAGGAGCCATTCGAGGAACACACGAAATTACTATACGAAAAAGAAAACAGCTTCGTGGAATAAAAGGAAGTGGCTATAATCTCCTCATTACTCGCGTAAAGGAAATCACGTATCGGCTCGAATTTGGTCTATAGAGATCCCAATTTGTACGAACAATTTGAAATGGTTTATTGCTCTTGGGACTGATTATTCCAACGCTAGATAACTTTTGTTCGAAGGATAAAATTGACGTTTGACAGTTATTGTATGAAATAACTGTCAAAATTGAAAATTAATTGCTCTAATAAAGTTATCAGACGATCGGGGAATTGAGTCTTGTTGGAACAAGTTAACAGCCCTTTAGAAAATACAATATTTTTATAATATAGTTAGCATAAAGGAAAATATACTTCTTTATAGTTAATAATAATGGGTTAATTCAGTTAGAATAGAATAGAATACTCTTTGTTTTTTTTAATAACATTAGAAACTAGTGCTTGACCACAATCCCGCCTGATGATAAGCAGTGATGCAATCGTTGATGGTAAAGCGCACTACTTTATTGAGAGCCTATTCACTCTAGCCTTGAAGACACTTAAATTACTATCAGTCGGAAAGACCACCACAGGCAAATTGTTTCAGTCTTTCGATGTACGCAGTATAAAAGATAAGGCGAAATACTTCAACAGGATCGTAGCGGTATCAACAACGTAAGGATGGATACGCGGCACGACGGGTCGTCCGATGATGGTATGGTGATGGCCGAATTAAGTCGTGTAATTACCCACATTCGAAACTTACCCATTAAACAATTTAAAAACTATATAAAGGCCAAACTTTGCAAAAAGGGGTATTATAGAATCACAGATTATTTAGAAGACAAAAAAGCTTGGGACTGAGCTGCTCGCTCTGTTAAGCATTGTTATTAAGCCATATGCGTAATTATAACGTAAATTATTGTAAACATTTTCTTTTGTAATATCTGGACTTGAAAAAAGACGATGATCCCTGAGTTTGTTTCAGCTATTTCTTCTCAGAGGTAGTCAGTTAGGAAATGCCGGCTTCATCTAGTTTAAAAAAATAATAATATGACATGCAAAAGTGATCAGTGATCCTACTTGTTTAATAAACGATTCAATTTCACACCCTCCGACAGGCCGGCTACCCTACGCATGTGCTCCAGGCTTTGGAAATTGTTCTTATTGTTACGAATGCACCTTATGTCGATGGCATACGGTTCATCTTGAGACCTAAGCCTTTTAGAGGTACGATATAAAAACGCATTGCTAGAACCAGGATGGCCTATCGAATGGTACAGGTTTCATCAATATTGTCAACGAAGTGTCGACATCGAAATTACTAGAAACTCGTCTTCGTTGAAGTACCTGTAGGTACCTGCTGAACGTACTCGAAATTATGCATGATTATTATTATTTCTAGACAGATCTGGAATGTTCGATCGACTAACCTATATAAAGCGCCGGCCGTGACGCCAGCGCGGAGTCAGACATAGCGAAAGCGTTTGACAAAGTCTGGCACAACGGCTTAATCTATAAGCTGTACCAATTCGGAGTGCCTGGCCGTCTCGTTCTCGTCTTACGGGACTTTTTGTCAAACCGCACCTTTCGCTATAAAATCGGAGGAGCGCTCTCCTCCCCCCACCCCATCCGTGCAGGTGTTCCCCAGGGCTCTGTACTAGCCCCCCTCATTTTTACGCTGTATACAAGCGATATCTCGAAAAGCAGTAAGGCCCAACTCGCTCTGTTCGCAGACGACACAGCCATCTACTGCTCGGGACTCAGTCCTGACCGAATTCGCTTCCATCTTCAAACCGCTGTCAACAAACTGGCTGACAGGTTTAAGAAATGGAGGATAGAAGTCAACCCTCAAAAAAGCCAAGACCCCACTCGATACCGTGACGCAATGTCCCCCCTCCACGACCCATCACCATGTCCGGCAAGCCGATCCCTTGGGGGAAGCAAGCCAAATACCTTGGTGTGATTCTCGACCGCAATCTCAACTTCTTAGAGCACTGGGTCGACTCCACCCCGCCCTCAACCCGCGTAGCAAACTGTCGCTCAAGTGGAAATTGCGCTTGTACACAGCATGCATAGGTACGCCCGATTATGACATACGCTTGTCCAGTCTTCGCACATGCCAAGCTGCGTCATATCCATAGGATGCAAGTAGTCCAAAACCGTTTCCTCCGTAAAGCCACAAATGCCCCTTGGTTCGTCCGTAATGAGATCCTCCACCTTGATCTCAAAAAGCTAGCTAGCTCAATCTGTGTGATTTGTCCGTATATATTTACTGCTGCCAAGCACCGCAATCCTCTGATAGCAGCGGCTGCTAACTGTACCCCCTCCATCATCTCCAAGCTTCGCCGTCCACGGCATGCCCTCTCAGATCCCGATGACCCCATAACACTCCTCCAAGAGGCCAATAGGGCCACCAGCACAACACGTAAAAGACCGACCTACCGACCTCGCCACCGAGGTCCATCGCGACGCGTTCAACGTAGTAGTCCCCTCCCCCGTCCCTTGTCCGATGAAGGCCAGCCCGCGCCGCAGCTGAGCCAGTAAATACAAATTCCCAACTATGACCTCTGAGTTTGTTTCGGACGTTTCTTCTCAGAGCTAGTACTAGGAAACGCTGCGGTCATCAAACCGAATTAAAATAAAACATCAATCCAGCCGTCCCTTGCTGTTCTCTCCAGCGATGCCCTAAGCCGAGATTCGTACCCCACAGGGGGTGCCCTTAGCGTGAAGTCGTTTAGTTTTTTGTTGCCCTGGCTGGAGGCTTTAAATTGATTTAAGGCAGCCACAGGATAGTCCGGTTAAGTAGTCACGACCACTCAAGGTCAACTACGAGATGCCATAACAAAAAAAAAAAAGCGTGGAGTCAGTCTGCATTTGACTATCGAAGCGGAACAAGCGACAGTTAAGAACCGATAACAAAAAACATCTTCAGCGACAACCGCAACGAGAACTTTGATTTTTGAACTTTGATTTGATTTCAAATCAAAGTTCTCGTGTACGATAGGGACTTCGTTCTACTTGTCATTGCCTACTATCGACTGTACCTTCGTTGCCAATAAACATCGTAACCTTTAACCGGCATTTTAATACCCCGAGCCTGTAATATATGTATACCTAAACCAAATAAATTAAAGAACTTAACACATTTTCTTAGTGTGTCGTTAGTTATCTAAGTGGAGTCAACCCAGCGATAGTTATTCAGTTTAGTTGTAATTAGTTAGTCGGTAATACATACTAACAAACAAAGAAAACAAGTTAAATAAAAGCTTGAAACAAAGACATCACGTTCGCCCCCAATTTCGTTTGATACGAAGTATTTACACACTGATCCCCAAAGTTCTAAGAAAATCAAGATGTTTGTGCCCGACCTTCGTATTCGAGGGACAGTACCGGCTCAACGTAATCTTAGGAAATGTTTTCATGATAGAGACGGCGATTCTTGCGGATTACGTATCTCCTAAAACACTGTACCGCTTTTGAAACCAAGAATATAATAAAAAATGAATGATTGTCTCTTAGACGGTTGACTAAACAACTTCTTATCTTAATGGGTCCTTTAGGATTGTGTTTTGGTTTTTCCTTCGAATACAGCCTGGCTAGCTTTTTCCCTACTATGTTGGCTTTGGCTTCGCCTCCCAAACATCAGGACCCGAGGTGGCGGCGCGAAGTGTTCGACGCGCGCCACTCTTAGACCTCTGCCTCGAAATTTGCGGGCAGCGGGGCGGCGGCGGCGGCGGCGACGAGTGAGCGGCAGGATCTTATGCGTAAAATCAAATGGACCGGTTCTCGAAAACAGCGGTGCGGTGGCGGGCAGCGAGCGGTGTACTTGTCGCGCTCGAATCTTGCGGGCAGCGGGTGGGCAGCGAGCGGTGATCGAACGTTAGGAATAAATTTGAATCAAAAAGATGTTGCCGCCATTGTTCAGACATTTCTTTCGCGAATAAAAACAAATATCTCGTAGACACAATCGTGAACACAACACTACGCAGCTATAGTGCGAACGGGGCTTCGATGCCCGCCCGGCTCCCGCGCCGCTGTCGCCGCCGCCCCGCTGCCCGCAAGATTCGAGGCAGCGGCCTTAGACGCCACGGGAGGAGTCATAGACGGGATACACCTCACTCCCCCCCCTAACCAGAGGAGGACCACAGTGGCAGGCCACCAATCGGAGGTTACGGAAGCAGTGTTCGTTCTCGGAACCGCCGGCTTAGGTCTGAGATGGAACATCGGGGTGGTTTCCAGTCAATAAGAGTCTGACAGACCACGTCACCCGTCATAATATGCTTAGTAAAGTTGGTAAATGACTGGATAAATAATGATTAACTTCGTCTGACTGCAATTTTAGTGTCTTCAAAGCTAGAGTGAATAGAATCTTAATATACTAGCACGTGACTTAATTCCCCCATCTCATTTTCATCATCGGCATCAACAACCCGTCATACGGCGAGTATCCATTCTGACGTTGTTCACATCAATACTTTTATACCGCGTACATTGAGGGACTGGAACAAGTTTCCAGCGGCAGTGCTTCCATCTGACTACAATTTAAGTGTCTTCAAGGCTAGAGCGAATAAGATCTTAATAAACTAGCGCGCTTTACTATCAACGATTGCATCACTGCTTACCATCAGGCGGGATTGCAGTCAAGCACTAGGTAGTTTATAAAATGTAAAAATAACTTACCACAAATAGTGTACAGAGTATAGTCACTGATGATGGGCAGCAGATTGACCTCTTTACCCTCGAATTCCTTGAGCTTCTCCACCAGACCTCGGCTCCTCTCTTCCATGACTATTGTAAAACTCTTCAGAATGTTGAAGTGAAAAGTCGGAGTCAGGATCTTGCGCCGTCTGTGCCATTTTGCACCTGTTGAAGAAAATGGTGATAGTCATAATTATGTGTAGGCCTAATCATAGTAGGTATGGATCTCTGATGTTTTTGGTAAAACATATAAAAGGCCCAAACTTTATAAAAAACATGGAGGATAATATGTTAAATAGATAGAATTATTTTTATTTCTGATAATACAATTACATTAAAGGTTTTTTTTTTAAATAAAAATTAGAAATATATACAGAGTGGTGCTGACAATACGACAATGAATGAAAACACGAACAATGCTGGTTCGTAGGAATAATCCTAAACCATAGCAGAAAACCTAGCATCAAAAATAAAAAAAATGAAAATTTCAAACAAACTAAATCGCATAAAATTGCAAACGGAATAGAACATCCTTTAAAAATATTGGTTCACTGACCTCCGATTGACGACAGCGCGATCCTGTATCGACTTGCTTTTTTCTCGCCATTATTATTAAAGTTTGGTACCGCAGGATGTGGCGGTCATTAACCTGTAAGCGCTTCCTTATCAACATGTACATCATGTAGAAAATGTGAAAAATGAAAAATAATTTCTTGTGACTAAACTAATGGATATATTTATATGATATTTTATGGGTAGTCTGATAATGTGTTGAGGTACACGATCTTTAATTTATTGTCGTATTGTCAGCACCGCTCTGTATTAATATGTAGATCACACATAAGATCTATCCTTAAAACGAGTTACTATTCCTATTCCTTCTCTGTCCATTCTATAAGATTATGGAACTGACTTCCGCCTAACATTCGTGATTTAAAGAGCATTACCTTTCTTCTATACTATATCGTATATCGTATATTATACTTACACATATTTATATATTTTAGTATCATGTATTTATTTAAGTATACTTATGTAATTATTTTTGGATTATATTTTAAGTTATATTTTTTAATATTACTTTAAATACTTCACATTCATATATTTTTTTCTCCTTAGTTCTTATACACTATTGTCTACATTTCTGTTTCACTTCTCCTTTCGCAGGTCTGCTGGAAGAAGTTTCTTATGAAATAAGCAGCACCTTTTGTACTTAGGTCTTAATAGGCTATTTGACAGATTTATAATTTCTATCTTGACTCACTTGGTTGCGGTTAAAATGTTCACCGAAAGTATTTTTTTTTTTATTTTAAATAGGTACATATTTCGTAAGAAACATGCAAATAAAAATTCAAAATTCAAATAAGCCGCCGAAACGGTTTATTCAGCAATATGGCGTTGCGCTTTGTAAGTGACGTCACAAACTTATAAACGATTTTCGGTTCCGCAGTGGTGTTTGTGCTTATCTGTTATTTGTTATCGTTTATATAATAAAATAGTTAACAAGTGGTGTGCTGTACAACTACATCTTCTAAAAACGCTAAAACACCTGAGAACACATTGAACGACAACAAGTGTTTATGAGCGTATGACGTCATCGTGACATTAGCCAATCCGGATCGTTTCACAATATGTGCCGCGAAATACAAAAGTCAAATATATTTTTGTGTTTTTGGATATATTAATTGTTATTATTTTCGTTAAAACTCGTGTAAATGACATAAAGGACCCTCATTTTTTGCAATTAAAGCAAATAATCGCAAAAAAAATCATACTGTCAAATAGCCTATTCTGTCATATCCTTATGTATTTTATTGCGTGTACGATTCGGCCCGCATCGTGAGCAGGTTCCTGTATCTGGAGCCCTATCCACCGCTAGCTTGGACCCTACTCCCGACAAGGGTGAATCAGTATTTTCTTATATATTTGCGTGTACTTTTTATATTGAAATATTTAAAAATATAATTCAATATGCATATACTTATAGAGAAATAAATAGATCTCAACTTTAGAAGCAGTAGGTCGTATGTTAAAGGTCCTCGGAGCTACACATAGGTACAACCTACTGTGGGGAGGGATCAGTTGGGATCGTTTGGACCACCCATTGTTCCGTTCGGTCCAAACGAGGGTTTGGACCGAACAGAGCAATGGGTGGACAAATGGGAATTAGGCGCAATCATTTGACAAAAATGTGTTCGACGATTAGGGGGCTGGTTTACCCATCGCGTCTTAGTCCTCTCCTTCTCTTATATCCATTGAGATTAATACTCCCCAACATGTTCCTCATTCCTATGTATCACATATGCATACCATCACAACCGATTTCCACACAACTTTTAGATTTCTTCTTATATGGTAATCATGATGGAAACAATATACAAAAACACAAAAATATAGGTTGAGGGAAACATGTGTCACGTCCACGCAAAACGGCTGTCGCTCAGCATTATGCACTGCATTATACTTATTACCTAATAGTTTTGCGTCCGCGGCTTCGCCCGCGTGAAATTTCGGTTGTATCGCGCTTTTTTAGATTTCTAATTTTCGGGGATTAAATATCGTATCATTTAGCGTGGCGCAGCGGTCAACACGCCTGCATGCGACGTGAAGGCCTCGGGGTCGATCCCCGGCCAGGTCATGATGGAAAACGATCTTTTCCTTATTGGCCTGGACCTTGGATGTTTATCTATATATGTATCTATTATAAAATATAATATCGTTGAGTTAGTATCCCATAACACAAGTCTCGAACTTACTTTGGAGCTAGCTCAATCTGGATGCTTTGTCTATAAAAAAAATAAAAAATTACTTGTGCATATTCGTTTGCAACAGCGTTATCTATCACCGAACTGGTATGAAGCTAACAATATTTTTATTATCCCTCGGGAATATCAAATTTTTCCGGGATAAAAAGCCCTATTATTTAATCCTTTACGTCTGCAAAGTTTCAAAGTAATCGGTTTAGTAGTTACGATGTGAAAGCGGAACAAACAAACAAACTCACTTTCCGATTTAAAATATTAGTAAGGAAATAAAATAATAATAAATATTCCATCCATTCATGTAACAGATCCGGAACAAAAATATGTAAGTCAAACATTTATATTAGGTATTCTTACCACGACAATTATTATAATACATTACATTACGCAAATTGCCGAAACTACTTACTCATAAAATCTATGATTTTTCGGTTTACATATACACTATCCCCCTTATTCATAAACACTGCTTAAAGTTAACTAGTGATTAGCAATTTTTATCCATAATTTTTTGACCTTTTAACGCCACTTAACTTTAATTATCCTTAATAAATAAACACCACAGAGTTTAAGGGCTTTATTAATAAACAATAATTAAAATTAAGTGACATGCAAACGTCAAAAATGTATGTTTCAACAGTCGCTATTCACTAGTTAACTTTAAGCAGCGTTTATGAATCAGGGGGTATATCTTGCGACAAATTCACCTGAAGGCAGGTAGGTAGTCGCCGCGGCAGAATCAAGGACTCCCGCGGCTCCGTGCGCACGTGACCGGAGAGACACCGGGGTGGTTTTTAGTCGATAGGAGTCTGACACACCCAGTCGTCCACCCCAGGGCGGCGGACATCCATTGAGGATTTTCCACCACGGAACGAAAAAAAAAGCAGGTAGGTAGTTGGTGTAGTTGGTTAGTGTATTGGAAACATCAAAAATTTAGATAATTTCGAAATCTTTTTCTCAGCCTTTAGAGATTCACTGCTGGACAAAGGCCCCCAATGGAATGAATTCATTGGGGGAGGCCAATGAATTCATTCCATTGGGGGCATTGCCATAATCCCCACGCTTGGCAGGCCTGTTGTCACGGGAGAATATGGGTTGGTACTATTCTATGCTCGATACCATACGGGAATTCTGATATAGCCTCAAATCATAAATTTTTTGTGTGAGCCGTACGGAGGACGGGTCTGAGCAGTTGTGTTGCAATGTGTGCCGGGTACGATGCGCCAAATGTTGTTGTGTTGGGAGTTTGGTCGTGGAGGGTCTTCAGATCAATCTCCCTTTGGCGCAGCATCGTTGGTCTTGTTGTTGGGTTTAACATTGCATCACCTCGCTCAACTGCCGTCTTCCTTTCTATTCGCTCAGTTTTTCTGAGTGAATAGACTCTTAATAAACTAGCGCGCTTTACCATCAACGATCGCATCACTGCTTACCATCAGGCGGGATTGCGGTCAAGCGCTAGTTTAAAATTATTAAAAAAAAATAATAATATAGAATCTAAATTGAGTATCGCGTAAAATTGATGAAAGTCTGTGACACGTGAACTTAGAAGGGTTGGCTTTATATACCTTTATATGCAAATTAGGTAGTTATAAGCCATGAAATTGGAATCTGTACTAAATCAATTGAAGGCTAAAAAGTTTTATATACACTTGGTACAATATTTCACTTTGTCATAGATAAAAAGCTAACTGAAAGTCCTTTCTTTAGTATTGTTCATCGAATCGTTGAGCCCCTTAAATTTTCAGTAGAGCTCCTTAGACATCGGTTCTACAAGGTCGTCATATAATCTGACCAAGATTATATCTGGACTTTTAAAAGAGACTGACTGTTGGGAATCGCGGTTAAAACTAACAGTGCTTTGGCAGCCATCACCTTTTGGATGCTCCAATCAGTGCACTCCACATAGCAGTGACACATTACTTTGCAACGCCGCTATTGGTTATAATATTGTTCCTCAACCCCACTTTCCTCGACTAATGTAATTTACTTCGAATACACACGCCGAACTGACTTCATCACAATCGCATCATTTTTTATTTCACCACTTACCCAAGTAAATTCTTCAAAGACTAACATCCAGGCCACACAATTCGCATCCTAATCAAGTACCGGCGCATCAATCCGGTACATATGGTCCTTCGAAACCAAATACAAGAATCAGCTCCTACGGAATACGAGTCTACGGAATACATCCTACGGGTGTGGCCGCCTTTGTTAGTACGAGACATCATACGCAAGCTGGTGAGACCAACCATCCTTTCATTCCTCCATCATCTCCTTGTTCTCTTCGTGATACCAGTGCCTTAACTGATTTCAGTGATTGTTACGGTGTGTTGAATAAGTTCATTTCGCCAGACTGGTGGACGTAGATAGCAGTGCTGACGTAATCATCAGGCATTCCAACCGTGAGTACTCCTGTTTTCACCGACCACCAAAATGCCTACAGAAACTGCAAAATCCCGCGACAAATCTCCCCTCACGTTAGATGTCGAAGGTGCTAATTCTAAGTCTCGCGATAGGTCTCCTAATCTAGGTGAAGATAACAATTTGCTCCGAGAATTAGTACGGAAACGTGGCATGATAAAAGGCAGACTTACCAAATTTTCAAATTATTTGATTTTGTTAGAAAATAACGATGACCTTGATTCGTCCTCTCGGGCTAAAATTGATTTAAAATTGCGCATAAATGGAGCTGCTAGTTTATATACCGAATTCAATCAGATTCAGGCCAAGATTGAGGAATATGTTTCTGATAGTAATATGGCTGACCAGCTAGATCATAGAGAATCATTCGAAAATTCGTACTATAGCATATTAGCTCACGCAGAATCCCTTTTGATCGATGAAGGCGAGATTAACGACGCTAAACATTGTTGTAGTGAACAACCGCAGTACGTTAAACTACCTACAATTACGCTGCCTAACTTTGATGGTTCGTATGAGCAGTGGCTCGAGTTCCGCGACACATTTATATCTCTAGTTCACAATTCAAAACGAATAAGCAATATCCAAAAGTTCCATTATTTAAAGTCTTCACTAAAGGGCAATGCCGAATTAGTCGTTAATTCGGTGGAATTTTCCTCTGACAATTATATTGTGGCGTGGGAACTACTTCTAAATAGGTTCAATAACAACAGACTTCTAGTGCACAACCATGTGAAGGCCTTGTTTAGTATTAATTCGTTAACTAAAGAGTCACCCGTTTCCATTCGCAAGCTAATTGACACGATTCTTAAGAATTTGCGTGCACTAAAAATCTTGGGTGAACCCACTGATCACTGGGATACGCTTATTAATTATATAATAGTGTCTAAACTAGATAAGACCACTGAGCGCGTGTGGGAGACACACAAATGTACACTGTTTCCGAGCGATAACAATTCTAAACGCATAATTAAGGTGGATGAATTGATAGGTTTCCTAAAAGACAGGGCAGATATGTTGGAAACATTGCAGCTTTCGCACAGTAAAGAACAAAATACAAGTACACTAATAGAAAACAAAAAACATAAATCACATTCATATAACACATCACATTGCAATGTTTCCACACACGTTAAGTCTAACGACAGCCGCGCGCCTCGTTTCAAAAGGTCCTGCTTGAAATGCAACGGTGCTCATCCACTTTATTCTTGTCAACAATTTATCGATAGTGATTTAGACGCTAAATTAAAGTTAATTCGCGATCACAAACTATGTGAGAATTGTTTACGTTCGGGACATGCGCTTGAGAAGTGTATGTTTGGGTCATGTAGGAAGTGCAACCGCAAACATAACTCATTAATTCACAACGATAACAGCGATGGTCTAGTCTCATTCCATTCACGTATAGTGACTAATCGTCCCAACGTTAGTGGCGCAAGCGCAGGGCCGGCCATCCCCGACCCCGCTTCCTCGACCGTTGCCGAACCGGTTCCTATTCGCGTAAACAAGGCACATCTACATAATAATAAATCTATAGATATGCACTCCGTGCTATTGTCAACCGCAGTAATCGAGGTAGCCGACATCCACGGTGTTTATCATCAAGCATGCGCGCTTCTTGACAGTGGAAGTCAGCGATGTTTCGTAACCAAATCGTTTTGTAACTTGCTTAACGTTACTACGTCACTATATAATTACGAAGTCAGGGGTGTCGGTGATTCATTGTTACAATGTTCCGAAACTTGTAACATTGAAATAAAATCGCGAGTCGATAATACTTTCAAAACACGCATCACTTGTTTTGTATTGTCGCAAATAACTTCTACGATGCCGGCCTTATATCAAATAAACGCGCAGCTCTGTATACCAGACAACATAAGACTGGCCGATCCGTTATTTTTCGAATCTAAAAGTATCGATATACTTATAGGAGCAGATAGGTTCTGGGATTTGCTAGCGGAAGGCAAGATGAGACTTCCCAGCGGTCCCTATCTGCAAAATACCAAGTTAGGGTGGATTGCTTCTGGCTCTGTATATAATACGCGCAACGTAGGTCGTATTCACTGTAACTTAAGTAACTCGTTAAATTCGCAACTACGCTTATTTTGGGAGCTCGAGGAGCTGCCTAAACTCAGGGATACGCGGACTCAGGAAGAGCGTATGTGTGAGGACCATTTCGTTCACACTACTACGCGCGATAGTGAGGGAAGGTTTAATGTACGCATTCCATTTAAAGAGTCACCTGATGTTTTAGGCGAATCGTACGCCCAAGCTGAACGTAGATTTTACGCGTTAGAAAAACGTTTACAGCGGTCGTCTGATTATAAATCATTATATACTAACTTTATGCAGGAATACCTGGACTTAGGCCATATGAGTCCGGTAAGCAGCTATGAACATCCGTGTTATTTCATGCCGCATCACGGCGTATTCAGGGAGCACAGCACTACAACGAGGTTACGTGTCGTCTTCGATGCCAGTGCTGCCTCCACGTCTGGCAAGTCACTCAACGACTTGCAATTAGTTGGACCAGCAATACAAGGTGATCTGATATCTATTCTTTTACGTTTCCGGCAGCACAAGTTTGTCGTGTGCGCTGATGTTCAAAAAATGTTCAGGAATTGCATGGTAGCCCAAGACCAACGCAAGTTCCAATTGATTTTATGGCGCAATGATCCATCGTTACCGTTGGGTATATATCAACTGAACACTGTTACGTACGGAACCGCATCCGCGCCGTTTCTCAGTGTTAGGTGTTTGAAACAGCTAGGTGTCGAAGCCTCCGACCCTGAAACTCGAAGGGCAATTATGGAGGATTTTTACGTAGACGACTTGTTGACAGGACATAATAACAGGTTCGTTTTATTACAATTATGTAAAGATATACAAAACGCCTTACAAGCGGGTTGTTTTCCACTTCGAAAATGGGTTTACAACTTTCCGTGTCCCAATACTGACTTATTAGATCGTTCAGTTGAAATAAAGCCTAACGAAAGTACTAGTAGTAAAACATTAGGCTTAGGCTGGAATAATGTAAGTGATACGTTTTATTTTACTACTCAGTTTTATGCCAACGATAATCCTGTCACTAAAAGATCTATATTATCAAACATTTCCCAGATTTTCGACCCACTTGGTTTGTTAAGCCCCACGGTAATCATCGCTAAGATATTATTGCAGCAATTATGGCTTCTTAAAATCGGTTGGGATGACATAGTTCCATCTAGTGTCGCCCGAACGTGGAACCGGTTTGTTATCTGTTTACAAGCGCTAGAAACAATTCGTGTTCCTCGTCACGCTATAGGTAGCCAACCTATGTATATGGAATTGCATGTTTTTAGTGATGCCTCGCAAACAGCGTATGGCGCGTGCGTTTATATTCGTACGGTAAATAAGGATAATACAGTTTTAGTTAGACTTCTTTTCGCAAAATCTAAGGTTGCGCCACTGAAACCTATAAGTATACCGCGTCTCGAACTTTGCGGTGCTTTACTAGGTTCTAAAATACTCGATAAGGTTCGTGGTTCGTTGCGTTGTGAGTTCAGAAACATAGTGTTTTGGACTGACTCAACCATAGTGCTAGGATGGTTACGCATGCAACCAAACAAATTAAAAACCTTCGTTCAGAACAGGACGGCGGAGATTCTTGAACTCACACAAGATGTTCAGTGGCGCCACGTGAGGACTAAGGAGAACCCGGCTGATCTGGCTTCACGAGGTTCGAATTTACACGAACTTGCTTCTTCCACATTGTGGTGGGAAGGTCCAGACTTTTTGAGAAGTGCTAGTTTCTCACTGGATGATCACAAGGTCATAGACGCGGATGAAGAACTTCCTGAAGTTAGGCCAGCTATCTCTTCCTTCGTAACTCATGATGTCCATGATTCGATGGTAACATATTTCTCGTTTAATAGATTTTCACAGTTTAAGCGAATGAAACGTGCGATGGCATATGCGTTACGTTTCGTTCACAACAATATTCGCAACAAAAATAATAAACGTACGGGTATGATTAGTGTAGACGAATTGAATGAATCTCAAATAATTTTAACACGGTGGTCTCAAATGGAAAGTTATCCGAATGAATATAAATTATTATCTAATAGTTCGCAAAGTAAAATTAAAGGTAATTTAGGTAAATTAAATTTATTCTTAGACGATAATAAAATTATTCGTGTAGGTGGGCGCTTAGGTAACTCGCAAGAATTTAGTTACAACAAAATGCATCCTATACTATTATCGAGTAAGCATTATTTTTCATTGTTACTGTTCCGTCATGAGCATTTACAGCTACTCCATGCCGGACCTCAGGCATTACTTTGTAATTTACGCGAAACATGGTGGCCTTTGGGTGGTAGGAGCTTAGCTAGGCGCGTAGTTAATGCTTGCGTGACGTGTAACCGTATTCGAGGTAGAATTCTCACGCCTCAAATGGGCAATCTACCTATAGAGAGGATAGATGCTTGTTTTCCGTTTCATAGAAGTGGTGTGGACTACTGCGGGCCAGTTCTCATACTCAATCGGAAAGGACGTGGAGCTAGAACTACTAAGGCGTATATTTGTTTGTTCGTATGCTTAGCGACGCGGGCAATACACTTGGAGCTGGTCAGCGATCTCACTTCAGAAGCTTATTTACTATCACTCAATAGGTTTATTTCTCGGCGTGGCAAGCCGACAGTTATATTTTCAGATAACGGTCGTAACTTCGTTGGCTTAATGAACGATTTCAAAGAGTTTCTTACTAAATGTAGTTCTGGTTTAATAGAATATGCAGCTAGCCAGCAAATTGAATTTAAATTTATCCCTCCATATTCGCCTCACTTTGGTGGTCTGTGGGAAGCAGGAGTAAAATCTTGCAAATACCATTTACGCCGTGTGGTAGGGAACGCGCACCTCACCTTTGAAGAGTTTTGCACTGTTCTATCACAAATAGAAGCAGTCCTTAATTCCCGACCACTATCTCCACTTTCTCCAGATCCTAAAGACCTTTGTCCTCTTACTCCTGCCCACTTTCTGATTGGTCGCCCGCTAACTACTCCTGTTTGTGACGACCTCAAGGATATTCCTGCGCAAAGACTAAAGCGATTTCAGAGAGTGGAACAAATGCGACAGCATTTCTGGACTCGATGGTCCAAAGAATATGTGAGCGAGTTGCAGGTGCGGACAAAATGGACAGATAACAAGGCAGAGTTGAAGGATGGTGCGCTTGTCCTGATCAAGGATTCCAACCTGCCACCTTTGAAGTGGAACATGGGTCGAGTTCTCCGTACTATCCCAGGCAAGGATGGGATTGCGAGAGTTGCTGATCTACAAACGGCTTCGGGCGTGGTGCGACGGGCTTACGCAAAGATCTGTCCTCTCCTTCAGGATGACGAAGACCAGTGAAGATGCTACATATATTTTGAAAGCGACTGCTTCCAAGGCCGCGGGCATGTTGGGAATCGCGGTTAAAACTAACAGTGCTTTGGCAGCCATCACCTTTTGGATGCTCCAATCAGTGCACTCCACATAGCAGTGACACATTACTTTGCAACGCCGCTATTGGTTATAATATTGTTCCTCAACCCCACTTTCCTCGACTAATGTAATTTACTTCGAATACACACGCCGAACTGACTTCATCACAATCGCATCATTTTTTATTTCACCACTTACCCAAGTAAATTCTTCAAAGACTAACATCCAGGCCACACAATTCGCATCCTAATCAAGTACCGGCGCATCAATCCGGTACACTGACCTCTGAGTTTATTTCGACCTGTCTTCTCATGGCAGTCAGATAGCAAACACCGAATTGATCTAATTTAAAAAATATATAATTGTTTTTTCGGTGGTAGGCCATAACATCGGCTGCCGGCAGAAGTTATCACCTACCAGACAAAGTCTTGCCGCCAAGCGATTGATCGTGTACGTGGACTTTGGGATGTACGATGCGCCAAATGTTGTTGTGTTGGTCGTGAATGGTTTCCAGTGCAATCTCCCTCTAGCGCAACATCGTTGTTCATGTTGTTGGGATTAACATTGCATCACCTCGCTCAACTGCCGTCTTTATTCCTAGTAACTCAGTTTTTTGAGTGCAGAGGCTCTTAAAAATCTAGCGCGCTTTTGGCGGTCGTTTCGGGTTTGCGATCAAGCACTAGTTTATAAGCATAAAAAAGACTTTAAAAAAGCGTTTGTACAAACCAACTTAGGTAGGTACCGAAAATAAATCATTTATCATTTAATGTTATTATTATAAGTCTTGTGTTGTCCCATTGCTGGCCAAAGGTCTTCCATGCCTCTCTCCACTCCTTGCTAACCTTTTATGAAGGATCCAGCTCGTACCACCACCTCTTTTTGGGCCTGCCGCACAGCTTTTCCTAGCAATGGTGATCCACTGAGTATTGGTTTTGCTTTTTGCTCCTTAGACATGCGATTGATGTGGCCAGCCCATTAATATGTTCTTCTTGACATAATGTATAATATACATACAATACTTACGCAAAATAAGCGCATTGTGGTGGAGCACACACCGGTGATGATAATATTACGACAATAAATGAAAACACGGACAATGCTGGTACATAGGCATAATCCTAAACCATAGAAAAAAAACCTACAATCAAAAATAAAAAAATAAAAATTCAAACAAACTAAATCACATAAAATTGGAATCGGAATTGAACATCCTTTAAAATATTGGTTCACTGACCTCCGATATCACGACAGCGCGGTCGACGGTATCGACTTGCTTTTTTCGCGCCATTTTTATTAAAGTTTAGTACCGCTGGGTGCGGCGGTCATTTACCAGTGTGCGCTTGCTTATTAACAAATACATCATGTAGAAAACTGTGAAAAATTTTAAATTATTTCCTATGACTAAATTAATCATGTTCCGGCAGGATGTCTGGTGAAGCCGTACGGAGGACGGATCTGACCAGTTCTGTTGCGATATGTGTCGGCTACGATGCGCCAAATGTTGTTGTGTTGGGAGTTTGGTCATGGAGGGCTGAAGGCCCTCCCTTTGCCGCAGCATCGTTCCTCCTGAAGACCAACGATGCTGCGGCAAAGAGAGATTGATCCTCCCTTTGCCGCAGCATCGTTGGTCGTGTTTTTGGGTTTAACATTGCATCACCTCCCTCAACTGCCGTCTTCCTTCCTATTCGCTCAGTTTTTCTGAGTGAATAGGCTCTTAATAAACTAGCGCGCTTTACCATCAACGATCGCATCACTGCTTACCATCAGGCGGAATTGCGGTCAAGCGCTAGTTTATAATTATTAAAATAATAATAATAATAATGAATATGTTTTTATGATTTTTTATGGGTAGACTGAGAATGTGCTGAGGTACACGATCTTAAATTTATTGTCGTATTGTCATCACCACTTTGATATCTTGAGGTCAACGACGGCAGAGCGATAGGGTCGTCACCATGTTGGTGTGGTGGTAATGGCTCCATTTTGTAGGTGAGTTTTGAATTAAAGTACGAAGTGTATATATACTCTCTAATCTAAGCAATAACAATTAAAATGAGCAAACCCACCGTTTCGCCCTGGAGAAGTGCCTAAGGTCCGCGCCTCAATACAAAGTGACCGTTTGTTTGTCAATCCCCACTTTCCAAAACGACTCTGTCCACGTGCCGCTATTACAAAATAACGTCACAGCCTTTGCCCCACTACTACGTAAATCAAATGAGCAACTGTCACCCGAGCGACACCGCCATCCACGACATATGTAAAAAAAAGTAACAAAAAAAAAGGACCTTATGAGGCCAAAAAGCTGTTATCTCAGCATAATGATTCGACATTTGAAGAGTAAATTCGGTATTTTAATATTCTGATAGGCCCTGAAAAACGCCCAACAAGTAGCTGAAATACTTGTTGGGCGCCATTACCAACGTCCATCATTTTCTGTAGCATGCAGTTGACAGGGCACTCAGGACGTGATATTAAGTATCTCACCTTTTGCGGAATCGCACCACATTTACACTCTAAGCCTGTGTTAAATATGAATATCTTTCTGAAAAGGTTTTCCTTCCTTCGGCTAAACCGTTATATATTGTAAAATAGCGACTGTTATGGTGATAGTTTCAATAACATGAGACTCGTCACCTATATTTGCATTTTTATTTATATTTCAAATGAATGTTATTTCTAGTTAAACAACTATCGACTTTATTTCCATGATTTTTAACTTGATTTCAGAGTGACTAGCACTATTGAAAAAGTCATAAAAATGCTTGGAGTTGTAGGGTAAGCTTAACTTCATTGTGTAGAAATTCAAATTATTTTTCCATAAAATCATATCTATATGGTCCATGTGCTTATTTATATTTTCTATAACTTCTATGCATCATGCACACACGTCGTCCTCTGCCTTCTCCTGCATAGGGAACAAGAATGATGTTTGGTACCATGAACTTTTTTCAGTAAATCTTTCAATTTTGTCGCTTATGTAAATAAGCGAAAAAATTGCAAAGCGAAAGCAAATGAAAACAACAATTGAAGAATTACTTCTTCAATCGTTCTTTTCATTTGCTTTCGCTTTTTAGGGTTCCTTACCTAAAGGGAACAAACTAAGACCCCACTGTCTGTCTGTCTGCCACAAGGATGGCCTCATTAACCGTGACAGCTAGACAGTTGACAATTTGACAGATAATGAATTTCTGTTTGCGCTATAACAACAAATACCTACTAAAACAGAATATATTAGTTGGCCTGTTTTAGGGATGTAGAAGTAACCAAACAACCGCGTTTTCGCTGCCATAAGTTTTGATTCTGTAGGAATATCGGAATAAAATCTATCATCATCATCATCATTTCAGCCGATAGACGTCCACTGCTGGACATAGGCCTCCCCCAAGGATCTCCGCGGCTACCGGTCCTGCGCCTCCCACATCTAGCTTTTTCCTGCGACCTTCAACCAGGTCGTTGGTCAACCTTATCGAGGGTCTACCCACGCTGCATCTTTCGATACGTACTCGTCACTCGAGAATCCGTCGGCCCCATCGGGCATCGGTCCTACGGGCAATACGCCCGGCCCACTGCCACTAAAGTGTTGCAATTTTTCGGGCTCTGTCGATTACTCTCGTTCTTCTGCGGATCTCATTATTTCTGATTTGATCACGCAGTGAAACCCCAAGCATAGCAAAAATATAGAATCTATAGAGCTAAATTTTATCTAAATCTGTTCATCAATTTTATCTGAGATCTAGAATAGTAAGAAACCAGGATAGTAAATGTAAGCAAAGTATTATAAATACATCTTACCAGAACTCAGCAGCAGTCCTGTACCGAGCCAAGCTTCCAGGAATGTGTACGGTTTGCTCTTTTTAATGTTCCGGGAATGAGACAACACTGCCTGTAAACAAGATATAAATTAAAACTTATGTGAAACTTAGGTGAAATGAGCGTGAAGTGATTCCAACCAATGCTAGGGATTGAGGCATTTAAAAAGAAAAAAATACGAGTGTGCTTATGACCACACGACTGAAGTGAAACTTCTTTCGCTCCATCTGTATGTATATATATATATGTGTGTACAATATATACATGTATACACATATACATATATTAATTTTCTATAAATATTTAAATTTATTTCATGGTTTCATTGGTAAATTAATATTATTGCATAGATCTTCTCTTTTTATTGAAAAAACAAAAAAAAAATCGTTGTAGACCTTGTAGTACCAAGCTCGCGCCACGGGCCCCTCTGTGCTTATTTCCCCCACTTAACTTCCGTTCGCCTTGCCCGATCACTTTTCGTAACGCTTACGTCACGCGTTCGCCAGCTTACTCCCCAAGTCAAGCGTGCGTAAAGAAGTTTCACTTCAAAAACTAAACCCCACACTAGAAACGACTTCTGTATCATGGATGAGTACTTTTACAAACATTTAAACTCAAAGACCCGGAACAACTACCTGTAGGTCATGCAAATATTTGTTCTGTGCGGGGATCACAAAGTCTTTGCGGTATGGAATAATAAAATGGAGAAATAGTACTGACTTCAATAGAACATTTATTGCGCAAAAGAAATGTATACGAGCCATATACGGGATTTCATCCGAGGAATCCTGTAAACCAATATACAAAAAGCTTGGTTTGCTACCATTGCCCTCGATGTATGTGTATGAAGTATGTATGTTAGTACAGAAATATAAAGAACTGTTCAAAACAGCGGAAGAAGTATGTTCGCGAAGTCGGCGTGACCTACATAGACTAGTTCTAGATGATCTGCCTAGAAGTGCTAAATACAATAAAAACTGTGTGGCTATGTGTGTACGTATATTTAACAAATTACCAATTGCACTAAAAGAACTAAATGGCAGACTATTTAAAATTAAGTTGTATAACTGACTAAATGAAAACGTTTTTTATACTTTTAAGGAATTTTTGGACCACAAACTGTAACATTTTATCATAATTTTGCATGCTTAATTTTTAAGCAAAACATGAGCTCATTTTATATTTAAACAGCTTTGTAATCCATGTTTTTCGCAAATAAATATTATTATTATTTATTTATTTAACCCGCGATACAGCGCAGCAGTCGATAGCTCCACCACTTCACCAACCGCGTGCACTATTAACAGTCCAATCTAAGCTCACTAACACGGTGAGATTTCGCAGAATTGAGCGTCTTTATGAGGTTTCCGTCTCGACTTTAGTCGATCTAGAAGATTTTATCGGACTGTCCGTCTGGAGCTCTTCATCATTAGCATCGCCATCATCATCAAACTTTTTTTTATCGTCCCACAGCTGGGCATAGGTCTCCTCTCATACAGAGAAGAGCTCTTATATATTATTTTTACTGCCGCTGTAACTGTATTGTCAGTGTGTTCGTTACTCGGGGGAATTCCCTGGTGTTGCGGAGGTGGATACAGCTCCACGGCATGTTTTGTTATTGTACCTACTGCTATACCTTTAAAATTGTCGCTGACCTTATGGACTCCTCTCTGAAATAAATGTTTTCTATTCCATTACAATAGTTAAATTTTACACTTTACATTCTTTTTTTTCTCGGTGGTAGGCCATAACACCGGCCGCCGACAGAAGTTACCACCCACCAGACAAAGCCTTGCCGCCAAGCGATTTGTCGTGTTCCGGCATGATGTCTGGTGAAGCCATACGGAGGACGGGTCTGTGCAGTTGTGTTGCCATGTGTGCCGGGTACGATGCGGCAAATGTTATTGTGTTGGGAGTTTGGTCTTGAAGGGTCTTCAGATCAATCTTCCTTTGGCACAGCATCGTTGGTCGTGTGGTTGGGTTTAACATTGCATCACCTCGCTCAACTGCCGTCTTCCTTCCTATTCGCTCAATCTGAGTGAATAGGTTCTTAATAAACTAGCGCGCTTTACCATCAACGATCGCATCACTGCTTACCATCAGGCGGGATTGTGGTCAAGCGCTAGTTTAAAATTATTAAAAATAAAAAAAATAACAATAGTTAAATAATAAAAAAAATGTTTTCTATTCTATTCTATTACAATATTTAAATAATATAAATGGTTTTATATTCTACTAGTTGTTGCCCGTGACACCGTCCGCGTGGACTTCAGTTTACAGCGCGCGGTGGTTCCCGTAAATTAAAAAGAGCGGAGTTGATATAAAATAAGCGCCTGTTAAAATAATGGAAGCAATGTGTAGTACGTCCGTGTTAGCTCCCGTTTTCGTGACATTTTTTGTTACTGCTCTGCTCCTATTGGTCATAGCGGGATGTTATATAGCCTTTATCCTTTCTCAGGCTCTAGACTATCTGTGTACCAAATTTCATTACAAGCGGTTCAGTAGTTTTGGCGTGAAAGCCGGACAAAGAGACAGACAGACAGAGACACTTTTGCATTTATAATATTAGTATGGATTCTATTAAAATAGTTAGATAATAAAAATACAATAAAATTAAGAATGAAAGCGACACTCTTTTATGTAACAGTTTAAGATTATATTATTTTTACCATAAAAAAAGGTTTTCTTCTGATTTTTTCGCCTTACTGTACGGAACCCCAGTGAAAATCCAACTCACTCTTGGCCGTTTTCTTTTTTCTCAGGACTTCAAAAAAACATATAAGCTGAAGTGCTTTAGTATTGATCAGGTACTTAGGTATTAAGCGAGCCACTTTGATGGCGACATTATGTAATTTAAAACACATACGGTTTAGCATTTACGTTTTTGTTAACATATTTCAATTTCCCTATACGATATTCCCGCAACCTTCACCAGGTCGTCAGTCCACCTTATCGGGGGCCTACGCACAGTCCGGTGCGTGATCGCCACTCGAGAACCCGGCGGAATGTGCCCGGCCCATTGCCACTTAAGTGCTGCAATTCTTCAAGCTATGTAGGTTACTCTCGTTCTTCTGCGGATCTCTTCACTTCTGATTTCATCACGCAATGAAACCCCAAGCATAGCCCTCTCCATTGCCCTTTAAGTGACCTTGAGCTTTCTTATAAGGCCCATTGTTAGCGACCACGTCACAGTTCCACATATCATCACTGGCACGGCCACCTGACATTTTGGGTAACAGAGATGCTCTCGGGGCATGGTTGTTTCGGAAAGTAACTGTGTCACATAAACAGGGAGCCAGACGCCCGGTGTCACCACTGCGTCGACTGCCGGGATGACACGGCGCACGCTTGGGAGTACCCGCGCCGTGGCCTCATCTCTGAAGTAGACAGTGACCTGTCTACCGCCGGCTGTAATTGAGACGATGGTCGGCAGCGAAGAGTCCTGGGATACGGTGGTTTCCTTCAGCGAAACACTACTCGGGGACCGGTACCAATTGGGGTTTGCATTAGCAGTATTCTTTCTCGCAAACCCCGGCACAGGGCTGAGATGGAACATCGGGGTGGTTTCCAGTCAGTAAGAAACTGACAGACCCCGCCGCCAACCCCAGGGCGGTGGACATCCATGACTATTTTCCACCCCGAGAGAAAAGAAAAAGAAAAAAAACAGGCTAGGTAAATAACGTTGAGATTGATTTATATAGAATATTTGATACAACTGGGTAGACTATTGTTGCAATTTTCTCGCTGTTGAAGTTAGCACCCAATGTAGCATCATGTGTTATTTGCATATAGACTGCATAGTGCAAATTGAATAAATTAGATATAACACATATGCAGACGCCACTGGCAAACTGAGCAACAAAATTATTTACCCAGAGAATATTTCACTCGTATGTAGAATTTCAATTAATTTTTCTACACAGCTGCATGCAGCTGCAAAACTTTGGTTTGATCAAGTTTTTATTAAGTAAATATTTTATTTTATTTGACATTGGATCTTAAGTAAAAGTATTAAAATTCTTAACGCGAATTAGAAATTTTCAACTGTTAAGTGTCACGATTCATGAGATACACTGTACGTGGGTACAGAACCGCAATAAGGGATAGTACCTACGGATAGTCCTTTTTTAGGGCTCCGTAGTCAACTAAGAACCCTTATAGTTTCTCCAAGTCTGTCTGCATATCTGTTCAAAGTGCTAAACGTACTCCTCATACACGTAAAGTGGGGAGTAATTTTTATTTTTTCGTTTCCACCCTAACGTGTGATATATTGTTGGATAGTTTAAATATGAAAATGAATAATGAAATAGGAGTTTACCAAAATATTTTTGATAATGTATAATCGCTCTAACTTTTGAACCATACATTCGCAATATCTGAAAAAAAAATCTCAAAAGCACAATTTTATAAAAACTTATTTATAATTTGTTTTTTAATTCTGATGTGTTGATCAGCTTTTTTAAAAAGTGTTCAAATTAATCGCATATGCAAGCATTTTTTTTATCTTAATTTACTTATTTTATTATTCTGAACGTATAGATAGATAGATAGATAATACATTTATTTGATGCAATAAAAAAAGACACAATACAGGTAATACAGGAAAAAATATACATCAAGAAACAAACACAAATAGTACAAAAAAAAAATTAAAGAAAAAATAAAAACTAATTCACCCATAGACCCCACAGACATTTAAAACAGTTTCAAACACAACTTTGCGGCGTATGTGTAATTGTTAAATATACTATAAGGTAAGTATTATTTGTTTTATATAATTATTTGCTATTGCAATTCGTTGTGTGCCATTTGTTTTGTATTTTAATGGTCATATTGTATGCTTACAGGATAGAAGGTTAAATGATTCGTGAGGAACAGAGCACCTGCAAGCGCTTATATTATGGAGGTATATCCTTTCAAATAAAAAATAATTATTATTAAAATGACTTAAGGCAATCTAAAATCACCAGCGAAAATTCGACCCGCCTAGTTTGTATAAATTAGTAACCCAATTTCCCGAGCGATGGCGCTGTACTTTGTGCTATTAAGAATTTTGCTGAGTTGATGGGTTCAGGATGGGTATGAACTATAAAATAGTTAGAAGCTATAACTCTTTCTTTAGTTATCGCGGTTCTTAGTAGGATGTCAACTTAATGTGGTCACTTATTGTGACGGACGGGAACGGAACCCTGCACTGAGCGTGACCCGACTCGCTCTTGGGTGGTTTTTATTAAATATCCCTTTCGTACTAATTCAATAACTCAACTAAAACTGACATGTTATAGGAGCCCACATTTTATGAACGATGAAATATTGAAGTCTCCGTAAACGCGTGTATTTCAATATTAATGTTCGTACACCTACGCCGTGATGGGACCGGCTTTATTCTGGGTCCTGTACGTGAGTTATATAACCCAAATAATATAGGGTATATGCGCTGTTATTATTTACCATATATCCTGTTTTATTTACTACCCACTATCTAATGAATAACTATTTACTGCGTGACTTGAATGTGGTGCGGTAGTGTGGTGTGGTGTTACTTGCTTGTGTGTGGTTGCGGTTGGCATATAGGGCAAATAACCAAACAGCGACCTTGTATGTAATGGCGGTTGAATATGATGATCATTGAGTTCCTTTTCTGCAAACTGCAATCCCATCTGATGGTAAGCATTGATGCAATCGTTGATGGTAAAGCGCGCTAGCTTATTAAGAGCCTATTCACTCCAGCCTTGAAGGAACTTAAATTGTATTAATTCCCTTCAAAATAGTCGTCATGTTCGTGAACGGGCACCGTCAGTAGGTACTGGCCATCTTTTATCTGCCACGGCGGAATTCCTGAATTGTTTTTGTCTTTTCTCTAACGGACTTTTTAACGTATACGGCTCTCTGCATCGTTTTCACATGGATCAACTCAACATGAATGATGTAATCAAGTATTTCATGATTTTAAAAGAGTATCTGTGGAGTTTTTTGCCCGTTCTTCTCCAAAGTTACCTACGCTTTGAAATGGGCGACTAGCTTCCTCTTACTGACTTAGTTACTGACCCTTTGACAATTCAAAAGTACTTGTAATTGTTGTGTTTGAACTTTAAGCGTTGACTCTGACCGTTCAAGGACTGGGTCATATTTCTACCTCTATAGGCAGAAATATGTTAATCATGCTAAGATAATGCTGTCATTTCATTATTTTCTCGTTGGTGGGCCATAACATCGGCTGCCGGCAGAAGTTACCACCCACCAGACAAAGTCTGTCAGATGTCTGGTGAAGCCGTACGGAGGACGAGTCTGAACAGTGGTGTTGCGATGTGTGCCGGGTACGATGCACCAAATGTTATTGTGTCGGGAGTTTGGTCGTGGAGGGTTTCCAGATCAATCTCTTTCTGGCGCTGTATCATTGGTCGTGTTGTTGGGTTTAACATGGCATCACCTCGCACAACTACCGTCTTCCTTCCTATTCACCCAGTTCTTTTGAGTGCATCACTGCTTACCATCAGGCGGAATTGCGGTCAAGCACTAGTACTAATTATAAAAAAAAAATCATTATCTTAATATAATTAGCATATAATATTCCAGACTCCCACATAGCCTGCTGGTATGTATAAGCTCTGTGAGAAGGACGGGCTGTAATTTACCGCGCCAACCCAGTGCAGATTTGTAGACATCACATGTGTTTGAATTTTTGGTACAGGATAAGTCTTTTTCGTCTTGATTTTTTTTAAACTAATCTTTGACCGCGTTTTAGCTCGATGGTAAGCAGTAATACATTCGATGATGGTAACGCGCACTTGTTTATAATGAGCCTATTCGCTCTAGACCTATTGACCCATTTTAATGGACCAGTCTGTTTACATCTAACTCTGTATGTAACAATATGCAGTACATACCTCAACGTCCTTCACGTTAGACACATGCAGGATCCTCCTTTTCAACATCTTCAGGACGTAGCGATCTCCATACTTTCTGTTGTACTGGCGCACTTTCAGGAACAAACCGCCTGGAACAAATACACGAAGAATTAGACACAGTTGCAATAAACCTTCCAGTAGAAGTCGTTAGCATTTTTTTTTTAAATATTTCTTACACCCTGGGCAACCAGCCTCCCTACCACTGGTCAGCTTTTCTCGTGCATTTCGAACGTATACGAGAGTTTCGGCAATTGGCTACCAAAGCATTGGGTCCTTTTTAACCGACTTCAAAATAAGTAGGAGGATCTCAATTCGTTGGATTTTATTATTTTATATACATATGTTCACCGATTATTCTAAAACGCCTAGGCCGATTGGCAAAATTCTTTTTTGTTTGATATTTCCCAAGTGGTCCCATAGTCATCAGGTTACGATCTGATGATGGAAGACCAGAGAAATCAGGGGGAACTTTCTTAAATTGTAGGGGTAACTATGGCATTTCTAAGTTTTTTGATTAAGTATTATAAATCACTATAATTCAAAAGTTGTGGTGGCCTAGTGGTTAAAACACCGGCCTCTCAAGTATGAGTGCGCGGGTTCGATTCCAGGTCAGGCAAGTACCAATGTAACTTTTCTAAAGTTATATGTACTTTCTAAGTATATCTTGGATACCAATGACAGAAGGTGAAGGAAAACATCTTGAGGAAACCTGGACTTTAGGTCTGAAATCGCCAACCCGCATTGAGCAAGCGTGGTGATTACGCTCAATCTTCTCTGTATGAGAGGAGACCTGTGCCCAGCAGTGGGACGATAAAAAGGTTGATGATGATGATGATGATGATGATAATTCAATAATGGTCTGGAGTAGATCTGATGATGGAGCCAGTTAAGCGGTGACAGTCGAGGGAACTCCTCTAACATTCACAGCAGCTACCTTGTGTTTGTGCTTGATTAATTTGTATTGATGAGAACTTTACACCTAGATAGTTATGACTGTGATTAACGCTCTGATGATGAAGACAAAGTCCAGTTCAGGGAACTCCTCAAAGGTTTACAGTAGTTATCTTATGTTTGGACTTCAATTCATTTATATTGATGAAAGTTTGCACCCAGGTGGATTATAACGTAGGCCTGCAGTAGATCTGATAATGGAGCCGAGAAAGAATCGAGGGAACTCTTCAACGATTCATAGCAGCTTCCTTGTGTTTTTAAAAAAAAAACAGTCAGACCCGGAACAACCACCAGTAGGTCATACAAATAAATGTTCCTTGCGGGAATCCAACCCACGACACGCAGCGCAACAGTCAATAGCTTAACCACTGCGCGAAACGCGCGGTCCCGTGGAGAAAGTTGTGTCGTAGTATCCGTGAATAAAAATTCAGCCGTCTCTTACGTTTATTTTAGAAAGGTTTTATGGGATTGTTGGTAAATTTTTCCCGATTACGACATTTATCCTAACGAGAAAGTTATTCAACCTAAAGGTGCGTACAGACATTCTTCTACAATCTGTCAGATTTCTTTACTAGATTTTGAACTTTATGCGTAAAGCATTAAGGCTCGGGGTTGATTGGGAATTTTTGACAGCTTCGGGTAGGTTGACCTGCTGTCATCCGTACCACACCCTTAATTCTAACTCTTAAGGAGAAGAGAGAGAGGAGAGTCTCTTCTCTTACTCTCTTCTTTTTCTAGGATGAGAGGGATGTATTAATTAATGAATTAGGTTTAATAAAAAACAATATAGGTTTATTTAATGGAATTTTATCTGCCTTTTACCTTTATCTTATGCGGCCAAGAAGTTGTATAGTTTCGTAAGTCTTCGTTTTGTCAAATAGATATAAGGATTATGTTGTTTCACTTAGTGTGATAGCTTAAGATCTAATATATTAGTGTCAGTCTCCGTGGTGCAGCGGTCAACACGCCAGTCTGCGACGTGGAGGCCCCGGGTTCGATCCCCGGCCAGGTCATGATACAAAACGATCTTTTCGTGATTGGCCTGGGTCTTGGGTATTTATCTATCTAATATATAAAATTCTCGTGTCACGGTGTTCGGCTTTAAACTCCTCCGAAACGGCTCGACCGATTTTGATGATATTTTTTGTGCTTAACCGGTATCTATGAGAATCGGCCAACATCTATTTTTCATCCCCCTAAATGTTAAGGGTAGTCCACCCCTAATTTTTTTTTTTTTTTTAACAAAATTTTTCATTTCTATTTTTTTATGATACAACATACAAAAAGACATACAATCCCCAATTTTTACCCTTCTACGATCAACCCTTATTTTTTAATATCCATTTTAGTAATTTAATCTATAATTTATATGGCAAAACAACGTTTGCCGGTCAGCTAGTATATCTTTATATTGTAAAACATAGTATCGTTGAGTAAGTATCCCATAACACAAGTCTCGAACTTACTTTGGGGCTAGCTCAATCTGTGTGATTTGTCCGTATATATTTATTTATTTAAAATTGTAAGGTACAATGGGACTGCCATGTATTTATATACAAAGTCCCTATATAAATAAAGAGAAAAAAAATCTAACTCTTCTTTGAATATAATTCCTTTATAGGGATACAAATGAACGCTGTTTTGGGGAAGCAAAACAGTGAGTTTGGAGCACCCGCTCCAAATATTTGACTGTGTATTGGATTTATAAAACATAACGTGTAACGAAAGGTGAAATTCGTGTCACGGTTGGTGGAGTGACTGAATGATCGACTGTTACACAGTGTATCGTGGGTTCGACTCCCGCACGGGACAAATATTTGTATGGCCAGGTAGTTATTTTGGGTCTAGCCGTTTGTATATGTGAGTTAAAATGTTTGTAAACTCACCCACGATATAGCAGTAACACTTTTGTAGAGATAGAATAGGGTAGTTGACTAAAAAAAACTAATTAGTCCGTCAGTCAGATTTCCGAAAAATACTAGACTCGTATTTTTTCTTTTTTCATATAAACAAAAAATGAAGACGACACAGTGCATTAAAAACTCTTGTGACGACACTGCACGCTACACTTTTTAGCGAGGAGTGACGTCACTAGCCACCACTCCTGATCTTTGATGCCTTTTATATATGTCATATTTTTATTGATTTGATAAAACAAAATATACGTATCCAATATTTTTCTGTAATCTGAATGACGAACTAAATAGAATCAATTTTTTTTTTTAACCTAGAAAACATCCCTATTAAGAAACCCTTCCATTCACTAGATATCATTCCAAGACGCCGTGTCCTTGGTATGGGTATACCCTTTCCGTTACACGTTGTATTTAAATTTATTCAATATCCTTGAACATTAAAATGTTTTGAACACAATATTCAACGAATTTGTCCAAGCGCTTTATCAAATTAACGAGCTTACAGAAAATGAATATTTTAAGTAACCAACAACTCAACTTCATTTTGATGGAGTTTTTGAGAAGTTATTGAAGAATAACTTTGATTACGAGACTTTGAATCGAGAGATATTGAGGAAATCCGGTAAACGAGAATTTAGCTAATAATAAGTCGGTATTCGAAAAATTATGGAAAGCTGTTTAGTTTAAATTTAGACTGGGCATCAACATCAATGGCGAGTACAATACACCTTCGGTTTGCTGATGATATCGTAGTCATGGCTAAGACCGCGGAGGACCTGAGTACAATGCTCGAAGCGCCTCCGAAGAAGCGAGAGCCTCCGAGCGAGAACATGGACAAGACGAAAGTCATGTCTAATGCCCATGTTGTACGAAGTTGTTGACAGTTACGTATACCTGTCCAATTTCCAAAAAGAGGTCAATAGGGATGTTACCTGGGTAAAAAAAAAAATATTCTATTTAGTCCGTCAATCAGATTATAGAAAAATATTGGATACGTATATTATGTTTTATCAAATCAATAAAAATTGACAAATATAAAAGGTATCAAATATCAGGAGTGCTGATGACGTCAGTCGTTGCTAAAAAGTGTAGCAAGACAACACTTTTTAGTGACGTCTCATGTCACAAAAAATGGACCGATTTTTCAGCGCCGCAGTCCCGCCTGATGAAAAGCACTGCTGCAATCGCTGAAGGTAAAGCACGCTAGTTTATTAAGAGCCTATTCACTCTAGCCTTGAATACATTTAAATTGTAATCAGAAGGAAAGACCGCTTAAGCAGTGATGCTGGATAAGGGGGAGGCGAAGCGCATGAGGGAGCGGGAATCAGCGCCCTCACGCCTCCGGGTGCGGTTGCGGGACCAACTTAAGGTTTGACCAGCTTTCCGAAGCACGGAGGGATCCCGGTATGTAAAGATGGTCACCCATCCACAAGCCAATCAAGCCAAGCGTAGCTTAAGCTGATCGATCACCCTGCAGGAGAATTGCGTAACACATTAACAGCAATAGGTTTTATTTTGACAGTTCAACAACATTCATTGCGTTGTTTACATCGTTGAGCACACATATTTGTCAATCAAAAGGAGCAACGGATTAGCAATATGCTTGAAAATCATTTAAATTGAAAAATATAGTGTCTTATGTAAGTGTTGTGTGTGTATTTCGGCTGGTGCTGCGAAATGTCACCTGGCTACTTTGGATTCAGTGGAGAGGCGTGCGAAGAGGCTGATTGGCGACCCAGACTTAACTCGAAACGGTCTCCAAAGCCTGGAGCAAAAGCGTAAAGGCGAGTAGCCAGCCTTTCGGTGTTTTTTTTTTTTTTTAATAATTATAAACTAGCACTTGACCGCATTACCGCCTGATGGTAAGCAGTGATGCGATCGTTGATGGTAAAGCGCGCTAGTTTATTAAGAGCCTATTCACCCAGAAAAACTGAGCGAATAGGAAGGAAGACGGCAGTTGAGCGAGGTGATGCAATGTTAAACCCAACAACACGACCAACGATGCTGCGCCAAAGGGAGATTGATCTGAAGACCCTCCACGACCAAACTCCCAACACAACAACATTAGGCGCATCGTACCCGGCACACATCGCAACACAACTGCTCAGACCCGTCCTCCGAACGGCTTCACCAGACATCATGCCGGAACACGACAAATCGCTTGGCGGCAAGGCTTTGTCTGGTGGGTGGTAACTTCTGCCGGCGGCCGATGTTATGGCCTACCACCGAGTTAAATCTTCTATAGGACTACGAAAGTCTTCTATAGGATGCATTCTGGTGAGTGTGCAAGGGAATTGTATGATTTAATTCCCCCATCTCCGTTCCATCATCGGACGACCCGTCGTACGGCGAGTTTCCACCCTTACGTTGTTGACACCACTGCGATCCGGATGAAACGTTTCGCATCCTCTTTTATACCGCGTACATCGGACGACTGAAACAATTTGCCAGCGACGTTGTTCCCGTCACAACTACAATATGATTGTCTTCAAGGCTAGAGTGAATAGGCTCTTAATAAACTAGCGCGCTTTACCATCAACGAGCTGATCCCTGCTTACCATCAGGCGGGATTGCGGTCAAGCGCTAGTTTATAATTTATAAAAAAAAATATGTAATAGCCACGGGCAATAGAGGATATATGGTTAAAATCGTTAGTGTCTAGTTAGGGTTCCGCGAACTAATAGATTTAATGCTCCACTGAAGTATCCAATTTGGATCCGTACATTCAAAGTCCCCTTTGCTCTTTTGTAGTACTACATATGGCAGTCGTGAGCTTAACTCTTGCTAATTATATTATTATTAATTATTTCATCGAATTCGTTTGTTTGTGTTGGAATACGGTAAATGATAAATGATTTATTTTCTGTAAGTAGTGTAGTGTATAGACCATAGATTTAATATCTCTATGGTATAAACTATACACAAACCATAGACTAACTCTGTCGCCTGAAGCGAGTGTACGCGCGGGAAGCACTGGGGCCCGAGTCTGCTATTAATTGTAAAATCGATCATAATGAGATTACTAGTGAAACATCCTGATACTTGAGTGTCAGGATATTCCACCGGTGATCTCATTATGATCGATTTTGACAATCCCATTGGCGTTTCACAATCCACTAATAAAATAGCGTCTTTATGACTATCCAGTGTTCAATTTCTGAAACTCCACTGCATATCAATAAATGTTAAAATTGAGCAGTAGTTTTTAGAAAATCGTTTCTTTTAACGGGTTTTATAATAATTGCAATACGACAATGTCATTGTTTGTATCTCTATTCCATTACAAGACGTCGGAGATAAATGATCAATCATTATGATTTTAGCAGGTTAGGAATTTTTAAGCACAATGACTTTTTTATATAAATAATAAACTAGGTGCTTCACCGCAATCCCGCCTAATAGTAAGCAGTGATGCAATCGTTGATGGTAAAGCGCGCTAGTTTATTAAGAGCCTATTCACTTTAGCCTTGAAGACACTTCAATTTTAGTCTGACAAAAACACAGCCGCTGATAAATTTTCGCAGTCCCTCGATGTACCCGGTATAAAAGAGGAGGCGAAACGCTTCGTCCGGATCCTAGTAGTAAAATGGCAATGGAATCGTGTTGGAATGACAAATTTATAAATATACCAGACTAGGGCTGGCTTCCGACAGCCGAAATTATCCGCGACCATGAGTATGAGTTTTCATTACGAGACTCGATCGTCGATATCGAGTGCGTTTGACGCTCTCATTGGTGAACTCTAAACCAATGAGAGCGTCAAACGCACTCGATATCGACGATCCAGTTACGACCTTGAAGCGGGCCAATCGATGAGCCAGACGCGTTTGATAACAACGATCGAGTTTCGTACTTAAAGAAAACTCATACTAAGTCTACTAATCTAATGTAAGAAGAATAGTGAATTTTACAAATAAGTAGGTTTGTACAAACCCTTTTAAAAGTTAATTATATTTTTAATAGAAGCGCCATAAGAACTCAACTTTATCATTTATGTAAAGACAAACTAAACCTTTCGTCTCCTTCAAACCTTCATTCATTGATGAATGAATATCATGATATAATCACCATAAAAAGTCGTGGTGGCCTAGTGGTTAAAACACCAGCCTCTTAAGTATGAATGTGCGGGTTCGATTCCATATCAGGCAAGTACTAGTGTGACTTTACTAAGTTATATGTACTTTTAAAGTATATTTTGGACATCAATGATTGTTTGCTGCACCGGGTGACGTCTTTACGACGGCACCGGCTGTCGCTGAAAACCAGCGCTGGACTCTGTTTCACATAGGGTCGCAGCATAATGCTGAGCGATAGCCGTTTTGCGATGTGACGCACGTCAACTATTATCACTCAATTGTTTTTGTACATCTTTATGTCATGTTTACCGCAAATAAACGTTTTTTCTTTCTTTCTTTTCTTTTCTTTCATTAAAATAAATAATAATAAATAAATAAATATATAGGGACAAATCACACAGATTGAGCTAGCCCCAAAGTAAGTTCGAGACTTGTGTTATGGGATACTAACTCAACGGTACTATATTTTATAATAGATACATATATAGATAAACATCCAAGACCCAGGCCAATCACGAAAAGATCGTTTTCTATCATGACCTGGCCGGGGATCGAACCCGGGGCCTCCACGTCGCAGGCTGTGTGTGCCACGTGTTGACCGCTGCCCCACGGAGACCGACATGACCGAAATGTGAAGGAAAACATCTTGAGAAAACCTGAAGTTTAAGTCTGAAATCCCCAACCGCGTTGAGCAAGCGTGGTGATTCCGCTCAATCATTGTCTGTATGAGAAGAGACCTGTGCCCAGCAATGGGACGAGGACTCCTGGGAAAGAGGGGGCCTCCCTCTTGGTGAGAGGGACTGGACCGTGACGTGATCTACCACGCGGACCCAGTGCGAGTTGGAAAATGTCACTTGTCTTCCAAGTTTTGCCTCTAGGACATGCCGGTTTCCTCGTGGTGTTTTGAGTGATGGAAAAATAATTTACACAGAGCACCTACAACTTGTAAGTCGCAACACTGGGCCACCGCTGCTGTCTCTTGATATAATATCATTGCTAATGGTAATGAAATTGCCAAAATGACATATACAAGGTATAGAAACTATTGCAATAATCTCATAAAAAAGCTAAAAAGAAAGTATAATAGGGAACAAATAACTAGTGCTATCAAAAACAATAGACTTCTTTGGAAAAATATAAAAAATATCACTTATACTAATAATTCACGAAAAGAGTGCTTGGATTTGTTACAGATTAAATCATCTCCCATGGAGTCTGCTAATTTTATAAATGAATATTTTGCAAGTATAGGCAGAGATCTGGCCCAAAACATCGCTTCAGGCTCTAACTTATCTGGTAAACTCCTTAATAAAACGCCATCGCTATCAAGCTCAATGGTTCTTCTAGATACCGATCCACACGAGATTTGTACTACGCTAATGAATTTACGATCTGATAGTGCCCCCGGATGGGACAATATACCAACTTGTTTCTTGAAACTAGCTAAAAATGAAATTGTACCAATTATCACTCATCTAGCCAATTTATGCTTTCAAAAAGGTGTTTTTCCAGCCCCCTTAAAAAAATCCATTATAACACCTGTGTATAAGGGTGGAGATAGAGACGATGTCAACAATTATAGGCCTATTTCCGTATTACCTGCAATTTCCAAAATCATAGAAAAATTGTTAAACACTCGTCTCTTGCAGTATTTAAATAAATTTGATATTCTGTCACCTTCCCAATTTGGATTTAGACAAAAAAAGTCAACTGAAGATGCTGTGATAGCGTTAACTTCTTTGGTAACCGAACAACTTGACCAAGGAAACAAATGTATGGCTGCTTTTCTTGATCTTAAAAAAGCTTTTGACACCGTCTCTACTTCCATTATTCTACAGAAACTTGAAGCAATTGGAATTCGTGAAATACCACTTGCACTTTTTAAGGATTATCTTTCCGGTAGAATGCAAAAAGTGAAACTTAACAAAACTGTCAGTGAGGATGCAGATGTGTCATACGGCGTATCCCAAGGAAGTGTACTAGGACCCACACTTTTTTAATTTACATTAATGACCTCTGCAACATGAGGATCCATAACGCTAAAATATTCTCATACGCCGATGATACAACTGTCGTCTTCTCAGGTAAAACATGGGATGAAGTTAAAAACTTTGCAGAAGAAGGTTTAGCTCTTATTACAACTTGGTTAAAAAGAAACCTTCTCACTCTGAACACTAGCAAAACCAACTTCATTTGTTTTAATATTTATAATCAATTTCAGCCAGAAAAAGAATTTAATTTAAGAATCCATATGTGTGACACTACTACAGAAACTTGCACCAATTGCCCTATTATCCAACAAGTTAACCAAATAAAGTATCTAGGAGTTATCATTGACCAGCGTCTTTCCTGGCATCCTCAACTAGAACAAGTCATAAGCAGAGTACGGAAACTGATCTGGATTTTCAAAGAGTTGAGATATGTTGTACCCGGGAGAATAAATGAAAATAAAAATAATGACAATCAAAGAAATTTATTAAATGAAATTTATGTATCGTTAGTCCAGTCTGTTTTGATATATTGCATAACTATATGGGGTGGAGCAACGAAATCTAGATTTCTTGAATTAGAACGTGCTCAGAGAGCAATAATTAAAGTAATGTACTTCAAAAAAAGAATATTTTCTACTACAAAGCTTTATGAATTATGTAATCTACTATCAGTAAGAAAATTATACATTCTACATATCATGCTCAAAACGCACAAGGAGACACCATACGATGCTAAGATACTAAAAAAAAGAAATAAATATTGCATACTAAACGTTCCCAAAACTAAAACGGAATTTGCTAGCAGACAATTCAAAAAACGCTCATCCTTTTTATATAATAAGATTAATAAAGTCATATACGTCTATGATAAAAAATTATTGCAATGCAAAAAAGAATTAACAATCTGGCTACATAATTTAAATTACAATGATACAGAGGGTCTCTTGCAACGAGTGACCTAATAGAGCGTCATTAAATTGAACAAATAACATTTCTTATATTTATTCACGCACACAATACTCACACACACACACACAGGCACACACACACACACCAACATGCACACACACCTCCCACACGCACACACTCATACAATTAGTCGCATTATATTATTTATTATTATTTTTTCTCGTTTCCCTTTTTGTTACTTTCATATTTACAATTAATGGAGCCTTCAACTACAGGCATTTCTATGCCTAAATGGAGACTCATTGACATGTAATGTAAGACAAATTTAAATGAAATAAACTTATTATTATTATTATTTCCTTTATTTCATTATAATACACTTATAAATTATATTTTTAAATATTTCTACATAAAAAAGATATAAAAAAACATTTAAAAATATAAAAAATAGTAACCCACCGGCATCGGGAACAGGGTCCAAGCTACCGGCGGTCAGGGCTCCAGAGAGAGGAACTTCCTGACAATGCGAGCCGTGTCCAGAAGTACAGCTTTCTGAATCAAGCCTTTGACCCAGCTGCCTAACGAGAGCCTCTTGAGGTGTTGGTCGAGGCTCTTGGCTATTAAGCCATTGGCTGTCACGACTATCGGCACAATGATTGCTGAATCCACCTCCCACATGTCGACAACCTCGTGAGCCAAGTCAAGATACTTGATTTGTTTATCTTTCTCGGCTTTCACGAGGTTCTCATCATGCGGGATGGTTATGTCAACAATCATTGCACGCCGCTCTGATCGATCCACCATCACTATATCAGGCTTATTGGCAACAATAGTCCTGTCAGTGATGATGGATCGATCCCAGTACAATGTGATATGACCATTTTCGAGAACTGGGTCGGGCACATACCTGTAGTACGGCACCTCCGATTCCACAAGGTTGTACTTTAGAGCAAGTTGCTGATGAATTATCCTGGCTACAAGGTTGTGTCTATGCAAGTACTCTACGTTAGCTAGACGAGAACACCCGGAGATAATATGCCTTATTGATTCCCCCGGCCGGTGACATGCCCGACAGATGTCAACTGTGCCGTCTTTCACAATAAATCTCCGGTAATTGTTCGTCATCATAACTTCGTCCATAATTGCACATACAAAACCTTCGGTTTCCCCAAAAAGGTCACCGAATCGTAGCCAGGCCACGGACGCTTGTAAATCTACATCAGGCCCGTGTAGGGCTCTGAAAAAGCGTCCGTGAAGCTCCTTGTTCTTCCATACCTCCATGCGATCATTGGTGTCAAGCACTACTGGTTTGCGCCAGTTCTCTTTAGCCAAGGAGAGCGGAGTGAGGCCCTTGTCAACCGCGACCACATCTCGATGCATCCCCACGTCGGTTTCTAGAAAATATTCCCTGAGACTGCATACCTCGCGATTGTGGAGGGTCTTAGCGTTTAAAAAACCACGACCTCCACTTTTTCGCGGGATATACAGCCTCATAACCGATGACCGTGGGTGATGCAATCGATTTGCAGTCAGCAGTGTACGGACTCTCCTATCCAGGGCGTCGAGTTCGGTTTGAGTCCATTTGAGTATGCCAAAAGAGTACATCAAAACCGGCATGACCCAACCGTTGAAAGCGCGCACCTTGTTTCCGCCTGATAGAAGACTATTAAGTACTTTTTTCAGGCGGCCAAAGAAGCGCTCCTTCAACGATTGCTTCATGTCAGTATCATTGATACCCAACGCTTCCGACATACCCAAATACTTATAGGTTTCGGATGCGGAGAGGGCTCTAAGGTTTATGGAACCAGTGAGTTGGGTTCCCACGGATTCCATAATCTCTCCTCGCTGTACATGCATGACCGCACATTTGTCCACGCCAAATTCCATCCTGATGGAGCTACTGAAAGTTTCAGTAATTTTCAGTAGCTCCCTCAGTTGTGAATTGGTGTGAGCAAAAAGTTTCAGGTCATCCATGTAGAGGAGGTGCGATATAACCTGACCACCTCTCCTCAACCGATAGCCTAGACCTGAATCCTCTAATAGTGTGCTTAGAGGATTCAATGCTAAGCAAAACCAAAGTGGACTCAAACTATCGCCCTGAAATATTCCTCGCTCGATCCTTATCGGTTCGCTATTCCTCTGAATATTTCGACATCCTGGATAGCGAAGGACTGTCCTCCATGTCCTCATACACGTCATCAGGAAGGTGCGTAGAGTTGCATTTACTTTATACAACTCCAGCACCCGCATGAGCCATGTATGAGGCACTGAGTCATAGGCCTTCTTATAGTCTATCCAACATGTCGATAGATCCTTTCGGGAACGACGAACTTGTTGGCTAATGGCCACATCAATGAGGAGTAGCTCCTTAGTACCGCGGGACCCGCTCTTACATCTATTTTGAGAGGCAGACATGATGGAGTTGCTGTCAATATGCGTGTTAATTTTAGATTTCAAAATGGATGTAAGAACTTTATAGACCGTCGGTAAACACGTGATCGGCCTATAATTTTTCGGTTCCGCGGTGCTACCTGATTTATGGAGCAGGTGGGTTACTCCTGTTGTTAGAAACTGGGGTAGCGAACCAGACTCTAAGGCGGTCTGGAATTGAGATGCCAAGCGAGCGTGCGACCTGGAGAACCATTTAATCCAAAAGCTGTGCAGCCCATCCGGCCCTGGAGACTTCCAATTAGGCAACGGACGGACTGCACGAGCTACATCTTGGGGGCAGATGGTAATGGCCCCCATTTCTGGTACTGGATCGCAGGCTCGCTCAACAACCCGAGTCCAATCACCTTCGGTGTGACTGACAGGCACCGACCAGATATTGCGCCAGAATGAATACGTGGCATCATCATCTGGTAGGCACGTGTCAGCAACACCTTGGTCTGATCGCTCCCAAGCTCTATAGACCCGCCTTTCATCGCTTTGGAAATTGCGATTCTGAGAATACCGCTCCACTCTTCGTTTGTACCGACGAATACGGTTTGGGAATGCATATAATTTCTGCTTAAAAAAGTCGATGCGCTCTGTGACGCGGAACAAATAGTCTCGGGTACTAATATCAGTCCCCGAGAACGCCCGCCTCACAAAGCGCATCACTCTAGGGCGTGTATTGCCTTCCCTGAAACTGGTTAGCTTGCCAATGAGTGCTCTAGTCTCTCCGATACGACGCTCAATCCTGCACTGCCAAGCTGGTACAGCTGATTTTGGTCGTGTGGCTCTGTCATTGTCTGGGAATTTGACATGAGCCACACGACATATCGTAACAGCTCCGCAGTACAAGATTGAGTGTGTATCAGTCAGATCTTTGCTGTCCTTTAAATAATAGGACAGCTGAGAGTCTAGAGCACACACCAGCGCCTTGTTTTTTTTATGCATGGGCAATCGAGGTAAGCGTGGTCTAAGTTCAGGCGGAGTAGAGCGGTACTCACAGAAAGCATCCTCCAAAGCGCTCCTCAATTTTTCATTGCACTGGGGACTCACGGAAGTAGCCCTATCATCATCCTCCTTATCAACGTGGTTGGGTCGCGGTGAAACACTGTTAAGTTGTACCGCGACCAATGACGAAGCAGGCGTAACATGACTATTCCGTGACTCGAGGCGTAGGCGATCAAGCACCGCATCATCCAGCATATGGTTACGCTGGATGACCCGCACCTGATCCGACAGTCGTTGCGCCGACACGTTGACAGCTGGCTCAAGCACCTGAAACAGAGAGAGCATTCGAACACGGTACGCGGTCAGGTTGTTTCCTCCCTCTGTAGCCCCATAGTATGAGCGCATGACGTTTTCATTGATGGCTTGTGTCCATCTCATGCGCTGCACACTTCCGCCGGGAGCTGGGACCCTGTCAGAAGCCGATGGGCCTCGAGGTCCTAAGCGGTCCGGCGGCCGGCGTCCTCCCCGTTGGCGAACAGGTGGTGGCGTCGTCGGCGGAGAGAAGTACTCGTCGCTCGAGCTCGACGCAACTGCCGCGGCCGGGGTCGTCACAGCGCTTACATTGGCGCTGGGGACCGGCGGCGGCGAGGCGGAGCTGAGCAACGAGTCCGGAGATGGCGGGCGTGCACGTAGAGCGGCAGATCGTGTCAACATATTAACGTATTTTTTTCATTTCTTCAATATTTTGTCTCGATTTGACATGACAGGTGTCATTGGTCCCAGTTTTTCTTTGCACACATTGTGCTAGTTATTGATTTTCTTTAAAGGTATTCTTTATAAAAATAATATTTGTATAGCATTGTTTTTCATTGCACGAATATATAACTATAAAAACTGTTTCTATTGTTCTAATTATTTACATAAATATGAAGAGACAAAATGATCGTTGTTGTTGACGTTGGTGTTGCCAGTTTATTATTATTATTATTAATGGTAAGCTGATCAAAAAACACAAAACTAGCATTATGCTGAGTTATAACTATCTAACAAAGATGTGACGCATGTTTTCCAACTTTTTGTGTCGTTTTTATGGGTCATATTTGCCGCAAATAAATGCCCCGATTCTTTTGTCCAAAAACTAGGCTAATTTTAACCTTAGTGCAGCTTTTTCTTTCTATTTCATTAAATAAAAGACAAAAGACTAAATAGTAGTAGTATATTTATTTTTTTATTCTTTCGCATATGAATTGTACAGCGGCGCACTTAATGCCTTAGGCATTCTCTACCAGTCAACTACAGGTGATGAAGAGATTACCGTCAAATTAAATTACTTATTAATGATTTAAAAAAAATATGGCTACTTTTTAGTGGCCAATTTACGTCAGGTGAGGTCTAATTTGACAGGACTAAACTAATCTAAATTTATCTTTTGTCCTTTTCATAATAAAGAAGTTACCACCCACCGGACAAAGTCTTGCCGCCAAGCGATTTATCGTGTTCCGGCATAATGTCTGGTGAAGCCGTACGGAGGACGGGTCTGAGCAGTTGTGTTGCGATGTGTAATACCGGGTACGATGCGCCTAATGTTGTTGTGTTGGGAGTTTGGTCGTGGATGGTCTTCAGATCAATCTCCCTTTGGCGCAGCATCGTTAGTCGTGTTGTTGGGTTTAACATTGCATCATCTCGCTCAGCTACCGTCTTCCTTCATATTCGCTCAGTTTTTCTGAGTGAATATGCTCTTAATAAACTAGCGCGCTTTACCATCCACGATCGCATCACTGCTTACCATCAGGCGGGATTGCGATCAAGCGCTAGTTTATAATTATTAAAAAAAAAAACGAGTGTGCTTATGACCACACGACTGAAGTGAAACTTCTTTCTCTCCATCTGTATGTGTATATATATATATATATATATATATATATATTATACACATATATATATTTATATGTGTACAATATATACATGTATACACATATACGTATATTAATTTTCTATAAATATTTAAATTTATTTCATGGTTTCATTGGTAAATTAATATTTTTGCATAGATCTTCTATTTTTATTGAAAAAAAAAAAACTCCTTGTAGACCTGGTAGTACGAAGCTCGCGCCACGGGCGCCTCTGTGCTTATATCCCCCACTTAACTTCCGTTCGCCTTGCCCGATCACTTTTCGTAACGCTTACGTCACGCGTTCACCAGCTTACTCCCCATGTCAAGCGTGCGTAAAGAAGTTTCACTTCAAAAAGTAGATAGAAAAAGACACACTAAACCTAAATTTTGTTTAGTTTGTGAACATGAGAGGCGGAACCATTGATTGCAACCGCGGTCACTGGTGTCCGTCTACAACAGATTTTCTATTGTGTCTGGTTGTCCAGCAGACAACGTCATATTTTATACGTTTCCAACCACAGGCAAGAACATTGTCAAACAAGCCACAACTTTTTACTTACTAGCTTCACTCGGTTCTCGATAATCGGCCCTGACCAACCAATCTACATCCAGCAGATTGCTTTTAAAGTTTTGAGTGAAGTTTTTATGCAAAGAGCTACAGCCCAGAAATGAAAAGGGTTCACAATATAAGTTTTTTTTTTTTTAATTATAAACTAGTGCTTGACTGCAGTCGCGCCTGATGGTAAGCAGTGATGCAATCGTTGATATTAAAGCGCGCTAGTTTATTAAGAGCCTATACACTCAAAAAACTGAGCGAATAGGAAGGAAGACGGCAGTTGAGCGAGGTGGTGCAATGTTAAATCAAACAACACAACCAATAATGCTGCACCAGAGGGAGATTGTTCTGGAGTCCCTCCACGACACAACAACATTTGGCGCATCGTACCCGGCACACATCGCAACACAACTGTTCAGACCCGTCCCCGTACGGCTTCACCAGACTTCACGCCGAAACACGACGAATCACTTGGCAGCAAGACTGTCTGGTGGGTGGTAACTTCTGCCGACAGCCGGTGTTATTGCCTACCACCGAGAAACATATATAATTATTAATTATATTATTAAAATTAATTTGAATAAAAATACAAGTATATATAATTAATTATTTGAAACGTTTTTTAGTCAGATAACTCTTTATTAAGGTAGCCATGACAGTGGTTGATTGGAGTTTGATTGGAGACTTTGACAGTTCTATTTTCCGGTTGTGTTTTATTCGCAGTCATATAGTAGATTATAGATACGATAGCCTTAGATACAGACACATAAATCAAATGTCACTGTCAAAATCTTTCTTTCTTTTCTTTAGAGTGAATACTACTTCAACTCTTCAATGGCCCCTGTGGTTAGATACCACAATTTTGCCAATAACACGTGTAACAAATTATAGAAGTTCTTTAAAAAATTCATTTCACAATAATGGCGGACATCGCCGATAACATTTGAAAAAACGGCCGTGTGAGCCGATTACGAGGAGATTTTATGCAAAGCCATGATGTGGCCACTATTATTTCGCTTATTGTGACCACCATATTTATTAGTATTTGTGTTGCACTCCTTGGCCGAGTTAAATTGAATCTGTATAAAAACTAAGCCAAAATATAGGAAATTAACATTAACAACAGTTAACTATAGCGTAACTATACCTACCTAGCATTAAGTGTACAATATGCTGGCCCAGGCTACATACGTTTCTGAAACATCTCCTTTTATAAAAACTAAAATTAGATTTAAATAGGTACCAACAATTTTTTACGCTGCCTAAGTTCTGCGAAGGTTTTCACTGCTTGGCTTTTCTAACAAGAAGGCCGGCTCTCTGTAAACTCACATAAAGAAAGAAAATGTATGCCATCATGGATTAATAACACTAGAGGTTTTGGCGGGAAAGTCAAGCTGAGTGTCACGCTCATTTTTCATTGGACTTTTAAAATTATTTATAGTGTTGTTTACTAAATAAAAATGCGTGATTTATGTAGTAAAAAGTGCATTCAGTAAATAACTCATAAAGAACAGTGAAATATCGCAGCATAGTGGCCACATCATGACTTTGTCTCAAACCTCCATCGTAAGACGGGTCACGCGGCCGTCTTTTTCGACATGAAAAATTCATTACGTGACATTGGCTAAATGCACAAACCGTGCGAAGCCATAAAAGAAAGAATAACACTAACACACATGACTTATTAGGTAATAGTCCCTCGATCCCGTGGAAATATCGAGATAAAAAAGTATCCCATGTGTCATCTCTCTTCATAAACTGTAAGTCAAATTCCATCCAAATCTTTGTTCTGGTTATTTTTGCGTGAAAGACCATGTAGGCACATTGCATATACAGGCTGTAACTGACATCGTAATGCAAAATTCGCGAAAAGGCTAGACCGCATGCCACTAATAAAATTATAATAGTCATTTAAGCGGTTCAGCGGTTACAGAAATCACAATCTTTATAAAAAAAAAGTACCGGCTCGGCCTTTGAACGTTGTAAGCGTGTCGCCATGCGTGTTTGTAGGTATGACGTTGACTCCTGATGAGAACTCTATTAAATCAGCAGTAAGATAGTTTTTGAGATTTGTTCACATTGCGCTTTTTTGTGTAATTGGCGAATTAATTTATTTTTACTTTAAATTCTTATTGGGTTATACAAGTATAGCAATATTCCCCCTTATTCATAAACGCTGCTTAAATTTAACTAATGATTAGCGATTCTTTAGCTATATATTTTTGCCCTTTTAACGTCATTTAACTTTAATCATCGTTCATAAATAAACACCACAGTGTTTAAGGATTTTATTCATAAAGGATGATTAAAGTTATTAAAGTTAAGTGACGTTAAAAGATCAAAAATGTATAGTTAAAGAATCGCTAATGAATGAATAAGGGGGATTATGAACGCTCTAAAGTAAAAAAACTGCATGTTTTTTTTTATAACGCGGGAAAAATCCGACGAAAAGTTCCACCACTGGGGGGTTCAGAATCATGTACTGAATCTATGGTACTCGTTTGTGCGTCGATGTCAGAGACACCCTTTATGTAGGTATGTCACACGTGTCGATATTCAGAAATGCTTATATAGCTATAATTGATTTCATTCAAATCAAATCATTTATTTCAAATAAACCAGTTACAGGCACTTTTGAATTGTCAGAAGGTCGGTCAGTCAGTAAGGTGAAGCTAGTCGCCCATTCCAAAGAGTAGGTACCTATGGAGAAGAACGGGCAAGAAACTCCATGGACACTCTTTTAAATTATCAAGCTATTCATACAAATATTTAATTACATCATTCATTTTGAAATCAATTGTGTGAGAACGATGCAGAAACATATTGTACGCTAAGAGCGTCCATTATGGAAATACACAAAAAAAAGACTAACCCAACAAATAGATGCTTTACAGTAAGTACATTGTGCTCACACGTGTGCTATGCAATTATACAATACTAAGAAATTGAATCTACACAATGCAAAGATAGTTTTGTCCAAGGTTCAGCAGCTCCAACAGTGTTCCCGAATGCTACGTTTAGCTCCTGTGTAGCTGCACCAGTGCCGAACACCCCTGTCAGCGATGCAATTCCGTAACGTACAATATGCTTGGCTACATAGTGTGTACTGGCTTTGATTAAAAAAAAAACAAACAAACATTCTATGTATACAATATGTATTTAATCACACAATATTAATAATATAGTATAAATAGTTTTAAGTTTATACAATAAAACAGCATTACTGAACACACATTCGTAGTCTTCACAACATACAACAAAGGTAATAAAAATCCCTCCATACATTCTCACAAAGAGAAAGAAGAAGGATTTTCAAACTCCTAACTATGAACCATTTATGTGTTACAATATTACATTGAAATTACGGAATCCTTTTAAGAGAAAGAAGAAAACGGGTTCAAATATAGGGCGCCCTGTATCAAACGAAAAAGCTGCTGTCCCAACCAAACCAAGTGTAGGTATTATTTAGAAAATAATTTAATGTGCTTCCTATTATTTACTGTCAAAATCCTGTGGTCTTCCATTTTAGGACAAAGGTCTACTCTATTTAAATTTAATTCTGTTCAAAGCTGCTAAGAACCCGTTTTTGTTGTGCGGTTGTGGTTTTATTTTGTAAGAGGAAATATAATTTATTCAAAACTAGCTACCTGCCCTGGCTTTGCACGGGTGTAATGCTGAAACTAAATTCACTTCAGAAAACTGCGAACGTTGTATGAAAAACATAGCGGCCCGCGCGCTGCCAATCCAAACGCAACGCCCTGCAAATTTAAAAGCTGGGCCTGTAGCCAATGTAACATCGCTTCGTAGCGAAGCGAAATCGAATACCAAATGAACCAATGGCGGGAACGATTGACCACGTGATTTATCGCGTCACGTGGCCAGAGGATTTCGTTATTGGTTGGTTTTAGGTGTGGGTCGTAACGCGTTTTTCAAGAAACGTAATGTAACCGGTTACTTGATCAGCGTAACCTGTTACAAAACAAGTTATTTTTGTAGCTAGTTATTTTAATTCAGCTACTGGGATTGTTAAATATAACCACTAACTATACAGTTACACACGAAACGAAACTAGACGTGGTCCTTATTTCACGTAACCACCCGCTAGGGCATAACGTGTGTATGAAATAACGCATTTACAAAAATAACTACTTTTTAATTTGACTCGTAACCAGTTATTCAGTTACACATTGCGTCGCTGGTTATTGTAACTGGTTACGTGAAATAACCACCATGTCTAGTTGGTTTAGTATTCGATTTCGTTTCGTTGAGAAGCGATGTTACATTGGCTCGGGCCCCTGTAATATCTTCGAAAATGTTCTCGCTTCGAAAATTAGCCAATATTTGTCGTAAGAAGTAAATGACAGAAAAATGTTATTGTGGAATATCCATAAGAGATAGACATATACCATCGCGGACTTTTCTGTAGACCTTTTCAATGTGTACAATATTTAGTACGTTTTTTTGATTAAACTAGTAGGGTTCAGCCTGCGTTTCACTGCGAACGCGGAAAAAATGTAAGTATTTGTGACATCACATTAGAAAGCTCAAAAATAATAGTCTTTCTCCACTATTTAATGAATTTTATTAAGTTAATATACTTAAATTTATATACTTAGTGGCCTAGTGGTAAAACGTTAAGCCTCTCAAATATGAGTGTGCGGGTTCGATTCCAGGTCAAGAAAGTACCAATGTAACTTTTCTAAGTTATAGGTATTTTCTAAGTAAGTCATGACTGATTAAAAGGTGAAGGAACATATATCTTGACCAAGTAACGATATTTTGAAATTCAACAAATATATACCTAATGTAAGTGGAAATTTATTGTTAGCACAGACTAAAAATACACACATTACATCAGATAAAGGCAATCATTAAAAAATAATAGTCATAATATAGTAAAATGTGAAAAAACAAACTAGCAGGAATGTGTGCCTCCCGGCCGCGCCAAAACGCCCAGTTCAGCAAAAATGCCAGACAACTACTCCCTAACGCTGGTTTTCAACTGAACCTGATGTGAGGTGACGGATGTAAAACAGTAATTGTATACAGCAATGTGACTGGTGTATGCAAAAACACAAAATAAATTTGTGTTATATACCTAAAAACAGTAACGTATAAAGAGTATATCTGATATCGACGCACAAACGAGTACCATAGATCCAGTACGTGATTCTGAACCCCCCAGTGGTGGAAGTTTTCGTCGGCTTTTTCATAATTTAAAAAAAAAAATTTGGTCGTTTTTTTCACTTTAGACCGTTTATAATTGCTATACTTTTATAACCTAATAAGATTTTGAAGTAAAAATTAATTAATTCACAAAAAGCGCAATGAAAACAAAACTCGAAAAACTATTTTGTCGGCTGATTTAATAAAGTTCACATCACGGGTCAACGTCAAACCTACAAACCTGGACGGCAGCACACTTGCAACGTTCAAAGGCCGAGCCGACACTTTTTTATTTAAACATTGTTATTTCTGTAATCGTTCATTAACGACATAAATGACTATCATAATTTTATTAGTGGCTTGTGGTCTAGCCTTTTCGCGAAGTTTGCGTTACGATGTCAGATACAGCCTGTATATATGTATAAAAAATGTGATGACGATTAGTAAAAAAGAAACAAAACAGTACTAGTAACGAAATAAATAAGATAAGGCTAGACTTTCTTACGCAAGTAAACCAATAAAAAAACTTAAAATATCCTAAAACCGAATCAAAACAACAACACGCGTAAAGTAGTAACAAAACAAAAACAAAATGTCTCAAAACGATGGCAGCCGTAATTTATTTAATATGCGTGCTGCAGTATCATCGCACAATACTCTGTAAGCAGCCGAGGCGGTATTCATAATATAATTGACATATTTGGTGTGACCATGTCAAACTGCCTTAGCGATTCTATGAGATACTGCCGCAACCGCCGTCTAAAAGCACCTATTGTATTTATTATTCTAATCGGTAGTGGTAACTTGTTCCATACTTTGGACCCCTCATAGCGAAAGCTACCTGTAAAAGCAGCTGAACCCTGAAACTGAGTTGAGAATTGTTGGGAACATTGCCTTCTCCCGCTTTCCCGTTTACTCGCAACCCAACTTAGCTTGTTATAAAGGTAGTCCAGTTTTTTATATTTCACCACACCAAATAAAAACGAAAAAGCAATTACTGTCGTCTGAACAATCTCGTCTTTGTCGTCCTCCGTGGTGCAGCGGTCAACACGCCTGCCTGCGACGTGGAGGCCCCAGGTTCGATCCCCGGCCAGGTCATGATGGAAAACGATGTTTTCCTGATAGGCCTAGGTCTTGGATGTTTATCTATATATAGGTATCTATTATAAAATATAGTATTGTTGAGTTAGTATCCCATAACACAAGTCTCGAACTTACTTTGGGGCTAGCTCAATCTGTGTGATATGTCCGTAAAAAAAAAAAATCTAGACTACAAGGAATTTGATACAAAATTACACAAAACGAGCCTCTTCATATCCCATGGTTCCCTAGTAATGTCATTGGCCGTAGTACTATAGTAACTGCTCATCAGGTTCGTTCCCGACACACGCCGTTGAGAGCTTTTGCGTATCTAATGTAAAATGTTCGTTCACCTATGTCCCATGAGGCTAAAATGCAAATCCATTACTTAATATTTAAGCTCTTTGTTTCTTAATAGTAAATTTTTGTTACATGACTTAAGATTAGTTTACGATGGAACTGACGTGAACTCTGTTCAAAATTCCCTTAAAATAAAGATTTAAATATATATATTCTATTTTCTATTCTATTCTGTTTTGTTCTATTCTACTTTACTCTACTCTACTCTACTTTATTCTATTCTATCCTATTCTATTCTTTTCTATTGTCGTAGCACTTACCTTCGCGTAGCAAGCTACGTCGTAAACTGCTACGCGTGTAGCTTTGCAGTAGCACCGCGCATTGATCGAAAGCGCAAGATCTTTTGTAATGGTAGCTCTTAATAACTACAACTTAACCAGAAAAATTTTTAAAACATTTTTTTTTTAAATTGGCTCTCGAAAATTGTAGTAGTTGATATAGAGATACTTTTCCTATAATAACAAAATTCATTTTTAATTAATTTGATAAAAGCCTTTTTAATTATCATAAGTGCCTTATTTATTTACATTATTGAGAAGGTTAATTGGTTGGCTGTTTTACGCTTAATATACTAAGAAAATATTATATACTAAGAAAATATATGCAAAGAAAATATTACTTTAGTACCTCATTAAGATAAATTGAGCTGGTTTTCATGATTAATTTCAGAGAAAACAGGAAAATATCTACTTAATTGATTGCCGTATCTTTCCACACGAAATAGGGGATGGGAGACTATTATCCTCATGTACGTGGGATATAAGCTATGTATGTCAGACTAGCGGCCGCCGGCGACTTCGTTCGGGTGGAGTTAGTTATGCTCCACTCCTATCGGTCGCAGCGTGATGTTATATAGCCGAAAGCCTTCCTAGATTAAGTAATTGGCTATCCAACGCAAAAATATTTATTCATATCGGACCAGCAGTTCCTGAGATTAGCGCCAAACAAACAAACGCTTCAGCTTTATATATTAGTATAGATATAGATTAGAATCAGCCAGTCATTTTTCTGACTTATTTTATTCTAACTATTTATTTCTTAGTATATTAAATACATTGAAATCTTAAATTAAACATTATATTACGCTTGAAAGACTGTCAAATAAGTTACTACTCGAAACTTAATACAATCCCATTTATTACAAAACATGGATTTTATTAGGATCAGTAGGGTAATTACGTAAAACATTATCAATGGCAATGGATTTCATTTTGACAGTTTAAAAACATTCATTGCGTTATTTACGTAGTTGAGTAGACACGTTCTTTGAATATACGGAGCAATGGATCAGCAATACGCTTCAAAATGATTCCAACTGATAGTAATAGTGTGTTACGCAATTTGGGTGCAAGTTCAAACCACCTAAATGGTTATTGAATTATGCACCTAACCATTAAAGAAATACAGTTCTTTACTTCAGTACTATGTTGTCACTTTTGTATTGAGAACTTTTTAACACCCTTGCTCGTAAAGCTGATGTAATTCCACCGATTTTAATATGTAAAGCGGGCCATAACAAGCGCGTGTGTTATCAAAGCAAATAGTTAATATATAGTCCATACAAATTACATAACAGCATTATTTGCCATTTCAAATAATTATGGAACTGATCGCCGCCGCACGGCTCCAGCCAGTGAGCAGCGCGCTGTTCCATATTTGAAATGGCAAATAATAATACTAATGGCGGGAAAGCAACAGTGTGCATTCACAGATTGAGTTTATTTAAAATAACGGATGTCCTATTTGAAATAAACAATTTTGTATTTGTACAATGTTTTTCTTTGTGCATAAAGTTTTAATAAATAATTTAAAAACTTGGCTGCATGCTCTAGTGTCTTTGCCAACATTTTCACGCAGCTATGGCAGAAAATAAACCTTGCGCCATTTTTCTCAAATTTTCTTTTCTTTGTACTTGTATTGTGAATATCTAAAAATGAACAAAATATAAAATACTTTTTTTCTGTTTCCTCGCAAGTGTGTTAAAAAACGTCGTACGTGCGTATTGGTTATTTTTTTGTCTTTATTTATTTAGGAACTTTTGTATATAAATACATGGCAGTCCCATTGTACCTTATAATATTATCTTAAGCTATCACACTAAGTGAAACAACATAATCCTTATATCTATTTGACAAAACGAAGACTTACGAAACTATACAACTTCTTGGCCGCATAAGATAAAGGTGCAGATACAATTCCATTAATAAGTATATTGTTTTTAATTAAACCTAATTCATTAATTAATACATCCCTCTCATCCTGAAACCGGACACATTGCGTTAAGAAATGAAAAACGTCTTCTAACATATCACATTCCTCACAGTCGAGGGAGGCACATTTTTTCATTAAAAAGGCAAAGTTGTTAAGCGGCATATGTCCGGATCTTAGTCTGAGAGCTGTTACCAACAATTTCCTACTCATTTTGCGTATTGGTTATAACATGCGAGGCGGAATTTCAGCCCAAGCCGAAGGCGAGGGCGTGATTGAGCCGAGTGATGGAATTAGTATTATATAAATGTGATAGTATTATAATAATGATAGGTTAATAGAATATAAGTAATTCTCGTTTAAAATAATTTTCGTATGCACAGGCACAATGTAGCGAACTTCCTGCAACCCTAACACCTTTTGTATTATACACCTGCATTGACGAATAAAAAGATTTGATTTGATTTTATTTGATTTCCATCATTACGCACTAATATCATAATCTACTATAATGACAAAAAAAACTGACTAAAAGTTAAGTCTGAAACTAAAGTTAGATTTTGTTTCGTAATAAGGGGGTTAGTGCTTGTTTTGAATCCTGTTAGTTTCTTCTATTCTATAAGTAAAAATAATCGCAAAAAGGTCGAGCACACTTTTCACTCTCATCCTCTTTGCTAATGACTTGGACATATTCTTTTGCGCTTTGGGTAAGATTACTAGAACAGCTACCTACATCAAATATTATTTAAAGTCGAATTCTATATCCGATAATGTAATTATAAAGCAGCTGTGGGAGCTTGGCGCTCTTAGACACCACAAATATTGGGCAAATAAAAAGCTTCCACTACTTATTAATGTTTTTGATAAGGTCAGAGAAGAAAGTATAGGTAACGTCATTCCCGATTTTAGAAATTTTCTCATTGGAAATGTGGCTAACTAGGATTACCGTATAAAATATGATAAAGTCTAATTTAGACTCAATTAAAAAGTCTAAAAATATGTATGATGTCAACTCGATCAAAACAGAAACTATGAGTGAAATATCGGATAAATATCAAGATTATTATAAAATATATACCGACTGGTCTAAGAGCGCTAATGGTAATGGCGCTGCTTTTTATGATCCTGTGAATATATATACCTGTAATAAAATAATAACAAATAAATAAATATAAATATATACGGACAAATCACACAGATTGAGCTAGCCCCAAAGTAATTTCGAGACTTGTGTTATGGGATACTAATTAAACGTTACTATATTTACAAAAGATACATATATAGATAAACATCCAACATCTTTGCCAATCAGGCAAAGATCGTTTTTCCATCATGACCTGGCCGGGGATCGAACCCGGGGCCTCCACGTCGCAGACAAGCGTGTTGATCGCTGCGCCACGGAGGGCGTCAATATAAATAAATAACTATGTTTAAGTTATGGCTTTGGAGCTCTTTGCAATGTCAGAAGCGCTTGCGTATTCTATATCCATTAAAATAATAGAAAAATGTTAATTTGTCTAGACAGTAAAAGTGCATTAATTACATCATGCATAAAAAAGCTTATAAAATCTAATATATAAAATTCTCGTGTCACAGTTTTCGTTGCCATACTCCTCCGAAACGGCTTGACCGATTTTGATTAAATTTTTTGTGCTTATCCGGTTATAGTATTATCTATGTTATATTATATATCTATGTTATGTTCTAGGTTATAGTATTATCTATGAGAATCGGCCAACATCTATTTTATTTTATTTTTTTCTAGGAAATTATTTATATGGCAAAACAACGTTTGCCGGGTCAGCTAGTTTTATCCAAAATTCACTACCTATCTTTAAGAGACAGATGTGAAGTTACAATGGGTTCCCACACATGTAAGTATAAAATGAGGATGCTGAACGTTTAGCAAAGTTGGGTATTGTTGGTGGAATGGAAAAAAATATTGGAACGAACTATATAGAAATATGTATTGCTTAGGTATATATGTCATGAAGTTTGGAAAGAGTATTTTGATTTATAAGATCGAAAGATATACCTCCTCATATACCTACCGTAGTTTAATAACACTAGACTGAAAGTAATCTGGACATATGCTGCTGAATAATTATGGATTCCTTATATTTCAGTCAACAAGAGAGGATCTAGTTAGAGAACTAAAAATAAATGCAAACGATGTTCATTTGTTTCATCAAATTTTGTCGACACCTACCTCCGAAGCTACTTTGAATTTTGAGAATCAGTCAGTGTACCTACATACATAAAAAAAAACTTTTACAAAAAAATTGAAACCGACTTCAAAAAGCACTTAAAAGTAATAGACATAGTACAACAAAAAAAGAATTACTTAAACCGGACTTGTAGTTCCGGATATATGCGCGCACATACATAAAAACATACATACAGACACTTGAAATTTGGCTTCAAAAAAAAAAATAATTGAGGACCAAAGTAGTTCGTCCGAAACATGCATTTACGAGTATTCTTCAAACTATTTCAGAGACAGAGCTCTGCTTTAAAATGCCGTATTGTGCAATTATAACATGCAAGACAAAAAGTCAGACCTCAAGTATAAAGGGAGGATCCTCCGTCCAGACGCGTGTTATATCTGGCGGGCACTTGCCCAATCGTTGATGTTAGAAAGTTGTATGTATACTAATTGGACGGTAAACTCTGCATGCAAGATATAGTTTTCGTGTGATGTCAATGTGACGCGTTGTTCGCATTTGGCGATTGTCGATACCGAAGATACATAACTGGTAAAATAGGGGTGTAGAAGAGGTACAACACTCTAATCATTGCATAGATAGCCCCCCATTATTAGCTATGTTAAACTTACGCGTACCTTGCAGATATCCTAGATATATAATAACTCCCTTCTCCGAACCATTGCGAAGAACAGTATTCGGATCGAATTCTCCGATTCCTCGACTCTGCAGGCTTGTATACAAATACAGTGACATGGTTGACTTCAATTTTGACTCGCTAAGTAGTATCCACAAAGTTATTGCTAACAGTTAACTACAAATGGAAACTTCTTTGTTTCACCTTTAATTAGACACCTCCTACGAGTATAAAAAATACTTAATAATAAAAGAATAATTGTCTAGTAAGATGTCGAATTTACCTGTGAGTGTTTGTTATATTTAACTATTATTAAAACATGTTTATCATTGTAATTAAATCTAAATACATAACAAAAAAAAAACACTGCTGAAATTATACGTGGTTACAGGCGTAATATTACGTAGAACTACAAAACGTACTTACGTGGTGTAATATTTATAAATTCAAGAACACATCCTATGATCGGATGGCGCGGCGGGCCAGGCAACTTGTCCAGCGGATCCTCCTCGTCAGCCAGAAGTCTCCAAATCACGAAGGTGATGATACCCAATAATCCTAGTGTTAGAAGCATGTTTCTAACAGTTCAATACCTCGGTGTATTGTTTAGATATTGCGAAGGCTGCGTAATCTGAAAATAACGGACAAAGGAAAAATATTATTAGATAATCACTTAATGTCACTTACAGGAACAGATGGTCTTTTATTCAATAAACCAAAGTGCCGACAAACGACGCCTTGTTCTCCCAAAGCGGTTATTACACTGACCGATGCAGAAGATACCATTTCGTGCCACTTAACCGTACACGTCATATTAATGAAGAAGTTTAATTAAGTTATTTTTTAAGTAGTCGTAGTGGCCTAAGTAGTCGTGGTGGCCTAGTGGTAAAAACAGCAGCCTCTCAAGTATAAGGCAGGTACCAATGTAACTTTTCTAAGTTTTATGTACTTTCTAAGTACATCTTGGACATCAATGACTGATTAAAAGGTGAAGAAAAACATCTTGAGGAAACCTTGCCAACCCGCATTGAGCAAGCGAGGTGATTACGCTCAATTCTTCTCTGTATGAGAGGAGACCTGTGCCCAGCCGTGGGACGATAAAAAGGTTGACTATTTTCTACCATTTAAACGTAGACGTCATATTGATGGAGAAGTTTAATTATGTTATTATTTTATGGGTGGACTTTCTTACCCGTTCTTCTTCATAGAGAACCACGGTTTAGAATGTGCGACAAACTTCAATCTTAATGATTAATTGACACTTTGGTAATTAAAAAGTGCCTGTAATTTGGTTTGTTTGAAATAAATGCTTCGATTTTTATTTTGTATTACATACACGGATTTTTTTTAAGCAGCGCGCAAAAAATAATGGGCGGCTCAGGATCAATAACAGAACATATCTGCATGATTAGTTAAAAAAAAAAACATGTTTTATATCCGCCCTAAAATCAGAAAAGATGGACGCCGAGTAATATTCCGCCGGCAGAAGTTACCACCCACCATACAAAGCCTTGCCGCCAAGCGATTTGTCGTGTTCCGGCATGATGTCTGGTGAAACCGTACGAAGGACGGGTCTGAGCAGTTGTGTTGCGATGTGTGCCGCGTACGATGCGCCTAATGTTGTCGTGTTGGGAGTTTGGTCGTGCAGAGTCTTCTGATCAATCTCCCTTTGGCGCAGCATCGTTGGTCGTGTTGTTGGATTTAACATTGCATCACCTCGCTCAACTGCCGTCTTCCTTCCTATTCGCTCAGTTTTTCTGAGTGAAGTGAGTGCTCTTAATAAACTAGCGCGCTTTACCATCAACGATCGCATCACTGCTTACCATCAGGCGGGATTGCGGTCAAGCGCTAGTTTATAATTATTAAAAAAAAAAGATTAATATTAACAGTAACGTAGGCAGCGCGCGTAATGCATCACGGAAAAATCTACGCGGGGTACGGGCGGCAGGGTTGTGGCCAGTCGGACTCACCACGCAATCGCAGCGCGCACGGTGACCATAAAATCGATTTCAAAATAAACATCTTTCGTTATCAATTTCTTTTATTGTACTAAATCATACCAAAATAATAATATACGTATCTATAAAACTTATTTACTACACCTTGACAAAGTTTGCGCATTGATTTTTTTTTACTGTATAGGTACTGCATAATATCTTAAAGGATTATAATTGACTGTCCTAAACTTGTATAAAAATTGAACTTGCGCAATAATCTTCAGTCCTATGCTATAATCATATCACCGTGAAAAAACTTAGGTGAAATGACAGTGAAGTGAGATATCATTCCAAGTCATCATCATCATCAACATCTCGGCGTTTATCCCAGTCGCATCCAAAGCCTTTGAGCTTTGGAGCTTTTTCCGCTTTACCAGTCTAACTGCTGATTTTGTCTAAACTTCGATATTTTCCGTGAAGCGACTGCCGTCTGACCTCCACAACCCGAAGGAGATATCGAAGCATTGCAGTTAGACCAATTGTTGGACTTTTGAGGGCTCTAACAACCCGTAACGACTGCCATTAGACGTTCGTATGGCAACCGGGACCAACGGCTTAACGTGCTATCCGAGGCACGACCAGACCATTGCAAATAATTATATTCTAATTAGCTTCTAATTTTATACAAAGCACAGGTCCGTTCGTGTGTGGAGTACTGCAGCCACATTTGGGCTGGTGCTGCGAAATGTCACCATGCCACTTTGGATTCGGTGGAGAGGCGTGCGAAGAGGCTGATTGGCGACCCAGACTTAACTCGAAACGGTCTCCAAAGCCTGGAGCACAGGCGTAGAGTAGCCAGCCTTTCGGTCTTCTATAGGATGCATTCTGGTGAGTGTGCAAGGGAATTGCATGATTTAATTCCCCCATCTCCGCTCCATCATCGGACGACCCGTCGTACGGCGAGTTTCCACCCTTACGTTGTTGACACCACTGCGATCCGGACGAAGCGTTTTGCTTCGTCCTTTATACCGCGTACATCGAGGGACTGGAACAATTTGCCGGCGTCGGTGTTTCCGTCACATTACGATTTGAGTGTCTTACCATCAGGCGGGATTGCGGTCAAGCGCTGGTTTATAATTTATAAAAAAAAAAAAAAATTCATGCATGTAATTAAAATTAATGCTAGGGATTGATACTATCGATAACTCACTCTAAGCTCACTTCACCCAACTTTTCACACTGAGATTTTTACAAAATCGGTCGGCTGATGGGGTTGCGATAGCAACTATTTCTACCTACATATACCATAGTATTGTACATGCACCATTACCAGGGCCTTTTTTTGTTTGGGATGGGAAATCATCAAATTACCTCTCCCGCTCTGGACGGAGCAGAAGGGCGTGTCAGACTCTTACTGACTAAAACCCACCCGTGTTTCTACACGTGCCTGTAGACCATGGCCACGGTTTTAACCAACCAGCAACCGAGAGGTCGGTCTTCGTGAACCCCGTCACAATTTCAAGAGTCTCGAGATACAAGCGATGCCTAGTTTATGACCCAACGCAGCCGTGTCATTATATTTTTACCGTTTTTTTTTATAATTATAAACTAGTGCTTGACCGCATTCCCGCTAGATGGTAAACAGTGATGCAATCGTTAATGGTAAAGAACGCTACAATAGAAGATTCACTGTAACAGAGTGAATAGGCTCTTAATAAACTAGCTACCTTCGCATTCAGTATTAATTTATTACCTTTAACAATGATTTTCTATGCAAACATTTTATGTAAATTTAGTTTCTCAGTAAGTGAATTGGTGTTAATTATTAATGAGAAATAATAAAGTTCTTCTAGGACGGAAGACGGCAGTTGTGCGATGTTATTACGGCATTATTAAACACAACAACACGACCAACGATGCTACGCCAGAGGGAGATTGATCTGGAGACTGCCGGGACGCCCGGGCCACCCAGGGATCGCCATCAGGTTCTCCCGACCGGTTGCCAACCGACACCAAATGGCAAATGGGGCCACCCTGAGATTTTTCGCAGTTGGCGGGACAGCCTTTCGTGTGTAGCCTGCATATTTTTTTTTTTTTGCTGTTGCTGGGGAAAATGACAATTACGCATCCCCGCCCGAGGGGGGACTTGAGGGGTATGTGGGACTCCCCGGGAGGTCCCTCCTGGTATACCCACTAAAAACCCCAGCGGCACCCCGGCATCGCCTTAATGGCGGGGGAATGGGAAACTAGCGGAGCCTGAGTGAGCTACCACTAACCCGCCGGCGACACCCGCCTATTACGGCGGGCCCTCATATGCCCCTCCTAGGGAGGGGCCGGTCTCCAACTACCTGCGTTAACACCGTGCTTCGGATGCCGCTACCCTCCACGACCACCCCAACACACAACAACATTGGCGCATCATACCCGGCAAACGTCGCAACCAAACTGCTCAGACGGGTCTGAGCAGTTTCAGCGTCAGCTCCGTACGACTTCACCAGACATCATGCCGGAACACGGTGAATTGCTTGGCGGTAAGACTGTCTGGTGGGTGATAACTACTGCCGGAGGCCGATGTTATGGCCTGCCACCGAGATGAATGGTGAACCTGTTCGATGAATTATTATTAAAAGCCCGTAATGTTCCACTACAAAGCGAAGGCCTCTCTACTCTCTTACCACTTCACTCAGTCTAAAACCTCTGAGCACAACACACAGTTCTCGTTGAAGGAGCCCAGCAAGCAGTAGTTTGATTAATAACCTTTATTTTTAATGCTCGCAAAAGAGGCGGAACGCGTAAATTAGAGTCAGTCTATGCTCCCTCTTAACTAAATTAAGAAAGAAAGAAATAAAATAAATATCAATAAATAATGCTGTCACGTTGTCTACAACTCTGTCTTTACTTCCCATTTATGTTGAAAGAGACTTCTTATGACATAATCATTACCTCTGTAGTATTTTTGTTCTGTTTCTACATGTGGGTACATATGTAAATGGTTAAATACATAACATTCTTGTTATTTATTTGCTCCAAACATGACGTGTTAAGTTCTTTTTGAACGCAAACACAAAAAATATATCAAATTTATGTAGTGACAAAAATATATGTATTTTCACATGAAGGGTTCCACCGTACTACGTTCAACGCTACGAGTATCCCTTGTCTAACCCTTCTTGTGCAGGTCCATTGTTGTGTTTATTGGTATTTATTTTATTTTTACATTCCTAGGTACATAAAAAAATTCAAGTAATGGACATATACAATCAATAAATCATTATATTACCTTGAGAATAAATATTAGATTGTCATTGACAAGGTTAAAGTTAATCTCAGACATTTATTTGTTTTTTTTTTCTTACTTTGACAAACAATTCACTCAACAGAAACCACTTTTTGCATATAACAAATAATTTTAAATTGTGTGCTATAGGTAGGTATTATTATTACCTTATTTAAGATTTAGAAATGTATCTACTATTTAAATATAACATTTCTGTTATTACTAATTTTCCCAGTTCCAGATTATTTTATCCGAGGTTTAATTTTGAGGTGCCAATTATATTCCATGAAGGAAAAATATACTTACATATGCCAATAAAAAAAATGTTTTTATGTAATATTTTAACTCACACTAGGAATGAATCCTTTATCGTGGGTGCATTTTAGAACAATTAAACTCAGAAATACGAACAGCCAAACCCTGAAGCCCAGGAGGGCAATCGCGCTAAAATAATTCAACTAAAATAGAATTGGATCGCAACCAAACCATAACTTTTGTTATGTTTCGTATCGTGCTAAGGGTTTAACCATAACTGTATCGCAATTGGAACGTAACCGCTGTCAAATGAAAAAGTTGAAAAAAGATAACTTTTTCTATGCCATGTCAAACTTATGTCTAAACGATTAGATTTAGTTATAATTGTTTTAGTTTTAATTATTACCTATATCTGATGAAATGTATCAGTCATACCTACATTGAATTTACTACAACCGAAGTTAAAACTTTAGCGCGATACGAAATATGATCGAAACTAAACCATAACTTTAACTGGATTAGATACGAACAAGAGTTGAATTTCTACTGTTTTATTTAGCGCGATCACCCCCCAGTAGGCAATACAAATTTTGTTCCATGCGTGAATCGGGTTTCACTGCGTCATCCAATCAGAAATGATGAGATCCGCAGAAGAACCAAAGTCACCGACATAGTCCGATGAATTGCAACACTTAAGTGGTAGTGGGGCGGGCACATTGCCCATAGGACCGATGCCCGATGGGGCCGACGGGTTCTCGAGTGGCAATCACGCACCGGAAGACACAGTGTGGGTAGGCCCTCGACGAGGGACGGCCTGGTGAAGGTAGCGGGAAACTGCTGGATGCGGGAGGCGCAGGACCGGTCGTCGTGAAGATCCTTGGGGGAGGCCTATGTCCAGCAGTAGTGGATGTTTTTGGGCTGAAACGATGATGATGATGATGCGTAAATCAAACCCATGACACTTAGCGCAGCAGTCGATTGCTCAGGCACAACGCCCATCGAGAATCAGCCCTAACTGTAAAAATGGCTATTTTTGTTTGTTATTTCTGTTGGAGTTATATCACCTCAATTTACTAACCTAACACTGAATAGATGAAGAAATCAAAAAGTAAAATCTATTCCATATATTTCATTTATTTTATAATTATAAACTAAGCTATAATATATTATATATTATAGTAAACAGTATTGCTATCGTTAACGGTAAAGCGCGCTAGTATATTAAGAGCTCAAAAAAACTGAATGACTATGAAGTGATGCAATATTTAACCCAACAACACGACCAACGATGCTGCGCCAGAGGGAGATTGATCTGAAGACCCTCCACGACCAAACTCCCGACGCAACATTTGGCGCATCGTACCCGGCACACATCGCAACTAACTGCTCAGACCCGTCTTCCGTACGGCTGACATCATGCCGGAACACGGCGAATCGCTTGGCGGAAAGACTTCAGATGGTGGCTGCTAACTACTGCCGGAAGCCGATATTATGACCTACCACCGAGCATGAATAAAACTATTAATTAAAGTTATTTTTCCTTAAACTAAAATGACGTAACATTTTTCATTACACTCCTTTATACACAATATTCTTAGTTATTAAACCTTTTCACCGTTTCCTGTATTTTCGCTCAGCAAACCTCTCCAACAAACACACTATTAAACATTATCTGAATCATTTACATACATATAATAGTTCAAAATCCAAGTATTGCATAGCATATTAATAATAATAATAATCTTTATTACACAAAAAATTGGTACAAATAAGTGTGAAGTCCCTGAGTCCCGTGCTAGGTGATATACCTGTGTTACAGGAGCCAATTGTTTCATAAGTTCGACAAAATCACTTCCACATTAACGTAATAACGAAATGAGTGATGTTAATGTCAAAATGAAAGGTTTTGGCTCTTAAGATACAACACCCTATTTTCGTAACAGAGGAAGTATATTGTTAATCCGTTGAAGCGTGTATTTGAAAAATACTTTTCTTCAACAACGTAAATAATGTAATGAATGTATGTATTAGTTTAGTCGCTTATTATTTCAAACAAGTACAACGAGTACAAACGAGCACATATCCTATTATCATCTTTATAAACGACTAGCTTTCCGCCCGCGGCTTCGTTCGCGTGGAGATCGGTTATATCGCGCTTTTAGATTTCTCTCGTGAATATAATTTTTTTCCGGGATAAGAAGTACCCTATTATTTAATCCGAACTTCTAACTTTACGTCTGCAAAATTTCAAAACAATCGGCTTAGTAGTTACGGCGTGGAAGCGGAACAAACGAACGAACAAACTCACTTTCCGACTTATAATATTAGGATACTAGCGGCCGCCCGCGGCTTCGCCCGCGTGGTTTTCGTTTTTTCACAGAAAGTTTTTATCGCGCGTTATCCCTCGGGAACTACTGATTTTTTCAGGCTAGTCGCTGTCGCCATCGCCGTCCCCGTCCCAGTCCCCGTCCCCGTCCCCGTCCCCGTCCCCGTCGCCGGAGCTTGAATGAAGTATGTGAAAAACGATTTCCCCACTTTTCTGTTGAATTTTTCCTGAATTTTCTTTGCTATAAACCTCACAGAGCCCGAGACCTTTCCAACGAATGCAAAACCGTGGAAACCGGTTCGTGCGTTCTGGAGTTATAGCGTCAGGGAGGAAAACCGGACTTATTTTTATATAGTAGATATAATCCTTGGCATGGTAGGTAAAGGGAGCAAACTGAATATTTTTTTATTAGTTTATAGAGGAAAGCTTTAAGCTGTATAACATTAGTCTGTAACCCATAGGAGCAGAAATACGGCGAAAAATGTGGAAAAAAACGGGGAAAATTTAAGTCATGCTAGTCACTTTTTGTGACAAACGCAATACCACGCAGGCGAAGCCGCGGGCGACCGGTAGTCATACAACAAAAGTATTGCGTTTTAATCAGTAAAAAGTATTTATAGCTGTTGCCCGCGACTTCGTCCGCGTGGAATTTTGATTGTCCTAAGCTTTCTCTTCTCTTTTGTTGGTTAAAAATTGCTTTATGATATTCTGAATTTAGAACTTTTGGGAAACTACCTAAATTGGCAGGGCTTGAAGTATATTGAGTTTTATATTGAGTAAGTATACTTTTGCAACTCTTTTCACCTTTTTCATGGCTGGAAGAGCTCTTCATAGAGATAAAACTTACATCTAAAAACCGTTATTAGTTTTCCACTTGTTTATGATATATGCATAAAATAAAAATACTTTTTTCTTTTAGTTTTTTTAATTACTTGTTTGAATTTAGCAAATTAAAAAAAAAGTTAAATAATGGAGATACTTTAAAGAATTTCTTTATAAACGACATTAACCGTTTTACCGCCTTGTGCTAGAATAAAAAGGTTGTCTGGGCTGCTTACTCGTGAGCAAGCCACATAGAGTTGACCATGGGAAAAACAATCAGATCTTAAGTCGACACCAGCAGTCCTGAGAGTCTGACCTTGGGATTTGTTTATAGTCATGGCGAAGCAAACGGCTACTGGAAACTGTGTGCGCTTAAATTCAAATGGAAAGTTATTAGGGATGAGTGGGATTCGTGGAATAAATACAGTTTCCCCTGAGCCACATCCAGTAAGAATCTGAGCTTGGATTAAATTTCTTTGTAGAGCAGTTACTTTTAGTCGTGTACCATTGCATAATTTTGGAGGAGTAAGGTTACGCAGCAGCATTATTGGTACACCTATTTTAAGCACAATTATGTGCGCAGGAAGACCACTTGCAGAAAGCGAACTCAGAAACTCAACAGGATAATGTGTAGCATCGTCGTGGTTGAGAACGCTATTATAAGACGTATAAACGACGTCATCCCCAATCACTTCAGATAAAATTTTTTGATTTATTGCAGCAGCTTGGTCATTTCTGGGAGTGAGTATCGCACGTTCACATAACCAAGAATTTTCCTGATATGTTATATGTGATAGGTCACCGAATACAAAATTTATAAGTTCATCTTCTGAAGAAACTATTCGGCAAACTGTTTCTGGAAGCGTCACCTTACCATGTTCTTCAGAAAGAGTGCCTTCTCCAAGTTTCAAAAGAATATCTGAGAATTCTTGGGCATGTAAATTACCACCTAGTTGTGCTCGCATATTGATCGTCAATTGCAGCTTTTTCATTAGAGGCCGGAGGTGGGAACGCTTTAATGAAGCTCTAATTTCATCGGCTCTAGTTCCTCGACTTATAACTGGAAGTGTTTGCCTAAAATCACCAGAAAAAAGCAGTGTGACGTTGCCCATTGGCCTTTCATCTCGCCGAATATCACGTAGGGTTCTGTCCACAGCTTCGACGGCTTTTTTATTTGCCATTGTACACTCATCCCAAACGATCAGACAGCAATCTTGTAACACTTTCGCCTTATCACAGTTCCTTGTGATAGAGCATGTTGGTGACTCATTACTGTCTAAATCGATTGGGATTTTAAACATCGTGTGGGCCGTCTTTCCGCCAGGAAGTAATGTGGCTGCGATTCCGGAGGAAGCCACTGCTAGTGCAATCTTACCTTGCCGCCTAATCTCAGCCAGTATTGCTGTTATCAAAAAAGTCTTTCCCGTTCCACCTGGAGCGTCCAAGAAAAATAAATTCCCTTCATTATTATTTACGCTTTGGATGACTACATCGAATATATTTCTTTGTTCTACAGTAAAACAACCAATCTGATCATTTACAGTGGTGGTTAACGCAGCAATATTGTAGTTCGTCTCGGAATTATATTCACGATTTACCCGTGGTTGATTGGGTAGAGTTTGAGGATTAGGCAGGCCGTAGTCGGTCAAGGAATTACCCCCAATCGAAAATACTATGTCTTGTATACATAAAAGTGAACTATTTATAACTCTATCGTCAGTTGGATCTATTTGCTGGTCTGAATTGCGTTGAAGCAAGCGTAGAAAGTCCTCGGATAATTGTGTCTTATATTTTTGCCACAGCGCTAGAGCATCCGATAGACCACAGAACACTAACATCACTGCAAACAAATGACGTAAACGTTTGGGACTATCACTGACACAGGCTTCTTCGAGGGTGTTATCCCAGTGTTGATCTCCTTCAAGAAGATTAAGTGCCCGGCAAGCCGCTTGAAATGTTGCGTATTGGATGCCATTAACTGTTTTTAAATAGGCAAAAGAAGTTGGCCCCCGAACTGTATGCAACAACATGCGTAAATAATAGCATTCGCTATTGTTAGGATGAACAGTATATACTCGCCCTAGTGCAGCATCTCTATAAACTCCTGGAAATCCTTCCACTGGTTGACCGCGTCTTCGTCGATTAAAAACACGTCTTTGCATGTCAAAAGTGTAATAGGACGGTACTTCATCGTAGGTTAGCGTTTTAGCAAAATCATCTTCTTGACAAAGCTTAAAAAATGCCAAAAGTTTAGTTTGCCGAGGATTTTCTACACGTTCTCTTACATTTTCAGGATCAAAATACACTCGCTGGCCGTTTTCTAAATGAACATCCAAGTGTGTGACCGTGGGATGACGTTCGTGGATAGAAAATCCTAATATTCGCCATATAGCTTCAGAAGTACTTATGTAGCGTCCAGTTTGGTATCTGGTGACTTCATCTCGGTCGGTTCCCTGTAGAGCAAATGTCGCTTGGTCACTCCCTTTGTTAACATATTTACAAATATATTTTATTGCCGATACACTATTACACACTTCGACATTTATATGTGCACCAAAGGTTTTGGAAAGTAAGGGCGAATAAGGAACAACCCACATATTACTAATTATTATTTCTTGTCCTTGTACTCTACTTTGTGCAGTGAACCCTCCAAGCTCTGGGGAACGACGTCGGTACAGCGGATATCCGTTCTCGCCTGTTACTGTGTGCTCTGTCAGCGCACGGGGATACCTTTTCGTGCAACGTCCATCTTTCATGCAGGGAGAATTTCTATTTATGGTACCACAGGGGCCATGTACCATATGCGTTTTGACAACTTCATAAAGTACTGGATCTTCGTTGGGATTCGGGAATTCAGCGCTTATCAACGTGTCTACATCGTTGGGACGAATTTTTTCCTGCAGCCATAGAAGGATATGTGCGTGCGGAAGGCCGCGCTTTTGCCATTCGACACTGTACATGAAGCATAATGAAGAACCAAAAACATTCTCTTTAGTCAGCAAGTCCATCAACAATTTTAATTTCAAGTGAAAGACTCTTGCGACTACATCGTGCCGATCATAAGAGGCCTGACCTGCCAAAAGTTCTTGTTTTATTTCATCCCATTTTGGATTCGTAGTAAATGTAATGAAAAGATCCGGCCGTCCATACTTTCGTACATAACAAAAAGCATCTTGCGTACGCTCGTGCATATAACGTGGCCCGCCGGTAAAGCTGGATGGAAGAATCACCAAACGACCGAGATTTTCTGAATCTGCATCTTGCTGCAAGGCATCTCGTAAATGCACATATTCTTCTGCTCGTAAGCGTCTTTGATTGGTGCGTATGTACACCAAGCGTTCTGTTTCAATTTTGGCATACATATCTACAATGAGCTGATTGAATAAACCTCGAAATCTTTGCAAGTAAATAAAATTGTTGCGTCTTATTTGCAGAAGATATGCATAAAATTGTTGCGCTGATACTGTTTTATTTAAATTAGGCTGTCTTGTAATGGGGTTGATTTGATTTAAGCCAAAATGGTACCCATCTTCACCACGGCAGAATATTAATGGATATTGCAAAGTGTCGTAAGCCCGATGGGTTTCGCAGATACGTTGCAATCGGTCATCTCGAGTTCGCAAGACTATATCACGACGCTCACATTCCTGATCTAACAATACCACTGCAACTTCGTTTGCTACAGGAGCATTGTATCTGCCACGGTGTTCAGCTGCGAGTCTTTTATCTGCGTAAATGACAAATTTGTATTCATTGTTTTGTTGTGGAGGAAATGACTCTAATGATGTTTTGAAACTTTGAATATAGGGATTTACTTCGTGCAGCATATTTTGAAGAATCCTTATAAGATTACCATTCAGTTGAGGAAAGTTTTGGTTTCTTATATTTGCCTGTTCTTGATAATCAGAAACAAAATAAATTTGTAGAAACTTCGGCTCGTTTTCGGGTAACAGAGACCCTATTAGGTGATACACTTGACCCTGAATTTTAAAAGTAGGCATGAAATATCCTTCCGTTACCTGATTAGCACCAAAAGACGTCATTTGAAAGGCGCTATTATATTGTCGAATATTTTCCAAAAAGTGATGTGATTGTGGATGATCCCCATCCAACAATGCTTTTAAAATCTCGGGAATGTTATTAAAAATAGAAATATGCACCTTTCCGTTTGAGCAACACATTCCACTTGTCTCTTTTGGCCACTTCATAGCATCGCAAAACTGACACTGAACTACCATTCCCCCGATGGAAGAAAATGAGGCATAATCTATCATGTGTGTATAAACGAAAGCACTCTTTTCTTTATTTATCCAAGAAAGGATTTCATGTCCCATTACTGTTTCTTCGGGATCATCAGAATCTTCAGAAGAAACTGACATCCTGCTCAGTGCGTGTCGCAGTCTATCAGCATGTAAGCGGTCCTCACGTTGTTCTTCTGTCTCTGCACGCCGTAAAGCATCTACTCTCTCCCTTTCCATTTCTAGTGAAGTGTTATGAGTTTCACGCAAGCGTTCATAATTTTCTCTAGCTACTTCTAATCGTCGTTGATGTTGGTCATCGCTTTCTAAAGCTCGAGCAATACTGTGTCTTTCTCTATCATTACTTAAGCGGTCAAGATACTGAGTAAATGTTTCCGAAGCGCGAGACAGTTCGTGGCGGTCCCTGTCGGATGTCAATCGAGATTCTCGTTCCGAAAAGGATTCTGAGGTGCGAGATATTGTATGGCGCTCACGATCAGCAGTCAAACGAAGTTCCCGTTCTGTGAAAGTCTCTGATGCGCGCGATACTGAATGGCGCTCACGATCAGCAGTTAAACGAAGTTCCTGTTCTGTGAACGTCTCTGATGCGCGCGATGTTGTATGGCGTTCACGATCAGCAGTCAAACGAACTTCCCGTTCTCTGAACGTCTCTGATGCGCGAGACAATCTATGGCGTTCAGAATCAGCCGTCAATCGAGAATCCCTTTCAACAGGTGTTTCTGACGCGCGATGCAATGACATACGTTCACGACTTGCCCTAAGTCGTTCTTGCCTCTCTTCATTAGACTCTTGAGATCTAGTCATTCTCATTCTTTTCGATGCTCTGGTGTAGGTAGATAGATTAGACCTTTTTCGGGTCATTTTCTAAGTATTGTATTATTATTTTTAACAAAATAAAATTTTCGAAGAAGAAAGCCAAATAAAAACGTTAAACACAATCCTATTTATATCCTCTAAACCAAGTAATCCAAATCGCAAAGCAATCTCTAAATATCCGTATTCGTAGCTGGTAAGTTGTTATATTTTTTGAGATTTTTTACCTATTAAAAAGCACAAATATAAAATTAATTTTGAAACTATATTTCGATTGATGGATACGAATTAGAAATGATAAAATCGCACAGTGACATCTATTGGATTTTATATGTACTAAAAAACGTGAGCAGCGCACCTAATAGTTGTAGTGTTATGTATTTACCTACAGATACTTACACTTATTTATTTATATTCTTACATTTATATCATTCATTTCTGCAGGTCATAATACGCATTATACTACAATTAGGCGCTGTTCTGATAACATTTTACTTCACCAAGACTCGTTATCCAGCTTACAGACACGGTGCTCAACTTCATGCCTAAGTTTCAGCGACTTGGTGATATCTTAGCGTAAGAAGCTGTACCTATGCTGTGCTGTATTAATTTTTCTACTCAACACTACGGTATAATTTAATATATTTACATATTACACTAATATTTTCATTGTTATGACAGTTTTTGACAACGCTGTTGATTATGTCTCTATGACAACCTTTTCTTCTAAAGCTATGGTAGTTAAGTGATTTTCCAAGATTATGTCTCTATGACAACCTTTTCTTCTAAAGCTATGGTAGTTAAGTGATTTTCCAAATATTGTTACCTAGACTGACTTTTTTGTCTGTTGTCCGATTTTGATGAAACAAAGCCTATACACTGCCCGGGAGTGTGCATTCTTCATTAGTGAAAACCGCATAAAAATCCATTCAGTAGTTACGAAGATGTGCTCGAACAAACAGACAGACAGACAGACAGACAGACAAAAAATTCAAAAAAAAAATTTTTGTGTTTCATTGGTTTTCTTTTATCGCCCTGACTCCATTTTTGTCAATTATCTTCAATGTACAGACACACCGGGTCCTACTGTTTTATTATATGTATAGATTTGGTGTACACATACAAATATTCCAGTAATCTCCCTTGGGAACTTGATGTTTTTAGGACCAAAAGTAGCCTATGTTAATCTCCATCTTTTCAACTAACTGTATGCCAAAAATCAGGTCGATTGATTGCTTAGCTACGGCGTGAAGGAAGGACAAACAAACAAACACACTTTCACATTTATAATATTAGTATGGATTTTTTTAATGCCGCTCCTGACCTATGGTTTTTCTTTTTCTTTTCTTTATACGGGGCAAGGAGCAGCAGGCCGTGACTTAAAAGTTGTAGGTCGTAGATTGAAACCCAATCAGGTTCTTTACTTTTGTATAAATTATTTCATCACCACTGCTCTTAAAACGATGAAGAAAAACATCGTGAGGATACCTGCATATCCTAGATCCAAAAACTTCGGAGACGTGTGATATTTAACAACCCGCACTGGGCCAGCTTGGTAGAATACGGCCCACTCGCTCTCCTCCCTGCCTCCCTACGCAGAAGTGTATGTATAGTGCACCAAAATTGCGCCCGTAATTATTTTCGCTTTTGGGCACTTATCCCATTTTTTTTAATAATTATAAACGCCTGATGGTAAGCAGTGATGCGATCGTTGATGGTAAAGCGCGCTAGTTTATTAAGAACCTATTCACTCAGATTGAGCGAATAGGAAGGAAGACGGCAGTTGAGCGAGGTGATGCAATGTTAAACCCAACAACACGACCAACGAAGCTGCGCCAAAGGGAGATTGATCGGAAGACCCTCCACGACCAAACTCCCAACACAACTATATTAGGCGCATCGTACCCGACACACATCGCAACACAACTGCTCAGACCCGTCTTCATGCCGGAACACGACAAATCACTTGGCGGCAAGGCTTTGTCTGGTAGGTGGTAACTTCTGCCGGCGGCCGGTGTTATGGCCTACCACCGAGGTTTAACATCTATGCGATCGAATTTTTGATCCCCAATGAGCTCCTCATTTTTTTGTCATTATACCTGGTGCAGTTTCGCATCCTTGTCTGAGGCTGTTATGTAAGATATTGTAGCGCGTAGGGCGTGTTACGTAATTAAAACTTAGATGAATTGATTGCTGTGTATTGTACCTACGTAAAAGAGCACAATGTGTATGAAGTGTGTACGAATATGATGTATAGATAAATATGTACAAGAGTCTGTATCAGAATATGTAGAGGAATCTCATTAAGAATATCCTCTTACAAGGCATGCATTACCTTAAATAAATTTAGCTTAATGCTAACAATAGTGGGGTAACCAATAGGAAAACAGTTTACTGCACTGCAGAAATCCACGCGATGGCGCGTGCGTTCTCGATGTTGATTCGTTGATCAAGGAACAGCGCGGCGTGTGATTGGTCGATGTAGAAAGTGCGCCAATTCAGTGTTCACGTGCAAGACAGCGCGCTAGTGTTTTCCCACGCACATCGACGATGGTCAGCAGATGTGCTTCAGGGGCGAGATTTATAGGCACCTTCGCGATGTGTGGTAGCGACGTCCGCCATGACTTTCACGATCCTAATGTGATTTATAGGCAACCCTTCACTACGGGCCGTCCCGTCGGAATGTGTAGCAGCTGCTACAATATGAATAATCATGTTTCATTAAATACGTTTTACACCATTTCATCATCGTCAACCTTTATAACCTCATATAGAGAAAGATGGAGTTTAGTCACCACGCTTGCTCAATGCGGGTTGGAGATTTTTAAACACCATTTACTCAAAAAAAAAATGAAATTTATACATTCAATTCTGTTAAACATACAGTTAGTTATAGGTCTACACTTGTACGGTCATCAAGTCAAGAGATACCCAGAATCGTAGTAGTAAGAAACTCTTGTTTTAATAGACATTAATATCCATTGTTCATCCACGCAGCGAAGGGAGGCCCCCAACAAGGTGGACAAATGACCTGGTGAAGGTCGCAGGAAGCCGGTGGATGCGGGCAGCATAAGATGGGTCATCGTGGAAAGCCTTGGGGGAGGCTTTTGTCCAGCAGTGGACATCTATAGGCTAAAGAAGAATAAGAAAGAATCCATTGTTAATGAACTGTTGTTTGTTATTGCAAACAAACAGTTCTTATCAAATTAAATAACATGCTAAAACATCAATCGATTTTTTATTAAAGTTCAACTATATCCAACGACCCCAGTCACTTATCTCTTTAGGTACAAGCTCTTAAATTTCTTTATTAGATTTTCAACTTTATCTCTAAAGCATTAAGGTTAATTGGGAATATTAGTACATTTTCGGGTAGCTTCAGCTGCTGTCGTCTGTACATAATATGTTTACATTATTTTTGTAATGAAGTATTTATTTTAGTTGATGACACGTCAATGTTTTTTTTAATAACTGTTGAAAAATCTAGACAGTGTTTGCAGTTCCCTGAGAAGAAATACCGAAGCTAACTCAGAGGGCCTCTTCGAAAGTAATTATCTGCCTAGTCTTTTTTCATAATTGTTATAGTTGGCTTCCAATCTAACCGGTAGCATACTAAGACTAGTATTTTACTGTATATGATCTCCACAAACACACAACATGGCAACGTAGTAAGACTGAGTCTCAAACTTTGACCGTAAACTCGTATGAAAATGAAATAAACAGTAGCTTAAGTCTAATAATTCAATGGCTAAAAAATAATAACTTACAGATTAATTTTGACAAAACTCAAATAATGACATTTAAACAAAGAACTAATCCTACAATTCTTGACATTAATTATGACCAAAGAAAAATTTCAAAAACGGCACAAACCAAATTTCTAGGAATTTGGCTAGATGAACACATGACATGGAAAACGCACGTGGATATTATGATAAAAAAGATTCATCAATTCTGTTATGCTCTACACAATTTAAACAAGGTTGCAAATCGTAATACTGTTCTCATTGCATATCATGCATATGTCTCCACAGCTCTTCGTTACGGCATAATGTTTTGGGGCAACTCTACCAACAGAGAAATGGCATTCAAAGCCCAAAAACAATGTCTCCGAGCCATATGCTTGTTAAAAACCACCGACAGCTGCAAACCATATTTTGTTAGTTTAAAAGTACTTACGCTGCCATCCCTCTATATTTACGAAATTTCAATATTTGTTAAGGAGAATGTGTCTAAATTTGAAAAACTTAATACTAGACGTCACCAAAACACACTGAAGTCAAAAAAACACAGTACTGCACTTTTTTCAAAGAGTTGTCTCGGCATGGGACCAAAAATTTTTAATAAACTACCAAAAACTTTAAGAAGTATGACTAACATGAATAGTTTTAAGTCACAACTTAAGAAATTGTTGGTTGACAAAGCGTATTATTCTATCAATGAGTTTTTAGATGATAACAGTGTAAAATAAGAAAATGTTAGCTTTAGTGTCCAATACTGTTTTTTAATTAATTTGTACGCCTTGCAAGGCAAAACATAGTGATACAACACAAATTTTATACCATGTACCATATACCTATGTTTAACAAATAAAATACTTTGACTTTGACTTTGACTTTGTGGTCAAAGCTACACGTATGACCGACCGGGAGGGTAATTACGTAACGCACTATCAGTGGTCGTCGGTCCACCTTGTCGGGGGCCTACCCACGCTACGTCTTCCGGTGCGTGGTCGCCACTCGAGAACCCGTCGGCCCCATCGGGCATCGGTCCTACGGGCAATGTGTCCAGCCCATTGCCACTTCAGTGTTGCAATTCTTCGGGCTATGTCGGTTACTCTCGTTCTTCTGCGGATCTCCTCATTCCTGATGCGATCGCGCAGTGAAATCCCAAGCCCCTCCCACTGGTCCCCCTGGTCCCCCTGGTTCCTGATCCCTGATGAAGGTCGCGGGAAACTGCTGGATGCGGGAGGTGCAGGACCGGTCGTCGTGGAGAACTTTGGGGGAGGCCTATGTCCAGCAGTGGACGTCTTTCGGCTGAAATGATAATGATGATGACTATCAGTGACAATGGGTTTCGTTTTCATAGTTAGACAATATTCATTGCTTTCTTTACGTTGTTGAGTATGCACACTTTTCGAACACATGGAGCAATGGATTAGCAATATGCTTCGAAATGATTTTACTGATATTAATAGTGTGTTCGTAATTAGGGTGCTGGAATGGACGTGTTTTCCGTAGCCTTTTTTATACTTTAACATTGCAAACTTAAAACGTTGCCACACTAGGAGTTTCTCCTGTATCATGGGAGCGTTTATAAACATTTAAACTGACATATACAAACAGCCAGACCCGGAACAACTAGTAGTGGGCCATACAAATATTTGTTCCGTGCGGAAATCCAAACGAAACTAGTGCTTGACTGCAATCCCGTCTGATGGTAAGCAGTGATGCAATCTTTGATGGTGTTTATTAGGCCTATTCACTTAAGAAACTTAGTGAACAGGAAGGAAGACGGCAGTTCAGCGAGGTAATGCAATGTTAAACCCAACAAGACGACCAACGATGCTGCGCCATGGGGAGATTGTTTTGGAGACCCTCCACGAAAAAACTACCGACATAACATTTGGCGCATCGTACCCGGCACACATCGCAATTAACTGCTCAGATCCAACTTCCGTACGGCTGACATCATGCCGGAACACGCCGGCATCGCTTGGCAGAAAGACTTCATATGGTGGGTGGTAGGTGTTTCTGCCGGCAGCCGATATTATGGCCTACCGCCGAGAGATATACATACTCCAGGCGCGGACTAATTTGCCAGAACTAAACTAATATTTATTTTACTGTTCTTTTCTTAATAAAATAGAAGGACGAAGATTCACAAAACTTAGACAAAGTTTAGTGTGTGGAAGGTAATCGGATCCAAATAAAATTTAAAGCATAAAAAGATTCTAAATTTGAAAACTGCCGCCAATGCCGCTCGCAGACATGGCTTCCATATAGCGGTAGGTTTCAAATTTAGAATTATTTTATATGAGTATTGTGTTCTTTTCTTATAAACGCCTACCTTTGTACGATATTTCTTTAAATGTCATTGGTGCCATAAATTAATGATCTGTGACCCGGCAATTTACCTCTGCATTATATTTTTTTTATCATGTTTTCCAAAATTCTATTTTAGAAAATTATAAATAAATGAATAAAATTTTGCGTATGAAAATGCAAAACTGTACACATGTTTAAATTATTGGCGCCATTATGACGACATGTTGTATGACGGAAGATATTCTTACTGTATGCAATATAATTCTTTATTTCTTTCTTTTATGGCTTCGCACGGTTTGTGCATGTAGCCAATGTCACGTAATGAATTGTTCATGTCGAAAAAGACGGCGTGATCCGTCTTACGGTGGAGGTTTGAGACAAAATCATGATGTGGCCACTATACTGCGATATTTCACTGTTCTTTATGAATTATTTACTGAATGCACTTTTTACTACATAAATCACGCACTTTTATTTAGTAAACAATAGTATAAATAATTTTAAAAGTCCAATGAAAAATGAGCGTGACACTCATCTTGACTTTCCCGCCAAAACCTCTGCAATATAATTACGTAACACACTATCAGTGACAATGGGTTTCATTGTGAAAACTCAACAATATTCATTGCGTTATTGACATTGTCGAGCAAACAATTTTTTCGAACCTAAGAAGCGATGGATTAGCAGTATGCTTCTAAATGATATACGTAATAGTGTGTTACACTAATAGACAAATCCAAATCCGTACAGTAGTTTTTGCATATAAGAGTAACAAATATCCGTACACAATTCTTTTTTAATAAATATAGACTTGTGCTTGACCGTAATCTCGCCTGATGGTAAGCAGAAATGCAATCGTTGATGGTAAAGCGGCGTTACCGTCCCTACTCTTCTTGCATGGCAAGAAACTGTTTTTTCTGATTTTGTTTTTAGCAGTTTTTTGTTTTTCCGCTCGTTATGTTTTGCGGCTTTAGCCCTTTTTACAAATCACTCTTTTCCTTCATTCTTTTTACGTCTTTTATTGTTACAAATTCATTACTATAATATTTACGTTATATTATATTAAAAGCTGTTACAGTATTTTCACTTAACTACAGTTTTCCTATTCTTGCCGACGGCAATCGGTTGGACTGCTCCTTGTTCTGTTTCTTTCTATAGCTGCTTTAGTAGATGGATATTTTTTTATTTTTGCTGTCTATTATCTTCTTGCTTGGCAAGAATCATTAAATCTTTCTTTTGCTTTTATACCAATTCGTTTTTTCCGCCTTTTTCTTTTGCGGCATTGGTCTATCGTGGGTTGCTCTTTTCCCTTTGTCTATATATTCTAAGTCGTGGTGGCCTAGTGGTTAAAGGACCAGCCTCTCAAGTATGAGTGTGCGGGTTCGATTCCAGGTCAGGCAAGTACCAATGTAACTTTTCTAAATTATATGTACTTTCTAAGTATATCTTAGACACCAATGGCTGATTAAAAGGTGAAGGAAAACATCTTGAGGAAACCTGGACTTTAAGTCTGAAATCGCCAACCCGCATTGAGCAAGCGTGGTGATTACGCTCAATCCTTCTCTGTGTGAGGAGAGACCTGTGCCCAGCAGTGGGACAATAAAAAGGTTGAAGATGATGATGATGATATATTCTTTTTCTTTGTCATCTTTCTTTTGTCTTTTTATTCTTTATGTTATTATTATACAGTATGTTAAGAAAACCCTGTCCGACCCATAAGGATAATAAAGGTTAGGTAAACACATGACCAAATATAATATAAAATTTTACGTAATCATCATGGTACCAATACAAATGAATTTTGAAATAACCTTTTTTTCCCGCGAATTAATTTCAACTTCCCCGAAATTTGGTAATTTTTAAAAAGTGACAACACCGGTATTATTCTGGGCGAATAGCGATGCGACCACGTGCCGCGTGCCCTGCCGCCCGCCGCCCGCGGAATGGGGCATAGGTGTGCATAGCGCACATTTATTAAGTTACCTCTTTTTGCGAAATAATATTTATTTTTTTAGGGGGATTTTTTTTTTAAGTTTAGCCCGGTTTTGTATGCATTAGTAGAATCAGTTATCGATACCTAACAACACCTTCACGGGTCGGACAGGGTTTTCTTAACATACTGTATATATATTTCTTATATGCTAGTCTTATTTCTATTTATTATATTCTATCCTACTTATACAGTAGCTTTCATTCTTAATCTATTCTTGCCGACGGCAAATCGTTGGGCTGTGCTGCCGTTGTCTTATTTCTATCGATCGATTGTTTTGCAACTTTGAGGGAAAACCGCTCCAGATACGGCCTGGAGTGTTTATCTGCCATAATTTCGGCGATGCTTGTTTCAGTCAACTTTTTCCCAGTACTTACTTCCAGGTCGTATCTGTCGCGGTCATGGCTCGGGCATTGCAGCAACAAATGTTGCACTGTCTCCGTGGCCTGTGTGTCACAAACACTGCTGCTGGACTATCCTTCAACTTAAACTTATGCAGGTACGCGGCGAAGCCGCCGTGATCCGTCAGGATCTGCGCCCAGATGGACGTCCTGTTGGGGCACTTCAGGACCTTGCGCGCGCGCACCACATCGGGAAAGAACATCCGCGTGACCTCAGCCGTGGCCCCGCCGGTGTACCTCCCATTCCAGACAGAGTAGATGGATATTACATTCCGTCTCCTATACACATGTTGGTATGTGAAATGGTTCGGTAACGGACTGACTGATTGAAACAGTTAGAATCGGAACGGAAACTGAAATGTACTCCAGAATGTAGAGATGAATGTCCGGCTCTCGTTAGATCATTATTCCGAGGAAATTTAGCTTGGTATGGGCATGTCATGAGGATGGAAGAAACACTCGTGACTAATCTATAATCGCGACTGATTTTCCAAAATGTAAACAGTATGTATAAGTTTATGGAAAAATAACTTTAACTCCTTAAATGGTTATAATTATAAACACACCCACGACACAGGAGATATTCAAAGTATGACGATTCATAAAAAACAAGTTTACACTACAACTTCAAATGTTTTCATAACTTTTTCAATAGTGCTAGTCACTCTAAAATGAATTTAATCTACATTTAAATAAACATGATATTTATTTAAAATTAAATGACATCAATTTGAAATAGACTTATTTATAAAGTGTTATGTGTGTGTTTATTTTTTAATAATAGGAGTGGAAGAGGATGATCACAGGGAAGATAGATGAATTGTGTGAGGAAAGGAGAGAAAAGAGAGCCAGAACATGTAGAGCCGACACATTACTCTTTTTTATGGGGATGGATCTATTTCTGCCGTAATCAAACAATGCTCATGCCGATTGATTCAGTAAAAATGTCACCACAAATGTTAGATGCCGGGTCGTTGTCGTCGTTTTGTAGAGAAAAGGCCTAAAAGACAATTCTTGTCGAAAAGTCACAGCCTTCTATTTTCACACCCGTCTCGTCAATCTGTCATTAGTTGACAATTCTGTCCGTCATCCAGCCAGTCAGTTAGTCGAACGAGGCTGGACGCCGCTACAGTTAGAAAAAAAAAACAAAATAACAGTCTTTCTCTACAGTCTACTCCACTCCATTCAATATTCTAAAGAAGCAACGTTGGACCAATTGATTAGCGTATGCCGTATGGTATCAAACATTGGTGCAACAAATCAGATATTTTTAAAATTATTCAGATTTAATAAATAGTGCTAAACACTTATTAGCATATACTTACCGAAAACAGATATTCCTTGTGAAATCTGAGTATTTAAGTGGTTTTTTTTCACAGTTCTTAAAAGCACACAGGGGAGCAATCGCGCTAAAATAATTCAACCAAAACAGAATTGGACCGCAACCAAACCATAACTTTTGTTATGTTTTGTATCGCGCTAACGGTTTAACAATAACTGGATCGCAATTGGAACGTAACCGTTATCAAATGACAAAGTTGAAACAAAGCTAACTTTTTCTATGCCATGTCAAACTTACGTCTAAACGATTAGATTTATTCATAATTGATTTAGTTTTAATTATTATATATGATGAAATGTATCACTCACATCTACATTGATTTTACTTCAACCGAAGTTGAAACTATAGCGCGATACGAAATATGATCGAAACTAAACCATAACTTTAACTGGATTAAATACGAACAAGAGTTGAACTTCTACTGTTTTATTTAGCGTGATTACCCCCCTGTACCATCTTACGTGTTAGTGTTGGCGACGATTAAACCACACTCTTGTATGTACACGTTCTTGTATGTACAACAGACGTAAGTAAGCACATGAAGCTACTACAATTTGTCAGATTTCTTTATTAGATTTTCAACTTGTATCTCTGAATCGTTAAGGCTCAAGATTGATTGGGAATATTTGACAGTCTCGGGTAGCTTGAACCGTCGTCCGTACGTACCTTTATTTGTGTGACCGTTTTTTAAACGTTAATCATGATTCTAGTACAATTTTGATCAACTCTTACTTCGCTTAAACTTTCACGGTGAGTTACAGAATCACACTGCTGTGTTTCAGTTAGGTATGAGTGTTGCAAATACTTTAAGTGTGCGTGTGTCTTAATAAACTAGCTCGTTTTAATATCTACAACTGCTTGCCATGAGACGGGATTGCGTTCAAGCACTAGTTCATAATTTTATAATATATATATCATATCGTATATATATAAATTAGTGCTTGACCGCGATCCCGCCTGATGGTAAGCAGAGATACAATCGTTGATGGTAAAGCGCACTAGTGAATAGGAAGGAAGATAGATTTCTCGGTGGTAGGCCATAACATCGGCCGCCGGCAGAAGTTACCACCCACCAGACAAAGCCTTGCCGCCAAGTGATTTGTCGTGTTCCGGCATGAAGTCTGATGAAGCCGTACGGAGGACGGGTCTGAGCAGTTGTGTTGCGATGAGTGTCGGGTACGATGCGCCTAATATTGTTGTGTTGGGAGTTTGGTCGTGGAGGGTCTTCCGATCAATCTCCCTTTTTGCGCAGCATCGTCGGTCGTGTTGTTGGGTTTAACATTGCATCACCTCGCTCAACTGCCGTCTTCCTTCATATTCGCTCAGTTTTTCTGAGTGAATAGGCTCTTAATAAACTAGCGCGCTTTACCATCAACGATCGCATCACTGCTTACCATCAGGCGGGATTGCGGTCAAGCGCTAGTTTATAATTATGAAAAAAAAAAAGATGGCAGTTGAGTGTTGACCGAGGTGATACAATGTTAAACCCAACAACACGACCACGATGCTGCGCCAGAGGGAAAATGATCTGGAGACCCTCCATGCCCAAATTCCCGACACAACAACACTTTTGCGCCTAGATTTTTTATACATTTTTTTTACAACGTTTTATCTGTTTTCTTGAACCATTTATTGATTAACCTTGAATGTATTTATCCGCCCGGATTTCGTCTGCGTGTATCGAAGTAAAATCGACAAGGGTAGTAACGTGGTGTTATAGCCCTACAATTTTCCACACAGACTAATTTGAATAATTATGTTATCAAAGGAAAACATAATTATTCAAAGCCGACACTTAGTTATCTTCAGCTATAATACATATTAACATATACTCATAGATGCGTCGTACATTGACTTAAGCAAAACTATTTTCGTAGCATATCCCCCACATGGACTATATATATATACTTATATACCAAAATTATGGTACACCGCAGACTGCCTACACCAACGTTTCCCATCAGGAGGGTCGCGAACCAGCAGCGTGTCGCCAAATAAAAATACCGGGTCGCAGCATTATGGAGGCAATGCTGACTTTAAATAAGTACTAGGAGATGATCGATTTTATTTCTCGACTAACGAGACTGATACTACAACACTAATTTAGCTGAAAACGAAATATAGAAACCAACTTGAAGTTGAAGCAGACCTCAGGATAAAACAGATAGAAAATAAACAGCTTCGTACCTACTTCTTACTGATTATTGTAATGCATGACTGTAGGTGAAGGAAAACATCTTCAGGAAACCTGGAATATAAGTCTGAAATCGCCAACCCGCATTGAGCAAGCGTGGTGATTACGCTCAATCCTTCTCTATATGAGATGAGATATGTGCCCAGCAGTGGGACGATAAAAAGGTTGATAATGATGATGATTGTAATGCATACATAGTAGCTAAGTCGTGGTGGCCTAGCGGTTAAAACACCAGCCTCTCAAGTATGAGTTTGCGGGTTCGATTCCAGGTCAGGCAAGTACCAATGTAACTTTTCTAAAGTTATATGTACTTTCTAAGTATATCTTGGACACCAATGACTGAAGGTGAAGGAAAACATCTTAAGGAAACCTGGACTTTATAAGTCTGAAATCGACAACCCACATTGAGCAAGTGTGGTGATTACGCTCAATCCTTCTCTGTATGAGAGGAGACCTGTGCCTAGCAGTGGGACGATAAAATGTTGATGATGATGATGATGATACATAATAGCTTGTACATGCATACATATTAGTTCGGGCCAAAAACTTTAGTTGGTTGCGATCAATATAAAATTTACTGGGTCACAGTAAAAGAAAGTTTGGGAAACACTGGCCTACACTATTTGTCCCTCCTTCCTTTGGTATTCCATCCAAAGGTTGTCTGTAAAAGATAAGACCGCCCATTATGTCACCCTTTATAAAGTCTACATAATATTTATGTTCTGTCATTTACCTAAATGTGTACATAATAAAGAGTATTTAAGTAAATATTGGCGCCGATTCTGTTGTTCACAAACTAAACTAATTTTAAGTTAAGTGCATCTTTTTCTTTCCATTTCTATAAGAAAAGGACAGAAGATAAAATGTCAGTTTAGAGCTGTCAAATTAGTGCGCTGCTGACGTAAACTGGCGTATTTTTAGTCGTCATGTTTATAATCGCGTCTAAACTGTCTATGGAATATCGTATTTTGACAGGATTAAATTAAAATGTTATCATCTATCCTTTTCTTAACGAAATGGAAAGAAAAAGATGCACATAACTTAAAATTAGTTTAGTTTGTGAACAACAGAATCGGCACCATTAATGAGTTCAACGAACTCTTTATATCTAAGAACTAAAAGCAAATTGTCATTGCCACCAATTCTCTCTCTTTGTTTCCGAACTAAACAAATTTTATGTTAAGTGCATTTTTTCTGTCTATTTCGTTAAAAAAAGGATTCTATCCTTTTAGATAACATTTTAGTTTAATCCTGTCAAATTAAGATATTCCATAGACAATAGCGTCGACTCTGTTGTTCACATCATTTCAGCCGAAAGACGTCCACTGCCGGACATAGGCCTCCCCCAAGGTTCTCCACGACGACCGGTTCTGCGCCTCCCGCATCCAGCGGTTTCCCGCGACCTTCACCAGGTCGTCGGTCCACCTTGTCGGGGGCCTACCCACGCTACGTCTTCCGGTGCGTGGTCGCCACTCGAGAACCCGTCGGTCCCATCGGGCATCGGTCCTACGGGCAATGTGTCCAGCCCACTGCCACTTTAGTGTTGCAATTTTTCGGGCTATGTCGGTTACTCTCGTTCTTCTGCGGATCTCCTCATTCCTGATTCGATCGCGCAGTGAAACCCCAAGCATAGCCCTCTCCATTGCCCTTTGAGTGACTTTGAGCCTTCTCATAAGGCCCATTGTTAGCGACCACGTCTCAGTTCCATATGTCATCACTGGCAACACACACTGGTCGAAGACTTTTGTCTTGAGGCACTGCGGTATTTCGGACGAGAAGATTCTTCGTAGCTTCCCGAAAGCAGCCCAGCCGAGTTGGATTCGACGATTGACCTCTTTCTCGAAGTTGGACCTTCCTAACTGAATAGTTTGTCCCAGGTACACGTAACTGTCAACAACTTCGAGAACAGAGTCTCCAATCTTTATAGGAGTCGGTACAACATGGGCAACAACTGTAGTTCACAAACTAAACTAACTTTAAATTATGTGCATCTTTTTCTTTCCATAAGCCAGTTTACGAGAGGAGCGCACTAATTTGACAGGTCTAAACTGACATTTTATCTTCTGTCCTTTTCTTAACGTAATGGAAAGAAGAAGATGCACATAACTTGAAATTAGTTTAGTTTGTGAACAACAGATTCGGCGCCAGTTTAGACGTAATTATAAACATTGCGACTAAAAATACATCAATTTACGTCAGGCGCGGACTATTTTGACAGGTCTAAACTAACATTTTACTTTCTGACGTTTTCTTAACGAAATAAAAAGAAAAAGTTTGTGAATCGACAATAGAAAAATAGTAAAAATGTAATTATAATCGTTTCTACTTACATTTTTATTGAATGTTTCTCTACAAATTTATCACAGAAAGATGTGAACAATAATAATAAACGGAGCACACACAAACGTCACTCATCAACACTACACGTCATATACACTTATTTAATATAACATACACAAACCATTCATGAAGAGTTGAAGTTTGACATTTCATTAACACTTCTCCAGTCAGACGCAAACACTCGCGAGTCTCTTTCTACCCAACAACGAACTGAGGGATAAATGTTACATCAAAGATAATCATAACAACCAATCACACATGATTATTTCCAATGTTTATACTGATTTGACACACATGCATTGATAGCGGAACGAGATAAGAACAAATATCTTTCATAACATAAGTGGCAATGTACAAACACTATGTTCAAAGTGGCGTGTAGAGTGTCAAGGTTACTTACCGGCTTCAATAAATTTTTTGCCGCATATTTATTATCGTTTTTATTTGTTGAAAACTTATCATAAGACTTGTTTTGTAAACTTGTTGTGTTAGACAAACTATACCTATATATATTATGCGAAGTAATATTATACTTATATCATTGGAGTTAAATCTTTGATCAGAAATAAGAGTTAGGTACACGTTATTTGCATCTACCACTGTCCGTGCTATTGTTGTGCGCCGATAATTCAATAGATGGCGCTGTTAGCTTATGCCACTCATAAGTACAGTTTCCTACTACAATTAGGTATCTCAATACAGCTACTGTGCCATAGATAAGTAAGTATAAGTGCGGGATCCCGCAATATCTTGCGAAACCGCAAGTACCTATCACCCGGTGCAAATTTACTCAAATTGCCGCGTTTAATCTACTCAGCAACGCGTCTTACGAGGGATGTTGCTGTTCAATCTCTTATTATGCGTCTAAATAACACGTAGGTGCACATAGCCTGTATCGCATCACCACTTATATCAATCAGCTGTCGTTCAACTCGTCAAGTCGTCACTCCGTACAAAATCAAAAATATTGTTGACAGCTTAACGCCTTTTAAATTGAGTCTAGAAGTACTATGCAGAAGAAAGTCTACCCTAATAACTGCAGCCACAACATTTGCATTTAATTCGAAGAAATTGAAAAAACAAGATAGAGTTGTAAGTAGAGAACTTTCCAAAGCGCTACATGCAAGAGTTAAAGAAAGACACAGTGAAATTACTGCTATGTTAATTTACTTGCAGCATCCAAATAAGTATGACCAAGAATTCAAAACGCCCAATCCCACATTTGTAATGCCAAAAATGAATAAGTTAAGTACTTCAAGAAATGAAATCATTTTATGCAGAGTACTTGAAAACGACGCTGAGAACATATTGTAGATGATGTAGTTGCAGATAATAACTAACAACGCTGCCAACAACAATCTCTAAAAATAGTTTAACTTTATCAGAGAAATTAGAAATGCAGCTAAAACGAGATTGAATCAATGAAGATTACACTAAACAGACGGAAACTGCGAAAGAGAAAACATTTATAAAATATTAATGAAAAAAAAAAATGGCAGCATTAGAAACCGATGGAGTAAAAGGAAAATATTTGATTTTGTTGCAAAGCCAACAAGCGTAGAGGCAGAAAAAACCTTTTCGGCTGTTGACTACATATCTATGTAGTTCTATAGGAAGTAGGTTGGGAGATAAGACCATTGATGCCATTAGTTTTTTAAGATCATATTTTCTAAAAGAGAAGTGACTGATTATTTGATTTCTCGTTACGAATAATTATTTAGTAAGATAAATTCTATTAGTAAATTAAACTCATATGATAGGTACTCTTTGTGAATACAAAAGACTAAATGTAACTATTATCTCAGATAAAGAGTAGAATAAATACTTTTAGTTAAGTACAAGAGTAACAACAATACAAAGTTCTACCAAATAATAATATTTATTTATGTATCTGAACCTTTTATTAATAAGTAAGTAATCGAACTGGTGAAATACTTGGCCAATTATAAGTAAGGCGTTGTTCATTTTTGTATTTTTAATAAAAAGCTGATTATAACCATAATAAAGTTTATTATTTTCAATTCCATTAGAATGCTATAAACAACGCGGGATCCCGGTGTTACGAAGTCAATCCAGCAAAAATCCCGCGGGATTGCAACCCCTGAGTGTGACGCCTTGTTCAAGGAGATACATAATTACAAAAAAAAAAAAACTACAAAAATATAAGACCATGGCGCCGATTCCATTGGTCACAAACTAAATTCTGCACTACTAATACTAAATGCATCTTTTTCTTTCTATTTCATTAAGAAAAGGACAAAAGATAGGTAAGTATTAGTTTAACCCGATCTTTATGATTAAAATAATACTCAGAACAGTGCCATCTTTTTACTTTGTATTCTTAAAATGAATAAAATCTACGTCCCTTACTCGATTACGAAAATCGAACGTAAATTAAAGTTTTTTTTTTTTGTTTTATGCACGTAGCACTGACAATTCCTGTATCGTGGGTGAGTTTACAAATATTTATTTAATATTTATAGCCAGACCGGTGGCAACTCCCTGTAGACAATAAAAATTATATTTTCTTCTCCCAAACGGAAAAACCATTGCAGCAATCTTTCGCTCAGCCAACTGAGCAACTGAGTCATATAAATAATTATATTATTGTAAAATATATTACACATTTTTCATCACCAACTGCCTGTTTCAATGTTACGTCAGTAAATTTAACACCTTTTCAGCTGAAAAGGTGTTAAGCAGAATGAATGAAGGTGAGTGAGCAGAATGGTTTCTCGTATATGAGAGCTATACGTGAATCCATACTCGTATGCTAACTCTTAACAACTTTTCAGCTGAAAAGGTGTTAACTTTACAGACGTGCCGCCCCCCGCATCGGTTTTTATGACTTAGGTATCACACCTCATCAACTTGAGGAGTAAATTCTGTAAATAGTGGTACAAACCTCGTCAAAATCCGTAACAGGAATAAGGCCGCGTTTTCACTGAAGCGGAGCTGGGCGGAGAGGAGGAGCGGTGAAGAGCGGTGAAAAGTGCTCAGTGTTTTCACTGAAGCAGAGCGGCGTGGAGTAGAATGGAGCGGAACGGAACATACTTTTAGAATCGTGCATTTTTGCGCTTAGTCACACGCAATCTCTCAGAAATACTCCCCACATCTCCGTGGTCCCCCGCACAGCAACGCCCCCCCCCCCCTCTGTCCTCCGCTCTGCAGCTCAATGCTCGTTGCCCTCCGCAATGCAACGCCCGCTATATTTTTATTTTGAATATCCGCTCAGCTCTGCTCCACCCCGTTCGTGCTGTTTCCATTGATCGGAGCGGAGATTTCGAGTATAGCGATTGGTCAATTCGTGCACCGCTAAGCATTTTTAGTACGAACTAGATCATCTGCCTTTTACCAAACATGTTGGGGTTGTCTACCAAACTAACAAATTACTGCTGAATAACATGAAGTGTCTGCCTATCTGACCTCCACACCCAGGTACTGGGTATGGAGGTCAGGTAGGCAAACCGTGTCCCCAGACACTATTAAAAGTTTGCGTATTTATTAAAATATATCGTGTAGATAAAGAGTTCTGTACTATTTTCTTCCAATAATTATTATTATTTGAAGAAATTCTTATTTACGGTAGCTTTCATGTATCTATTCCCGTGCGGGTAGTAAGAATTTGTTTAGCGAAATTGCGTTTATTGTAAGCTATAATCCCTAAACAAATTCCATAAAATTTTCCTTTAACCGGCCTACAGAATATTATAATTTTCAATTACTGTGATTAAATAATACCTATGTATACCTAGAACAAAAGAATGAACTGTGGATATAATATACCTTGAGGGCAACGAGTCAACAAAGAAGCTGATATTTGTGAAAACAGCAGGGATTTTCGTTAATTATTTAAGGACTTTAAACAATGACCTATGTTGGCACCGAAACATCGGACAACGGATTGTACACATTTAATTTATCTGTTGTTTTGTGTATCGCAGTTCAAAGAATTTGTGGGGTTTTCACACGAATTCACAAATGACACTTAATTAGGGTTTGAACCCAAAGGGACCCTATTACTAAGATGGAGTTTTTGTCTCTCGGTTTATGAGATAGGTAGCTGGTGACAGATGTCCCCAGGCTGTACCTATCTCCAGAACCTTGATAGTTGTATCACAGAGGATTTACAACGTTATTTTTTCTTTATCATCATCATTATCAACCTTTTTATCGTCCCACTGCTGGGCGCAGGTCTCCTCTCATACAGAGAAGGATTGAGCTGACCACGCTTGCTCAATGCGGTGATTTTTACGAAACCAGAATATAAGTAGTTTGTTTAGAATAAACAACTGAATGATTCCAATAATTCTTACACCATGTCATATTTTATCCTAAATATATTTCAAAAATTGTTGCAGTGTGCTTACCGAGCGCATAACACAGAACACGGCAGATCGGTGGTGACCACAAGACGCGTGCGCACAGAGGGACAGGGCCTACGTCTTGTTGTGCAGTAGTGCCATATGTTCTAAATAAAAAATCACACACAGATTGAGCTAGCCCCAAAGTAAGTTCGAGAGTTGTGTTATAGGGACTTGTGTTGTGTTGTGTTATGGTTCTAAATAAAAGTACCCAACATGTTTTCAGTAAGTATGTTTTACATGTTATTTTGTCACTTAGGGCCGCATTTCCAAGTAAAATACGTAATAATATCTGTCTAAACTTGACCATTACGCCAGTCTTAAGCCTGCAAGTGTGATGGAAAATCAATCACTAGTTAATTACAATACAAACAGATACAGCTTATAATAAAATCAAAACGACTCCGAGCCTCTACAGGCGCGAGCGGGCGAGCGGGAGAGCAAAATATACGGTGTAATTGCCAAGAAACCGCATGAGATTATAGCACATAAATATTACCAAATCTAGCCCAGCGCGCTTGCGTTCGGCTGTAGTTGGTAATCTTGGGTAGGGAGTTGTGCGAGCGATTAGCATTTATTTTATTTGCCGATTCAACCCTAAAAATCTGTCTCATCCCGCCACCACTTTTCGACCTGCCGCGCAGTCGTTTCCTACAGCTAAGGATCGATTGATTGGTGGCTTATGCATATTACTACACAAACATGCGACAGATATGGCCAGTCCTATTCCAGTTTAGTCCAGCGGTCAGCGTCCGATATTTGTATTTAGGAACGAAGTAAGTATCAATCCCGCCTAATGGTAAGCAGTGAAAGTGATGCAATCGTTGATGGTAAAGCGCGCTAGTTTATTAAGAGCCTATACACTCTAGCCTTGAAGACCTTTACATTGTAGACAGACGGACACACCGCCGCTGGCAAAATAATAGACGAGGCGAAACGATTCGTTCGGATTATAGTGGTGTCAACAAAGTAAGGGTGGATACTCCCCGTACGACGGGTCGTCCGATGATTTAACGTAGATGGGGGAATTAAGTCATGCAATTCCATACAAACTTTCGCTTTTATAATATTAGTAGGATTATTTAAGTCGTCATGACGACACAAAGCAAAATAAGTTTTAGGGACGCCAGCAATAGAGGACAAATTTTAGAGTACCCATTAAACATTGATAAATAACTTTTGGGGCAAACGCTAACATTAATTGGAAATAGGACCTTATGCCGAACCCAAGTAAATAAATACCTATTCAAAAAGGTTTCCCAAGCCTTAAAACATAATTGACAATTAATGGATTTCATGAAAATAAAGACACGAATTTCCTTGTTTGCAATCTAAGCTAAATTGAAATTCAGTGCACCATTTATATGACTTCTTCTATTTAAAAAAAAACTTAGATGATACATACATTTACGTTAATTTAAACAATACAATGGTAAGAACAGCACCCTAATTGTGTAAACTCTATTACTATCAATTGGAATCATTCTGAAGTCAATTGCTAAATCATTGCTCCATATGTTCGGAAAGTGTGTCCGCTCAATAACGTAAATAACGCAATGAATGTTGTTGAACTGTCAAAATGAAACCCATTGCTACTGATAGGATGTTACGCAATTACCCTGCAGGTGGCTTCTAAATGCAACTCAAATTTATATAATGTTATCTGCGGAATGTTGAGACATCACTCTTACACGTACACGCACTGGGTGCGCACTCAAAGTGTTATACAGTATGTTAAGAAAACCCTGTCCGACCCATAAGGATAATAAATTTTAGGTAAACACATGACCAAATATAATATAAAATTTTACGTAATCATCATAGCACCAATACAAATGAATTTTGAAATAATCTTTTTTTCCCGCGAATTAATTCCAACTTCCCCGAAATTTGGTAATTTTTAGAAAGTGACAACACCGGTATTATTATGAGCGAATAGCGATGCGACCACGTGCCGCGTGCCCTGCCGCCCGCCGCCTCCGCCGCCTCCGCCGCCGCGCGCGGAAGGGTGGATAACGCAGATTTATTAAGTTACCTCTTTTTGCGAAATAATATTAATTTTTTTAGGTGTTTTTTTTTTTTTTTAATTTAGCCCGGTTTTGTATGTATTAGGAGAATCAGTTATCGATACCTAACAACACCTTCACTGGTCGGACAGGGTTTTCTTAACATACTCTATAGCAATGTAGTCCTTAGCATGCCATTGGACTTTTTAACGTTATTGTAAAGTACAATGGTAGTAGTGGTTTTAACTGCCCCGTTGGTCTCGTGTTGAACTAAAAACTAATGTAGTAAAGTCTCCGAGTCAAAAGTCACTAATAAATAGAAATCTCAAAACGCAGCAAAATTACCTCCAAACAGAGGCGCTTCCCCCTTGACACCGCGCAATGTGTGGCCGTCGTCACAGAATGTAATATATATTCTTTGATTCTTGAAAATGAAATGAAATGAAATCTTTTATTAAGCAAGTAGGATCACCGATCACTTTTACACGTCATGGTTTTTTTTTTTTATTAACTAGATGAGGCTTTTTTTTATTAATTTCCTAACTGACTACCTCTGAGAAGAAATAGCCGAAATAAACTCAGGGATCATCGTCTTTTTTCAAGTCCAAACATTAAAAGTGAAAATGTTTACAATAATTTACGTTATAATTACGCATATTGCTTAATAACAATGCCTTTTAGAGCGAGCAGTTCAGTCCCAAGCTTTTTTGTCTTCTAAATAATCTGTGATTTTATAATACCCCCTTTTGCAAAGTTTGACCTTTATATAGTTTTTAAATCGTTTAATGGGTAAGTTTCGAATGTCCATGGGAAGCTTGTTGTTGAACGAGTTGCCTACTCTGTGGAGGCGAGTGTGTTTTTTGTCTTTAGCTACCCAGTGGTGTTACTGAGTTTTAAATAGCAATAATAGTTATGAAGCTGCCACACCAAACTGTATCCCCAGACTTCGTTATCATTGATTTTTTGGACTGTTTTCCTTCCCTTCCCTTACTTTCAATCCTAATTTTAAAGACGAATTCACGGCAAAAGAAAGTGTTATTAGGTTTTTCCATTCTGAATTTTTCGCCTGGATTTTGGACGTTGGTAATTTGATCCCAATGCCTCAGAAAACACGTATGGCCGTTGGTTCTGCACTTGATCTCTCCCAGGTCGTGTCGGATTGCCATCCCGTCGGAATCCTTATAACTGTGAAAGTGAACTTGTTTGTTAGTTCCGCTTTCACGCATAAACTACCTACTTAATGGACTTGGATGAAATTTAGCACCAAAATAATTTGTGACCAGAGACAACACACAGGATGCTTTTCATCCCGATATTCCCTTCATTCCACCTTTCCATCAGTCCACTTCGTTAGGGGTCTCCCTACGCTGCGTCTTCCGGTACGTGGCCGCCACTCCAGAACCTTACTGCCTTATCGGACATCGGTTCTACGAGCAATGTGGCCCGCCCACTGCCACTTAAAGCTATGTCAGTGACTTTGGTTCTTCAGCGGATCTCCTCATTTCTGATTCGATCGCGCAGAGAAACTGCAATCATAGCTCTTTACATCGCTCTTTGTGTGACCCTGAGCCTTCGTATGAGGCCCACTGTAAGCGCAACATCACTGGCAACACACACTAGCCAAAAACTTTAGTCTTGAGACACTGTGGTATCTTGGACGACGAGAAGATGTAGCGTAGCTTCCCGAGCGCTGCCCAGCCGAGCTGGATTCGACGAAACACCTTTTTTTTTTTAATAATTATAAACTAACGCTTGACCGCAATCCCGCCTGATGGTAAGCAGTGATGCGATCGTTGATGGTAAAGCGCGCTAGTTTATTAAGAGTCTATTCACTCAGAAAAACTGAGCGAATAGGAAGAAAGACGGCAGTTGAGCGAGGTGATGCAATGTTAAACCCAACAACACGACCAACGATGCTGCGCCAAAGGGAGATTGATCTGAAGACCCTCCAGACCAAACTCCCAACACACCAACATTAAACGCATCGTACCCGGCACACATCGCAACACAACTGCTCAGACCCGTCCTCCGTACGGCTTCACCAGACATCATGCCGCAACACGACAAATCGCTTGGCGGCAAGGCTTTGTCTGGAGGGTGGTAACTTCTGCCGGCGGCCGATGTTATGGCCTACCACCTCTTTTTCGAAGTTGGACCTACCTAGTTGGAATGACCGATATTCCCACGACATCAAAACCTACGCGGGTGAAACCACGATGCACAGCTAGTTTGAGAATAAAGCGAGTGTACTTGCTTTTATCACTTTTTTGTTTCTCCGTTGAGACTGGTTCAGTCGTAGCCGAAATCATTCAAGAGCATTGACATGGTCTTTACATTGAATCCGTGAGGGCGAGTTTTGTAATGCAATTTGTTTTTAAGTTTTGCATCTTCTTTAAGTCCTGGAAAAAATATAACATGGTGTAAAATGATTGGAATCGATTCTGTTGCTTATTTTGAAAAAACTATGTTCAGGTTCCATATTAAATAACATTGTTTAATTAATACAAAAATTAATATTAACATTATTATTAATATTATACTAATATTACAAATCTGAATGTAGTAGGTGGTTGTCTCAACTACTGAAATCTGGCAGCACGTTACCACACCCCCCAACGAGAGTCAATACCTCGACAGCTCATCCACATTCCATCAATTATGCACCCAATAAGCCAGACAACATTGCAAACCCTCTGATGTCACCCCCGCTTATCACTGACCAATTGGAACCACGGCACATAGAGTGATCCCGTGAATCGGGACGGACGAGCCGACGCCCGAGCCCGAGTATAAAAGTCCTCTGAACAGGCTGCTACCTCTGGCAACGTCTCAGCTGACCTATAAACTTAATTCGTGTATATTTCGCATCCATTTTTTTTTTTATTAAAATATAAACCAGCGCTTGACCGCAATCCCGCCTGATGGTAAGCAGTGACCCAATCGTTGATGGTAAAGCGCACTAGTTTATTAAGAGCCTATTCACTCTAGCCTTGAAGACACTCAAATTGTAGTCCGACGGAAACACCGCCGCCGGCAGATTGTTCCAGTCCCTCGATGTACGCGGTATAAAGGAGGAGGCGAAACGCTTCGTCCGGATCGTAGAGGTGTTAACAACATAAGGGTGGAAACTCGCCGTACGACGGGTCGTCCGATGGTGGAACGGAGATGGGGGAATTAAATCGTGCAATTCCCTCGCACACTCCCCAGAATGTATCCTATAGAACACCGAAAGGCTGGCTACTCTACGCCTGTGCTCTAGGCTTTGGAGACCAACTCGAGTTAAATCAGGGTCACCAATCAGCCTCTTCGCACGCCTCTCCACTGAATCCAAAGTGGCCAGGTGACACTTAGCAGCACCAGCCCAAATGTGGCTGCAGTACTCCACACACGAACGGACCTGTGCTTTGTACAACATTAGAAGCTGCCCTGGACTGCCGGACTGCTACTGCCGGACCTTTGCGATTACGCCAAGTTTTCTGGCAGCCACCCTGGCCTTGGACTCAATGAACCGCCCAAAGATTAGGTTCGAGGAAATCTCAACACCCAAAAGCTGAAGGCGGTCGGTACACTCCAAGGATACGTTCCGAAAAGTAGGACCCAAGGTGAACGGGCTCCTTTTGGCGGTGAAAAGACACGAGACTGCCTGAAGTGCAGCACTCGTTCGCTCTACCATGGCCTCTCTTTCGGACCGGATTGATTCCCTACTAGCCCGAGCATCCGGCAGGTATCTCTCCACAACTGTGCTGTCATCTGCATACCCATAGATACCGGGCATCAGCAGATCGTTAATATGCAGCAGAAACAGAGTTGCAGAGAGAACAGACCCCTGAGGAACACCGGCATTAGTCGACATGGGCTCAGATGAGCATCCGTCGACAACAACTCGGAGGAACCGTTCAGTCAGGAAGTCTTTTACCCAGCCAGTCAGGCTAGGGGAAATGCCGTACGCTGGAAGCTTACTCAAAAGGCCAGCGTGCCATACCCGGTCGAAGGCCTTCGAGACATCAAGGGAGACAGCAATCGCTTCCCCATTTCTCTCGAGGGCCTCACCCCACAAGTGAGTGGCATACACTAGTAGGTCCCCAGTTGACCGATTGCGGCGAAACCCGTACTGTCGGTCACTGAGGAGATCGTTAGCTATGCCAAGAGGCGCGAGTTCAATACACGCTCCATAATTTTGCAAAGTATGGAGGTGATCGAAATCGGCCGATAGTTGGGAGGATCGGCACAAATACCCTTTTTGGGCACGGGCTGCACGTTGGCAAGCTTCCAGGGCTTGGGCACTATACCAGTCCCAAATGAGGGGCGATACAAGCGTGTCAATACAGGAGACAACTCGGGCGCACATGCTTTTAGAACAATCGCTGGTATACCATCCGGACCACTAGCCTTATTCACGTCCAGACGACACAGTGCTCTCAGAACCTCCTTGTTCCGAATGCGAACCTCAGGCATTGAAGTACCGCAGTGGGTTAAAATAGGTGGAGTAGCACTGCCAGTATCAAGACGCGAATTATGGGCAAAGAGAGATGCAAAGAGACCTGCTTTCTCTCTCGCCGTATGAGCCAGTGTTCCATCAGGCCTAACCAGCGGAGGCAGTGAGGGCCGACAGAAGTTCGCCTCGACCGATTTGGCAAGGGACCAAAAAGATCTGCTACCGGAAGGCTGCGCAGATAACTTGTTCCCAATATGGGTAATACGGTCGAAGCGAGCCTTCTTTAGCGCCTTTTTGTAGGACTTGGCAGCACGGTTAAAGGCTCTCTTCTTTGAGCTTAGATCCGGAGCTCCACGGTCACGAACGTCAACCCAGGTGAGAAATGCCGTGTGCTTACACTGTTCGGCTTGGGCACAATCGGCATTGAACCATGGGCGAGCCGAGCCACCGACGGGCACGTCATTATAGGGAATAAAATATTCCATAGCTTGACGCACCACATCGGTTATAGCATCCGCACAGCTCGACGGATTGCTAGAAGAGAAGCAGACCTGCTGCCAAGGATAAGACGCAAAGAAATGGCGCATCTCATCCCAGTCTGCTGACCTGTATCGCCACATTCGCCGTTCACCACGAGAGTCGTGATCTGGTGGGGAGAAGGTCGACACAGACTTCACCAGACAGTGGTCTGAAGTTCCCAACGGTGAGGAAACTGTTACAAAACACCTGTCCGGATCAGTGGTCAGCAGAAGGTCCAGACAATTGGCAGAATGACCAACTACATCAGGCACCCTAGTCGCTTGCTTTACCAGCTGGGAAAGGCCCATTGAAAGCGCGAAGTTTCGCGCTTCTCTCCCAGCATGGTCAGTCCTCTGTTACGGGAAAAGCAAGTCCTCATGGCATGCATTGAAGTCCCCCAGAGCGACGAAGTGTGCGTCAGGGTGCCGGTGCAGTGCATTGTCAGCAGCCTCACTGAGGTAGTCAAATAATCAAGTTGTCTCCTGATCACCGCTGTGTGATCGGTAGACACAACTGTAAACAATTTTGTCCACACCAGTGTCAACCAACAGCCATAGAGACGAGGAATGAGGGTCTTCGAGGTGACGGAGGCGCCGGCAACAAATGTCATTGCAGACATACACACAGACCCCGGCACGCTGCAGGAAATGGTGCTCCAATGCGTATCCCGGGTAGCTAAGGTATGCCGCATCAGACGGACATCTGATCTGGGTCTCCGTCAAGAAAAGTAGATGGAGCTTTTTCAGTCTCAAGGTGGTGATGTACTGCAATGAGATTGGAGTGCAGTCCTCGAATATTAGAGAGGTGCACTTTGAAAGAGAAGATGTGCGCCCGCTGTACACACCTACCTTTCTTTTTAGACCTTTTCATATGGAAAAAAAATTGAGTGAATAGTAAGGAAGGCGGCAGTTAAGTGAGGTGATGCAATGTTAATCCCAACAATGCGACCAACGATGCCGGGCCAGAGGGAGATTGATCTGGAGACTGCGGGGACGCCCGAAACCCCCAGGGATCGCCATCGAGTCCTCTCGTCCGATCGCCAACCGGCACGATGGGGCCACCCTGGGATTTTTCGCAGTTGGCGGGGCAGCCTTTCGTATGTGGCTGGCACACTACTTGGGCCCCCAACTACCTGCGGTCGACCAGCGGAGCACCGTGCTTCGGATCCCGCTACCCTCCACGGCCAAACTCCCGACACGACAGCAATTGGCGCATCGTACCCGGCACACATCGCAACACAACTGCTCAGACCCACCCTCCAAACGGCTTCACCAGACATCATGCCGGAACACGACGAATCGCTTGGCGGCATGACTTTGTCTGGTGGGTGGTAACTACGCCGGCGGCCGATGTTATGGCCTACCACCGAGAATGGTATACAACTGGTTATATTAGCCGTTTAGACAACTGCCTGACTTCAGTATTTTTTTTTTATAATTTTAAACTAGTGCTTCACCGCAATCCCACCTGATGGTAAGAAGTGATGTAATCGTAGATGGTAAAGTGCACTTGTGTATTAAGCACCTATTCACTCCAATAAATGAGTGAATGGAAATCAAGACGGCAGTTAAGTAAGGTGATGCAATGTTAAACCCAACAACACGACATACCGATGCTGCGCTGTGGGAGATTGATCTGGAGACCTTCCACGACCAAACTGCCGACACAACAACATTTGGTGCATCGTACCCGGCACACATCGTAGCACAACTGCTCAGACCCGTCCTCCGTACGGCTTCACCAGACATCATGCCGGAATATACACTATAAATATAGATATGTAATCCAAACTTTTTATCCCAGTTAAAAGTTCCCGAAGGATAATTGCCGACATTCACGCAAGCGTTCAATTCGGCAAGCGTGTCATTACTTCCATCTTTGTATAAGCGTTATACCGCTTATACATATGTTATTCATGATTGCCGCATTGCCAACGTGTGTAACTTTACTTTTGTAATGGATATGGAATGTAATTTGTTTTTTCTCTTTCTTTTTGCCTTGACACTAAATTGGAATAGGATATCCTTGTATTGTAATGGATCGTATAAATTATTATGAAACGGGCATGTTTTCGATTCAAAGCGCGTTATAAGAGATTGTTAGACAATATTGCCCCATTACTTTTCGTTTACCGCAATTTTCTTCGAAGAGTCTTTATACTTTCTATTTGATTTTCAGGGGTCCGTAGTTAACTAGGAATCCTTATAGTTTCTCCAAGTCCATTTGTTTGACAGACCGTTCGCGGACAGACAGACGAAAGGCGAGATGTTTGTTTTTATTCGCGAAGGAAATGTCTGAACAATGGCGGCAACAACTTTTTGATTCAAATTTATTCCTAACGCTCGTACACCGCTCGCTGCCCGCCCACTGCTCGCAATATTCGAGCGCGAGAACTACACCGCTCGCTGCCCGCCACCGCGCCGCGGCCGCGCCGCTGTTTCCGAGAACCATTCCGTTTGATTTTACGCATAAGGCCGATGCCTTGAATCTTGCGGACAGCGGGGCGGCGGCGGCAGCGGGCATCGAAGACCCGTTCTCTAAACTAGCGGGCAGATCGCGCGTCACTATAGCTGCGTAGTGTTGTTTTCACGATTGTGTCGACGAGATATTTGTTTTTATTCGCGAAAGAAATGTCTGAATAATAGTGGCAACATCTTTTTGATTCAAATTTATTCCTAACGCTCGATCACCGCTCGCTGCCCGCAACATTCGAACGCGAGAAGTACACCGCTCGCTGCCCGCTACCGCCCCGCTGCCGCGCCGCTGTTTCCGAGAACCGATCCGTTTGATTTTACGCATAAGATATTGCCGCTCACTCGCCGCCGCCGCCGCCGCCCCGCTGCCCGCAAGATTCGAGGCAGAGGCCTTAGAGTCCTTAGTTTACTACAGAACTCTAAAAATGTGTCTGCTCTACAGTGTATGTAAATAAAGCAATGAAACTTATTGAATTCTCAAGCTCGCCCTGATATCTGCCGCGATCTCATCATGCGTTTCTTCTTCTTCAGCCTATAGATGTCCACTGCTGGACAAAGGCTCTCATTGCATTGTGGGGATTTGTCATAACCCCACGCTTGGCAGGCGGGTTGGGAATCGCAGTAGACACCCACGGGAGGATATGGGAAGGTACTCATCTAAGCCCGGTACCACACGGTTCGGTCATGCGTTTAATGAGCCCCAACCCGTGGTCCTTTTAGCCCATTTCTCAACTGACATGCTGCAGATTAGAAGACATCTTTGCCGGATGTCATGGCAAAGAAAACCCACATTCTTTCTCAAATATTCCAAGAAGATTACATCAAATAAAAACAAATTAAGTGGATGACAAGCCAATCTAAACTTAGACAAAGTTCAAAACCATATTTTAATCTGAAGGCCAGGCCGCATTCTTAGCGACAATCATTGTCAAAAACTTGACCCTCTGTTCAAAGTCCAATAAAATATATTTGCAAAACTTGTTCGGTAAGCTACATGATAACAGCGAAGTATTTTAATAGACCGATGTTTTTAGGTTCCCACACCTGAAGGTTGCCACTGACAACGGAACCTTATTAGTAACCTACCATCTGTCTTTTTATATGTATAATTATAGTCTAATGCTTGACTGCATTCCCGCCTGATGGTAAGCAGTGATACAATCGTTGATGGTAAAGCGCGCTAGTTTATTAAACCCATTCACTTAAAAAACTTAGTGAATAGGAAGGAAGACGGCAGTTGAGCGAGGTGGTGCAATGTTAAACCCAACAACACGACCAACGATGCTGCGCCAGAGGGAGATTGATGTGGAGACCCTCCACGACCAAATTCCCGACACAACAACACTTGACGCATCGTACCCGGCACACATCGCAACACAACTGCTCAGTCCCGTCCTCCGTACGGCTTCACCAGATATCATGGCGGAACATGACGAATCGCTTGGCGGCAAGACTTTGTCTGGTGGGTGGTAACTTCTGCCGGCAGCCGATGTGGCCTACCACCGAGAAATATATTTAAAAAATGTTGCAGTGTGGTTACTGAGCGCACAGCACAGTTCACAGCGGATCATAGTGTCCTAGGGTCCCCGCTGCGCCGCGCTGTAGGTGCGAGCGTGCGAGCAATGCATTGACCATATTTTTATTGGGACAACCAGGTAACATAACTTTGTGATTTGTTATATTATTCTACGAATGGATACAAAACCGGGCTAAACTTAAAAAAATAATCCCCCTAAAAAAATAAATATTATTTCGCAAAAAGAGGTAACTTAATAAATGTGCGTTAACCACCATTCCGCGGGCGGCGGGCGGCAGGGCACGCGGCACGTGGTCGCATCGCTATTCGCTCATAAAAATACCGGTGTTGTCACTTTTTTAAAAATTATCAAATTTCGGGGAAGTTGGAATAAATTCGCGGGAAAAAAAGATTATTTCAAAATTCATTTGTATTGGTACTATGATGATTACGTAAAATTTTATATTATATTTGGTCATGTGTTTACCTAACCTTTATTATCCTTATGGGTCGGACAGGGTTTTCTTAACATACTGTATATATAGATGGTAAATTATAATATTTAAAAACAATTAGTCTGACTCATACTTGGTTATATACTTCAATATTATACAGATGCGTGAGTTTGTATGTAGGGTGGTTATCTTTTTCTGGTCCGCTTCCGAAAAAACTTTCACTAGTAGGTAGGTATATATATGTTGTACGAGAAAGTCCACCCACGCATGAATGCTGGAAAAGCCTCGTGCGAACTGTTTGTTTTGTTTAAATCTTTTGTCGTATATCTACTCGCGCTGCGAAGAATATTATAGTATAAGTACCTACTTACGTTGGGTTTTGGCGGGAAAGTCAAGCTGAGTGTCACGCTCATTTTTCATTGGACTTTTAAAATTATTTATAGTGTTGTTTACTAAATAAAAGTGCGTGGTTTATGTAGTAAAAAGTGCATTCAGTAAATAATAGAACAGTCAAATATCGCAGCATAGTGGCCACATCATGACCTTGTCTCAAACCTCCATCGTAAGACGGGTCACGCGGCCGTCCTTTTCGATTTTGAACACTTCATTTCGTGACATTGGCTAAATGCACAAACCGTGCGAAGCCATAAAAGAAAGAAAGAAGTACTTACGTTATTTTTAGGTAAACAATCACATAAAAACAGATTCATTCTGAATCGCTTTCGGTTAAACGAATCACATCACACTACAGTGCGGTAAGCGACGGGATGCAGGAAACGTTGCCAAATCGCCCGGAATTCCCGCGGAAGAGCGTTTTGATTGATCTTCACCCCTTCGCGGATTTCGTAATTGCGTTGTATTGTGTGATGTATGTACCTTAGGAAGCACCTTACTATCTGTCGCCATAGACTCTCAACCAATATGTGAATTATTTTGAAAGATATTGCTTATCCAACGAATTATATGTTCGCAAAATGATTCTTCTCAGGAACGTAAATAGTGCAATGAATGTTATTGAACTGTCAAAAAAGAACCTAATGCTACTATTAATTTGTTACGCTTTTATTACCTACAAGAGTTCTATGATTTTGAGGTTCCAGTAATGAACCAGAATTTAATTTGTATACAGCTGGGGCCCTAGTCTGCTATTATAATAGTGTCAAAATAGTCTTCTTCTTCTTTTTTTAACGTGAGATTCAACCTCAACTCTTGATCAATGGTCTCTGTGGAATAGATACCACAATTTTGCCAATAACACGTGTAACAAATTATAGAAATTCTTTGAAAACATTTTTTCACAATAATGGTGCGTATCGCCAATGACAATTGAAAAAGACGGCCGCGTGATCTGTCTATGTGGGAGGTTTGAGGCAAAGTCATGATGTGGCCACTATGCTGCGATATTTCAATGTTCCTTAAGAATTATTTACTGAATGCACTTTTTACTACATAAATCACGCGCTTTTATTTAGTAAACGACACTATAAATAATTTTAAAAGTCCAATGAAAAATGCGCGTGACACTCATCTTAGCTTTCCCGTCAAAACCCTTCTTTTTTCTCCGTCAAAATATTCACTCAGTGATCTTATAATGATCGAATTTGATAAGTTTCGTAATCCACTAACCAAATGGCGTTATTATGACTTTTCAGTGGTCAATCACTGACACTTTACTCCAAATTAATAAATGTTCAAATCGAGTACTCGTTTTTAGAAAATAATTTCTATAAACGGCTTTAAAAATAATGGCAATACGTTAATAACATTCTATCACCATTCCATCACGAGACGACTGAGATAATTTATTAATCATTATGAATTTAGCGGATTATGAACTTTTAAGCACAATGACAATGGAATCATTTTGGAATAGTTAAGAACATCACGGCACGCGCCGGCCGGCCGCGGGCGCACCGACTTGCATGCGCGCACCGGCCAGAAGGGCAATCGCGCTAAAATAATTCAACCAAAACAGAATTGGATCGCAACCAAACCACAACTTTTGTTATGTTTCGTATCGCGCTAACGGTTTAACCATACCTGGGATCGCAATTGGAACGTAGTCGTTGTCAAATGACAAAGTTAAAACAAAACTAACTTTTTCTATTTCATGTCAAACTTACGTCTAAACGATTAGATTTGTTTATAATTGATTAAGTTTCAATTATTATATCTGATGAAATGTATCACACATACCTACATTGATTTTACTTCAACCGAAGTTGAAACTTTAGCGCGATACGAAATATGATCGAAACTAAACCATAACTTTAACTGGATTAGATACGAACAAGAGTTGAACTTCTACTGTTTTATTTACTTTCAAATATCGCCTCTTTAGAAAAACAACGTGACATCTCATCAAAAACGATATTTTTATTATTTGATATTCAAAACCGCCATGTCAAATTTTATTTTCAACAAAAACGCGACATTTTTAAAGTGAATGTTAAAATTAACAATATTTTAGAATTTATCAACACTTCAAAGTTTGAAATTGCTCTCCTGTAAAGTTATGCTTTAAAATTTACTATGTTATTCATGTAGAGGTGATATGACCGACACTGCATCATCGTCCACGCTACTGAGCGACTAAATATTTTGTAACTTCATCTCCATTGAATCTTTCGCTAACAATGGGCCTTATAAGAAGGTTCAAGGTCACTCAAAGGGGAATGGAGTGGGCTATGCTTGGGGTTTCACTGCATGATCGAATCAGGAATGCGGAGAACACGCACCAAAGACGCAGCGTGGGTAGACAAGGTGGGCCGAAGACCTGGTGAAGGTCGCGGGAAACCGCTGGATGCGGAAGTCACAGGACCGGTCGTCATGGAGATCCTTGGAGGCCCATGTCCAACAGTGGACGTCTTTTGGGTGAAATGATGATGATGAATCTTTATACAGTCTACCGTAATTAAAGTCACACATTTGATTCCTTGTCCATCCAGCACCCTAATTACACACTACATATTACTACTGCAATCATTTTGAAGCATATTCCTAATCCATTGATACATGTGTTCGAGAAATATGTCTGCTCAACAACGTAAATAACGTAATGAATGTTGTTGAACTGTCACAATGAAACCCATTGCTACTGGTAGTGCGTTACGTAATTACCTGCCGTTTCTAGCTTTGTAACAGTCATTAAGTTTTACAGCATTCTAAGGTAGTTTTCATTAAGGTCTTAATATGTGGTTCCCATCCATTAAACTACCTCCCTGTATGTTTTTGTTAGTTTATTACGAGTTTGTATCGTAAAACGTGAAATTGATCTTTCGTGTCGTTGTGTTGTGTGTGTTAAATGTCTAGACATTTAATCGTCGAATTTAGGTATGTAATAATAATACGTATTTACCTTAGACAGTTGACAAGGTAACAGAATCATGGGCGTAGGGGGGCGCCCCCTCCCCTGGAAATCTCGTAGAACATGTATAATAACTAATATTAAGTAACTAAACTATTATTAGGTGTCGTGGTGGCCTAGTGGTTAAAACCACCAGCCTCTCAAGTATGAGTGCGCGGGTTCGATTCCAGGTCAGGCAAGTACCAATGTAACTTTTCTAAAGTTATATGTACTTTCTAAGTATATCTTGGACACCAATGACTGAAGGTGAAGGAAAACATCTTGAGGAAACCTGGACATTATAAGTCTGAAATCGCCAACCCGCATTGAGCTAGCGTGGTGATTACGCTCAATCCTTCTCTGTATGAGAGGAGACCTGTGTCCAGCAGTGGGACGATAAAAAGGTTGTTGATGTTGATGATGATGTATTACTAAACAAAGTATAAACGAGAGCTTATCTCTAACTTTTAAATAAACTTCGCAGTAAACCGCGTGCGACTATAGCGCACAATGATTAGGTACTCACTCTAATAATTTGACGTGCAACTAGGCCAGACTTGCCCGCCCCCCCAACTTAGGTCTGATCCAGGGCCAGAAGCTGGGTACACCCATGAAGAGAATAATATTCCAGCGAAGGTAAGAGCAATAGAGGATGATCATTTCAAAGTTAGGAAGTCGTCTTGAAAACTACTGCGGGAGCGATATGGAGGAGAAAACTCAACTCCTAAATATACAATTTGTAAAATAGCTAATTTTATTGTAATTACTGCCATATCTACAATGGTTGCACTATGACCTAGCGAATTAACATGCAGGATACAATCATATCAGTACGATGCGGTACACACCATGCTAATAAAGCCAATTTGACATATCCGTTTGTAACTAACCCCATTTAGATAATAAAGAATATTTTCTTTTATGAAATACGATTACTAATTTCACAGGAAACAACAAATCAAACAATAATTTGCAACAGCTACTCATCATGACGAAGCTAAAACCAGACTTGGTTTTTGCTTCGTCATGGTGTTTAATTTAGCAATCATAAACATACTGTAAACAAGGCCATTGAACTGGTAACTGCCAGTGCAACTACTTTGTGCAACTGCATTCTCCCTGATTACTTGCATCTTGCAAGTCATCGTGACGATGCGATTATATAAGGAAAACTGGATGCAGTACAGCTTGAGGGCTCCGTTTACATGTATTGGGGTCTTAAACAATGTACCTACAGACGCACATGCAGCTCCTACAGTCTGCCTTTTCAAAGATTTTCAACCTTATCGCTAAAGTATTAAGGCTCAAGGTGGATTGGGAAATTTATAGTATTTTTTTATGTTATAAATCAAATCATTGATGATAAAGCGCACTAGTTTATTTCATTTAGTTTCATGTAACTTGACCTACTGGTGTCTGTACTTTCGATTACACATACATTTTTCTTTAAGAACCTTTTTTTGGATAAAGTACTTATCCTCTGATCTTAGCTGTTGAACTAATATTACTTAATATTTTTTTCGGAAATGTTACCCTACCAAGAATGAAATATCGTAACAAGTTTTATTAGGAGTAGAATACTGAATGCGCAGTAGTAACGTGTACCCTTAGTCTTATCGAATACCCTAACATCCTATTAATATTAGGAATGCGAATCCATACTCACATAGAGTACCTATGGATGGATGGTTGTAACTCTTTCATGCAAAAACTACTCATCAGTTTTGGATGAAATTTGGCACACAGATGATTTATTACCAGAAATAACTCATCATTTCAGAAAGACGTCCACTGCTGGACATAGGCCCCCCAAGGATCTCCATGACGACCGATCCTGCATCTACCGTATCCAACAGTTTCCCGCGCCGTTCACCAGGTCGTCGATCCACCTTATCCTTGTCTATAACACATAGGGTACCTTACCTTTTATCACGATATTCCCACTGGATCAAAACCTATACGGATGAAACCGCGGGATGCAGCTAGCGTAACATGAATCTAAATATTCTCCAGCGGTTTGGGTATCTAACTAAAGGTATACTAAAATGCCTCAAAGAAATGTCAGCACATCGTGACGGGATCCAGGAAGACAAATCAAAGCATTTATTTCAAATAAACCAGTTACAGGCACTTTTGAATTGTCAGAAGGTCGGTCAGTCAGTAAGATGAAGCTAGTCGCCCATTCCAAAGAGTAGGTATCTATGGAGAAGAACGGGCAAGAAACTCCATGAACACTTTTAAATTATCAAGCTATTGATACAAATATTTGATTACATCATTCATGTTAAAATCAACCGTGTGATAACAATGCAGAAATATATTGTACGCTGAGAGCGTCCATTATGGAAAACACAAAAAAAAAACAATTCATAAATTAAAATAACCCAACAAATAGATGCTTTGCAGCAAGTACATTGTGCTCACACGCAATCTAAATATTCTTCATCGGTTTGGGTATCTAACTAAAGGTATACTAAAATGCCTCAAAGAGATGTCAGCACATCGTGACGGGGTCCAGGAAGACCCATGCCTCCTGGTTCAGGATTGCGGGTTTTTAAAAAAGAAACCGTGGCCCTGGTTCACAGGCAAGTGAAGAAACACGGGTGGGTTTTAGTCAGTAAAAGTCTGAAACGCTTTTCCGTTCCGCCCAGAGCGTGAGAGGTCATTTGATGATATCCTATCCAGAACAAAAAAATAAAAAAAACTTAGTTAACCGCCCAAATGTAATATCAGATAACGAGTTTACATTATACGATACAGTTGTATTCTTCAATTTAGCAACGTTATAACTCGAATTGTAACTTGAATCGAAACCATTTATTTTCTCTTAAATTCTTTCGGTGAAGAGAAAAGAAAAGTTATTTTCTGTATATGCAAAACCCGAAACACCTGTCCAGTATTTTTAAGTAAAGAATCTATGTAGAAAATTTCAAAAATATAACAAATCACAAAGTTATGTTACCTGGTTGTCCAATAAAAATATGGTCAACGCATCGCTCGCACGCTCGCACCTGCAGCGCGGCGCAGCGGGGACCCTAGGACACTATGATCCGCTGTGAACTGTGCTGTGCGCTCAGTAACTGCAACATTTTTTAAATACACACATCAAAAGTGTCTAGGGATCAACATATATTTTTGCAATAACTTTTCTCCTGATTGATATTAATTAAAATTTTCTTTAAGGATTCATCAAATAAAGTGTTTTCGTTTGTCACAGTAACGATAAACCAAGTCACCTTTGCATTAATAAAGAAATTTGCCATTTTCCTAATAACGGGATATTTGACATTTGAACCACTAACACAAAAGTTCGAAAAAAAGACTGAAATAACAGTTTTCTCTAAAATTTTATTGGGTAACTTAAACAATTAATAATCCGTGTTTCTACCGCGAACACTAACAACACAAGAACATCGGTAAGAGTATCGGTCTTGTCTCCGTGTGGTGCAGCGATACCGTCCTCCATGGCGCTCAGCCACGGTACCAGTGCTTCGGTAACGTGTCCAAAGTCGACTGATATCACTGTGACTTGTATTCAGACTAAAGCCACAGTACGTTGCCGGGAACCAGCTTCTATCATTCCCACGGCTCTGAGCATTTCTTCCCTGCTTAAATGACGTCGCCGCTCCATAATAACGTTGGTTTTAATCAGTAGTAGGGAAACAGTAGCACTAATAATGTCTTCAATGCGTTGTATGTTTTTATAGGGAAAATATTGACAGCTGATTTTCATCTTTTACTCGAATTTGATTCACAGTTCCTGATTCAAATTATGAAATGCACCAAAAAGGATCCATATAAATTTATAAAATCATAAATTTATTACAAAGCCACATCTCAATCTCAAGAAATCCGCATAAAAATGCTTGATCCCTAGACACTTTTGATGTGTGTATATTTGGGAAAAATATAACATGGGGTGACAAGCTATATTCAGGTTTTCTATAAAGAAAAAGTAAGGTTGTATAGACCATCTGCTCAAGGATGGCAGAACTCTGAATAAAAAAATATTTATATACATAGACTTCTTAATTGCTCTACCATTACAGTTCCCAGTAAATTGAAAACTATTGCTGAAATTCCTTTTATGTGGCAGTAAGACGTTTCCTAAGGCTGAAATTGTCTCATCATCAACCTTTTTATCGTCCCACTGCTGGGCACAGGTCTCCTCCCATACAGAGAAGGGTTGAGCGTAATCACCACGCTTGCTCAATGAGTGTTGGCTTTGACCATATTTTTTTTGGAAATTGTCTAACTGCGACATAAAAAGACCCTATCGTCTTATGGCGTAAACGAGACTTTTTTTGATAGCCCTCTTTAACTTTACTAATTTCAAGAAAAGACATATCCCCGTCTAACTTATAATTTTGCTCACGAAGGTAGCTTTACGTATTAAGCTATTCTTTCACTTTTTACCGTTACCAGGAGATAATAAAAGAATTATTCTGATTGATTATCTTGTATTTAGGAGCTGGTATTTATACACATTTTTGATTTACAAGCATAGGTAGAACTACAGAAATATTACATATCAAACAACCAATCACGTATGAGCTGTCGTTATTGCTTGGAGTATTTATACCGCGCGCGCTTCGTCGCAGAGTTACATAATTCGATCCAGCCGTCCCTTGCTGTTTTCTCCAGCGACACCCTAAGCCGAGGTTCGTACCCCACAGGGGGTGCCCTTAGCGTGTAGTCGCTTAGCTTTTAGTAGCCCTGGCTGGAGGCTTTAAATTCACTTAAGGCAGCCACAGGATAGTCCGGTTAAGTAGTCACGACCTCTCAAGGTCAACTACGAGATGCCATATCAAAAAAAAAAAAAAAAAAAAAAGTCGCAGAGTTAGTCGTATGCCCGCGCGCATGGCGTGCGGCCGTTGATGTATGTTGCTACATAGCTCCTCCCCAGCGAAGCGCTCGTTTATGTGAGTGGTGTCTCGTCCATAGTATTTGCAGAGTGGTATCGGGCATCTTGTCACGTGCAGGTTCTCTCATGCGTCGTAATAACTGTGACGGCTTTAGGTCTCCCAGCTCCATCTCGGTGAGCAGTTTTTCTAGTTGCTTTGTCTCCGATTCTTCATACACTGACAACAGTCTTTTTTTAGCCTCCTCGTAGCGGCCAGTGCGAGTTTGGCTCATTATGATGTCACTTATTTGTTCGACATCCGTCTTCTCTAGGTGAGCTACTAGGAGGCTGAACTTCGCTTCTTCGCCGGGCTTTTGCGGGTTAACCACTGTTTCGAATTGTGCAAACCAGAGAATTGGTTTGTCACGCCAGAACGTTGGTATGCGTGACTTCAAGGACACTGTTGCTACTTCGTCGCTGTTTGCCATTTTCCGAGTTTGTCAGAACGTTTCGAATCGGTCCGGTCTCACGTTGGAATCACGTCGGAGTCACCACTTTACCGTTACCAGGAGATAATAAAAGAATTATTCTGATTGATTATCTTGTATTTAGGTGCTGGTATTTATACACATTTTTGATTTACAAGCATAGGTAGAACTACAGAAATATTACATATCAAACAACCAATCACGTATGAGCTGTCGTTATTGCTTGGAGTATTTATACCGCGCGCGCTTCGTCGCAGAGTTAGTCGTATGCCCGCGCGCATGGCGTGCGGCCGTTGATGTATGTTGCTACAACTTCGTTTAGGCCCTTTTTTGGGATGGGTTATCATCACATGACCTCTCCAGCTCTGGGCGGAGCGGAAGGGCGTGTCAGACTATTACTGACTAAAATCAACCCGTGTTCTGCCACTTGCCTGTGCACCAGGGTCACGGTTTCTTTTTTAACCAACCCGCAACTCTGACCCAGGAGGCATCAGTCTTCGTGGACCCTGTCACGATGTGCTGACATCTCTTACCTTAGGGTATTAAAAGAATTAAAATGAATATACACAGTTTTTGATAACTTTATGCCTTTTTACAAAGCCAACTGAGCGAAGTAAGGTGAACACGCTGAATTATACAGTGTTAATCTGACTCATTATCAGTGTTTATCTGTTGCTGAAAACCAGCGCCGGGCTCTGTTTTGAATAATGCTGAGTAACAGCCGTTTTGCGTTGATATGACACATGTTCCCTTTTTTAACCCCCAACGAAAAAACGACGGTGTGTTATAAGTTTGACGTGTCTGTGTGTGTGTATGAAAATATGTGTGTGTCTGTCTGTGGCATCGTAGTTCCCAAACAGATGATCCGATTTTAATGCGGATTTTCTTGTTTGAAAGGTATATCAGTCGAGAGTGTTTTTAGCTATGTTTGGTGAAATTTGGTTCAGGTCTTCAAGGTCATCAGGTCATTTGTAATAAAACGCACGTTTTGGTGGTTGAAAGCAGAGAGTAATATTTTTATTTCTTTTTAGGATGGTTAACATAGACAATCTATAGACAATCAATTTATGATACAGACAATAGACTATACAGTCTATGCTATACTGACATTATAGAGGGCACAACTATGAATTATTTTGTTACACTGTTTAACACCTCCTCTTAACAAAATAATGAAATACAAACATAAATCTATAATACTACAGTACTATGAAACAGGTGAAATTCCTAACTTTCTCATAAAGTAATAATGCTTCACTGAACCCAAGCTCTTGGTAAAAATATCAGCAGGCATTTCAGCTGTTTCAAGATAACAAATATTTATTAAGTTGTTCTGTACAACTTCTCTTACAAAATGATATCGAATATCGATATGCTTGGATCTGCGATGAAAAACAGGGTTCAATGCCAGTCTTTGAGCACTTTGACTGTCATTGTACATTATAATCGGTCCTGAATTGCCTACAATCTCTGAATACAAATTATTCAAATAGACAGCTTCTTTACTCGCTTCAGATATTGAGACATATTCTGCTTCAGTACTCGACAAAGCTACATTCCTCTGTTTTTTACATTCAAATGAAATTACTGAGTTTGACAAGGTGAAACAAAATCCAGAATATGATTTCCTATCATTCACATCTGAACCCCAATCTGCATCTACAAATCCTTCAATAGTACAATTATTAACTTTACTAAATATAAGACCATAATTCTTAGTACATTTTAAATATTTTAACACTCTTTTTGCATGTTTCCAGTGAGTTTCAGTGTATGAATTGTTAAACTGACTAAGGAAACTTACACTATATGAAATATCGGGTCTAGTTAGAACTGCTAGGTACATTAGGCTACCTAAAAGCCTTTGGTAAGGACAATCATAACAAATATCCTGAGCCTTTTCTAATTTTAAGTTAACCTCCATAGGAGTTTTTACAGGTTTACATTTCAACATATTAAATCTGTTTAACAAATTATCTATGTACTGTTCCTGGTCTAGACATATTTTATTTTTACTAATTTTAACACGCATGCCTAGGCACTGCTTTAATTCACCTAGATTTTTAATTTTGAATTTACTACTTAAATCATTTACCAATGAATTTACAGTCTCTTTACAGTTGTAAAATACAAAGAAATCATCTACAAAAAGTGCAATGATAATTTTTAAATTTCCTTTAAATTTTGTATAAAGACATGGTTCATACTGAGATTGTTTAAAACCTAAATTTTTTAAACATTTATCAATTCTCTGGTTCCAAGCTCTGGAGGATTGCTTAAGGCCATAAATTGCACGTTTTAATTTTAAAACTTTGGCATTATAACTATTACAATCAAGAGTGACAGGTTTAGCCATGTAAACATCTTCCTTTAGAAAACCATTTAAAAAAGCAGTTGTTACATCTAGATGACAGATATCTAAATTCAGTTTTACAGCTAGTGCAAATAACAGTCTTAATGTTGAGTATCTAAGCACAGGAGAGAATGTCTCATGGTAATCAATACCAACCTTCTGGGAAAATCCTTTTGCCACTAACCTTGCACGATACCGTACATTATGATCACTGTCATATTTCTTTTTAAACACCCACTTGCACTTAATCACTTTTTGTCCTTTGGAAGATCCACTTCTTCCCAAGCATTGTTTTCCTCAAAGGAATCCAGCTCCTCCTGCATGGCAGCTTTCCAGAAGTCACATTCCGGTCCATTTAAAGCTTCTTCGATCGTGATTTCTCCATCATATCCATCTTGGCACTCTGTAACACATAGATTATTGAAGCCATATCTATCTGGTTTTCTTCTGAATCTTTTCTGAGTAATTTCTTCATGTGTCACACTGACAGGAGTTATGTCATGATCTGAAGTTGTATCTAAGTATTCATCATCTGTACTCACCGAAGAAGCCTCTGTACTTGGTGCATATGTACCATCCTTTCCATCATCTGTATCAGGATCTGATGAATAAGAACAACTACGTCTTTCAGTTTGCTCTTCTTCTTCTGTGGGTTTACATTCAACAACAACATCCACCATGTTCTTTTCAGAATTCTCCATGATGATTACGTCTCTACTAGTTGTCACAGAGTTAGTACTGGAATCATAAACTCTGAACCCCTTCACATCCTCAGCATAACCCACAAGAATAAGCTGCTTAGCCTTTTTGTCCCACTTGGTGCGTCTTTCCTTTGGTACATGTGTCATAACTGTGCTCCCAAACACACGCAAGTGACTCAAGTCAGGCTTCTGGCCTGTCCACACTTCATAAGGTGTTTGATCTTTCAACCCTGAGACAACTGACCGGTTCCTTAAGTATACTGAAGTGTTGACCGCCTCTGCCCAAAACTTTGTATCAAGGTTGGCGTCGAACAATAAACATCTGGCCTTTTCCACAACTGACCTGTTCATCCGCTCACATAAGCCATTCTGTTGTGGTGTATAAGGGTTGGTCTTCTGATGTACTATACCTTGATCTTTCAAATAATTCTCGAATTCTTGGCTACAGAACTCGCCACCATTATCAGTCCGTAGAATTTTTATTTTTCTGTCTTTTTGTTTCTCTACCATGGACTGAAAAAACTTGAAATATTTGAACACTTCATCTTTTGTTTTTAGAAAATACACAAATGCCATTTTACTAAAATCATCCACTAACAAAAGATAGTACTTCGATTTTCCAATTGACAGTTCCATTGGACCTCCTACGTCTGCATGCACTAGATCTAGCACATTCTCCGTCTTGGAAAAACTCTTGTCAAATGGAAGTCTTGACTGCTTCCCTTCACAGCACACTGTGCAAGATGTTTTGTCAATGTTCGCCACTTCTCTGAAATCTATTCCTTCAACAGCCTTGTTTTTCATTTTGTTGAGACTGACACTATTTATGTGTCCTAACCTTCTATGCCATGTCTCACTGGACACTACTGCAGGCACTGCCAATGTCTCCTCTGTTTGTAATGTTTGTAATCTGTATACTCCATCGATCAATTCTGCTTGGCCAACAACTTCATTCTTCTTGTTGTGAATATAACAAGCATTTTCTTTGAAGATCACTTTGTTGCCATTTTCTATCAGTTGACTCACCGAAAGCAGGTTAGTTGTCAAGTCTGGGATACACAACACATTAGAAACTGTGATGTCATACTGCACATCATTCATAACAGTTATGATGTTCACATCACCTGAGCATAATACTGGAACACTGGTCTGATTGGCAATTATTATTTCCTTGGTGTCTGATTTATGCGATGAATTCACTATAAAATCTTTTCTCGCAGTCATGTGCTTACTCGCGCCGCTGTCAATGTACCAATTGTTTTTGTTAAACATTCCACTTAGAAAAATTGCACTAAATGCATTGGACGTTTTTCTTTTATCTTTAGTAATTAAACTTGGACACTGGTTTCTATAATGACCGGTTTGTTTGCAATTATAACATTTAATTATTTTGACAGCTTTGGTTTCTGACGTTTGTGATTTTTTATGATGGTCACTACCGCCGGATTTGCCGCCATTTTTCATGCGTTGGGATTTCGCAATGTGAGCGTACCCTCCACTGGATGCTGAAGTTGAACCATCATCTGCACACATGTCTATCAATTTCATTTTGATAATGTCTGCGCTTATTTCGATCCCAGAGTGTTCTATGGCCATAATCATGGGTGCGAACCTTTCTGGTAAGCCCGCCAACATCAATGCGCCAATCCACTCATCCGTGATCTTAAATCCTGTTCCACGAAGTCGTTGCGCTGTTTCTATGATCTGTGTTACGTAGCTCGTTATAGATTCACAGGTGTCTAGTCTTATGTTGATAAGATTTCTAAGCAAGTAGATTTTTCTCGAGTAGCCGGAATCGTCAAACATTTTCTGTAACGTCGTCCAAAGATCATAGGTCGTGACTGCTTGCTTTATGTGGACGTAAAGCGATGCATCAATTGTGAGGATTAACTTCGCTTTCGCCTTAGCATCTTCTGTCCTTTGAACTGCAGACGCCGTTGCCGCTAACTGCGTCTCAATGGCCGCCGCCATTCCTTCTAACACCAGCAAATTCAACGCCGCAAAAGACCAGTCGTCATAGTTTTCGCGACCTCTAAGCTTAGGAACATTTGCGATATAGCTTGTAGACATATTTACTGCTTACACTCACGGAAATAATAATTTATTACAAAAAATTGGGACTGGGCCCATAACCTAATAAAACGCACGTTTTGGTGGTTGAAAGCAGAGAGTAATATTTTTATTTCTTTTTAGGATGGTTAACATAGACAATCTATAGACAATCAATTTATGATACAGACAATAGACTATACAGTCTATGCTATACTGACATTATAGAGGGCACAACTATGAATTATTTTGTTACACTGTTTAACAATTTGTTAGGTGTGATAGGAATGTTACAAGCTCAGTTTGCTTGCAAGCATATGTGGGATCTGACATTTAAACACTAATGTCTTCTGGAATTACTGAGCTGGTCTGAGCTGTTAGGGCTCGAAGATAGGAGACGTAACCCTGGACTGCCTTTTAGTAAATTGTCGGATTTGTCTTAACTAGTTAAATTGTCTAAAATAGAATAAATAAAATGAAAGAATGAAAAATTAAGGAGCTCCTTCAACAAGCATGGTATAAAAAATTTAATTAAAAATTTAAAGAAACCCCCGATCAAAAAAAAGTACGCTGTTATTATGACAAAAGGTTAAAAATGCTAAACCCTATAAAAAGCAAAAAATAACTTTTAACACTACGTTAGTACCAACTAAAGCATGTCAGACTACTTCGGACTTTGTGCCACCTTTATGTCGGAGACATAACCGCTAATTTTGAAAATTTAATTTAAAATTTAAAGAAACCCCCGATCAAAAAAAAGTACGCTCTTATTATGACAAAAGGTTAAAAATGCTAAACCCTATAAAAAGCAAAAAATAACTTTTAACACTACGTTAGTACCAACTAAAGCATGTCAGACTACTTCGGACTTTGTGCCACCTTTATGTCGGAGACATAACCGCTAATTGTCTAAACTAAAAATCTTGGCCTGCTGTTGACCGTAAGTATAAAATTTTAGATTAAATTTTGTCGTGTCGGGAGACCGCTTTTTACCTCAAATGATTCCTATCCAAATAAATGATAAACAAAAATTTTACGCGTCGTGCGGCTGCCGCCGTGGTGCGTGGTGGTGACGTCCGCACTACGCGCGCGAGTTAGTAACCTATTACAATTAAATTTGTTTAACAATGGGACTGAGGACTTCTTAATGTGTGCTTCTAACGGTAGGCTAGTAAATTAGAGCGGTCCCCCGGCGGCATGTCGGCGGCTCGACATCAGAATCTTATATTCACTACAGACCAAATGTCGCCGGGTAACTGAGCGCTTGCGTACGCTACCCGCCGGCAAGCCGCCAACGTGTCGAAGGGCAAAAGGCGCGCGCGAAGTTGCCGATATGCTGCTTTCAACATAAGCCGGCCGGGTTTTGTCGGCGGGCTGTGTCGACGGGTTGGCGGCATTGGTGTGTAGAGCGCTTTAGAATTACCAGAAAGTAAATCAATAGCCATTTTTCTAAATTTGTTCTGGTTAGGAGCGAAAATATCTAGATTTGGAAAATATGAGTTGTACGTTTCTAATAATCGGCGAAGAGGAGCCCTCTCCCCAGCATTTGTTCCACATTGCTATGTGTAGAACAAGCGGGTTGCTCGCACTACACGCCGACTAGCAATTCTAGGTACCACGTAACATATAATACAGGCTGTTAGTGTGAACACCGGTAGTCATGAAACCAGTGGATTGGTTTCACTTTCGGAACGTAAATTCAATGAAAAAAGAAAACTTTTCTTTTTAAGTAAAATATCCATTTTTCCACGAACTTATTTTCACTATAGCCATAGAGGATCATATTATATTGTTTCGTAAACGCTAGGGTAAACGCGCAACGCTCTCGACGCGAAGTCCGAAGTCCGCCCGCCATCGCTCATTTGTCCGTTTGTCGTGCAAGTGTGTCTTATGTGTGTCGTGTATGTATGTGTGTTGTGTAGTGTAATATTTTGCCGTACACAAAACTACAAATGAACCCGAAATGGTTCGGCTTTACGCAGTGGCTGGCGATAACCTGAACGGGGCCCGAAGAATTTACGTATTTACTTTGTTCATATCATAATGAACATTACGAGAGCCGGGTAAATCACATACGGCACGAACATCGAATACGGCAAAACAGTTACCACCATCGTTTTTCATCGTCTTTTGAGGTTAATGTAAGTGTACATTATCCAATCGATGTTAATTTAACAAGTAATTTTTAATGAAACTGTAGATAAAAATGGGCTTAATTTTTAAATACCTAAGCCAGGAAAAGTTTGAAGGGAAAGTTACATCACAGATTATGTGTATTGTGTTTTTATTGGAATTTAGTTAGTTAAAACTTACGTAGGTAGTTAAAATGGACGGCCAGTGCAAGAGGTCAGTGCCCTTTGCACTGATACGTACTGCGGGCGCATTGTATCTATGAGTTTACGGCCGGTCTCACATTTTTATAACTAAGCAAACTACCTATGGTTTTAGTGTCAATAGTTTTGGGGTGACGTGGGGTGCGATCACTCACAATGGGCCTCATACGAAGGCTCAGAGCCACACAAAGGGCAATGGAAAGAGCTATGCTCAGAGTGTCTCTGCGTGATCGAATCAGAAATGAGGAGATCCGCAGAAGAACCGAAGTCACCGATATAGCTCTGCGAGTCGCTAAACTTAAGTTGTAGTCTTAAGTAGTAGCTCGTAGAACCGATGGCCGATGGGGCAGTAAGGTTCAGGAGTGGCGGCCACGTACTGGAAGACGCAGCGTAGGGGGGCCCCCAATAAGGTGGACCGATGACCTGGTGAAGGTCGCGGGAAGCCGATGGATGCGGCAGCACAGGACCGGTCGGCGTGGAAAGCCTTGGGGGAGGCCTTTGTCCAGTAGTGAACATCCATATACTGAAGAAGAACGTCTGATCATCCCCAATCTAGACTAGTTAGGATTAGATGAACTACGAGCAAGTAACTCCGCACTCTCGCTGAGTCTCTTCCCCTTCCCACTCTCATCCCCCTTCCCCTTGAAGAAAATAAAGAGTTTTTAATTACAATATATACGAAGACACCAACACTTAATTCTAACCTTACCATCACTGTATATCTATGAAATTACTGTTTTTGTCAAGATAAACATAAGATTGTTTGAAAAGGTGTCAACGTTACGAGATGTTACGATTCGTAGTCATATGCAAATACTTTAAAAAAAATCAACGTTGTAATACTGCCTTAGTGAAAAAGAGTGTTTTAGGTACGGCGCCGTGCATCTATAATAAATTACCAGTTGGCATAGAAAATTTGAATGTTACACAATTAAAAACAAAATTAAAACAGTTCTTAATTGATAAATGTCATTATACGCCTGATGAATTTCTGAATGACAGATTAAATATAGTATCGTTGAGTTAGCATCCCATAACACAAGTCTCGAACTTACTTTGGGGCTAGCTCAATCTGTGTGATTTGTCCGTAAAAAAAATAAAAAAATAATAAAGTAGACTTATTTATTTATTTCACTAGTCAAAAACCTTCGTATAGTGCCATTTATAACTTCGTTTTCATCTATTTATCATCATTTAGACATAATATAATTATTTACTTATGTTTACCTTCAGCATTTGACTTCAGACTATTTTACATAACTTAACTTTAATCATCCTTTATTAATAAACACGACAGAGTGTAAGGGGTTTATTCATCAATAATGATAAGTTAAGTTACGTACAAATGTCTAAAATGTATGTTTAAATAATCGCTAATCACTAGTAAACTATAAGCAGCATTTATGAATAAGGGGGATTATGTTTTGCATGCACATATGAATATTTGTACACTTCTTGGCATAACATAGCGACCGATAAAATTTAATTTAAGAACTGTATTCACTACCTATGTTAAACAAGTAAAATTGATTTTGATTTCTTTGATTTTATTTTTAGTAGGTACCTCACCCCATTTCGTCAAGGATTTTTTCATATAACGTGCTGCAGTTTTTACAACAGCTCTCCCGAGGAAAGTGCTAAGAACTTATCTAGATGAAAATCCTTACTTTGAGAACAGCTCAATAAATCCTAACTTTTCATAATATTGTAATCAAAAGTCTGAACTCTTCAATACAAGATGTTGGAAGTTGCGCCGAAAACATGGAAACAGCATTATGTTCTCTGCCATTACTTGTAGACTCATAATAACAGTATCGGGCCGCGGTTTAACCAAGTAACCCTACTAATATTATAAGTTTTGTGATGGATGTTTGTTACTATTTCACGGAAAAACTATTGAACGGATTTACATGAAAATAAATAAACAAATTGGGTGGTGGGCCATAACATCGGTTGCCGGTAGAAGTTACCACCCACCAGCTACCTAAAGTCTTGCCGTCAAGCGGTTCGTCGTTTTCCTGAATGATGTCTAGAAAAGCCGTACGGAGGACGGGTCTGAGCATTTGTTGTAATGTGTTCTGGGTACGATGCGCCAATTGTTTTTGTGTCGGGCGTTTGGTCGTTGAGGGTCTCCAGATAAATCTCCCTCTGGCGCAGCATCGTTGTTCGTGTTGTAGGGTTTAACATTGCATCACCTCGTTCAACTGCCGTCTTTCTTCCTATTCAGTCAGTTTTTTTTTTTGAGTGAATATGCTCTTAATAAACTAGCGCTTTACCATCAACGATTGCTGCTTACCATCAGGCGGTATAGTGGTCAAGTACTAGATTATAATTATTTTAAAAAAAATGTAAAACACAGACGGTATATAACCAAAAGTAATACTAACTAATGGATAATTTTTTCCCCATATTCCCATAGGAGCAAAACCTAGGCGGGTGAAACTACGAGGCACAGCTAGCTAATATTGTGTTGTCCCACTCTAGGGTATAGGCCGCAATTTTCTCTTTTCCCGTGCTATTACGACTGTGAGCTAAGCCTGCCGTGCATTCGTTTTCTGCCATTTTGGATCACTATTATACATGCAATAAATATGGTGAGTCAGTTTAGAGTTCAGTTTTTAGTCAATCGTCGTCTATATTTTGTTCCAAAATTTAAAAGCGTTTCTTCAGTGTCTGTGAGTATGACACATTTGCAAGACAGGGGTTTGTATTTCAAAAACAAAATGCTTTATCATATTAATACATTAGCCAACCAAGCTTGTAAGAGAGGTCCTCGGCTAAATAATAACAGTTGCACAGATTAGACTACTCTTGCCGCGGTCGTTCTGTGATGGGTGACCCTCTTTAAATACCAAGACCCTTCCGTGTCTCCAAACACACGTCAAGACCTTTGAAAGACGACTGAAAGTCTGACACTCAGTCTAACCGAAGGTCTAGCGTATTATAATAATAATATAAGCCTTTATCAGATACAATATTTACAAAGAAAGTAACTTAAGCCACTAGGCTTTGATAAGTCATTGATACTGACAACTTGGTCTGTTTGCCCTTTGGCAAAGACCTCCTCCATTTCTTTCCCTTCTGTTCTGTTTAAAGTTTTCCCTGCAGTTGCTTTTAATTCGTGTTCCCATCTTCGGACCTGTCTGCCTCGTTTTCTTTTCCGGTTTCGAGATACTGGATACCTCTAATTATATGACTTGTCCTTTGCCACTTAAGTTTCCTTATGTCCGTTGTGACATTTTCTATTTTTGTGCGTTTCCTGATAATGGCGTTACGTACCCTGTCAGGTTTTTTGGTGTTCAGCATGCTCCTCTCCATTGCTGTTTGACAGGTTTGAGGTTTTTTGCAATGCGCATTAGTGAGTGCCCAAGTTTGGCAACCATTGAGGGGTAGCGTATAACCCCTCAAATTAATCAGCACCTGACGTAAATTGAAATATTTTTAGTCACCACGTTTTTAATCACGTTGAATTTGTCCATGGAATGCCTTAATTTGGCGGGACATAACGAATATTTTTTTATCTTTTGTTTGTGAACAAGGGAGCCAGGGTCATGCCAATGAAAACTTTTAATTAGCCTTCTTTTACTTATCAACTGTATGTATTCTGACTGGAAGTGTTCTTATAAAATAAACTAAAATATGAAGAAATGAGCGAGTAGTCCCGTGTGGTAGCGGGGCCCCGTGTGGTACCGGGCTTAGAATAGTACCAGCCCATATCCTCCCGTGGGTGTCGTAAGAGGCGACTAAGGGACTGACCCGCCTGCCAAGCGTGGGGATTATGGCAAACCCCAAAATAATGCACATGACCAAGCCAAGGCACCTAGTCCCCGGCAGCTCCGCTATTCCTGGTAATTGTGGTAGCGGCCAAGGTAACGGCGGGGCAAGGGGTGCGAAGAATCGCCGGAAGAGATCCGGCTACCACAAACAAGAACGGATCGACCTGGCAACATTGAACATGCGCACACTGCGGACCGACGAGAGGGTTATTGAACTGGACGAAGAATTGAGCAAGTTACGATGGGGTGTCCTGGGATTATCTGAAGTCTGAAGAGAGGGTGACGCTACTAAATTAGTACGTTTGAATATTTTTTCGGTACTTTTATAAATTTCTCAATTTGATTTAGAGATATTTTTTTTTTTAAATTCCGTTTGTTCTGAATACATTGAATTTTTTTAAATATATTTTAGAGCTATGTTTAAAAGAAATGTGTAAACGATATCTGAAAATGTCCTTAAGAAGTACAAAAGAGCAAATAGAAAATCTGAAAAGCGCAGGAAATACACTATTTCGTAGACTACTTTACTTCATACATATTTTTCTAGATTTTTAGTTCCCGGCAAAAGTTTTACTTCCTCGAAAGACACCAACATTTTTAGTTTTGTTAAAAAATAAAATTCACAACGTTTGCCACCGAAATTCTTCAATTTTTTTCTGTGAAATTGACGTTGAGTGGTAGATTGTCGTCGTCTTGCGAGGTGGTGTACTTAATATACTTTGTATTACCAATAGCTAAAAAAATATAATTAATCAAAACTTTTATTTCACCAGTTCGCTAAATGTTGATGGTGGCTGAATTAATACTGAAGGTTGACGGGAAAAACAGTTTCGGGTAGCGTGACCTAACTACATCTGTGCCGTGTTGCAGATAAGGCTTAGGTACCATAGTTGCGTGTAGTGCTCGGTCCATTGCGATTTTAAAACCGCAGGCATGAGAGAAATGGAAACGTAAAACCGTATACCTACTTAAGTTAGATTCTTTATAAGTATCAACCCAAGCAGGAAGGCTCAGTTCGGCCGCCTACGCCGTCAGGAAAGTAAAACAATATACAGACGTTTATTTTAGTCATTTCCACAGCGTTATGTTCTACGGTATTCTACTGTGGGGCAAAGCCGCTAACATACAAAATATATTTGTACTCCAAAAACGAGCTGTCCGAGCAATTTACCAGCACGGTGTCAGATTTTCTCTGAGAGAGTTCTTTAAAGATATTGGTATTCTCACGGTTGCTTCATAATTTATCTTAGCCAACATCTTATATGTTAGGCAAAATATTCATGTGTACACCAAAAACTGTGATATTCATAATATTAACACCAGAAACAAGGACAAACTGCGAGCCCCTTTTCACCGACTTCAAAAGGTTCATAACTCTTTTGTGGGCTTGGTATAACTTTTTATAACAAGATACCCTCTGCTTTGCTGGACTTGCCTTACAATGCATTTAAAGCACATATCAAATCTAAGCTTTGTTCAAAGGCATATTATTCCGTAAGTGATTATTTAAATGATAAGAATAGCTGGTCGCTCTGATTAACTCAGGACAATGTTTGTGTTTTTTTTCTTTCTCCGGAATTAGCTTACTGACACGTTATATGAGTTCATATAATTCACTTTTTTTTTTTCAATACATAAATATGTAAGCTATCACGCCCTTTATGCCTGGGGCTTTTATTGAAGTAATAAGTTTTTACTTATTTACATTTTCATTTAAATATATATATATATATATATATATATATATATATATATATATATATATATTGTTTTGCTTTGCTGGTATTTTGGCATGGTAGCTGGCATAATTTTCAATAATTTCATTGTTGTTATATTTTCTTGTGTTCATCATTGGGGAACTGTCTTATGTAATATTGACATTCAAAAGTGCTGATTCTCAGCCTAATTTGAATAAATGACTTTTGATTTTCATTTTGATTTTTATATGCCTTTCAAAATCGAAATAAAAGCATTTATTTTATGTAAACCAATTACAAGCCAAAAAATAGGCCTGGGAAGGTAGGTAGACCTTTGGTATTGGATGCAATGTGTGTGGACACCCTTGCACCATCTTTCAAACTCCACATACGGTGAGCTATGCTTCAGTGAGTTGGATAAAACAACTAACGTCTAAAATAAATGATCAAAAGAGGACCTGAGTTTAATATAAAGCAAGAATTTGGGTCTATTAGAAATTCGTCGCTGATAACATTCGACAATACGCCATTTACCGGTCGGTAGCAAACTTGATAAAACCGGCGGAAACCAGTTAAGTAGGTACATGATCTAGAAATAAAATCGTCGCCGGTACATTGTGGAATAGGAAATTATTCTCGTCAGGATTTCCCGGTAGGTCTTACCTACATCTTTAGAGCTAAAACTAAATTTTAGTACAAAAATTGTCGATCTAAATTAGAAGAAAAATAGGAATTATAATGGAAACAGAAAGAATCGTTTTGTTCGACACGGTTTCATAAATTATTCAAGGTTTGGAAATATTTATGGGAAAGGTGTTAGGCTAGTTTTTTTTTTTTTCCTTTTTGACTTATTTTTGGTGATTTAGGTCATTCCTATATCTAACCGGCCGGTTGAGTTAAGGTATAGCGTTAGTGTTAAAAGTAGTGGCGACGTGTGACCTAATAACGACGGCGTCGGCTGTCGTTTAAAACGGGCGCTGGAGGTCAATCTTGCATCAGGTCACGGCATAATACTGACCGACTGACGTTTTGCTGGGATGTGACGCATGTTTCTTCATGTTTACCGTAAATAATGTTTTCTCTGACAGCCTCCGTGGCGTGGTAGCTAATGCGGCCGTTGCGCAAGGAAGCGTGGTTTCGATCCCCGCACAGTGCAAATATTTGTATGCATGAATATAAATATTTGCACTGGTCTGGTCGTGCCCCGGAAAGGAAGTTGTCTTGCCGCCAAGCAATTTTTCGTGTTTCGGTACGACGCGCCAAATGTTGTTGTGTTGGGAGTTTGGTCGTGGAGGGTCTCCAGATCAATCTCCCTCTGGCGCAGCATCGTTGGTCGTGTTGTTGGGTTTAACATTGCATCACCTCGCTGAACTGCCGTCTTCCTTCCTATTTGCTCCGCTATTTGATCGCATCACTACTTACCATCAGGCGGGATTGCGGTCAAGCGTTAGTTTATAATTATTAAAAAAAAAAAGCCATTGGTCCCGGTTGCCATACGAACATCTAGTGGCAGTCGTTACGGGTTGTTGGAGCCCTCAAAAACTTCACAATTGGTCTAACTGCAATGCTTAGATATCGCCTTCGGGTTGTGGAGGTCAGACGGCAGTCGCTTCACGGAAAATATTGAAGTTTAGCCAAAATCAGCAGTTAGACTGGTAAAACGGACCCCAGACTCCAAAGCTGAAATAGGTACGGATGCGACTGGGATTAACGCTGAGATGATGATGAACCTTTTCTCTGACCCAACGCTACTTTTACGCTCGTTAGGTTCAAAACAAGACACGCACTTCATGTAAATTATTCTCGTCTCAAAACGGTTAAGGAAAACATCGTGTAGGATTCGGCATGTCCTATAAATAAAAGTTCAAAGACACTCATCATTATATGATATCTTCCAACCAGGAATCACATGGTGAATTACAGTCCACTCCCTCTCAGAAAGAGAAGCCTTGTGTCCCAGCATTGGGACACCGCACAGGGGCTAATATCCATTCTTCTTCTTCTTCAGTATATGGATGTCCACTGCTGGACAAAGGCCTCCCCCAAGGCTTTCCACGCTGATCAGTCTTGTGCTGCCCGCATCCATCGGCTTCCCTTGACCTTCACCAGGTCATCGGTCCACCTTGTTGGGGGCCTCCTTACGCTGCGTCTTCCAGGACGTTGCCACCACTCCAGAACCTTACTGCTCCATCGGTCATCGGTTCTACGAGCTATGTGCCCTGCCCACTGCCACTTAAGTTTAGCGACTCGCAGAGCTATGTCGGTGACTTTGGTTCTTATGCGGATCTCCTCATTTCTGATTCGATCACGCAGAGAATAGCTCTTTCCATTGCCCTTTGTGTGACTCTGAGCCCTCGTATGAGGCCCATTGTGAGCGACAACGTATCCAGGGCAGAACATTATTAGACCATGTTCCATGTCAGGATCCCTATGCCTGCACCAGTCCACACGACCTTGAGGTACAGTTTGACCATTTTTTCAATAATAATCTGTATACACTCTTTTAACTTGCACAAAGCGAATGGTATTAGACAAAGGCGGCATACTGTAGTCACCGGTCAAACTACACAGCAAAACTAATTCAATCTATTTTTTACCACATGAAATTGATACACGCTGGAATTTTAATGGTTGTTTTCCCGATGCAGAACGATTTACTTTAAGGAGTACTTTCGATGATACGTGTATAAAACCTTATCCAAGGTAAATTATAAAAAAAGATAGTTCATTACTCATAACATTTATTTAAAAAAAAAACATAACATGCAAGCTAGTTCGGCCGCTGATAAGCCGCTATTTAATACTTTGAAATTTTCTTATAACTTAACAGAATCGAGGAAAGTAAAACTTGCCCAGTAAGTATTGAAACTCTTTAGCTTTAGGTACTTATACATATAGAATATACAGTATGTTAAGAAAACCCTGTCCGACCTGTGAAGGTGTTGTTAGGTATCGATTCGATAACTGATTCTACTAATGGATACAATCTAAATCTAAACTTTAAAAAAAATCCCCCTAAAAAAATAAATATTATTTCGCAAAAAAGAGGTAACTTAATAAATGTGCAATAAGCACCCTTCTGCGGGCGGCAGGCGGCAGGGCACGCGGCACGTGATCGCATCGCTATTCGCTCATAATAACACCGGTGTTGTCACTTTTAAAATTACCAAATTCATTTGTATTGGTACTATGATGATTAAGTAAAATTTTATATTATATTTGGTCATGTGTTTACCTAACCTTTATTATCCTTATGGGTCGGATAGGGTTTTCTTAACATACTGTAGATGACACAAAGACACTTTACGTCACAAAGCAAAACTTCGCTAGCATGTTATACAACTTCCACACAAGCCGCATAACTTTGAGAACACTTAAAATACTTTAAATATTCTACGAATACAATTTTCATTAGCTATTTACTACAAAATAGTAATAAAAAAATTGACAATATCCCATGACTGTCATTTCAAGGATTATAAAAAAAAAACGAAAAATATAAAAAGTACATTAATGGCTAGACGAATTTAAAACATTCTATCAATATTAAAGGCTAGTGTTATTAATGTAGGTAAGTGCGGTCAACACATCTAATCAGAATTCAAAAGCTATAGCAAAATATTTTATTTAAATTAGTGATCCATAAAATGGGGTAATATGGAAATCACGGGAGTTATTTGGAATTGGCGAAATAAAAGTTTTGATTAATTATATTTTTTTATCTACTGGTGGTAGAAAGTATATTACACCACCTAGCAAGACATCTACCATTCAACGGCAATTTCACAGAAAAAAAAATTAAAGAATATCGGTGGCAAACGTTGTGAATTTTATTTTTTAACAAAACTAGAAATTTTGGTGTTTTTCGAGGTAGTAAAACTTTTGCCGGGAACTAAAAATCTAGAAAGATATGTATGAAGTAAAGTAGTCTAGGAAATAGTGTATTTCTTGAGCTTTACAGATCTTCTATTTGCTCTTTTGTACTTCTTAAGGACATTTTCAGATATCGTTTAGACATTTCTTTTAAATATAGCTCAAAAATATATAAAAAACAATGCAATGTATTCAAATACCAATTAGCCCTATTGCGATAATCGAAATGCAAATTTCAAAAAAATATACCTCTAGATCTAATAATTAAGCCGTATATTAAAAACAGACAATTATGAGAAATTTATAAAAGTACCGAAAAAAATATTGAAACGTCCTATTTTGGTAGATTTATTTTTCGTAAACATACATTTAAGAAAAAAAACTACTCCAATCAGTTCCAATTAGCCCCACTTTACGGTACTTTTAAATGAATTACCACCTCGTAATGCAAGCAGTAAGTTGATCTAGCACGGATGCATGTCGATAACGGAACTTAAATTCGAACGATTTCAAAATTTAAAAATATTTGAGTAGCACAAAATAAATAATGCATATTGCTGATTTTGCTTGTCGCAAACATTTTTTTTTTTTTAGTTTTTCGTACAAAGATACACAGGCGATCTTAATGCCTTAGGCATTTTTAGGAACATTTCAATCAATATTCTTTACAATAGTTCAGATTTTAATTAAAATTGTATCGAATTTAGGGTTCTTGTCGTGCTTACATTCGTACTAGGGTATCCGTTTATTTAACGGGGAACAAACTTAACATATATGGGGTCGACGGGCCTCAGAACCAGGTCAGCCAAGAGCTTCGGTCGGACTCCCTTCTCCTTCGGCACGATCTTGAAGTTGCGACAGAGTTCACCGAGGGTAGTCTTCATTTCTTGCATGGCGAAGCGTTGGCCTGTGGACGAAAATAGAGAAGTTAACAAACAAAAATGGAAAAGTTAGTAAACAAAAATAGTGAAGTTAACAATCAACAACAGAAAAGTCAACAAAAAAAATAGAGAGGTTAATAAAAAATCAGAAAAGTCAACAAACAAAAATAAAGAAGTTAATACAGTCTATCTGGGTAACATTGATTTATTAGGGTAACATTGACAGTGGGACCATGAACTAGTTTCGATTTTTATTTCGTATAATACCAACTCAATTATGAGTGTGCGGGTTCGATTCCAAGTCAGGCAAGTACTAATGTAACTTTTCTACGTTATATGTACTTTCTAAGTATATCTTGGACACCAATGACTGATTATAAGGTGAAACCTGGCTTTAAGTCTGAAATCGCCAATCCGCATTGAGCAAGTGTGGTTATTACGCTCATTCTATCTATGTATAAGAGGAGACCTGTGCCCAGCAGTGGGACGATAAAAAAAGAGGTTGATGATGATTATGATACCAACACAATTTACAAATAATTCTTGTAACTTTGTATTTTTAAACTATCTCTATATATGATTACTGGCTCAGCTGCGACGCGGGCTGGCCTTCGTCGGACAAGGGACGGGGGAAGGGGCTACTACGTTGAACGCGTCGCGATGGACCTCGGCGGCGAGGTCGGTGGGTCGGTCTTTTTTTGAGTGTTGTACTAGTGGCCCTATTGGCCTCTTGGAGGAGGGTTATGGGGTCATCAGGGTCTGTGAGGGCATGCCTTGGGCGGCGAAGCTTGGAGATGGTGGAGGGGGTATAATTAGCAGCCGCTGCTATTAGGGGATTGCAGTGCTTGGCGGCAGTGTCAAAGAAGCGTTTGGAAAGACGCTTCATGAACTGCTGGATGGTGGAGATTTTGAGATCAAGGTGGAGGATCTCATTACGGACGAACCAAGGGGCATTTGTGGCTTTACGAAGAAAACGGTTTTGGACTACTTGCATCCTATGGATATGACGCGGCTTGGCATGTGCGAAGACTGGACAAGCGTATGTCATAATCGGGCGTATGCAAGCTATGTGCTCTGAGAAGTTGAGGTTGCGGTCCAGAATCACACCTAGGTATTTGGCTTGCTTCTCCCAAGGGATCGGCTTGCCAGACATGGAGATGGGTCGTGGAGTGGGGACATTGAGTCGCGGTTTCGAGTGGAGTACCGCTTGACTTTTTTGGGGGTTGACTTCTATCCTCCATTTCTTAAACCAGATTGTGTCCAGTATTTTTATGTACAGAATTTATATACAAAATTGCCAAAACGATATCATAAAAAATCACAAAGTTCTGAGCTTGATATGTTACCTGGAGGGTAATTACGTAACACACTATCAGTAGCAATGGGTTTCATTTTGACAGTACAACAACATTCATTGCGTTATCTATGTTGTTGAACACACACATTTTCAAACATATGAAGCAATAGATTAGCAATATGCTTCGAAATGATTCCAACTGATAGTAATAGTGTGTTACGCTATTAGGGTGCTGGTTGTCCTTACAAAAATATGGTCAACGTTCCTCCAGAGGCGCGGCGTGTCTTGCGGTATTTTATGATATAATAAATTTTGTTTTTATTGTAATTAACTAGTGATAACATTAACGGTAGCAACTAAAGATAGATAAATTATACATATATGTAGGTATCTACTCTACTCGTAAATACAGCCTAAAGTGATAAAATAAAGTGTAGTATTATTATTTTTACTTATTAAAACGTATTTCGCCCGAGGCAATATTTCGTCCCACTGTGCGCACGTGCCTAGTGACCGCTATGATCTGCCACGGACTATGTTGTGTGCCTGTCGCTCGGTAACCAAATTGCAACTATTTATAATATTTTTAGGAAAAAATATAACATAGTGTAAAAATGTTAAGAATCGATTCAGTTGCTTATTCTAAATAAAATAAATTCGGGTTTCGCATTAAAAAAAATAATGTTGTAATATGCTTTCGAGGCACAGGAGTATCACACCGCCTACTTTCAAACTCCGAATCATTTGTAAGGAAGAAAATATCAAAAACACTGGCCATAACATCGGCCGCCGGCAGAAGTTACCACCTACCAGACAAAGCCTTGCCGCCAAGCGATTTGTCGTGTTCTGGCATGATGTCTGGTGAAGCCGCACGGAGGACGGGTCTGAGCAGTTGTGTTGCGATGTGTGCCGGGTACGATGCGCCAAATGTTGTTGTGTCGGGAGTTTGGTCGTGGAGGGTCTTCAGATCAATCTCAATTTGGCATCGTTGGTCGTGTTGTTGGGTTTAACATTGCATCACCTCGCTCAACTGCCATCTTCCTTCCTATTCGCTCAGTTTTTCTGAGTGCATCAGTCATCAACGATCGCATCACTGCTTACCATCATGCGGGATTGCGGTCAAGCGCTAGTTTATAATTATTAAAAAAAAAAATCGTGCTTACAACTACATATTTTATCTATGGGTCAGACATCAACTAACTAAAGGAACCAACTAAGGCTAAGTGAAATCCAAGTTTTAAAATCAATATTATTTCAGCTCAACTTTATTTCAATGACATTTAAGCTGCTTGTGGAGTGGCAAGCACTCTTAAAAGGCGATAAAAATGTTTGAAGTTATAGCGTAAATTGAGCTTTATTGGGAAGGAATTAAAGCAAATTTTTCATAAACTCTTATTTGTTTACGTTTTTGGCGAATATATAGGAATATTATGGTAACAATACACATTTCAAAACAGCATTTAAAACACAAGTTTCCGACCAGTTTAATCTCAAGCATTTCTATGGAAAAAACAAAGCTCGCCGAGAAGTTTTACTCTTGGCCATTTGGAACAACAGCTAGTTGAAAATTTTTATGCTTGAGTGCCAAAAGCTTTTGCTCCACCAACATTTCTAATGGCCACTTCGCATAAACATTGCCAATTACGAACTTTTTCTTATAACTAGCCAAGGTTGGTTAATTACAAGAAAAAGTTACACATCAAGCGATAAACCAATATAAGCGGACTTCTGATTGTACGAAAAATCTATGCAATGCAAGGTCAACTAAAATTGGAAAATTATAGCTTGATGTATTGCCGAGTGACCGAGTTTCTCGTGTAATCACAAACAATATAAATAAAGCGGTCTGTCGTCCATTAATGCCGAAAGTACATAAATTTAATTTTAAGAAATGAGGACCCCAAATAAATTGGGATAAGAGCGAGAAAGTTATGATTAAAAAAGACTGTCCCGTACTTTTATTAATTTATGCGGCCTCCATAGTGTTTTTTCTCTACGACTAAGAAACGGTCAATAAAAATCATCTTAGACTAAATAAGGTTAAATTAGATATCAGAATATCCAATTTTAAGAATACGTGTAAATTCGCTCTGTTCTCTCGGTGGTAGGCCCCAACATCGGCTGCCGGCAGAGGTTACCACCCACCAGATAAAGTCTTGCCATCAAGCGATTCGTCGTGTTCCAGCATGATGTCTGGTGAAGCCGTACGGAGGACGGGTCTGAGCAGTTGTGTTGCGATGTGTGCCGGGTACGATGCGCCAAATGTTGTTGTGTCGGGAGTTTGGTCATGGAGGGTCTCCAGATCAATATCGCTCTGGTGCAGCATCGTTGGTTGTGTTGTTGGGTTTAACATTGCATCACCTCACTCAACTGCCCTCTTCCTTCTCACTCACTCAGTTTTATTTTAGTGAATAGGCTCTTAATAAACTAGCGCACTTTACCATCAACGATTGCATCACTGCTTAACATCAGGCGGTCATTGCGGTCAAGCACTAGTTTATAAGTATTAAAAAAAACTAAAATTTTGTAGTTACTGGTAGCCGTCATATCTCTCCTGGCCTGATAATCTCCTCATGATTTACAGCTCTTTTGATCCAAGGCTAAAGTGGACCTTAGTGGTCCACTTTAGCCTTGGATCAAAAGAGCTGTCTTTTGTTTTGTCCAGCACGTTCCGCCATCTTCTATGAGGTCACCACCACGCCTCCAGGGCTCCGTGGTGATTATATGGCGCACAGCTAATTGGGTATACGGTATACCCAATAAGCAGTGGGCTCATATAAATTGCAATTAGTGCAAAAAAATAATCACTAAAGCATCAACTATTGTCACGCAATTTCAATTCTTTCAGCTCTTTTAGTTCTGAGTTGAGCTAATCGATTAGTGACAAATACGTGCACTGACTGATTAATTTCACTCGATTAAATGTGGCTCTTGTCTCAAAAGAGCATATTAGACATTATCCTGCAATGTCCTCGTATCGTGGGCACAAGATAATTGCATATTAGTAGCAACTGGTTTCATTTTGACAGTCCAACAATATTAATTGCGTTATTGACGTCCTTGAGCATACGTTTTTGGGACATAATATTTGAAGCAATGGATTAACAATATCGATCAAAATGTCTATCCTTCAAATCGGTATGATTCAAACTGATAAAAAAAGAGAAACAAAAAGTAATTATTGCGACTCGTACTTACAGTAAGATCATAAAATTAAATTGATCATAAACAAAAATTAAAAAACCCACACATATAAAAAAAAAATATATCAAAAGATAAATGTACTAGAAAATCCTCTACGCGGCCAAAAGGCTCCTATCTCAACATTATCATGAACTTGTTTCGAAATTTAAAAAATGTATTTAGATAAAGCTCGCTATGATGTAACGGGCAATTATAGTACTTAATAATAAATAAAGTGCGTTTTAATTAGTGTGCTCATCAAGATTATGTCTGCACTTTAAAAGAAACTGTGACCTTTGCTTTTGTTTCACCCAGTCTTCACAAATAAGATAAGTTTTTGCGTAAAACATGGTATAAATAGGTGTTATTAAAGCATATGACGACGGCATACATGTTTAGCTTAAAACTTAAAGCATAAAATTTTAACTAATTAACTAGTCAATTAGAGAAGGTTTAAAGTTTTAAATCATAATTTATTTTTCATATGTTTTTGGTGGTCCATAGGTACTCAAAAGCTAAAAACGGGAACCTAGGATTCCACCGTCGTCTGTCTGTCTGTCTTCTGTCACCATGTCGTATCTCATGAACCGTGCTATCTAGACTGTAGAAATTTTCACAGTGTAGCTGCATGAACAATTATTACTTTTAATTTTTGTTTTTTTTTTTTTTTATTCTTAAAATGTGAGCTAATTTAATCATTCATTTTCTATTCTATTTTTTAGTTTAATGTTATGTAAAAACCTATTAACATTTATCTGGAATAAATGATAGCTTTGGTTAACCAGTTTACACAAATAAATATCATAGTACCTATCATTCAAAATAATTTATTTCACCTACTGGAGACCTCCCACCTGGGCATGAGTGACCTTGGATAAACTACCCAAGGTAACTCATACCCAGGTAGGAGGAAGGAGGGAGGTCTTCAGCGGGTGAGACGAATTTTTCTTTCAGCCTTTGGGAGTCTATAAACAGACTCCAGACCCATGTTGGCCGAAGCGACGAAAACCTCTTTAGATGGAGATGCAAAGATGACTCTACCCTGGAGTGTAAATGTGATGCTTTTTATAAACGCTAGCGACGGACCACCGTACGCAGGTGATGGCGCCAAACAAGTTATCGAATTCTGCATCCTAATTACGTAACAAAATTTGAATTATTTTGAAGCATATTGCTAACCCATTACTCCGTATGTTCAGTGTCTGCTCAGTAACGTAAAAAACACGATGAATAAATAAATAAATAAATTGTTTATTTCTCAACTTTGTACATAATTTGTATAATGATTTTCTTAATTCTAAATAGCACTGATGTATCTTGAATCTTGTTGAACTGTCAATATGAAACCCTTTTTTTTATTATTAAATTATAAACTAGCGCTTGACCGCAATCCCGCCTGATGGTAAGCAGTGACGAAATCGTTGATGGTAAAGCCCACTAGTTTACTAAGAGCCTATTCACTGTAGCCTTGAAGACACTCAAATTGTAGTCCGACGGAAACATCGCCGCTGGCAAATTGTGCCAGTCACTCGAGGTACGCGGTATAAAGGAGGAGGCGAAACGCTTCGTCCGGATCGTAGTGGTGTTAACAATATAAGGGTGGAAACTCGCCGTACGACGGGTCGTCCGATGGTTGAACAGAGATGGGGGAATTAAATCATGCAATTCCCTCGTACACTCCTCAAAATGTATCCTATAGAACACCGAAAGGCTGGCTACTCTACACCTGTGCCCTAGGCTTTGGAGATCATCTTGAGTTAAATCAGCGTCACATATCAGCCTCTTCGCACGCCTGTCCACTGAATCCCAAGTGGCCAGTGCCATTACTACTGATAGTGTGTTACGCAGTTATCTTGCTGGACCGTCTTTTAAGATTGCTATTGACACGCTAAAAAGATGTTCGTCTACTAACCAATACAGTTCCGCGGTCCGGCGCTAAACGGCACATAAGCGTAGGGATGCTTCATATCGTAGTTCAGGAACCGCTCTGGCTTGAACTTCTCCGCCTCAGGGAACATGTCCTCACGTCGATGCAGCTCGTAGATGTGCACGTCCACTGTCGTGCCTTTCTTCACTAGCAGGTCACCTGACAAAGGTTCAATAGAATAAGAAAGAAAGAAAATACTTTAATTCAGCACAGACTGAAGACACACAATACTAGATGTATTGAGTGTAAAAGACACACAATTCATTTACATAAACCCCGCATGCTTGTGTATACAAGCATGCGAGAGGCGCAGGAGCGGTCGTCGTGGAAATCCTTGGTGGAGGTCTATGTCCAGCAGTGGACGTCTATCGGCTGAAATGAATGGATGAATGAATACATCTAATATATCAAATTCTCGTGTCGCTGTGTTTGTGGTTAAACTCCTCCGAAACGGCTTTCCCGCTTCTCATGAAATTTTGTGTGCGTATTGGATAGGTCTGAGAATCGGACATCTATTTTTTATCCCCCTAAATGTTAAGGTTAATCCACCTTATTTTTTTTTTTTTTTTATATAGATCTATATCGCCCTTTACAGCACATGATTTAAATAAATAGTTTCGAAGATATTACAAATTGAAAAATTGTGGGGCGTCGCATTTGCGGCGGTACCAGCCGGTTAGGCGGCGGGTCGCTATGTTTTTTATACAACGTTAACAGTTTTTTTTGTAATGTATTTAGTATCAGCATTGCACCCGGGCGAAGCCGGGCGGGTCGCTAGTAAACATATAAGTACATAAATATACAGGTACATTAATATACAGTATGTTAAGAAAACCCTGTCCGACCCGTGAAGGTGTTGTTAGGTATCGATAACTGATTCTACTAATGCATACAAAACCGGGCTAAACTTAAAAAAAAAAATCCCTCTAAAAAAATAAATATTATTTCGCAAAAAGAGGTAACTTAATAAATGTGCGTTAACCACCCTTCGCCTGCCGCCTGCGGGGGCCGGGCGGCAGGGCACGCGGCACGTGGTCGCATCGCTATTAGCTCATAATAATACCGGTGTTGTCACTTTTTAAAAATTCCCAAATTTCGGGGAAATTGGAATTAATTCGCGGGAAAAAAAGATTATTTCAAAGTTCATTTGTATTGGTACTATGATGATTACGTAAAATTTTATATTATATTTGGTCATGTGTTTACCTAACCTTTATTACCCTTAAGGGTCGGACAGGGTTTTCTTAACATACTGTATACATAAATATGAGAGCAGCGGTGGTCTAGTGGTGGCGCTTTAATTTGTGTACATTTTTTCCTCATTGCTGCTCTCAAAACATCGTAAGACAACCGGCATATTTTGAAGCCAAAAACTTTGAATAAATGTGTGATTTGATTTCATGTTGTCATTTCTCGGTGGTAGGCCATAACATCGGCCGTCGGCCACCAGACAAAGCCTTGCCGCCAAGCGATTTGTCGTGTTCCGGCATGATGTCTGGTGAAGCCGTACGGAGGACGGGTCTGAGCAGTTGTGTTGCGATGTGTGCCGGGTGCGATGCGCCTAATGTTGTTGTGTTGGGGGTTTGGTCGTGGAGGATCTTCAGATCAATCTCCCTTTGGCGCAGCATCATTGGTCGTGTTGTTGGGTTTAACATTGCATCACCTCGCTCAACTGCCGTCTTCCTTCCTATTCGCTCAGTTTTTCAGAGTGAATAGGCTCTTAATAAACTAGCGCGCTTTACCATCAACGATCGCATCACTGCTTACCATCAGGCGGGATTGCGGTCAAGCGCTAGTTTATAATCATAAAAAAAAAAGTCATCTACCAACACGCAGTGGGCCAGCGTGGTAATTACAGCCCAATCCCTCTCACCGAGAGGAGGACTGTGTCCCAACAGTGGGATTAGTCTGATTATGTAAGTATATAAGTCGTGGTGGTCTAGTAGTTATAACACCAGCCTCTCAAGTATGAGAGTGCGGGTTCGATTCCAGGTCAGGCAAGTACCAATGTAACTTTTCTAAAGTTATATGTACTTTCTAAGTATGTCTTGGACACCAGTGACTGAAGGTGAAGGAAAACATCTTGAGGAAACCTGGACTTTAAGTCTGAAATCGCCAACCCGCATTGAGCAATCTTTCTCTATATGAGAGGAGACCTGTGCCCAGCATTGGGACGATAAAAAGGTTGATAATGATGTATGTATACTTAAACATACATCACGTACCGACAAATAGAAATCAAATAGAAAGTAAAAACTCTGATGTAAATAATAGCAGCAAGGTGTGAGATTAGATAAGCATTAAGATATGGATTTCGTGAAGGCCAAGCCTTTGATAGGCTTGGCCTTCGTAGGAAAGAGGTTGAATAGGTAATATTACTGGTATAGGTGAACTGTTGAATTGAACTGACAAGAACTTTCATCAGGAGGGGCCTAAATCGTGTGCTATATTCCTGTTTGCATCAATGTAGTCTGGTCGCACTGTCATCGTCATCATCATCATCAACCTTTTTTATCGTCCCACTGCTGGGCACAGGTCTCCTCTCATGCAGAGAAGGATTGAGGGTAATCACCACGCTTGCTCAATGCGGGTTGGCGATTTCAGACTTAAAGTCCAGGTTTCCTCAAGATGTTTTCCTTCACCTTTTATTCAGCCATTGGTGTCCAAGATATACTTAGAAAGTAACTAACTTAGAAAAGTTACATTTATACTTGCTTGACCTGGAATCGAATCCACAGACTCATACTTGAGAGACTGGTGTTTGAACCAATAGGCCACCACGACTAGGTCACACTGTGTATAGAAGCAAATTACATGTCAAAGACTCCCGATTACCGGCTCCCTTCAAGTGTATATGTTTTTATTCATAATGTATGCGCAGAAATACCAAACGATGCAGCAATTTGTTGCCAAATAACTCCACTCATTATACGATGCTACGAAAGAAGCAATTTGTGTCTCAATTTACTAAAAAGTGCATTGCTCTTCTAGCATATTCTAATGGGACAGTTCGTCGGTCAAAGGAAGCAATATGTTGTACACAAAAGCTTCCCAGACCAGCATATTTTTGCACTTTATAGAACAATTCATTTTTTTAAAAACAAAAATATTAAAGTTGGTACAGTACCGTAAAAGTTATCCATTCGTGTAAAGTGGGTGTACAGCAGTGTCTAACCGATACTAGTTTTACGACCGAAACCGTAAACGGATTTCGGCAACGGTCTCTATTTCGGCCACGACCTCTATTTCTGCCGAAACCAAAACCGAAACTTCCTTACAAGGATATTTTGAGGGAAACATAAAGAAAACGTTAATATAATCAGTCAATCTATATTGTTTTTTAAAATATTAGTTACGCCTCAAAAATACTCACATTAGGTAGTTTGAGTGTATAGACTCTCAGTCAATGAAAAACTCACCACCACAACAAAACAAAACAGATAGCAACGACATTGGCTCTGGTGGGATTTATTCATTCACCAATCACAGCATAAAAACTCTGGAATACACATTCGGTTTCGGCTGCAGTTTCGGCAAGTTTGCTGCCGAAAACGTAACTATATCGAAACTCGTTTTTATGCCGAAACTCAACCGAAAATGAAACCGAAATCGAACATTCGGTCGGACACTAGTGTACAGTAGGTCGCCACATTAATTACGGCATCAGTGGTATCTATACTAATATATAAAGCTGAAGAGTTTGTTTGTTTGAACGCGCTAATCTCAGGAACGATTCTTTTTGCATTGAATAGCCCATTAATCCAGGAAGGCTTTAGGCTATAACATCACGCAGCAACCAAAAGGAGCAGAACATAACAAAAAGTTTAAATGTATGCTGTATATTTTGGGGTTGAAATAAACCGCCTTATTCATAAATGCTGCTTAAAGTTAACTAGTGATTAGCGATTCTTTAACCATACATTTTTGACCTTTTAACGTCACTTAACTTAAATCATCCTTTATGAATAAACACCACAGTGTTTAAGGGGTTTATCCATAAGCGATGATTAAATTTGAATAACGTTAAAAGGTCAAAAATGTATGTTTAAAGAATTGCTAATCGCTAGTTAATTTTAAGGAGCTTTTATGAATAAGGGGGAAAATGTTCAAACACCTAACTCTACGTGAACGGAGTCGCGGCGGCCGCTAGTTATTTTTGTTCGTGATAGGTCGCCTATGGGTCGGATTTAGGTTATCCGACACAAAGGCGAGCACTAATGTGTCAACATGTGGAAATTTTCGAAAGGGATTTTTTGCACGGAATAACAAAAACAACAATCATATCGAGTCAATTCCTCTTCTTTTTCTGCCAGTGCCTCTTCAATTCTGAAGGTTGGCCGCCAGCTTCTTGTACTCGGTCGCCAGAGGGCTCGAGTAAATTATTTTTGAATAAAGCCACGTGTATACAAAGTTATTCTTGTTAAGAAAAGAAAAAAGGAAAGAAACCGTTTATTTGGCGCACACCCTTAAAAATACATACAGTATATGTAGTGACAGTAGTGGTAGACTAATAATAGTTTTAAACAAAGAAAACAGAATAAAAAAAAAGAGAAACAGATAAAAAAAGACAATCAACAAATGTGAGTCCAACGGTTGCGCCAAATAGGTCCAGTAGGCCTAGTATGAGTTTTCATTACGAAACTCGATCGTCGATATCGAGCGCGTTTGGCGCTCTCGTTGGTTGAGAGTTCTTACAACCTTGAAGCGGGCCAATCGATGAGTCAAACGCGCTCGATATCGACGATCGAGTTTCGTAATGAAAACTCATACTAGGCCTACTGTTCAGCAATGTCAGACGACTACGTAGCAGTTGCCTGACGCTGCTTTTCAACTGAACCTTGTTATGAGTGTATAATTATTTAATTATTGTGTTTGTGTGATAAATCATAAATCGTAAATAAATATGTGTTTAGTGTATAAAATAGGTATCTGTCTATGCATGGCATACCCACAATTGGCTTGTATCCTAAAAAATAATTTAATGTCCGTCAGATAGCTTTATAAAAAATATTGAACACGTATTTTTTATTTTTTATTTTATTCAAATACTTAGGAAGATATATTGACTTGAAATGTCGCGTGACGTCACGCCATGGTGCAAAATATAGAACGGCGTGACGTAATTAGCCCCCACTCTGTAACTTTAATACGCTATATCTCAGTAATTTTTGGTAATTACGACAAAATAAAAAATACGGGTCCTAATTTTTTTTATTATCTGTAAGACGGACTAATTATTTTTTTTTATTTTCATACCTTGGATACATCCCTATTGCTTGGAGACACACGGTGGTTGTTACTATACGGGCACTTAGGATACCCCAGCATGGTGGCATAGTCTGGCCTGGAGTACCGCATATCAGCCTATACTATTCCCTGTTCCCACTCCTGGGACACAGGCCTTCTGTCGATGAATGGCATTGGGCCGTAATCTACCACACGGACCCAATACGGGTTGGTAGATGTCACATGTCTTAGAAGTTTTGGCTGTAGGACATGTCGGTTTCCTCATCATGATTTCCTTTACCGTTTTTGAGAGCAGTGGTGATGAAATAAAGAGCCTGATGGAATTCAAACCTTTGGCCTACAGCTTATAAGTAACGGCCCATACCACTAGGGCACCACTACTCTCTCCCACTTCAACAAATTTGGCCTGCTGCGCCCTACTTTACGACTTTAGTTAAGTTTAAATTTAGTGAAGTTTCAATTTAGTGAAGTTTCAATTTAGTGGAGTTTCAATTTAGTGAAGTTTCAATTTACAGTGTTTCAGAAATCGGAAAGCAATTACGAGTCTGACAACAACTTTGCGATTCAGGAACCGTCTTATACCACCACACTCACTTTCAAGGTACAGTAGAATCTTAATTATTCGAACATCGTTTATCCGGACTCATTCGTCTCAATTGCCAGTTCAAAATTGTTTTAACGCTGCAATGGGATTTGTTATGACAACTTTAATCCCGCTTCCGATCGTGTACTATCAATTGTTGGCGGAATAGTGTATGCAATAACTAATTACATAATTAATTATCGTTACAACGCGTTTTTTTATACAGTATGTTAAGAAAACCCTGTCCGACCCGTGAAGGTGTTGTTAGGTATTGATAACTGATTCTACTAATGCATACAAAACCGGGCTAAATTTAAAAAAAAATCCACCTAAAAAAATAAATATTATTTCGCAATAAGAGGTAACTTAATAAATCTGCGTAATCCACCATTCCGCGCGGGGCGGCGGAGGCGGCGGGCGGCAGGGCACGCGGCACTTGGTCGCATCGCTATTCGCTCATAATAATACCGGTGTTGTCACTTTTTAAAAATTACCAAATTTCGGGGAAGTTGAAATTAATTCGCGGGAAAATAAGATTATTTCAAAATTCATTAGTATTGTTACTATGGTGATTACGTAAAATTTTATATATTTGGTCATGTGTTTACCTAACCTTTATTATCCTTATGGGTCGGACAGGGTTTTCTTAACATACTGTATAAACAATGCATGTAAACCCATTACTTATTAAAAATATATCATCATCGACCTTTTAATCGTCCCACTGCTGGGCACAGATCTCCTCTCATACAGAGAAGGGTTGAGCGTAATCACCACGCTTGCACAATGCGGGTTGGCGGTTTCAGACTTAAAGTCCAGGTTTCCTCAAGATGTTTTCCTTCACCTTCAGTCATTGGTGTCCAAGATATACTTAGAAAGTACATATAACTTCAGAAAAGTTACATTGGTACTTGCCTGACCTGGAATCGAACCCGCGCACTCATACTTGAAAGGCTGGTCTTTTAACCAGTAAGCCACCACGAATATATATTAAGATTTAAATATTGCTTGATTATATCCTCCCGTGGGTGTCGTAAGGGAACTCTCACCAGGGAAGCTGGCAGCAGCGCTTCTCCTGTGGAATATCAAATTACTGCGATCCCCAACCCGCCTGCTAAGCGTGGGGAATATGGCAAACCTACTCAACTTAGGAGAGGCCTTTGTAAAGCAGTGGACCTATACAATATGTAAAGAAAACCCTGTCCGATCCATCAAGGTATTGTTAGGTATCGATAACTGATTCTACTAATGCCTAAAAAGGCAGGCTTTACTTAAAAAAAAATCCCCCAAAAAAATAATTCGCTAAAAGAGGTAACTTAATACATTTGCGGTAAACAACCCTTCCGCGGCTGGCGGGGGACAAGGCTCGCGGCACGTGGTCGCATCGCTATTCGCTCATAATAATACGGGTGTTGTCACTTTTTGAAAAATTACCAAATTTCGGGGAAGTTGGAATTAATTCGCGGGAAAAAAAGATTATTTCAAAATTCATTAGTATTGTTTCTATGATGATTACGTAAAATTTTATATTATATTTGGTCAAGTGTTTACCTAACCTTTATTATCCTTACGGGTCGGACAGGGTTTTCTTTACATATTGTATAGGCTGAAGAAGAAGAAGAACATTGTTATAATCGATTGGATAATCGATTTCAAACCTAGTCAGGTTTGAAATCGATTATCCGAAATACCTGGTGATCCTACAGTATTCACCACAGTGAATACCTTGACAGTTAGTGTGGAGTGAGATGTTATTCCAACTAACTAATGCTAAAGATGTAAGAGAGCACGTCGTGGTGGCCTAGTAAGTCATGGTGGCCTCGTGGTTAAAACACCAGTCTCTTAAGTATGAGTGTGCGGGTTCGATTCCATGTCAGGCAAATACCAATGTGTCTTTTCTAAAGTTATATGTATAGCTTGTCTATAAAGTCGGGAAAATGAAATGTTTTTATAACTAAAACATTTAAAAGTAGGGCAACACTATTCTCAGTACATCGAATGTCATCAGCAGTCATCGATTTGTTTTGTGACTTGTTATTTATTGAAATTTGTATTAATTTTCAATTCTATTTAGACAAAACGTCGAAGAAATGTGTTAAATATGAGAAAAACAAACCTGAGTGGAGCTCGGGAAATATTTTTTTAAATTTATTATCAATATTTATTAGTACACCAAGCTGGACAAATTTTATCAAATATGGATGATACTTATGTTTGAACAGTTGCTAAAACAGACATGTAATCATGTTATTGTTTGTTTTTATCTACTAGATGTTTCAAATTTTCTAAGTAAACTATTTTAAGACTAAAATGAGGATTGTTTACATTGCGCATTTATAGGTTAGATTGCAAATATAAGTAGACCATATTGTTGTCCTACTTGCACAGTTTTGATAATTCAAGTGATTTAATTTACCACTGATTTTAAAAATGAATTCAAGAAAATCAATGAATTCAAGAAATCATGTTCGGAATTAAAATTAGTGCTATCTATCTTCTGATAGAAATTACATATTATTATTTATAAAATTTCAGGAAAATGTGAGAGTGAACCCTCTATAAAGTTATAGATGAGTTAGTTATTCGCCTAAGCGAAGGTAGGAGGCTGATGATAACAGTAGCGAAGACGTTGTTAGTGAAGCAGCTGACAATGAAAATACTTTTTAACGAAGAATATTTGGAATCAGATGATGAAAGCAATTATTGTGCTTTGGAATACTTTTTATTGGTAAAAACACGTTAAAACATATAATAGTAAATATGTATGATATTTTTGTTTTAAGTACTTATTTTATTTAAACGCCAGAGACCAGTGTTTTCACTAAAACCAGTTGTGCTTCTAGTGCATAATAATGTTGTATTGTGGGTTTGCTATATGCACGACCGCAGCGCCCTCATTTATATTCACGACTTTATAGACAAACTAAACTTTCTAAGTATATCTTTGACACCTTTGACTGATTACGAGGTGTAGGAAAACATCTTGAGGAAACTTGGACTTTTGGTCTGAAATCGCCAACCCGCATTGAGCAAGCGTGGTGATTACACTCAATACTTCTCTGTATGAGAGGAAACCTGTGCCCAGCAGTGGGACGATAAAAAGGTTGATTATGAATGCTTATGGATTGATACTATTGACAACTCACTTTACATATCTTTTCACAGTGATATTTTACAGAATATATCATCAGATCAAGTCTGACAGCCTCCGTGGCGTAGCGGTAACGAACGCGGCCGCTACGCAAAGACGCGCGAGTTCGATCCCTGCACAGTGCAAATATTTGTATGCATGAATATAAATATTTGCACTGGTTTGGTAGTGCCTCGGATAGCACGTTAAGCCGTTGGTCCCGGTTGCCATACGAACATCTAATGGCAGTCGTTACGGGTTGTTGAAGCCCTAAAAGTTCAACAATTGGTCTACCTGCAATGCTTCGATATTACCTTTGGGTTGTGAAGGTCAGACGGCAGTCGCTTTTCGGAAAATATCAAAGTTTAGCCAAAATCAGTAGTTGGACTGGTTAAGCGGACCCCAGACTCCAAAGCTGAAAAAAGCTTCGGATGCGACTAGGATTAACGCTGAGAAGATGATGATGATGATCAAGTCTTACAGTCTTACCTAGTTTGAAGTCTTCTTCGATAGTTCTTCCGATGAAAGGCACGCTTGGATACAGCCTCATTACCTCCTTGATGACTGCCTCCAGGTACTTCATGTCAGCCAGGTGAGCCATGGTCACGTGTTCAGCACCGTTCAAGATGTTCTCAACCTCCTCGCAAATACGATCCTGAAAAGGTAATGGGTGTGAGTAATGACAGAAAATTAACATAGAAAAGAAATTCGAATATTTATGAAATTGGTTATTTTTTGGTTGAAAAACGTAGCATTTTTTTTAAAATAGTTAATTTAATTTCATTATTAGATAGATACTCGTAGATATAGAATGACGTGAAGTAAGTATATTATTTTGGAGAAAATCCGGGATACTATACGTTTTTTCTTCTAGTGCTTGAAAGCAATCCCGCCTAATGGTAAGCAGTGATGCAATCGTTGATGGTAAAGCGCACTACTTTATTAAGAACTTATTCACTCTAGTCTTGATCTGATAGATAGCCTTGATGCTATTTCCTCTGCCAGTGGAATATACAAGCAATACCAATTACCCGTTGTTAGAGAAAACTGAATCATTTTTGCATTTTCTTTGACTAAGAATAAATGGCATTTCATTTCTGCTCTAACCAAACAAGTTTGTTTCATTAAAATGCAATTACTAAGTCTTTTATTTGTACGAGTTGTTCCAACTCGCGAGAGATAAATAAAAATAAACATTGAAATTAAATTCATATCTTGTGTGGATAGCACACTAGATCTTATAGCAGACACTAGAAGAGTCAACAATAATGAGCACTACTTATTATACAGTATGTTAAGAAAACCCTGTCCGACCCGTGAAGGTGTTATTAGGTATCGATAACTGATTCTACTAATGGATACAAAACCGGGCTAAACTTCAAAAAAAATCCCCCTAAAAAAATAAATATTATTTCTCAAAAAGAGGCAACTTAATAAATGTGCGATAAGGACCCACCGCGGGCGGCGGGCGGCAGGGCACGCGGCACGTGGTCGCATCGCTATTCGCTCATAATAATACCGGTGTTGTCACTTTTTTAAAAATTACCAAATTTCGGGGAAGTTGGAATTAATTCGCGGGAAAAAAAGATTATTTCAAAATTCATTTGTATTGGTACTATGATGATTAAGTAAAATTTTATATTATATTTGGTCAAGTGTTTACCTAACCTTTATTATCCTTATGGGTCGGACAGGGTTTTCTTAACATACTCTAATATCGCGAGCTTATTATACCATCATAAGAAATTACTTATAACTTTACAATACAAGAGAATCTAGGGACACGATAACACATTTTTACAATTAAATTGTAAAAACTCTTTTCAGGTCCCATAAAATGTTTAATCACAGAATGAAACCTATTTTATTCCATATTCAAATTAAAAAATGTAAATAAAAAAAAAGAACAAGGCGGCAAAATTAATTATTAGCAATGCGTTACGTTAACGAAAATTTAAATAGTTTTATTTTAGTTAATTATTGAAAAAGACCACAGGATTTTAACTCAGATATCAAATTGAAAATCAGTATTAACACTGATATCAAATTGAGTATCTTAACAAAGACGAATCGAAAACCCTATGACCATAAATACTTATCTACCTATGACTATGAAAAAAAAATTACCTGAACATCTTCGTGGTCTGCCAGCAGCATCAGACTGAATGTGATACCTAACGCCGTGGTGTCATGACCCTGAAATTAAAACGCCTTTTATTTCTACTTCACTAATTTAACTAATCTAATCGTGAGTATAAAAAAGTAAATATTTTGTGTGCGCGCGTGCGTTTGTGTGTATGTGTATCGTCGCTTAAGTTCTAACACCGCGGAACTCAAAAAAATTGTCAAAATGTGTTATGCATGTCATTGGATAAAGAATCGAAAGACGCGTCATTTGACCAATCGCAAATAAGCGATTAAACCAATGATGGCGCGATATTTCGAAAAAAAAACAAACAAAATAAATATTATTATTATTAACAAACTTAGACAGTTTTTTTAGTCTCCTGAAAAGTTCATTATTTTGAGTTACGCGGTGTTGGAACTTAAGCGACGGTATGTGTGTGTTAGTGTATGTCAGCAATCATCTTTTTATTTTCTTACACTCCCAAACTAAATTAGTTAGATGATTATCATAATGTTGTTCCCTTCCATTTTGAAATATATCGGTTATGCAATCTACATAATATGTACAGTAAGGGTCAAAAGAGCAGGACCGCTCCTGACACTTATTGTTAGTGCAATAAAGTTCAAAAGTGGTAATGCACTTTTGACCCTTACTGTAACTCTTGTTAGGCGGAAAGTTCTTTTAAAATTAGCTTGTATTTGTTTATTAAACGACTTCAAAAAAGGAGGAAGAACGTTCTCAATTCGTCGGAATCTTTTTTTTTTTATATGTAAAAAAATATTACTTCGTATCATTTTTTCTACTTACAGAGGAAAATAATAAGAAAAAAAAATAAAATAAACTCCAACATCTGTGAATCATTTTATGAGTTTAGTGTGTCTTTTAAGTTAAGCTCCTAATACACTAAATTTCATTAATAATGTATGTATACTTCTAAAACAAATTAATATTTAGCACTTCAGAGATATTCTAGTGACTCACCTCGAACATAAACGTATTGACCTCATCCCTGATGCCGTCCATATCGATCTGTCCATTCTCCTCTGCTTCCAACAACAGATCCAGCATAGCCATTCTTCTCTTAGTTCCGATACCATCAGATACTTCTTCTTCAACGCCTTTATTCTGGGCTCTTTGTGCTTTTCTATCTAAGATAACATTGTCGGCAAACGACCGAGCTACAGAGAGAGTTTTAGCGAACTCCTTCCCTTGACAAGAGTTGTTGTATATAATGTCGTTGTGCAGCCATACCCTAGTGATCCGACTCAACATCTGCAGGCCAATATTCAGGATAGCGTTTTTGTAGTCTATGGTAGCAGATGATTGGTCTCTATCGAGTTTGGTTCCCATTGCAGTCTCTGTTGATATAAAAGAAAGTTTATGTAAGTGTTCATGGAAAAAAGTAGCGAGCTCCTTTTTGAGAACTTGAAAAGGATATACATAAGCTAATTTCTTTTTGCGTGATGGTACATTTTTAATCCATCGGTGTCCATGCCAGACTCATTGGACTGTATGGTTACGAATTTCCCTGCCGGTGGGACAAAGTCCCCCGGATTGGGCGGCTCATTCATACTTACTTTCTATATGTTGATAAAAGTTTGACTTACCAAGAGATGAAATGTACTAAACTAAACTTAATTTATACTAATTAACAGAAAATATACAATACACTACAGCTACTGATCTTATATATACTTAAAAAATATTTTATTTTATAAAAACTCAAAGGACGCGCCGCCAAGTTCGAACGTTTCCCGCGCTTTTTCAAATATTCTTTGCCCTAGTTATAAGTAGAATAGAATACACACCTGATGTCAAATAATTATGACAATCACAGATGTAGGACGGGACCTTAACGCATTTGGTTTCCTAGGAAACCAAAGCTTTGAACAAGCTCCATTTTAACCGTACGCCTATTATTATCACAACATCACATCATATAACAGATCGTTTTTTTTTTTTAAAGTATCTATAGTTTAAAGTAAGTACGTTTGCAAGTCAAACCTTACGTGAATTTGAATGCAAAATACAACATCACCATCTCAAATATAAATTACCTGACGGAAGCCTGTAATCAGATCCATCAGATGACTAGCAGATACTGCAGTTACAAATCATGAACGCACATTTATCTTTTAAAAAAAATTGTAAATGGATAGCCAGCGTTCATTTTTAAAAATGGAATCTTATTTTTATTTTTTGTTATGGAAACGTTTAATGGAAAATGGTAACAAAATATTTTTAGTTGAGCGAATAAAATGTAAAAAATGTAAAATGTAAAATGTAACTATGGAGAATAAGTATGATGTCACTGCAACGATTATCTACATGATGATTACTACTGATTAGTGGCCATGGTAGCGGGCAACATTGGTTGAAGTCTGTAATTTATATAGGTATACAATGATAAAAAATTTGGACACTAATTTGTATCGTGCGAAGGTTATTCCAACATTGAATAATGTCAGGGACAGCATTTATTTCGCAATAACATCTACCTTTATGTGTATTTTTGTAAACTAATAATCATAATCCATTCGCATTAGCTTTAGACAAAGTTACGGGAGTAAAAATACACAACATTAAATCTTCAAAATAATTTCAATTTTGATGATTAAATAAAATAATGTTTACAATTTAAAATTTTAACAACTCGAAAGATAAGGCTAATAACGATAACAAAATAAAAACAGGTCAGATAGCATGTTTGAATGAATTGCATTTTGATGTTTGAATATCATTCACTTGTTGATACTTGTGTATCAACAAGTGAATGATATTCAAACACAGTTATATATTTTGGCGGAAATCATTTTAAGCTATAATGTATGAAATAACTTATAGTAAAATGGAAATCGTTCCAGGGTGTTACGTACATGTCTCAACACTATTGTCGATGCGCAACACTAACCTATGAATTGAATATACACGTCGTAACACAGAGCTCCTGGTTTTATTACAAGACTATCCTGATGCAACCTGTCCTGCAGTACCTAGCAACAACAGCCTTTACATGGTGTCAGTCCTTTACACAGGGGTACTGTCCATCCCTGATCCTAAGGGTTTTTTAAGATGGACGCTGGTACTTTACAAAGACAATAAATTATTTATTTATTTAAAAAGCTCATAAATTCAGATGTCAACTAAGTAGCTCAAATGAGTTGATGTAGGTAAGTAAACAGTTGGTTTATAAGTTCATTATAATAAATTCATTACTGTAACAAATAATCTTAACTGTAACAAAGCATAATTTATATACTATAGTAGAACCCTGATTATCCGGACCTCAGTTATCCGGATTCTCGATTATCCGGAGTTGCCAACAGTGTCGGAACTGGCATAACGCCATTGGTGCCGTCCGCACCCTCCGCGCGTACATTACGTCGGTACATTAATTTCTTTATAAACGTTGATTTTCGCTGGTATGCTTTTGTTGTTTTTCATAAACAGCTGACATTAATATGTATGTAGGTACAAGATTTTGTACATGCGTTTTTTTTTTGTTTAATTATAAACTAGTGCTTGACCGCAATCCCGCCTTATATTGTAAGCAGTAGGTAAAGCAATCACTAGTTTATCAAGAGCCTATATTCACCCAAAAAAAAACTAAAAAGAATAGGAAGGAAGACAGCAGTTCAGCGAGGTGATGCAATTTTAAACCCAATAACACGACCAACGATGCTGCACCAGAGGGAGATTGATCTGAAGACCCTCCACGACCAAACTCCCAACACAACAACATTTGGCGCATCTACATCAACTGCTCAGACCTGTCCTCTATATGTACAGAAAAAGCCCGTCTTTCTTCATACTTTGAATTATCCGGACTTTCGATTATCCGAATGCCTACCGACAACAATTAGTCCGGATACTCGGGGTCCTTCTTGTAGTTTTATTATAAAGTGTACCCTGACAACAACCTTTTTTAAATTCTGTCTAATGGTATTGCAAATGAAGTATAAATAACCTTTGTTAAAGAACTGGAGACGATGTTTCAGTAGATTTCCATTCTTTTTTTATATCTTCATTTATATTACAATTGCTGCGCTTAACGTATACACACAAGCCAACAATCATAGCATCTATCTAAAAAAACTTAATAAAAACATTCAATATAGATTTACTTACATAAAAATGTAAATGTGTCAACTTTAGAATCCTAAGCAATTACTCTGTTCAGCAAATTAATTTGAATGCTTCGATTGATTTGATTGTTCAGCAGATTGATTTGATTGCTGTGATTGTTGCGTTGGCTTATGTTCTGCTGGGAATAACCACGCCTTTTATTTTTGTGAGATTTGTGGCCACAATAAGGCGTTAAAAATCGAAACAAAATTTTTGAAACGAAAGTATCAGCTGGTGCTACGATGGAACTCACATTCATTAATAACTATTTTAAGTTTTCCACAATTATTGTCAACAGCGGGTTAATTTCGTAAAACACTAACTCCCTTGTTACAAATCATGGATTTTATTTAAGTAGATCAGATTTAAGCCTAAATTGTTATCGCTTTGTGCACCTAACCATTAGAATTATGTAAATATAGAAACGCAGTTATTTAGGTATATAAAAATGGCAGCTAATAGTTCGGTACTAAGTTGTTACTTTTGTATTTAGAATTTAAATTCGAAATACAAATACTGCCTCAAGAGTTAAGTCTAAGAACTATAGTTAGATTTCGTTTTGTAATAAGCAATATTATGCTATTTACGTTCCTGAGCAGACAGTTTTTTTTCATATATATAGCAATAGATTAACCAATTCGCAATAACCTTCAAAATTATTAAGATTTTGATCGATAATCTTATACATTTATGGTTCGGGATGACGTCAACGACAAATGAAATGGCGCGAAAACAAATGAATCACTCAATTTAAAATACAAATGCGCAAGCCTAGATTTAAAATTAGAATTCCTAACCAGACGCAAGATATTAGTCAAGTAGCGACCCGCCGTTCCGATCTGTACCATATGTGTTAATCTGTAGTGTTAAACCTAGCTATGAATAATTATCTATGTGCCACATTTGAGTAGTAGTTGATTAAATATGGCTCAAGGAAGTAACAAACATGCAAATACACACAGTCTCACTCACAAACTTTCGCATTAATAATGTTAATTCATATTACAGGCGGATTGAGCAGCGAAAGGCCAATTTTATATGTCCGAGTAAGGTAAGGACCTAATAATGTAATGAAAAATTCTTCCTCTGTAAAAAGTTTTCTAATATGGCGCATAGTATGGTCGTCTTTGAAACTAGACAATGCAAGACGAATCTTTAAGGAAAAGGGTCCTCCAGCTTTCCAAGGAAACATGCTTCGCATAACCTCCATGTTACGACCCTCATTTACCTACAATGTAACATACATGTAAATTTAATTTAATGATGCCAGATTCAAGAACATCTGACATCATTAAAATTTTAAGTCTGTACCTTCAATAGCGGAACCATTGCAAAAAAACATACTTAATTGTTTGTATTTGTTTCTGTTTGCCTTATAAAGCTTGAGGGATAACTTGAACAAGTCTAAAATTATAGGCATCTTTCAAATATGTTGCGTACACACGAAAGGCTCTTTTATCGTCAGGGAACAGATGTTTATTGCACAACCATTTTACTCCGAATCCAAAGGACCGGCTGAGTTAAAATTGCCACTCATGAATCTATGTGACCCAAACCGGCACCCTAATTACGTAACGCGCTATTATTATTAGTTGGAATCATTTCGAAGCAAATTGCCAATCCATTGCTTCATTTGTTCAAAATGTGTCTGCTCAAAAACATAAATAATGCAATGAATGTTGTTGAACTGTCAAAATGAAACCCATTGCTACTGATAGTGAGATAAGGAATTCCCCTACAGGACGTCTAATGTAAATAAATTAATTTTAAATACGGTCATATTTATTGAAGTGAAACTTCTTTACGCACGCTTGACTTGGGGAGTAAGCTGGCGAACGCGTGACGTAAGCGTTACGAAAAGTGATCGGGCAAGGCGAACGGAAGTTAAGTGGGGGATATTAGCACAGAGGTGCCCGTGGCGCGAGCTTGGTACTACAAGGTCTACAAAGAGTTTTTTTTTTTTTCAATAAAAATAGAAGATCTATGCAAAAATATTAATTTACCAATGAAACCATGACATAAATTTAAATATTTATAGAAAATTAATATATGTATATGTGTATACATGTATATATTGTACACATATATATATATATATATACATACAGATGGAGCGAAAGAAGTTTCACTTCAGTCGTGTGGTCATAAGCACACTCGTTTTTTTTTCATTTCGTTAATTTTCAAGGGACATGTTAAATTAAGGGTCTTGAGAGGTTGTCGGTCCATATTCTTTTGGAGGCATGAGGAACCGGGAGTAAAGTCCACTCATCCTCCATAGAAAAGGGAGGATCCCCCGACCAGACGGGTGATGTCTGGCGGGCACTTGCCCGGTGCTTGAAATTGGGAAGTTGTATATAATTATGCTAGTTGCATGGTAAACTATGACGTCAATATGACACGTTTTCCATGTAGCGTTTGTAGGTACCGCTACAGTTTTATGGAGACTATAATTTTGAAAACACATACAGAAAATGGTTTTAGAGGTGTAAGGACCAGACAGAGATGGCATTATGAGCTAAACTGCTTTAACAAGAACTGGTCCTCAGAAATTGTAAACAGAGAGAAAACTAAGAGAGAGTAGTAAGGACTTTGCCGTGCATTAAAATACCACAGGTTTTTGTTCGGGTCGCGTGGAAAGAATACCACTATAAAAACCCTTGCAAACTGTAATCCCTTAGGGGACCGGGGGCTGTCGAGGTATTTATCCGGGTTGCGTGGAAGGAATACCAATATAAAAAACCCTTGCAAACCGTAAACCCTTCTGGGACCGGGGGCTGTCGGGGCATTTGTCCGGGCCACGAGGGGACACCTCTATAAAACGGCTGAACCACGGGCCGCATATCCCGTTTTAGGTTAATGCGGACCTGACGAACTAATAACCGTCCAAAGTGCAATCTAATCCTAAGTTTTGAGGGCGCAGCGAGAGGATGAATGGCTGGAGGATGTCCAGTCGTTAGCGCTCCCCACTGTAGGTACCTGCCGACTCCTACAGTATATAGGCTTATCTGTTGGTACGACGCTCTGCCCAGATGGACGCAAACACCATGGAGCTCCTCCGAAAAGAGATCAAGGAGCTCCGAGCGGACCTGGCCGTGCTGCGAGCTGGCAGCCGCCGGGAGGTGCCACAGGAGGGGGCGCCACAAGGGCGGAGTGAGCGCGCGCCGGTCGAGGATGCCGGCCTGGTCCTGGTCCTAAAGGAACTGGCCGCCTTCCGGAGTCGATTTTCGGCTCTGGAGGCCGTTGTTCTGCGCCTCCCACTCGCGGCGAGTCGGCCAGCCTCAGGCCAGCGGAAGGCGGAAACCTACGCTGCTGCTGCGGCCACTACTGCCACACCTGTAGGGAAGGCGAAGGCCAAGAGCGCACCCGCACAGGCTCCAACTGCGAAGGCCACAGTCCCTGCGGCAAAAAGGCAGCCTCCACCACCTCCGCTCCGCTGTAGGTGTTGTACTACAGCCACCTGGCAGGTAGCAGGGGAGAAGAAGAAGGCGGCTAAGGCTGCAAGGGCGGCCAGAAAGCGGCAGCGGCGAAAGGAGCGAGGAGTCGTGGCTAGGCTTCGTGCCCCGAAATCTGCAGCTGTAGTGATAACACTACAGCCGGAAGTGGAATAGAAAGGCACGTCCTACCGCGACGTGCCCCATAAGGTCATAAAAGCGGTGAACCTCCAGGAGATCGGAGTCACCTCGGGCCTAAAAATGAGGATCACCGCGACCGGAACCCGCATGGTCGAGGTTTGCGGTGAGGCTAGTGGTCCGACTGCCGACGCTCTAGCTGAAAAGTTAGAGCGTCTTTAGATGCGGTCGAGGCCAAAGTGTCCAGGCCCACCAAATGCGCTGACTTGCGCATCTTGGGTCTGGACGCTACGGCGACGAAGAAGAAGGTGTTAGCTGCCATCGTCAGGACTGGGGGGTGCTCTTTGGAACAGATTAGGGTGGGCGCCCTCCGCCCTGACCGCACGGGGTTGCAAACCGCTACGGTGAGTTGCCCCGTGTCGGCGGCTGAAGAAATTATTGGCGAGGGCCGAAGACTTCTGATAAGCTGAGTTTCAGCGCAGGTGAAACTGCTGGAACCCAGACCTCTGGGGTGCTACCACTACCATGTGGGCCACCACGTGGGAGTGAAATGCACCTCGGAGGTGGACCGCAGCGGTCTCTGCTTCCGCTGCGGTCAAACCGGTCACAAGGCCGGCTCGTGTAAAGCCGCTTCGCACTGCTCAGTTTTTGCGGCAGTTGGTAAGCCGGCCGAGCACCGGGCTGGGAGCAGGGCCTGCGCCCCACCCGCCGGAGGCAAAGCCAAGGCCCGGGTTAGGCCCTCCGCCACCACCGCCGTCGTCGCCGCAGTCACAGTCTCTGCCGCTTCCACTTCCAGCACCGCCGTTGCTGTCATCGCCACCGCAGTCACCGCGGTTGGGCCCTCACAAGGGCCTCGGGAGGAGGCTGTAATGGAGTGCCAATAAATGGCCCCATTACGCCTCCTCCAGGCGAACATCAACCACTGCGCCTCCGCTCAGGACCTTTTGCTCCAGAGCATGGCGCAGTGGTCGATTAACATCGCCGTGGTCGCTGAGCCGTACTTTGTCCCGCCCAGGGATGACTGTGTGGAGGACCTCAACGGCTCAGTGGCCCTAATTTCATCGACCGCTGCCGGCACCCCGTCTCTCGAGGCCGTCAACAGATGACAGGGTTGCGTAGCAGCACGGTTCGGGGAGATAGTCGTCGTGGGGGTATACTTCTCCCCGTGCTTGTCCTCGGAGGCTTCAATGCCAAAAATTTGTCTTGGGGTTCTCGGCTTACAGACACACGGGGCAGGATGGTGGAGGACTGGGCTTTGGAGACTGATTGTTCGCCAGCCCCGCTCTGTCGCCACATGACCTTGACTGGCGCGTCATAGAGGGGATGGAGACCTACTCAGACCAACGGTATATCCGATTTGACGTCTCCGCCCAGATCTCGGCACCAAGTGGTCCGCGGTGGGCGCTGAAGCAGCTTGACCGGGAGCTCCTCCTAGAAGCTTCGATCGTGCAGGCCTGGATGACGTAACCAGCCACCACTGATCTTTGATGCCTTTTATATTTCAATTTTTATTTATTTGATAAAACAAAATCTGAATTACTAAATAGAATCATTTTTTTACCCAGGAAACACCAATATTCGAGAGCTTACACAAATAAATATGAAATCTTGATGTGCCTAACCTTTTTGTATTTCTAAATCTTCTTCCAGTTTAACAGCATCCAGAAACCAGCATTTCAAATAGCGCAACTTCTATATCACTTTCTGAGACTGATTAATCAAACCTTCAGGCTTCTGACCACATAATGACAGCCAAAGCTCTACGGCTAACCACAACGAAATGGCTACGTAATTATCGAGACACGAATAGATCTGTGCACGTAATGTTTCGCCAAGCATACAAGGACGGTAAAAACTGAAAACCAAAATTTATCAAACTACCCGAAAAGTGAGTTGGTTTTAACCTTTTATAACTATTTTGATTATTGTTACGGGCTAGGGGTACTAAATTGCCGGTTACAAAGTTTATTGGCAACGAAGGTACAGTTGATAGTAGGCAATGACAAGTAGAACGCAGCTGATGCCGCACCGAAGTCTTATATTCCCTTATGTCCACGAAGTCCGTGTCGTACACTAACAACAATTCCACAGAAGTTACTTCACGTAGTCTTTGAAGTGCTCGTTGCAGTTATCGCTGTAGATGTTCTCAATTATCGCTTCTACTTATCGCTTGTTTCGCTTCGATAGTCAAATCAGAGTGACTCGTGCGCTGAGTCACGCCGCTTTATATAGGCCAGTTAATCGAACATTCCAGATCTGTCTAGAAGTAATAATAATAATGCTCAACTTCTAGTACATTCGGATTTCTAACCAGAAGGTCGTTACAGGTACTTCACAGGAGACGAGTTTCTAGTAATTAAGATGTCAACCTTTCGTTGTCAATATTGATGACGCCTACTGTTAGATAGATCACCTTAGGCCTAGCAATGCATTTTTAGATCGTACCTCTACAATGCCTAGGTGTCAATATATAGGGCTTAAAAGTTACGAAAGGAATGTTACGCAATATTGAACCTTATTTCATTGACATAAGGTGCATTCGTAATACTATGTTATAAAATAATGCCAATATCCGTAATGTATTTTTTTGGAAACCTCCTCAAGAACGCATAAGCATAAATGTCACTGTAATTTGGACTCCAGTACTAAATCATAGGTAAAATTAACTGAAAAAAGACTGTTAATGAGACCGTGATTAAATGACTTACCACAGATAGTGAACAGAGTAAAGTCGCTGATCAAGGGCATGACACTGACGTACTCTCCTTTCTTTTCCTTCAACATCTTCACCATATCCTGGGTCTTCTCCTCCATGACTATCGCGAAGTTCTTCAGAATGTTGAAGTGGAAGGTCGGGGTGAGAATCTTACGACGCTTGTGCCAGTGAGCACCTGGTAAGAGAGAAGATGGAGTGTAAATTAAGTTTTAGTTAGGAATAGATAGCACCTTCGCAGGATGGCTGGCGGCAGCTGTATGAGAGTTGCCGAAAATGAAATGAATTACGAGCAATAGGAGATGCCTATTTTCTATATGCAATGGCCTACAATAGGTTAATGATGATGACTGATAGACAATTTTCTTAAGCCATGTACATACATTATCAACAGCCGAAAGATGTCTACTGCTGGACATAGGTTAGGTGCAGCGTCTCCTGCATCCAGCGGTATCCCTCATGTACACACGAACGAACAAAAATATGGTAAACACGAACATTGACGACTTTGTCCGCTCATGCGTACCACTAACGAATACAGTGATCGTTTCGTTGATGGCTTCAAAGATGTTAATTTCTTCTCCTTTTTGTCAGGATGGGAAATCATCAAATAACCTATTCCGATTTGGGCGGATCGGAAAGGCGTGTCAGACTTTTACTGACTAAAACCACCCGTGTTCCTTCACTTGCCTATCTGAACAACCTGCTGCCCTAGTAGAATATCTTACCCCTACATTTTAACAACATTCGAAAATACTGTCAGACCGCACAATGACATGTAAGTACAACGGTGCAGGGATCTTTTGGCTCGTGGCCTAAAGCGCAGGCCACACCGCCAGCTGACGGACGGAGCGGGCGAAGGTTCACACTTCACATCGTCAACTAACGAGCTAAGCTATGGCTCACCAATATTTCGCGTAGTTTCCTTCGTTCGCTACGCGCGCTCCGTCAGCTGGCGGTGTGACCTGCGCTCTAATCGGAACTAACGTACCTATATTAATTAATTAATCTTAACATATGTACTTTCATATAACGTTATTTTTTCTTCATACGAAACCTGAATATAGTTGGTCCAGAATAAGCAACTGAATGGATTCCATTTTTACACTATGTTATATTTTTTTCCCAAATAATTATGTATTTACAAATTGTTGCAGTGTGGTTACCGAGTGCGCACCACAGCTGGAGGTAGATCATAGTACTAGGGGTGAACGGTGCGTTGACCATATTTTATGTTGAGACAGTCAGATAAGATAAAATAACAAACACAATACAAGTGGTGATATAATTCATCACCACATTTATTTGTCATGGATGAAATATTTTAAGTACTTCAATTAATTCCTATATGATTTGAAAACACAATTTAGCCAGATAGATGGCGGTGCTTTTCCGGGTACGATTACATCAGAGAGATCCGCTAGTATATTTTAAAAATACAGTAATTATTTAGTAATACAAGACATGACATCAAAGAAAAACTAATTTTCGGTTTACTGTATAGGAATCACTAACAACAATATTGAAGGTTACAGAACTTGACTGTTTTTATAAACTTGTCTAGACAAAAAGCTTGTCTACACAAGTCTCTAGTAATTTAGGCCAAAACTACGAGCGGTCTGCGCGTAATTACGGTTCATTAAAACATCGTCAACTAATTTAGTTTTTTTTTATTTATGTAATGAAGCCAATTTATTCTAAAAATAATATACGTGCAATTGCCCACAGTTGCTGGACTGCACTTAATGCTTCCGTCCCGGAACTCATTGAAATATACTATGTAATTTTTTGTTTTTGCGCAACCTGAATATCGTTTGTTCAGAATAAACAACTGAATAGAGAAGTAACATAAATATGTAACGAAGAAATGTAACCCATACTATGATTTTAAAAGAATATCCATGCGAGTTTCTTGCACGTTCTCCTCCATAGAGATTACGCTTTGGAACGTGCAATTTAGCTGCACTTTTGGACTGACCGACATTGACTATTCAAAAGCACCAACGGATGGTTAATTTGAAATAAACAATTTTGATTTGAATCGATTCCTATCATATTTACATCATGTTATATTTTTTACCAAATACATTTAGAAATATTGTTACAGAGTGGTTACCGAGCGGTTACGATAGACCATAGTACTTGCGGGCGCGCCACAGCTAACGCCAGAGGTCAACACACCGCGCATGCTCGCCTGATCGGAGCTTTGACCATATTTTTGTTGGGACAACCAAGCAGAATAACAAGCTCATAACTTTGTGGTTTTTCATGATATCTTACCAAAGCGCAGGTACCTATGGAGAAGAACGGGCAAGAATCGAACCCGCGACACGCAGTGCAGCAGTCAATCGCTTAAGCGCCAACCGTGCCGACAAATTTAATGATTATTTACTACGAGCGGCCGTCTGCGACTTTGTTCGCGTTTTTATATATACTTCGCTTCTATTAGTTGCAGCGTGATGTTACATAGCTTAAAGTCTTCCTGGACTAATGGGTTATCCAACGCAAAAAGAATTTTTCAAATTGGACCATTAGTCCCTGAGATTAGCGCGTTCAAACAATTAAACTCTTCAGCTTTATATATCAACTAGCTGCGCCGCTCGGTTTCCCTGCGTAGGTTCGGTAGGTTTTTTCTTATATTCCGCGCTCCTATTGGTCGCCGCGTGATGTTATACAGTTTGTTAAGAAAACCCTGTCCGACCCATAAAGATAATAAAGGTTAGGTAAACACATGACCAAATATAATATAAAATTTTTCGTAATCATCATAGTACCAATACAAATGAATTTTGAAATAATATTTTTTTCCCGCAAATTAATTCCAACTTCCCCGAAATTTGGTAATTTTTTAAAAAAGTGACAACACCGGTAATATTATGAGCGAATAGCGATGCGACCACTTGCCGCGTGCCCTGCCGCCCGCCGCCCGCGGAAGTGTGCACGCACATTTATTAAGTTACCTCTTCTTGCGAAATAATATTTATTTTTAGGGGGATTTTTTTTTTAAGTTCGCCCGGTTTTGTATGCATTAGTAGAATCAGTTATCGATACCTAACAACACCTTCACGGGTCGGACAGGGTTTTCTTAACATACTGTATAGCCTAAAGCCTTCCTGGATTAATGGGCTATCCAGTGCAAAAAGAATTTTTCAAATCGGACCAGGAGTTCCTGAGATTAGCGCGTTCAAACAAACAAGAAACTCTTCAGCTTTATACAGTATGTTAAGAAAACCCTGTCCGACCCATAAGGATAATAAAGGTTAGGTAAACACATGACCAAATATAATATAAAATTTTACGTAATCATCATAGTACCAATACAAATAAATTTTGAAATATTTTTTTTTCCCGCGAATTAATTCCAACTTCCCCGAAAATTTGGAAATTTTTAAAAAAGTGACAACACCAGTGTTATTATGGGCGAATAGCGATGCGACCACGTGCCGCGTGCCCTGCCGCCCACTCCCCGTGGAAGGGTGCATAACGCAAATTTATTAAGTTACCACTTTTTGCGAAATAATATTTATTTTTTTAGGGGGATTTTTTTTTAAGTTTAGCCCGGTTTTGTATCCATTAGTAGAATCAGTTATTGATACCTAACAACACTTTCACGGGTCGGACAGGGTTTTCTTAACATACTGTATAGTAGCAAAGGGGTACCCTCTATCTGGCAGAAACTTGTTGCTCCGAAACCTATTTGACATAACTCACTTGGCATACACCTTTTTAAACAAACATGTTAAGGTATAAAAAATATTTAATATAATTGTTTTTTGGCCTAATGTTTTTATGTCCGAATTTAAAATTGGATCCTTTTTTAACCGACTTCAAAAAGGAGGAGGTTACTCAATTCGACCGGTATATATGCTTTTTTTATGTTTGCTCGCGGATAACTTCGTCGCTTATGAACCGATTTTGATAATTCTTTTTCTGTTGGAAAGAAGACATTCCCAAGTTGGTCCAATGATAAAGACATCAGGGTTTGATGGTGGCAGACCAGAGAAATCAAGGGGAACTTGCAAAAATCGTAGGGGCAACCAGGGCGTTTGTAAGTTTATTCATTAAGTATTTTAGCGTCAGCATCCAGTCTAACTAATTTCGGAAGCCGGTGTCAAAAACTAATATACAAAAACCAAAGACACCGACTTCCGAAATTAGTTATTTTTCACTTTGTAGTGTTTTTTGGAAGTCGGTTGTTTTTTTTTTTTTTTTAAGTTTTTAAGATGGCAGAATTGTATTGGCCTTTGTCGGAGTTAAAATTTTGCATAGTTTCGTTTAGCATAACGTTTATTTAGAGCGCAGATTATTTCGCATAATTTGACTTGGCATACTAGGAAGATCACAGAATTTCCATAGAGATAATATTATTAGGGATATTTAAAAAAAAAATGTTTTAAATATCACTATGGTGTGCTACAAAAGTTAGTGACAGAAATGAATCGCTGCAAAACCGACTTTACGTTGTCTTGTCTGCCCTACCCCTAGAGTGTAATCTAAGCCCGCGAAGGCGCGGAGAAGCGAGACGGGCTCGCGTGGGACCGCCGGAGCCCCGCAGCGCCGGAGCAGTGACAGAAGCCATGCCTGCTGCATGTTGCATTCTTAATGCATGCTTGCGGCATGTTGCATGCTTGTATGCTACATGCTTGCTTGCTGCATGCCTGCTGCATGTTGCATGCTGGCATGCTGCATGTCTACTGCATGTTGCATCCTTGCTGCATGCTTGCTGCATCCTTCCTAAATGCCTGCTGTATGTTGCATGCTAAAAGATAATTCTGGTTGTGAATTTTCTGCAACATGATGGTTCTACTTTTGATTATTATAGAGTTAAAATATATGCCAAAAGATGATTCTGGTTGTGAACTTTCTATACGATATTATAGTTATACTTATTGATTATTATGGATATGAAAGTTATGCCCAAACATGATTCTGACTTACAAAATTATGGGTTTCGGAGTATGGTAAATGAGTGTATACCAAACGATTTTCTACGAAAAGAGGTTTATGCTATCCGTTACTATGCAAAATAAAATTATGATGTAAAAAGTTCTGCTATAAAGGGTGGACCCGTAGTATAGATTAGCCTGTAAGCTTTCTATAAGAATAAAATGAATAAATATATATGGCTGAAATACCAACCTGTGCTCAACAGCAGCCCATTGCCAAGCCAGTCCTTCAGGAACTGATACGGGACACTCTTCTTTATGTTCTTCGAATGGGCTAGTACCACCTGGAACAAAATACATGTATTAGCAATATAACAGCTCGATGTCAGACTGCCATTATGGGTAGGGTTTCCAGATGGTCGGGATTCGTCTGGATGCTCCCCATTTTGAATAGTCTCCAGACTCCCGATAAAACTCAATTAAGTCCAGGCAAACAACTTCTGAGAAAGTATTTTATGATATAATAGTTTAGAATAGAGTATTTAGTCTCCTAAATAATTTAGATACTAAAGAGAGAAATCGTATGGCTTTGATCTTATAAAAGCGGAGTTAGTAATTACCTAGACTAACTTCGAAGTTTTTTTTTTCTGAGAACTTCTAAAGGATCCAAATTAGACTCAGTAAAGAGCAGTACCAAATACCGTGGCAAACAAAAACTGTGTACTTAAATTAGCTATGATTAAAAGAATAACAAACTTTTTTAGAAATTGTATTTTTAATATTTATTTATCCCGACAAAAATTCCGAATTCCTGAAATTTTCAAACTCAAGATATTTTGGTTTTCCGATCTGGCAACCCTTGTATATGAGTGACGTCTAAAGCTGTCTACACACCGAAGCCGGCCCGCCAGACCGAACCCGGCGGCCTGATTTTAATGTAAGATCATTAAAATCAGGCCGACCTAGCCCGCCGCTTAAAAGATAGCTTTAAAAAAATAGGTAGAGAAGAAAAAAGATTCCTTCTCCCCACCAGATCACGACTCTCGTGGTGAACGGCGAATGTGGCGATACAGGTCAGCAGACTAGGATGAGATGCGCCATTTCTTTGCGTCTTATCCTTGGCAGCAGGTCTGCTTCTCTTCTAGCAATCCGTCGAGCTGTGCGGATGCTATAACCGATGTGGTGCGTCAAGCTATGGAATATTTTATTCCCTATAATGACGTGCCCGTCGGTGGCTCGGCTCGCCCATGGTTCAATGCCGATTGTGCCCAAGCCGAACAGCGTAAGCACACGGCATTTCTCACCTGGGTTGACGCTCGTGACCGCGGAGCTCCGGATCTAAGCTCGAAGAAGAGAGCCTTTAACCGTGCTGCCAATTCCTACAAAAAGGCACTAAAGAAGGCTCGCTTCGACCGTATTACCCATATTGGCAACAAGTTATCTGCGCAGCCTTCCGGTAGCAGATCTTTTTGGTCCCTTGCCAAATCGGTCGAGGCGAACTTCTGTCGGCCCTCACTGCCTCCGCTGGTTAGGCCTGATGGAACACTGGCTCATACGGCGAGAGAGAAAGCAGGTCTCTTTGCATCTCTCTTTGCCCATAATTCACGTCTTGATACTGGCAGTGCTACTCCACCTATTTTACCCCATTGCGGTACTTCAATGCCTGAGGTTCGCATTGGGAACAAGGAGGTTCTGAGAGCACTGTGTCGTCTGGACGTGAATAAGGCTAGTGGTCCGGATGGTATACCAGCGATTGTTCTAAAAGCATGTGCGCCCGAGTTGTCTCCTGTATTGACACGCTTGTACCGCCTCTCATTTGGGACTGGTATAGTGCCCAAGTCCTGGAAGCTTGCCAACGTGCAGCCCGTGCCCAAAAAGGGTAGTCGTGCCGATCCTACCAACTATCGGCCGATTTCGATCACCTCCATACTTTGCAAAATTATGGAGCGTGTATTGAACTCGCGCCTCTTGGCATACCTGGAAGGTAACGATCTCCTCAGTGACCGACAGTACGGGTTTCGCCGCAATCGGTCAACTGGGGACCTACTAGTGTATGCCACTCACTTGTGGGGCGAGGCCCTCGAGAGAAATGGGGAGGCGATTGCTGTCTCCCTTGATGTCTCGAAGGCCTTCGACCGGGTATGGCACGCTGGCCTCTTGAGTAAGCTTCCAGCGTACGGCATTTCCCCTAGCCTGACTGGCTGGGTAAAAGACTTCCTGACGGAACGGTCCCTCCGAGTTGTTGTCGACGGATGCTCATCTGAGCCCATGTCGACTAATGCCGGTGTTCCTCAGGGGTCTGTTCTCTCTGCAACTCTGTTTTTGCTGCACATTAACGATCTGCTGATGCCCGGTATCTATGGGTATGCAGATGACAGCACAGTTGTGGAGAGATACCTGCCGCATGCTCGGGCTAGTGGGGAATCAATCCGGTCCGATAGAGAGGCCATGGTAGAGCGAACGAGTGTTGCACTTCAGGCAGCCTCCGAATGGGGCAATGCCAATCTTGTAGCATTCAATGCCGCCAAAACGCAGGCGTGTCTCTTCACCGCTAAAAGGAGCCCGTTCACCTTGGCTCCTACTTTTCGGAATGTATCCTTGGAGTGTACCGACCGCCTTCAGCTTTTGGGTGTTGAGATTTCCTCGAACCTAAACTTTGGGCGGTTCATTGAGTCCAAGGCCAAGGTGGCTGCCAGAAAACTTGGTGTAATCGCGAAGGTCCGGCAGTACTTCACACCAGGGCAGCTTCTAATGTTGTACAAAGCACAGGTCCGTTCGTGTGTGGAGTACTGCAGCCACATTTGGGCTGGTGCTGCTAAGTGTCACCTGGCCACTTTGGATTCAGTGGAGAGGCGTGCGAAGAGGCTGATTGGTGACCCTGATTTAACTCGAGTTGGTCTCCAAAGCCTAGAGCACAGGCGTAGAGTAGCCAGCCTTTCGGTGTTCTATAGGATACATTCTGGGGAGTGTGCGAGGGAATTGCACGATTTAATTCCCCCATCTCCGTTCCACCATCGGACGACCCGTCGTACGGCGAGTTTCCACCCTTATGTTGTTAACACCTCAACGATCCGGACGAAGCGTTTCGCCTCGTCCTTTATACCGCGTACATCGAGGGACTGGAACAATCTGCCGGCGGCGGTGTTTCCGTCGGACTACAATTTGAGTGTCTTCAAGGCTAGAGTGAATAGGCTCTTAATAAACTAGTGCGCTTTACCATCAACGATTGCGTCACTGCTTACCATCAGGCGGGATTGCGGTCAAGCGCTGGTTTATATTTTAATAAAAAATAAAAAAAAAAAAAAAAAAAAAAAAAAAAAAAAAAAAAACGGAGAGTATGCTATTCAGTATCACCATTTCAGGATCGACATGGCGGTCTCTGAAAATTTATAGGCCACAAGTCATCATCATCTCAGCGTATAATCCCGGTCGCATCCGCGGCTTTCACGTTGGTTTCCTACATATACGCCTCCTTTTCGCACGAATGTTGTTGGCGCGCATGTCTTCTCTTACAACGTCAAGCCAGCACCTTCTTTGGTCTACCTCGCTTGTTCCGGTCCGGCGGAGGCGCCATGGGAAGACATTTGTTACCCAAATACCCACTTAACATGTTTTTTTTTTTTGTCATAAGTCGTGACCGTACCAGTGTAGGCGACCCTCTTGCAGTTTGTCTGCTAAGCAAGTCACGGACACGAAGACTGCCACGAATACGGGAGTTCCTGATGCGGTCCGGTCCGGTCCGGTTACATCCGCCGCAGCATATTCATCTCCGTGACGCTCCTGCTTATAGGCCACATAGTATAGTCTAACAAATCTTCCTGTACGAGTCACATGTCTATACTTTTGAAGTGAAACTTCTTTACGCACGCTTGACTTGGGGAGTAAGCTGGCGAACGCGTGACGTAAGCGTTACGAAAAGTGATCGGGCAAGGCGAACGGATGTTAAGTGGGGGATATAAGCACAGAGGCGCCCGTGGCGCGAGCTTGGTACTACAAGGTCTACAAAGTTTTTTTTTTTTTTTTTTTTCATTAAAAATAGAAGATCTATGCAAAAATATTAATTTACCAATGAAACCATGAAATAAATTTAAATATTTATAGAAAATTAATATATGTATATGTGTATACATGTATATATTGTACACACACATATATATACATACAGATGGAGCGAAAGGAGTTTCACTTCAGTCGTGTGGTCATAAGCACACTCGTTTTTTTCTTACTTCTTCTTTTCTACATACTTTTTTTTTGTTCGTTACTTAAAAAAGAGTTATGAAGTAAAAAAAAAATTTGTTAGTATTTTTTATAATTTCATTTTATTACTTTTGTTATGTCTCAGAATTGAAGGGTTAAGTGGACAAAAGTTTTATCAGACAAAATAAAAAAGAAATACTTTTTGCGTGAAACGATTTCTTCTTCTTCTCAAACTATAGAGGTCCACTGCTGGGCAAAGGCCTCCGCCAAGGTTTTCATTTCAAAAGGCTCGTAAATTTAAGAATATAAAACAGTAAGTCAAAAAATACCATTTTTTTTTACATTTTTAACAGTGTTATCTTAGAAGTCGCAAAAATGTTGAGAAAATTATATATATATATATGTCGGAGATCGTCGATTAATTTTAATAGAAGTTGCTGATTTGATTTACGTAGTAGAGGGGCAAACGCTTGTGACGTTATTTTGTGATGGCGGCACATGGACAGAGTCGCTTTGGAAAGTGGGGTTCGTCGAACGGTGACTTTGCATCGAGACGCGGACCAAGGCACTCCTCCGAACCGAAACTGTCGGTTTGCCTATTCAAATTGTGATTATGAAGATTGGAGGGTATATCTACACGTCGTGCTTCAATTCAAAACTCACCTACGAAATGGAACCTGTACCACCACACCAAGATGCTGTCGACCCTACCGCTCTGCCGTCGCTGTCTCCGACATATATATATAATTACTTATTACTTATATATATAATTATAATTATAATTACTTATTACTGAGGATAACCCACTGATTTTCTCAAAATTAAAACCTCTGGATGCGGTACTATCTGCAACGTAATTACGTAACTCACTAACAGTAGCACAGTTTCATTTTGACATTTCAATAACATTCATTTCGTTTTTACGTTGTTCATCCGATACATTTTTCATACATACGAGGCAATAGATTAGCATTAGCTTCAAAGTGATTGTAATTGACAGTAACTATGTGTTATACAATTCAAGTGTCGACCCATCCGGTAAAAATTTTGCCATGTAAACTTATGTGACGGAAAACTGGACAGCCTCCGTAGCGTAGCTTTAGCGAACGCAGCCGCTGCGCAAGGAGGCGCGGGTTCGATCCCCGCGCAGTTCAAATATGTGTAGGGTAAAAGCCGGATAGTTACCACACTTATTAAAAATGATCTTTAAAAAATGTGTACCAATACATTTTTTATTAAAAGTATATTCTCAAACATATTCATTATTCTTCTAACAGACCCTATTTATAAAAAAAATCATAAATATTATAAATTCTGAGCAATCCAGTTTAATATGACCTCTAAAAAAGAAGATAGTTGTCTACTATAGCGGATAGTAGCCTAACGTTAAAAATGATTCGAGAGATACTTGCCCAATGTGTGGATAAATGCCAGTCTGCTTTTTTTTTTCAAATAAAATGAACTTATATTAATTTAAATAATCATTTTTTATTATTAAATACTATATTTTATTAAGTATTAATTAAAAATAAATAATTAAATTAATTAAGTATTATTCGTTTCGCCTTTTTCACCGGAAGTAAGTGATTTCACTGCTCTAGTACTAGTACTTTTCATTTTAGTTTCATTATTAAAATTGCTAATTGACAAATTAAACTTCTTTCAGCAAGAAATCCTTCGTCTCCGAAAAATAATCAGTCGTGCTTGATAAAAATGTTATAGGTACGGATAGTTGCCGCAGGGCAACAATCCGCAAAAGACAGTGGGGCAACTATCCTATTTGATACGGATATTTGCTCTTTTTATTTACGAAATAAATAAAACATATTTAACAATAAAACCTAATAAACAGTGCAATTTAAACTCTAATTCATTCAAAGAAATATATTTTTGACTGAAATCGCAATCAGTTATAAAAATATTTAGCAGAGATTAAGAAGATATTTTCTCAAACGTAGAAAACACGTGCACCTACTTCAACGTCTTTTGCGGTACCGAGGCCTGCACGGGGGACGCTTTTAATTATGATCAAAAAGAAACACTGTCAATACGTCTAACATAGAGCATTTGCAACTGAGGCATGTATCCGTCCGAGGCAACTATCCGGCTTTTACCCTATGCATGAATATGAATATTTGCACTGGTCTGGTCGTGCCTCAGAACGCACGTTAGGCTGTTTGTCCCGGTTGCCATACGAACATCTAATGGCAGTCGTCACGGAAAATATCGAAGTATAGCCAAAATCAGCAGTTAGACTGGTAAAGCGGACCCCAGACTCCAATGCTGAAAAAGCTTTGGATGCGACTGGGATTAACGTTGAGATGATGATGATGATAATGATGATGAAGGTAAACAAACTTGACGTACCTCGACATCTGCTGGTCCAGAAATGTGAAGGACTCTCATTCCAATAACTTTGAATACGTAGCGGTCACCATATTTATTCGTGTAATCAACCAGAACATCCAGGAGCTTGTCTGAAAGAGGAACGGAAGTTCAATGTGTGTATTTATGTCTTATGCACACAATCTTACTATAATCCATGCCATTATCTCTACAAGTCTTGCCGCCAAGCGATTCGTCGTATTCCGGCAAGATGTCTGGTGAAGCCATACAGAGAACGGGTCTGAGCAGTTGTGTTGCGATATGTGCCGGGTACGATGTGACAAATGTTATTGTTTGGTCGTGGAGGGTCTCCAGATTAATCTCCCTCTGGCGTAGCATCGTTGGTCGCGTTACTGAGTTTAACATTGTATCACCTCGCTCAACTGCCGTCTTCCTTTCTATTCGCTCAGTTTTTTTTTCTTAGTGAATAGGCTCTTAATAAACTAGCGCGCTTTATCATCAACGATTGCATCACTGCTTACCATCAGGCGGGATCGCGGTCTATTTTTATACAGCTTTCTACTAACTTAATCTCTAAAGAAGTATGTAGACTTTATATATTATGAAGTCCCGATTGAGCCCATTTTGAAGGGTTAATAAAAAAGGTATAAACTAACAAAACAGCAATACATCACAATCCGCTTACATAAAGTTTTCTCAACCGATCCTTTGAACACTGAAAAGCCTTTGTAACAAGATGCCAAAAGTTTTAAAAACAGTTCCTTTGAACACCGAAAAGTCTTTTATTGAAGATTTTAGAATACGATTGTAATTCTTACATTAATGTACCAAAAATAATAATCAAAGAAAGCCCCTACTTTTGAAAGGCAATGAGTATTTGATCTAGACTATTTTATTATGCTACTACGAACTAACTTTTAACATAATAATACCTTACTTACGTATATTATGAAATTAAAACCCTTTTTTAATTTATACGAGACCTGAATATAGTTTGTTCAGAATAAGCAACTTGATCGATTCCCATCATTTTTACACCATGTTATAATTAATTCTGATAATAGACAATATTGCAACGTTGGGAGTGAATATTGTTGTATGTTTGTTACTTAATCACGCAAAAACGGATTGACAGATTTTAAAGCTAATATATCGACCATATCCTGAATGAAGACATAGAATACTTTAATAGAAGAAGCTACTTCAAAATAAAACATTAAGTATTATATTTACCAGGTGGCGATTGGAACAGTTCCCAAGAGTTGCCTATGATTGGTTTTCGTGGAGGCCCAGGCAGCTGATCTAGTGGATTATCATCTTCTTTGAAGAACAAAAGCCATATCACCAGGGCCACGGCGCCCACTATCAGCCCTTCGAACAACATGTTGCTTTAATGAAGATCACCTGTGAACAAAGTAAAAAGTCACTTAACTATAGGATCTTAGTAAAGCCTTCAGTCTGTTCCATCTTTAGCATTAGGAATTAAATTCTTGGCTTACCAAGATCATACCTGCAAGACAGAAAGGTCACAGTTCAAGCACACGGCATAAAAGCATCTTAATGCATTTATGGCGTGCTCTTGGACTTATCAGAAAATGGCAATGGGAGTTCCTCAAGGTTCGATATTGAGTCCTTTCCTCTTTTTTTATTAGATATAAACTTTGCACAATAGGAATTCTCTCCTGTATAGTGGGTGCGAAACATTTAAACTCACATAAACAAACAGCCAGACCCGGAACAAATGCCAATAGGCCAAACATAGATATACCCCATTTAATTAAAAATCAACCAAAGCTGGTTTATGGTGGACTCTCAGACAATATTAATCTTAAAATAGACGGACGAAGGTCAAAAATACTTGAGAACGTGAATACAAATACATAATATATTTATTAAAAACTGTTCATTTAAGTTCAATCATAGTTTATAAATAAGCCTCATTATGATAATGATACATAATATGTATACACGTAATCAGCGACTAATTGAACTGTGCATGAAGAAGTAAACATTTAGTTCTTTTATTTCTTTATTTACTGGCTCGACCTCTTTTGTTTTCTATACCCAAAGGATAAAATGGGACAACTAAGAATCCACTATCTGTCCATCTATTACCAGGCATGTCTCCTGAACCGTGACAGCTAGACAGTTTAATTTTTCACAAGTGCTATATTTCTGCCGCCCTTATAACAAGAAAACTTCTTCGTCTTCTTCAGCCTATGGAGGTCCACTGCTGGACAAAGGCCTCCCCTAAGGCTTCCTACAATGACTGGTCTTCCCGCGACCTTCACCAGGTCATCGGTTCCCCTAGTTGGGGGCCTACCTACACTGCGTCCTCCGGTACGTGGCCGCCACTCTAGAACTTTACTGCCCCATCGGCCATCGGTTCTACGAGCAATGTGCCCTGCCCACTGCCACTTAATTTTAGCGACTCGAAGAGCTATGTCGGTGACTTTGGTTCTTCTGCGGATCTTATTTCTGATTCGATGGGGCTGAGAAACTCCGAGCATAGCGCTTTCCATCGCCCTTTGTGTGACCTTTTTTTTATTATTATTAATTTATAAACCAGCGCTTGACCGCAATCCCGCCTGATGGTAAGCAGTGACGTAATGGTAAAGCGCACTAGTTTATTAAGAGCCTATTCACTCTAGCTTTGAAGACAAGACACTCAAATTGTAGTCCGACGGAAACACCGCTGCTGGCAGATTGTTCCAGTCCCTCGATGTACGCGATATAAAGGAGGAGGCGAAACGCTTCGTCCGGATCGTAGTGGTGTTAATAACATAAGGGTGGAAACTCGCCGTACGACAGGTCGTCCGATGGTGGAACGGAGATGGGGGAATTAAATCATGCAATTCCCTCGCACACTCCCCAAAATGTATCCTATAGAACACCGAAAGGTTGGCTACTCTACGCCTGTGCTCTAGGCTTTGGAGACCGACTCGAGTTAAATCAGGGTCACCAATCAGCCTCTTCGCACGCCTCTCCACTGAATCCAAAGTGGCCAGGTGACACTTAGCAGCACCAGCCCAAATGTGGGATGTTGTTGTTTGTATGTTACAACCTTCGTTTTGTTTTGGATGGGAAATCATTAAATGACCCGTCCTGGTCATCCCGCTCTGGGCGGAGCGGAACGGCGTGTCAGACTTTTACTGATTGACCAGTCCAATGCCTTACCGCGTCCCAGAGGGTCATAGTCGTTCGGCTGGTCCGGGGATACCGCATGGTCTCCGCTGAGACGGGAGCCTCCTTGTCGGATTGCCCTTTGTATAACCTTAAGCCCTCGTGTAAGGCCTATTTATTAATAAGAAATACCTATTGAAAACAGAACCTTTTCAATATTTATTTATGTGTTTAATATTGTTTTCATTAATAGTATCTATATTTTTCTGTTTTCGTTTGTGAGGTACATTCTATTTATAGCGTGGTACTTATATTAGCCAAGCTAGCTACTATGTGGTAAATAGTTTAATTTGATGTTCTGTTTCACGTAATAAGATTAGGCAGTAGTAGGTATAGTAACAGTAGGCACTAGATTAGTAGGTAGCATGCAAAGATGAACTACATTGCATGCCTACTATTGTGCTGGTGGGTACAACAGACAGTTGTGCTGGTCACTTCTTCTGCCACTTCTTCTTCCCAGCGGAAGCACTTGGAAGTGGTGGAGAGTGGACGTTTTAAGCGACTGTCTTATACAATTTTTAAAAAAGTGTCGAATGTCAAGCCTAATTTGAATAAATAACTTGTGATTTGATCTGGCTCACACACGAGTATAACTTCAATTTTATACATTCATTAATAATTAAAATATGTTCCTTTCGTACATACATCTACAAACCCCATTCAATTTTGACCTTTATTATTTATTTATTAGTTTAACAGCAGTAGTAGTTCACTCTCTGTGAAAATGTCAAGTGAAATGTGAAATGTCCAAAAAAATCGTTTTGCCTCCCAAATAACATAGAACCAGAGATATTTGTGTAACATTATCTACAGAAAATATATCATCTATCTCAATATCATTTAAACGCCGCGATAGTGACGACACACTTAGAAAGAGGTTATCAATCATTTATCCGCTATTTGTTATATCTGTCTAACACACCTAAGAACAAAATTCTGATACCACTTTAAAAAAAAAACAAAAGTCATTTATTCAAATTAGGCTAAAAACAGCACTTTTTGAACGTCAATATTACATAAGACAGTCCCACAAAACGTCCACCCTTCGACACTTCCTAGTGCTTTCGCTGGGAAGAAGAAATGACGGAACTCCCCAGAAGGGTCTTACTACTGGTCTCGGAATTTGAACAAGGAAAGAATACCTATTATGGTTTAAGAGGTACAGCCCCCTGACAGGTAACTGAGTAGTATATCTTAGTAATAGAGGCTTGTTGGCACTTGGAGTTTCGAATACCGGATTTTATAAATACCATTGTTAATAACGCATAGAAAATTTCTAATGTAAATAAAAGAAACCTTTTTATTTTTCAAAAATTAAAATAAATAAAATCAAGTTTCAACACAAAGCAAGAGAATACCGTGGCAAATAACAGTTATTTTTTTAATAGGAAATCCCTCTTTTAATAACACTAAAACTTTATGGGCCGGTCTCCAGACAAAAATCGCGTAAAGTTTCAAAAAATGCACCGTGCTAATTGGGATGTTTTTGAGGTCTGACGGGGTCCACGAATACCGATGCTCCTGGGTCAGGGCTGCGGGTTGGTTAAAAAAAAAAACCATGGCCCTGGCCGTCGCACAGGCAAATGAAGAAACACGAGTGGGTTTTAGTCAGTAAAAGTCTGACACGCCCTTCCGCTCCGCGCAGAACGAGAGAAGCCATTTGATGATTTCCCAACCCAACAAAAAAAAAAGGCTCAGCATTTCGGTATTAGAAGTCCTAGTTGGCACCCTCGCTAGATAACATTAGTACAAAACCTAAGTTATCTAGCAATAGATTACCCGTGTTTATTCAGTTTCATCCTCGACCGTCCAAAGTCAAGGGCGTCCTAGAAGATAATGTAATCTACGTTCGCCGCCTAGCGGTCTCCATTGAAAAACACGTCTATACCAACAGTCTCCAAATTGTTTGGCAATAATGATTTCATCAAACCCTCAGTCAAGTTAATAAAACAAGTAACCCAAACACCACAAAGATATTTTCCTCTCGATAAACATCCAAACATAACTATTCAAACCAATCCCTAACAATTCAAAGTATCAAAATCAAAAGTCATTTATTCAAATTAGGCTGAGAATCAGCACATTTCGAATGTCAATATTACATAAGACAGTCCCCCAAAACGCCCACCCATCGATCTTAGTGCTTTCGCTGGGAAGAAGAAATGGCGGAACAAACTCCCCAGCAGCATAGCTGTCTGTTCATTTAAAAAAAAGACACATAACTTTATACAATACTATGTAAGAACAGTAATGAACACAAGAAAAAAACAACAACAATGAATTTATTTATCATATGCCAGCTAGGCACGCCAAAATACCAGCAAAACAAAAAATAAAATATCATTTAATTATGTTTCTCATATCATTATTTATGATCCAGTAAAACCAGCCACATTTTTTCCAGAACACCACTCCAAGCATTTAAATTAATCTATTTCATAGTCATCCATTATATTAGTTATTATTTAAGTATTCCTAATAGAACAAATGCCATTTAAGTTGGTAAATAAGATGCCAAATGAAATGTTGAATTAAAAGCATTTGATTTAGATTGGAATCAGGCTTCTGAGTGGATTGGATTTTGTAGATGATATGTAATAGTATTTCTAAACAATTTAATGGATTTTATTATACCATACCTTCCTTCTTAATCACTCACACTTTTTAATCATCCTTTTTAATCTATTAAAAGAAACCGCAACAAAATCCGTTGCGCAGTTTTAAAGATTTAATTATACAAAGGGACATGGGGAAAGAGAAAGTGACTTTCTTTTATAATATGTAGTGATAAATAATAATTTAAAAGATCGGTTTCTTATATCAATTTCAAAAAAAAACTCACAACTTCCGAACATACAGAGATACGATTAAAAAATCCTCTCAACATCGTTTAATGTTTACAGTTTACTTGGTATATATAGATTTTGGCCGAAATCAGAATGATATCACGCAGTCAAGTAGCGAGTAAACGCAAATCTACATAAATCTTCGAATATTGTATACTAACACGCAATATGGTGTTGCAATTGATTTACCCTTGAGGCAGTCCGACCGTGATCTTCAATCGTGTTTTGGCCTCGAGACTAGTGTAAAAAATCAGACGAGAGGCGCCCACTATGCTCGGTCCTTAAGAGACTCCTTAGACCTAACTTTAACAAATTTTGATACAAATAAATATATAATAAAGTAATCATGATTTACTTAATACTTTTTATTTATTTTATTTACATGATTGACAGTTGATTTTTACATCGTCAGATAACTTATATAACTCTTAAAATAATCATTTTAAATTGTCGAAGGGGCCCCTGCAAATTGGTTGCGGTCGCGGCCCCTCGAACGGCTTCCAATTCCAATGGCTCGCAATCCGAGGATATTTTTATAATCTGACGGCGACTAATATTATTTTTTTTTGAGGATGTTGTTGTTGTTTCACGCAAAACTTCTAAACGAATTTGGATGAAATTTGGCACTCAGATTCTTTTATCCGTATTTTCGTCACAGATAGATAACAAATTAGTATCCTGCCAATTTGTGTCGACTTTTTAAATTTTAAATATAAACTTCCGGCGTAATTGTTGCGAATTATTCCGCTCAAAGAAGGTTGCGCTAAATTCACACTGGCTATTTAGAAACTCACATGGCCGCAGCATTTTTTTTAATTTGATATTTTTTACATAAACCTCTTCACAGCTGACAGCAATTCTATTTTTAAAGTTCATTCCGGCCCTTCCCTCTCTAGGGAGGGAACCAGCATTTTCCAAACAATAATCAGATCAAAACAACACAACTTTACTCCAACCTAGCTTGAAAAACAGTACTTACTTTATACACTACATTGTAGACGTACCTATCATAATCTAACCCTAGCCTTGAAGACACTTAAATTGTAATCAGACGGGAAGACCGCCTTAGTCAAATTGTTCCAATCACAATGTAGGTACGTGGCTTAAAAACGAGGCGAAACGCTTAGGCAACGTAAGGTTGAGGGATACTTGAAGTACTACGGGTCGTGATGACGGTTGATGATAGAACCATGATGGCGGAATAAATTTATCTAACATGAAGGCATGATGTCTGGTGAAGCCGTTCTGAGCAGTTATATTGCGATGTGTGCCGGGCACGATGCATCAAATGTTGTTGTGTCGGGAGTTAGATCGTGGAGGGTCTCCAGATCAATATCCCTCTGGCGCAGTATCGTTGGTTGTGTTGTTGGGTTCAACATTACATCACCTTTTTTTTTTTTTTTTTTTTGCCGGGGTGGAAATCCTCATAGGATGCCCGCCGCCCTGGGGTGGGCGACGGGGTATGTCAGACTTTTACTGACTAAAACCACCCCGGTGTGTCTTCTATCACGAGCGCGCGTGGGGCCGCGGGAGTCTAAATTCTTCCACGGCCCCATACCCTCGTGCTGGCCCGGTCTGTCCGGGCCTCCTCTCCTGCACGGGGTAGTGGGGTGTTAAACTACCCCGTGCATCACCTCAAAGGCGCGCGCCGACACTCGCGCGTGCCTCCGCCTCGGGGTCCGTCAATAGGGGGGCGGGGACTTCCCCATGTCCCTCGCCCCTAGACCCATTCATGGGGGGCGGAAGAGGGCGTTATCCGCCCTTCCTCGGCGCCCGGTGCGTCTTCTGCGGCCCGGGAAGGGAGTTGATATCTCCCTCTCCCGTTCCGCAGCTTCCTTCTGCGACATCACGTCCTCGCAGAAGGACACCACCGCGTCCCACGACTCTGAGCTGCCGACAATCCTCCGCACTACTGCCGGCAGCGTCAGGTCGCCTCCTACTTCATTTGTGAGGACACGGCGCTGCTCCTCCCAAGCTACACACTCGGAGAGCGTGTGCTGCGCCGTGTCCTCCCCGCAATGGACGCAGTGGTGGCACCGAGCGTCCGGCTCTCTGCCTAAGCGACGCAGGTACTTGCCGAAGCAGCCGTGCCCCGACAGTACCTGCGTCACCCTGAACGACAGGGAGCCGTGCCTCCTCCCGAGCCAGTCGTCGAGTACTGGCCGGATCGCCTCGACGGTAGCGAGGCCGGCGGTAGGGCGCATAAGCCTCTGCCGCCAGTCCGCCACCAGGACCTGACGGAGCTCCTCTCGGCGCAGCTCGATCTGTCGCTGCACCGGACTGGAGCCCCGTGTCCGCTCTTCCTCGCGCCATTGGTACAATGACGCGAGTACTTTCGCCTCTAGGTCCCAGGGCGGGGATCCGGCCAGGACGCAAGCCGCCTCGTAGGAAATCGTGCGATACCCGCGGACGACCCTGACGGCCATCGCCCTCTGCGGCTTGCGCAGAATGGCGAGTGTTCCGGCCGTCAGGTCCATCGCCCACACAGGGGCCCCATACAGGGCCATGGACCGCACGATTCCCACGTACAACCGCCTACAGGCGGCGCTCGGGCCCCCCATGTTGGGAAGCAACGTTGATAGCGCGCCTGCTGCACCCATCAGCTTGGGCGCCAGCCGCCGGAAGTGGGGTCCGAAATCCCACCGGCTGTCGAGCACCAATCCCAGGTACTTCATGGTGAACTCGACAGCTATCCGGGCCCCACTGACCACGATATGTGATCCCGGCGCAACATTACATCACCTCGCTCAACTGCTTCCTTATTCACTCATTTTGAGTTAATAAACTAGCGCGCTATACCATCAACGATTGCACCACTGCTTGCGGGATGCAAGCACTAGTTTTTAATTATTAAAATAATAACAACTCATTCAATAAACAATAATCTAATTTTCAAAAATAAAACATTAATACTATCTAAATAAATTCCCAACCTCTTTAACAGAACTATGCAACTATTAAATGCCTTTATACAGAATCCTAGAATAATTTGTACCACACAGAAACACTAACTTACTTCAATTACAGTCTGAAAAGTCGATCATTGAATTCGATAATTGAATTCAGCACTTCACTTTCAATTCGCGGATTTAAATTTCGATGTACACAGCCGTGCGCCTGAGTGCGTCAACGCTCTTCAACTGAGTTGTTAACGGGTTGATAAACACTAATATTTATGTAGTACATATAAGTAGTAGGTATCCAGTGTCCGTGTAGGCTACCTGATGTGTTTTTACCTAAACCTGATGCAATCTTAGAATGACTATGGACTTTTATAGTTATACGTAATTAGTTAATTTTGTGATGTCACATCTGGCTTTTTGTAGAAATATACACAATATTTTGTACTGACCTCTTTTTTGTTCTTTATCAGTGGCATCTTGTAGATGGCCTTCTAATGCATATTCTAAACGCACGCTGTTAATATTAGCTGTGTGTTTCCCAAATAAATTAAAATAAAATCTCTTTTGTTATCCAATTATTACCTTTAGCGTTAAGCAGTGGTAATAATTTTCTAGACTATATTATCCGTGCCACTAAAAAAGTCAGGCAGAAGTGGTGTGATAAATATAATGTAAGTGAAATCATTATTAACACTAGAAAAAGCTACTCAATCCGCCTTATTACAAAAAAAAAAGATTACGACGAATTGAGAACCTCCTCCTTTGTTTGAAGTCGGTTAAAAACGAAATCTAACTTTAATTCCAAACTTAACCTTTGGGTCAATATTTGTATTTCTAACTATATTGACATTAAGTCAAAGTTCTTAATACAAAAGTGACAACGTAGTACCGAACTATAAGGTGTCATTTTTACATAAAAAACTAACTGCATATAATACAAGCGTTTAATCGACTCTCCACGTGACCAGAAGGCTCGGCTATTTTTTGACCAAAGATTCAGCATCGCCATACAACGTGGCAATGCTGCCTGCCTTTTGGGCACGTTTCCTGTTGGCAGCGATGCGGATGAATTTTTTGATGCCCTTTAGTTATTTTCATTCCTCTTTCATAGACTTACATACTTATAACATTATTTTTAAAATTTTTACATTATGTAAACATTAGCCATGTAATTGGTGTTGTACCGTAATAGGGTAGTAGACTAAAAAATACTAATTAGTCCGTCAATCAGATTTCCAAAAAATTCTAGACACGTATTTTGTCTTTTTTCATATAAACAAAAAGTGAAGACGACACAGTGTGTTGAAAACTCGTGTGACGTCACTGCACGCTACACTTTTTAGCGAGCAGTGACGTCACCAGCCACCACTCCTGATCTTTGATGCCTTTTATATTTGTCAATTTTTACTGATTTGATAAAACAAAATATACGTATCCAATATATTTCTATAATCTGAATGACGGACTACATAGAAGCTTTTTTTTTTACCCAGGATACATCCCTATCGTCTGTAAATAAAAACTCTATATATTTTGCTAATAGTATCTATCAATGTGTATATAGCTTATTTAAGTATTTATTTAAATAGTGTTAAGAGTATGTTTTCATTATATTGTTTTTATTTAAAGCACCTGCTACTAATCTCTTCACCACCTATGGTTGAGTGGTAGAGAATGCCTAAGGCATTAAGTCCGCCATTGTACAGTTTATGTGCGAAAGAATAAATAAATATATAATGGTTAGGTGCATAATTCAATAAACATCACCTCGCTGAAATGCCGTCATCCTCCCTATTCACTCGGTTTTTTTTGAGTTAATATTAAGCTCTGAATTAACTAGCGCGCTTTACTATCAACGATTGCATCACTACTTACCATCAGGCGAGATTGTGGTCAATCACTAGTTTATAATTAAGTATAAGAAAAAAACATTTCAGTAGTTTAAACCTAGTTAGTTAGTTTAGTTTATATAAATAAAATCCATGTTTTCATCATATAAAAAAATCCAAAAATCAAAAACCATCATCAATATAAATGAATTAAGTTCAAACACAAAGTAGCTACTGTAAACCGTTGAAGAGTTCCCTCTACTGTTCTTCGTCTTCATCATCAGAGCCTTAATGACAGTCCAACCTATCTAGGTGTAAAGTTCTTATTAATACAAATTAATCAAGCACAAACACAGGGTAGCTGCTGTGAATCGTTAAGGAGTTCCCTCGACTGTCTCCCGGCTCCATCATTATATCTACTCCAGACATTTATCAAATTGTAGTGCTTTAAAATACTAAGAAATTCACTAGTCGCCCTTACGATTTTTGAAACTTCCCCTTGATTTCTCTGGTCTTCCATCATCAGATCCTGACCTGGTGACTATGGGTCCACCAGGAATGTATACCCTTACAAACAAAAAAAAAAGAATTTTGCAAATCGATCCAGGCGTCTTAGAGTAATCGGCGAACTTCCTTAAAAAAGATGACGACGAATTGAGAACCTGCTCCTTTTATTGAAGTCAGTTAAAAATAGCAGACTAGGGCCCCTGAGGAGTTACTGTGACGTGTTAAAATCATCATAGTTCCAGTGTCAGACAAAGATGGAGCTATACAGTATGAATAGCGCTATCACTTTTACACAACAGTTTAATGATGGTTATCTAAAACACGGAAAATACAAAGAATGAAATCGACTATATACTAACAAATCTAGACAAAAATGTTTCAAATGTGCAAGTCTTAAATGTGAACTTTTCCACAGATCACAGACTCGTAAGGGCATCTTTCATACTACGTGATACCAGGAAAACCCGTGCAAGATACACAAATCGCTCATTCAATACACTCAAAAATGAGACAGAAATATCAACATATAAACTATCCCTAGAAAAGCAAATAGACGAAATGCAATACCAGGAGGATGTCTCCATTCAAACTAACTATGAAAATATAATTAGAGGCATAGAAAAGGGTTTACATTTCGCAAATAAAAATACCGAACAAAACATCACTAAACCTAGTGTTATATCAGCCTATACAAGGAAACTCATGGATAGGAGAAAGCAACTACATGAAACTAAACCTAAAACAAGAGCACAGAAAAACGAACTAAAAGCTTTATATAAACTTATTATTAAAGTACGCAATATTAAAGTACGTAAATTAAAACAACGATTAACACAGTGGAATAAAATGTAAGTTTTTATAAGGATACATAATGATGAGTAACAAGAGAAGAAAATTAAAATTATGACATAACAAAGTCTGTTGCTAAGTTACTTAGCATAGAGTATGGAGAGACATCTTCACACCCGCCGGACTTTTAAGAATTTACTTCTAGACCAATTCTTTCACTTAGGTTTCTTAGACGTGGTCCGTATAGAGGCTTTGTGAACATGTCAGCAAGTTGTAACTCTGCACAAACTTGCTTTACTTCCAAGACCTTGTTCTGTACACATTCTCTTACGAAGAAATTTTTAAGCTGAATGTGCTTGGTCCTTCTATGGAATTCGTAGGCGGGGTTCTCTGCCATTTTTATGGCAGACTCATTATCTACGAAAATAGTAGGTATCTTTTCTATTTTTGTCAATTCTTCCAGCAATCCCTTCATCCATATTAATTCTCTGGCTGCTTCGGATAGAGAAACAAGTTCTGCTTCGGTAGAAGAAAGGGCCACTGTTGATTGTTTGATACTTCTCCACATTACGGAACCAGAAAACATCAAAATCATTCCTGATGTAGAGTGTCCGGTTGTAGGGTCACCCCCTAGGTCAGCATCGCTGAAGCATATCAGCCTTTTTTCCTTGTTCTTTTTAAATGTAAGCCCGTAATTTGAAGTGCCTTTCAGGTATCTCAAGACACGTTTCACTCTTATAATGTCGTGTTTTTGTGGGAGAGTCAAGATGCCTTGAGGCAACGCTAACTGCGTAACTGATATCTGGCCTAGTAGCCACCATCAGGTACGCTAGAGCGCCCACAGCTTCTCTGTATGGAAAGTTGTCTTCTTCTGAACTTCCTACTTGCTCTTGGCCTATTTTTAGAGCTGGTGTCGGAACTGGTTTGCAGTCACTCATGCCAAACCGTTCTAAAATTCTTTTAGTGTAACTCTTTTGAGTTAATTGAATACTGCCATCTTCTGCAGCTCTATTAATTTCTAAGTCTAGGAAATATGACGCTGGTTTCGTCGTAATCTTGAAAGATTTCTGCAGTTCTCTAATAAACTGTTTGCCTGCTTCTTTTGATGTAGTGGCAACCAAGCCGTCGTCGACATAGAGGGCTAGCACGACTTGTTCCCGGATGTATAAGCATGGATCATATTCACTTTGTTTGAAGCCCTTTGATTGTAAAAACTCGGAAATGCAAACATTCCAGCAGAGTGGAGCTTGTTTTAATCCGTAAAGGCTCCTTTTTAGCCTGCATACTTTCTTTGATCCATCTTCATAACCCTCAGGTTGTGAGATATAAATCTCTTCATTTACCTTACCATTTAGGAAGGCTGTTGAAACATCAAATTGTTGAAGAATCAAGTTTTCCTGTGCTGCCAAGCCCAGTACAGCTCGTATTGTATTTAGTCTTACAACTGGGCTGAACGTCTTGTCGTAGTCAATCCCTGGTTTTTGAGAAAAACCTTTGACTAAGCGTGCTTTGTACCGTTCAACGGTTCCGTCGGGGTTTCTTTTTATTTTAAATATCCATTTGCACGGTAAAGACTTTCGGTTCTTCGGCAAATCCACTAAAGTCCAAGTTCCCATTTCATTAAGCGAATTTATTTCACTTTGCATGGCATCCAGCCATTTTAATTTATCTTTACACTCAATGGCTTCTTTGTATAATTTAGGTTCGAATTCCTCGCTCTGAAAAACTTTTTCAATAGCCGCCATAAGGCAATCTTGGAATCGACTGGGTGGATTAATTCTCGATCTATCTCTCAAATCGTATCTGGATCCAGTTTCATGAACCTCCAGATTTTCTATAGAATTATCACCAATTTCATTTTCAATATCATTGACATTCTCATTGTGGGAATCATTTTCAATATCTTCATAGACAGAATCATTTAAATTGTTACCATCAACTAGGTTTTCCGTACTATCAATCATCGGATTTTGAATTGCATCATTATTTGGATTATTAACAATCACAGGATTATTCACAATTTGAATTTCATCGTCATCTCCACTGTCTGTATCTAGTACCGTTTCAGTATCCAAGTTGTCAATTGGTGTTATGTTATTACCATCATAGAACATCTTCTTTATAATCCGCACATCTTTGGTAATCACAATTTGTTTTTTCATTGGTACATACACACGGAAGGCTTTAGATGTTTCTGAGTAGCCAACAAATATACCAGTCATGGCTTTAGGAGAAAACTTATGTCCTTGTTTTCCTTTTATTAGAACAAATGCTTTAGCTCCAAAAACATATAAATGGTTTACACATGGCTTTCTGCCCACCCACTTCTCAAAAGGTGTTAAGTTGTGTATGCTTTGATTAATGCTTCTATTAGATAAATAGTTGGCAATAAAAATAGCTTCACCCCACAGGTATTTGGGTGCTTTCGATTCTATCATCATGCATCTAGCCTTTTCAATTAAGGTTCGATTTTTCCTTTCTGCGATACCATTTTGATGTGGAGTATAAGGTGCAGTTAGTCTTCTGGATATGCCACAGTCTTTGAGAAATTTGTCAAAGTTATGGTTACAATATTCTGTTCCATTGTCACTTTGTAGGAATTTTATTTTGTTTCCTGTAAAGTTCCCTACTAAGCTTTTGTATTCTTTGAATTTCTCCAGTACCTCTGACTTCTTTTTTATGAAATATACGTAACAATAACGACTGAAGTCATCGATAAACGTAACCATATATTTATTTCCATTTAATGTGGGAGTTTGTATAGGCCCACAAACGTCACTATGAACTATCTCTAGTTTTTGGCTAGTTCGAGTGTTTTCGCTTGGCTTGCTTGGAGATCTGGTCAACTTTCCTTTGATACAGGTCTCACATTCTCCTAACGATAGTTTGCTATCAAAATCTAGACCGATTAGGGAATTGTTTTTGAGTGCATATTTCATGTCTCTTTCACACATGTGACCCAGTTTCCTGTGCCAATTTTTTATCTCATCATTTGTATTTAACTTTTGATTTTTAGTCTCATTTGCGACATTAGCGAAGTTATTTTCTGTTTTCAGGTAATATAGACCATTTTTTGCTCTATGTGCTTCCATATATATTCCTTCACTTTTACTTTTTATTACCGCCTTATCTTGAGTGAATAAGACAGTTTTACCAGTGTCAGTAATCTTTCCAACTGAAAGCAGGTTTGCACACAAACTTGGTACATATAGGACATTACCGAGATTTACATTCCCTTGTTTAACTCTGATTCGAGCAGATCCTGAACCCTTAATTTCAGCAGTCTTATCTTTTGAAGCTAGTTTTAAAGTATTTGACTGTTTTTCCATATTATTCAACAGTTTTTCTGTGTATGTCATGTGAGACGTGCACCCACTGTCTAGAATCCATCCTTTTTTATGAGAATTATTGGTGAGAAGGCACGTGAAGTTATTAAATTCTTCAGAGTTTTTTGATTTATAATTCAAATTTTTCTTTTTATTTTTGTTTGTGCTTCCCGTTTTTTTATTTTTATGCCAACATTTTTCTGTCTCATGGCCTTTCTTTTTGCATATTTTACAAAAAGTATAAAAAGCTTCAATATTTTCAGTACTAGTGCTGGGTTCGTTATTATTTCGACAGCGTGCATCAGTTTCCTCTATAATTTTTATCTTTAATTTTTCTGGAGTCAACAGATTTTCTTGAGTCTCTATAGCTATGCGAAAATTTTCATAATCAGCGGATAAACTATACAGCATCATTATGGATAATAGTTCAGCATTGATCGATATATCAAGATCTTTTAATTTGTCTACCGTCTCCATGAAACTATTAAGATGTTCGCGAATATCATCGCCATCTTTAAGTTTAGATAAAACAAGTTTCTTCAATAGTGTCGCCTTTCTGGCAGGTCCTTTACTCGCGTAAATCGAATTTAGGGTGACCCAGATATCTTTAGCATACTTGCAATTCTTTACCTGCCGTAGCTCTGAAGGTGAAATCAGCAGTAGCAATTCTGACTTTGCTAATTCGTCGTTTTCTAGATCTCCTGCCTCTGGTACACGGCATACATATTGCCAAAGTTTATTCTTTGTTAGATATGCTTTCGCATGAATGACCCAAGTGTCATAGTTTTCTTTACCAAGTGGTTGGATTTTTACTGCCGACATTTGTTTGCCTTTTATTTATTTTTCATCCAACTTACACAACATTTATTTATTCGTTATTTATTTTTTATTTTTTTTTTTTTGCTCTGCTACCATATTAAAGTACGTAAATTAAAACAACGATTAACACAGTGGAATAAAATGTAAGTTTTTATAAGGATACATAATGATGAGTAACAAGAGAAGAAAATTAAAATTATGACATAACAAAGTCTGTTGCTAAGTTACTTAGCATAGAGTATGGAGAGACATCTTCACACTTATAAGTAAAAACATAAAGAGGGACTACACGATACACCGATCAAAAGTCATCGAAAATCATATAAATACTACTGGTAGCATCAAAAGAGCCTACAAAGAACTAAATACCCACAAGATATGGATTAAACAACTAAAAGAGATAGACAAGCTCTCACAAAATAGGATGGACATTATGAAAACTGCAACAAATTTCTACAGAAAACTGTATGATTGCCAAACCGACAACCTTACAAACATATCTACTGGCGACATACAACCACCTGCAGGGGACGAGTCACATATAGCAAGGATAGACGAGCTCGAAGTTATTGAAGGAATAAAAAGGCTGAAAGTTGAAAAATGTCCAGGACCTGATGGAATTACAAACGAGGCAATAAAAGAAGGGTGTCAATATCTAACACCTCCCCTGACACGGCTCTTTAACTCCATATTGGTTTCGGGCACCACACCTTCGCAGTGGTCAGAGTCGACCATGATTTTGCTCTACAAAAAAGGCGATCCTACTGATATAGGCAACTATCGCCCGATCAGCCTGCTGCCCGCACTCTACAAACTCTTTTCATCAATAATCGAAAAGAGGATCAGTAAGAGTTTAGAGGAACACCAACCGGCAGAGCAGGCTGGTTTTAGAAGTGGATACTCTACAATAGACCATATTCACGCAATCGAACAAATTTTTGAAAAATATAGTGAATATCAGAAACCACTCTATGTAGTGTTTATCGACTACCAGAAAGCCTTCGACACAATACGACATTCTTCTATATGGACCGCCTTAACCTCACAAGACATTGAACATAAATATATAGAAATTATAAAGTGTCTGTACAACAACTGCACAAGTAGAGTCAAACTTGAGAGAACAGGACCACCGATACCAATAAGGACAGGTGTGAGGCAAGGCGACCCACTATCTCCGAGAATTTTTATAGCCGTACTAGAGATGGTTTTCCGCAAGCTAAGCTGGGAAAGAAAAGGACTAAATATTGACGGCAAATTCATCAGCCATCTGAGGTTTGCGGACGATATTATTTTACTATCCGAATGTGCTAAGGAGTTGGAATCAATGTTACACTCGCTGAAAGCTATGAGCTACGAAGTAGGATTGGTAATAAATTTAAATAAAACAAAAATTATGTCCAACAATACAAAACACCCCATCTATCTCGATCACAAACCGTTGGAATACGTCGATAGTTACATATACCTGGGAAAACAAGTTTCTTTTAGTAAACAAAACAATGAATTAGAGGTTGAAAGAAGAATTTCAGGCGCATGGAAAAAATTCTGGAGTCTAAAAGAAATACTAAAGGGGACCTTGCCTATGAATTTAAAGAAAAAAATAATGGATACGTGCCTGCTCCCGTCTATCACCTACGGTTGCCAAACGTGGAAATTCACGACACGCGTAAGAAATAAAATCAGATCCTGCCAACGTAGTATGGAGAGAAGTATCACACATGTGAGAAAAATACAAAAAATCCCACACTATATTATAAGAAAAAAGACCAAAGTTACAGATGCACTAAATTTCTCGCAGAAGTTAAAGTGGCGTTGGGCAGGACACGTGGCCAGGATGACCGAGGACCGTTGGACTTCTCGACTGACGTCATGGCGCGGCCCTGCCGGTATAAGAAAAAGAGGAAGACCGGTAACTCGTTGGGAAGCTGACATAACAAAACTTGTTGGAAAAAACTGGATGACAATAGCCAAAGATAGGGACAAATGGAAAAGTCTGGAGGAGGCCTTCACCCTTATTTAAAGAGGGGTTCTTGCATGCCTGCATGTTTAATTATATTAAAAATTAATTAATAAAATTACTAAATTTAAACTAAAATCTAATTCGCAATTGAAATTCTTATATTTAAAAATCAAATCTTTTATAAAAATGAACATGAATTGTAATCTAATATTTTTATGCAAGAAATAAAAGGCTTTTTATTTTATTTATTTATTATTATCTAAAACACGACATAGCAATGCCCATACCTAACCCAACCTACTTAATTGATGCCCCCAAGAAAGTATACAGACACAGAATAAATAAATACAGGGTTTCAATGATCTCATCGAAATGACTAGTAATAGATTTTTATACAGATCCCACAAATTACGTAAACACAAATTTATTATAAATACAGCCTACGTGGCTTTAATACCAGATTTAATATTAAACAGCCATTTTGAGCAGACGAACCACCTCTTGACCCTGAGATCCATGCTATTTATATTGTTTAAGACGCCATAGTAGAGCTGATATAACCCGTTATGGTAATTATAGCAGTTGTTTTTATTTTTCTTTTAAAGAATTTGGCAGTCTCCAATACACCTACAACCAAATATCTGTAACCTGGAGTTTTGGCGGGAAAGTCAAGCTGAGTGTCACGCTCGTTTTTCATTGGACTTTTAAAATTTTATTTATAGTGTTGTTTACTAAATAAAAGTGCGTGATTTATGTAGTAAAAAGTGTATTTAGTAAATAATTCATAAGGAACAGTGAAATATCGCAGGAAAGTGGCCACATCATGACTTTGCCCCAAACCTCACTCATAAGACGGGTCACGTGGTCGTCTTTTTCGACATGAATAAAAGTGCGTGATTTATGTAGTAAAAAGTGCATTTAGTAAATAATTCATAAGGAACAGTGAAATATCGCAGCAAACTGGCCACATCATGACTTTGCCCCAAACCTCACTCGTAAGACGGGTCACGCGGTCGTCTTTTTCGACATGAATAATTTATAATTACGTGACATTGACTAAATGCACAAACCGTGCGAAGCCAAAAAATAAAGAAATAAATCTGTGACCTGAGTAAGAGCTGATGTGACAGTTCTTCCAAAATAAGTACGGGTATATGCAAATATGCACGGGCGACAGCAGGTCTAGCTACCTCAAACTGTCTAATATTCCTTTACCTTTATAACCTTAAGCCCTAATGCTTTAGTTATAAAGTTGAAAATCCAATAAATAAAATTTGACAGATTGTACCTTGACGTGCTGTAGTCTGTACTAGCTTTAGCCTTTTGCCACGACTTTGTCAGCGTAACACATGGCGCAAAATCATTGTTGCTGTATAAATACAAAATTTCAAGATGACCTGCCCCCTAATCAGCGAACACAATTTTGTTAAATGAGTGCGACTAGTTGGGATCGTTTCGACCGCCAACAACCTTTTCTAGAAAGATGATTTACATAAAAGTAATAATTCTACTTCCTATTAATGTAAACAGTTTATTTATTTTTACATATTTAAGATTTGCATACAATGTTTAACCGATTTGAATGAAATATGACACATATGTAAGCTAATTTCCCAATAGGTCCAATTTTTTAATACATATATATTATACTTAGTTCATACTTGAAAGTATTACAATGCATGTGTTATGCAGTTGACTTTGAAGTAATTAAAATACGCAAAATTGTATTGACAAATGCCTCAACTTTATTCATTGATTGATTTCCACAATATGTATTTAATACCTGGATTTCAACCATCTTTCTCTTTTTGTAGGGTTATCACGTAGAATTAATATCTATTTTTAATGGTTTTTCTCGATGCAAGCAATTTCAATAACTCGCTCAACAGAGAGGCTTACAATATCAGCCCGTTCTTTATATTGTAAAGTCTGTTTTTTAAAAATATTGTTACGAACAACTATTAGGGAGCCACCCCTTATCATATTCACTCTGCTGTTTGAGATAGCAATCTGTTGATTATTAAAGCTGAACATGAACTGATGGGCTTTTAACCAATGTTCAGTAAGACAAACAGCATCAATGTAACTACAGTTCATGAACAACTCCAATTCTAATTGTTTATTTATCACACCCTGTATATATTGATGAACAATTTTAATGTTATTATTACTGATTTTATTTTGAAAATTAAAATTTGATGGGTGTGATATTAACAGGTTTCCTCAAGATGTTTTCCTTCACCTTCAGTCATCAAGGAAAACATATTGAGGAAACCTGGACTTTAAGTCTGAAATCGCCAACCCGCATTAAACAAGTGTGGTGATTACGCTTAATCCTTCTCTGTATGAGAAGAGACCTGTGCCCAGCAGTGGGACGATATAAGGTTGATAATAATGATATTAACAGATCTAGGCTTACATTTCTGCTAGAGTTTAACTCTATTGTCTCTGTTCGCGCTGGTTTTATCGATCGGGTCCGATTGCTAGTTAGTCGAGTCGATAGATGCCCGATCGCACGGGCCAGCGCGATTAGTGTTGTCTGTGGCGGCGCGCGGCCGCCATTAGCACAACGTCTTGCGACCTCGCCGGGGAAGGTCCGTTGCTTGAACTTGAAATATAACAACGTTTTTGGAACCGCGCCGGCAGCGATCGTTGCTTGAAAATAACAACGTGATTAGACCCCGCAGCGTACGGGGCCGTTGCTTGAACCTCTTGACGAATAATCTTCGCGTGCGTCGCATGTTCGGTCGAATGATTTTCGGGAAATTAGATATACCACCGGCGCGTCTTGTATAGTTTGTCGCGATTGTTGCCCGGGTTTTGAAGTGTTTATTTGAACTATAAAACGTAACAGTGCGTCTGTAAATTGAGTTGAATTTGAATCGGAAACGTGGTTTCATTGACGATCTTTGTCGGGCGTGTTTGACACTGTTAAATAACTTCTTACGTTGGTGAGCTTTGGTGCCTGTTAAGGGAACTTGGTGTGCAGACTGGTATGGGACGGTCAGTGAACTGAAGACTTCGGACGTCATTGTAAGGTCGGCGCGCGCGTCGACCTCGCCTGACTTCACTTCGCGACGTAGCACACTGAGTCCCAGGTAAGTCCCGTAGATTTCCTAGTGTATGGTCGGAGATTAATTTTACTTGTGGTGTATGCCGACCTTGTTTGTTAAATAAGCCGTGACAAATGCGCGGTAGATGTACGTGCTTTACTGGGGCGCCTACAGTCTCAATGTCCCTTGATAATGGGTACAAGTATAATTTGTTATTTAAAATAGTGCTAGAGGTTGACTCTATTGTCTCAAGTTGAAATTTAAATAACTTGAAACAAATTCCAAGCTCTGCGCCTTACCACTAAGTTTATTACTTAACTGCTCAATAGAAGCAGTAGTTAGTATGACAGCGATTCTGCTACCTGTCCTTTAAAAAAAATTACAAAGATAATACTTATCTTTGGTCGTAAAATAATCTTGACTAATGAGTGCATTAGAGTCAATAAATTCAAATTTTTCGTTATACAATATGTAAAGAAAACCCTGTCCGACCCATAAGGATAATAAAGGTTAGGTAAACACATGACCAAATATAATATAAAATTTTACTACTAATACTACTACTCTATACCATTTGAAGCAACATCTGGAGTGCCCCAAGGTTCGAATTTGGGTCTGTTGTTATTTTTGGTTTTCGTTAATAATTTGCTAAGTAAGGTTCAAAGCGACTTACGCAGATGATATAAAAATTTATAGGCGTATCTGAAATAATCAAGGCTGCGAGTTCGTACAGTCAGATATTGATACAATTTTGTGAATGGGAACTCGATGTCACTAAACACCAAAAAATGTCAGACTATAACTTTTTCAAAAAATGGTAAAAACATAATTAACTACACTATCAGGGTAGTAGTAGATAGGGTAAAAGTAGTGCGTGACCTGGGTGTTACATTTGATTCGGTTTTGTCATTTTGACCCAACTATGACCACATTTGTAGGTCAACCGTTTACTGTTTTTATATTACGAAAAGAAAAACCATTTAAAGATCCGCAAACGTTCTTGATGCTGTACTATTCCCTAGTAAGACCTATATTGGAGCTGTGCAATGAACATTTGTCAGAATTTTAAGCGCAAAATGTGGTCTTAGACGTAATTACCACCAGCGACTCCTCACATGAAGACTCGACTGTCACATGAAGAGTCTTGAGAGAAGGAGATGGGTCAGTGATTTAACTGTATTACATAAAATTGCTAACGGCTCCTTTGATATTAAATTACTTGACCGGCTAAACTTTTAAATACCAACTCGATCTGTACGCACTGTACAATTATTCAGTATTCCCGCTAGTAACAATAATGTTTCCAAGAATAACTCGTTATCCAGAATGTGCAATCAATATAATACAATATATACAATAAGGTAGACTTATTCCTGAAGAGTTTTAACGAATTTAGAAATTGTTTGCGTAAATTGTAATTATTTATATAATGTCATTTAGTAACTTCTCCATATTATTCGGTCTCTAACGAAGCATATTAATTAATCATTGAATGTTGTATACAGGAATAATAATTAGACTTCAGATTTATGTAATGTATGTTGTATTAACTGTGTTGAGTGTCTTGGTCTGTAGTCTGTCACTGTACTTATTAAATAAAAGTATCGGATGACCGAGCTTTGCTCGGCAACTTTTTTTTTTTTTTGTTAGGTACCTACATCGTGTGTCTCTATATTTTCAAAACAAAAAATACATAACTAGCGAATTTTTTAAATAATATTTTTGACTAATGTTCTTCGATCATACCGACATAATAATAAAAATACGAGTGCAATTTAGTTTAACATTTCATTAGAAATAAGTACTTATAGTTTAACAATCAGTTACATCAGTTATACAGAATGTTACAAAAACCCTGTCCGACCCGTGAAGGTGTTGTTAGGTATCGTTAGCTGATTCTACTAATGCGTACATAACCTGGCTAAACTAAAAAAAAAATACCCCCTTAAAAATAAATAACTTAAATAAAATAAATAGGTAATTTCATGGCAACACAGGCACAGGTCATGACCTCAGTTGACCTCATGCATGTAGGTATTGGTAGTCTAACCACGTTTATCGACTCTAGAAAGAAACAATGATACCTACTTAGGCAGCTCGTGAAAAGAACTTTTTTTTAAGTAGGAAGGTCGTCTGACCCTCCGAATGTATCTTCGAATTTCATTCGATGAGCACAATGGCTGTGGCGGAGATGTTGTTCCATATTTCGTTCACTAAGAACGATACCGGCCTGGCACCGTCCCACGAGATTAGCACGGTGTTTCACAACGTTAGTTCACTCCTACCAATCCACTGCTCGCCGAACTGATAGTGGAGGTACTCACGTACAGGTCGGCAAAAATATGGTGGGGCACCGTCATGCTGGAACCACATTGACCAAGAAGTAGTCACATCCGAATCGTTCAACACCTGATCACAACACAACACAATTGCAGTTTTACTAGGTACCTTCCATCAGCAGGTTACATTACGTTAGAAAACTATATGATCACACAATAAACGATACGTCTTCACGGACGCAATGTCTACGCGAAACTAATAAATTTAAAATAAAAATACTTTTTATTTCATAAAAATAGGTACTCTAACTGCACGGCGGTGCCCTTTGACTAGAGGTGTGAAAGTATTCAAAATATTTCTGGTATCGATTTTTGGTATCAATTTTGTATTTCAGAATTTCACGCATCGATTCAACATCGCATGACATTCTTTAGATTTTAGAACTTTCACATAACTTAAATCAGGTGAACTTAAATGCTTTACATTGTTTATAATATTCTCCTAAAATCGTATTTCATAAGACCTTTCTAGTTCCTATTTACTAATAATAGGTACTTGTGTTACAATATTGTTATGAATAATTAATCGATAATCAAAAAAAGTACTTTTACCATTAGGTAATCTGCGTTTTTACAACAAATCATTCGGCCAGGTACAGTTTCGAATAGTAGCGACAAAAACAAAACGTTATTACGCAAAAACTAGTACAGCTCTAATTATTCCTTTGCGCGTCGGCGGCTAGACACACTGACGCCGCCGACAGTTATAAGGTCTAAAATGATGTTTACACTTTTTTAAATTTCCCGAATTTTGGGGAAGTTACAGTAAATTCGCTGGTAAAAAAGATTATTTCAAAATTCATTAGTATTGTTACTATGATGATTATGCAAAATTTTATATTTTATTTGGTCATTTGTTTACCTAACCCTTATTATCCTTGTGGGTCGGACAGGGTTTTCGTAACATACTGTATATTATCATCAATACATAGTTTAAGGTCTTAACCTAATACTTCCTTCCATACTATATTGCGGGTATGTCGATGGTTTTCATTAATAATAATCATGCCGGATACGATTCGCCAAATGTTGTTGTGTTGGGAGTTTTGTCGTGGAGGTTCTCCAGATCAATCTCCCTTTGGCGCAGCATTGTTGGTCGTGCTGTTGGGTTTAACATTGTATCACCTTGCTCAACTGCCGTCTTCCTTCCTATTCGCTAACCTAGCGCGCTTTATAGTTCTTGCAATTCACGAACGCGCGTGGCTCTTAGTTGTGTTCAAGTCGTATCTGTATACGTGTAAATGTGTGCGTGCGCGTAGGCACGCTACGGTTAGCATACAAATAATCAATGTTTAAATTATTTTTTCTTTGAAACCAACAATGATAATAAAACAAATATTTTAATAGTAAGTTTTATTAAAATTAATTATTATTCATCGTCAGAAGTGTCACTATCTTCAAACTCTTCAGTGTCGCTATCAGTTGATTCTACATTAATCGTTAACTCGAAATACAAATCGAAATATTTTCAATATTCTTCTTCAAGTTTTTCGACATGCTTGCAAGTTTTACGCCAGGTATCATTGTCGATAACGTTCAAACACTCATTTATTAAATTTTGTAAAATAGTCATATTTTGCCCGATATTTTTAATTGCAATTTTATTTATTAAAATTCCCCAGATATTTTCGATACAGTTCAACTCAAGGTGGCAGCAAACGTAATATTTCAAAATTCTTGCTTTTAACTATTTCGTCGATTTTGAATGTTATGAAAAGATGTTTATTATTTTTTATTAAATCACTAGCTTTTGCCCGCGACTTCGTCCGCGTGGAATAGTGACTTCCGGCAGATTTTTGGTTTTTCCCACATAGTTCCCGTTCTTGCGGGATTTTCGGAATGGTCCAGTTTCCGCAGAATTTTTAGGATAAAACCTATGTTTTTTTTTCGAGTTCCAAACTATTTATATCTGTACAATTTTTTAAGTAAATTAAATTATTATAGAACTTCTGCATATACTACATTTTTTGTTTTATTGTCTTGTGGCAGAAGAATATATTGATTTTCGCCACAACCTGATCTTGATAAGGCGACGTATAACTGGCCGTGCGAAAAACAGTCTTGGCGTAAATCGATCCCCACGTGTTTGAATGTCTGCCCCTGTGATTTATTTATTGTGACTGCGAAGGATAATTTAATCGGAAATTGTATTCTTTTAAAATTGAAAGGTAAGTCGTTGGGTATCATTGGGATGCGGGGTATGAGGACTGTTTGACCAACTGCTGGACCAGTCAAAACTATTGCAACGATGACGTTATTGCGCAGAAATTTTACTTGAAGTCGGGTCCCGTTGCATAAATTTGGTGGTTTGAGATTTCTTAGTAAAATGATTGGGGCACCTATTTTTAAATTAAGAGAATGTGGGGGAAGGCCGCTTGGGTTCAAGGAATTGAGGAACTCCTGTGGGTAATTAACTACATCTTCTTGATCCATCACGGTATCAATGGATGTGTAGGTTACAATATCTCCTGGGAGTTTACTTAAAATTATATCATTTATTTCGTCAACGTTACTATTTCTTGCCGCCAATATTGCTCTTTGACACATCCATTGGTGGTCCTTGTTTTCTATTTGGCTGATGTCAGGGTATACCTTAGTTATTAATTCCTCGATGTTACCCACTTTTACACCTAAATCGCAATCAATTTCAATTTTATTATTAGAATGAGGTATTTTCCCGTCTCCTACAGAAAGTAATTTTGACGGGAAAGTTATACTACCTCCCCCCAAATGTGCTCTCATATTTGTAGATAATTTTAAAATATTTACAAATTTCCATAATGGAGAACTTTTAAGGCAAGCCTTCACAATGTCTGCTCTGGTTCCCTTTACTATTACCGGTAAGGTTTGGCGAAAGTCCCCAGCAAACATAACCGTAATCCCACCCATGATTTTATCACAGTTTCTAATATCTCGGAGAGTTCTGTCTAGAGCTTCTACGTGAGCTCTATGTATCATGGTACATTCGTCCCAGATTATTAGACTGACGTCTTGTAAAACTTTTCCCAAAGGTCCATTTTTGCGTATAGAGCACACGCTATCTTTCTCTAAAGACACAGTTAGGGGCAGTTTAAAAGTGGAATGAGCTGTGCGTCCACCTGCTAATAAAGTTGCAGCAATACCTGACGACGCTACTGCTAAGGCTAGCTTTCCTAGAGACCTTACTTTTGCCAATATAAGATTAGTAATAAACGTCTTGCCGGTCCCACCGGGAGCATCCAAAAAGAAAATTTTTCCTTCATTAAAACTAACACTTTTCATGACACAATTATACGTTGTCACCTGGTCATTTACTAATCTTGGTTCATTTTCTGTGATATATTCATTTAAATCATTTAAATTATATGGTTTTCGCAACGCTACTTCTAACGGGTCCAGAAGCGAATTATTTCTTTTTGCTGCAGGAAGCCCAAAGTCGGTTAGGGATTTATCTGAAATCTCATGAATTTTATCTTCAATTATGATTAGTCCATCATTGTATATATCATCATTATATGCTAATGTCATATCCTGATTCTCATTACGCATTCTGTTTAATATATCTTCACATAGAGCATCACGAAATTTATTCCATAACTCTAAGGGGTCAGATGGTTGGCAAAATATAAGGATAGTGGTAAATAATTCTCTTAATTTTGTAGCTGGCTCGGATATAATTGCATCGGACATGGTATTTTGCCAATGTTCATCTCCCTCCAGTAAACCTAATTCCTTGCAAGCGCCTTGGTACGTTTGGAAAATAACACCATTCACGGTTCGTAGATGTTGAAATGACATTGGACCGCGAACATATTGCAGTAACATTCTTAAATAAAAACATTCAGTTTGAGTTGGATGAATGTTATAAACACGGCCTAAAGTTGTGTCTTTTTTTACACCGGGATATCCCTCAACATCTTGCCCGCGTCTTCTTCTAGAAAATGAATTTCTTTGCCAAACGTAATACTGGGGAGCTTCGTGATATAAAAGGGTTTTTGCAAAATCGTCGCTTTTGCAGAGATCAAAGAACGCTGTAAGTGTCGTTGATGAAGGATTGTTCACACGATCTTGGAGATTTTCATTATTATAAAAATATACTCTTTGTCCATTTTCCAAATGAACGGCTAAATGAACTACTGCCGGAAAACGTTCATGAATCGAAAATTGAAAAATTCTCCAAAACGCCTCCGAGGAACTTATATAGCGACCATTTAGATATTTTTCTACTTCGTCTTTATTACTTTGTAACGAAAATGTGGCTTGATCAGAACCTTTATGAATATACTTACAGATGTATTTAATAGCTTTGACCGATTGACATAACTCAACGTTAATGTGTGCATTGAAAATGCGTGACAGCAGTGGATTATAGGGAACCACCCAACGATTATCCACGCTCATTTCTGTACCTTTTACACGAATTATAGCTGTGAATCCACCATTATCTGGAGACCTGCGTCTGTAGGTTGGATAACCGTCATCCCCGGTTTGTGTTTCCGAAATAAAATGCCTCGGGTACTTTTTAGAACAAACGTTTTCTTTCATACATGGTGATGCAGGATTATGAAATCCGCAAGGACCATGTATCATATTTTTTATGACAATATTATGAAGAATCGGATCTTGTTGTATGTCAGGTATTTCAGCCGATATTATTGCATCTATAGAATCTGGTTGAACTTTGTTAGCCAGCCACAATAAAATATGGGCGTGAGGTAAACCTCTTTTTTGCCATTCTACACTGTAAACAAAGGCTTTCGATGGGCCAAAAATATGTTTCTTCGTTAATAGGTCTATCATTTTTTTGAGTTTTAAATGAAATACCCTAGAAATTAAATCGTGTCTATCATAAGAATGTTGATTGGGCAATAACTCACTTTTTATTTCTGGCCATTCGGGGTTACATGTAAATGTAATGAAGAGGTCAGGTCTTCCAAATTTCCTGACATATGTCATGGCATCTTGACTTTTTTCATTCATGAATCTGGGGGATCCTGTAAATGACGACGGCAATATAACGTGCTGGCCAATATTAGAAGCGTTTAAATGTCCATCATTTACGACGGCATCTCTTAAATGAATGTAATCTTCTGCTCTCAATTTTTTTTTATTTCTTTTGATGAAGTTCAGCCTCTCAGAAATCATTTTTCCCGCCATATCAACACAATATTGGTTGAATAATCCTTTAAAATAATGTATACTGTTAAAGTCATTTATTCTCACCATGAATCTAAATGCATAAAACTGCATACATGAAACAGTTTTAGATGTAGCCGTAGTATTCTGCTGTGGAATATTAATACAGTATCCGTCGTTTCCAAAGGGAAACAGTAAGGGATATTGAAGCGGGTCATAAGATCTATGAATTTCAGAAACTCGTTGAAGTCGACCATCTCTCGCAGTCAATACAATATCACGGGGACCTTTGTCTTCATCTATCATAAGAACAGCTACTTCATCTACTACCGGCGCATTATACCGACCTCTATGCTCATTAGGAGGTTTTACATCAGCATGAATGATAAGTTTTAAATCATTCGGTGGTCTATTTTCTAGATTGTACTTAAAACTTTGAATATACGTATTATGATCATGAAGATATGTTTGGAGAACGTCGATAAGATCGATTTGCAAGCTTGGGTTTAAATTTGAGCGCAAGGATACCTGATCTGCATGGGAAACAAAATATATTTGTAGGAATTCGGGTTGTGCCCCTACAGCTGGAAGTAAGTCACCGATTAAATGATAAACTTGCCCTTGGACTTTAAAAGTGGGCATAAAGTTTCCCTCACGAATTTCTTTGGCACCAAATGAAGTCATCTGAAATAATGTATTATATTGTCTTGAGTGATTTAAGAAATGCTTAGATGATGGATGTGAGCCTGATATCAGTTCCTTTAAAACGGATGTTGGTTCCGGAATTATAGGTATATTTACTTTGCCACCACTACAACACAATCCAGGAGTTTCAGGTGCCCATTTTTTTGCTTGGCATAAGTTGCATATTTTATCCATTCTGCCAATATCAATATCATTTAGCTCAGAATAGTCAACGGTACAATCATAAGCAAAAGCAGCATTTAATAAATTATGTTGTCTGCGAGTTCTATTCCTAGTTGATCGGGCATTTTGCTGTGTTAATCGTTGGGATCGTTCAGCGCTTGATTCCCGATCGCGGTTAGCCAAAGTTCGGGCATTCTGTGAGGCCAAACGTTGAGAACGATCAGCACTCGATTCCCGTTGCCGGTTCGCCAAAGTTCGGAAATTTTGTGACGCTAAACGCTGCGAACGTTCAACGCTTGATTCCCTTGCACGGTTTTGTTCAGTAATTGCTCGTTGTGTAGCCAACCTGTGCATATTTTCATCCTCAGTTTCATTGCTGCGCAAAACTCGCAGCCGCTTTGCAGTAGCAGTCTGCCGAGAAAGCTGAGTTCTTTTTCTCGGCATTATAGTGATGAAGAAAGAACGTAGAAAATGAAAACTTAACTAAAGCGTAACTCGTAAAAAAAAAGAAACGTAAGATTAATAATTAGGAACCTAATTGTTTTTATTTTTAACGATTATGTCAAAAGAAAATCCGTAAAATGAAAATAAGTTAACAAACTTTATACTTAAACTTAACCCTAATCTAATGAGAATAAATAGGTAGACCACACCTATTTACAGGTTTTACCTAAAGCGAAAAAAAAATAGAAACTAAATACGTTAAACTAAACCCTAATCTAATAAGAATAATTAAGTAGGCGATACCTATTTAGGTACCTACAGGTATTATGTACCACAAAAAAATATTCGAAACTGAATATTATTTTTAAAACAAACGATACTATACTTTTAAAAAACACATACTTATTAATTAATAATCTACATGAAAACAAAAAAGTGTTATTATTGTGTCACTAAATACTATCCTAAAACAAATAAAGTACCTACTATATAGAAAACAACCTCAAAATGAAACTGTGTTTAAAAAGTAATATTACGATGATAATTATATCGCATAAACAAATTAGCGCTGTATTCAACCGTTCAGTAGGGGCATGGTATCTCGTAGAGCTGCACCCCCCTCCCGGCTTGCCCGCAAGCACCGCCTCTCTCCCGCCGCGCCGGCCAGCGCAGTGAACGCAGAGAGCGAGTTGGTTTTGTTTCGGAGTTATTTATCATTGTAATCTTTAAAGTTTTTTGTTAAAATTAAGCTATGTCACAGACAATTTTATTCACAATGAAGTACTCTTAACCAACAACATATTTATATTTATATTTGAATAAAGATTAATATTATTATGTTGATACAACTTAAACAAATTATTTCGACCAAATTTGGTACCATAAAAACGGTCATTGTGACTAAACCTTAAAAGATAGACATATGCCGTCGCGGACTTTTTTTTAGATCATGTATAGAGGAATAATTCTTTCATACATATTTTTTGTGTATCTTGAACCGTTTTCGCAGCGCACGCAAAGAAAGCCTTCAAAAATGAATAATTTTCCCCGATTTTTACACATTTACCGCTCTGTCTTTGCTCCTATTGGTCATAGCGTAATGTTATTTAGCCTATAGCCTTCCTCGATAAATGGACTATCCAACAAAAAAATCAAATCAAAAGAATTATTCAAATCGCACCAGTAGTTTCGGAGATTAGCGCGTTCAAACAAACAAACAAACAAACTCTTCAGCTTTATTATATTAGTATAGATAGAGTTCGATTTTTTTTAATCGTTCGTCACATAAAATTCCGTTATCAGTTAGCCATTTTATCATATCGCTCTTCCTTGAACTGGACGTAGGAATTTTACTGCTGCGGGCGTTATGATAGGACGCGTTATCCATCACAATAACTGCCCTTTCTGGCAAATTTGGCATAAGCTTCTCTTCTAGCCACTTCTTATAATTTTCAAAACTCATATTTGAGTGATAATCTCCAGTTGTGGAGGATGCTTTATATACCAATGAGGCATTTGGAATGAATCCATCTTTAGTACCTGCGTGCACTATAATAAACCGGCTCCCAGTACCTAATTTCTTCATAAATGGAGTATCTTTAATTCTTTATCCTTTATGCCCCATGTATTTTGTCGAACGTGTGACGTTCAAACATATGTTTCGTCAGTGTAAACAATAGGACGTCCTTCTGCACGGCACTGAGAAATCTTTTTCAAATATTTTAAACGCCATAGTTGTAAATCATGCCTTTCTTGTAATACTCGTCGGTTACTGCTAATCTTTCGCCATTTATAACCATTTTTTATGAGCAATGAACGTAAAGTGCTTAGGCACCCGTCAAAGACTATCTTTTCTCTGACCGAACTGACCGAATTTTGTTTAAAGTTGGAATTTCCTTGTGTTCGATGTGATAATTTTGAATTGTACCTACTTCGAATCAAATTAGTGTCGAAATTATCAATATCAAATTTGTTACTTCTTTTACGACGTTTTTTCATTGGTGAAAGAAACTTGGCAGATGTAGAGGGCATCTCTTTTTCTTCTTTCAAAATAGAAGGTACAGTACGTTCACTGACCCCTGTTGCTTCGGCGGTTCGTTTTCTTACGTTAGCCAAAGGACTCAAATCACAATTATCATTATTATTCGCCTTCATGAAATTATATTCTTCTTGAAGAAAATGAAAAACTCTGGCGATAATTGCACGACCATTTATAACCATTTTTTATGAGCAATGAACGTAAAGTGCTTAGGCACCCGTCAAAGTCTATCTTTTCTCTGACCGAACTGACCGAATTTTGTTTAAAGTTGGAATTTCCTTGTGTTCGATGTGATAATTTTGAATTGTACCTACTTCGAATCAAATTAGTGTCGAAATTATCAATATCAAATTTGTTACTTCTTTTACGACGTTTTTTCATTGGTGAAAGAAACTTGGCAGATGTAGAGGGCATCTCTTTTTCTTCTTTCAAAATAGAAGGTACAGTACGTTCACTGACCCCTGTTGCTTCGGCGGTTCGTTTTCTTACGTTAGCCAAAGGACTCAAATCACAATTATCATTATTATTCGCCTTCATGAAATTATATTCTTCTTGAAGAAAATGAAAAACTCTGGCGATAATTGCACGACCCTACAAATAATACAGATAATACAATGGATTTAAAGTATTTAACTGATTTAACTCGAGTTGGTCTCCAAAGCCTAGAGCACAGGCGTAGAGTAGCCAGCCTTTCGGTGTTCTATAGGATACATTCTGGGGAGTGTGCGAGGGAATTGCACGATTTAATTCCCCCATCTCCGTTCCACCATCGGACGACCCGTCGTACGGCGAGTTTCCACCCTTATGTTGTTAACACCTCTACGATCCGGACGAAGCGTTTCGCCTCCTCCTTTATACCGCGTACATCGAGGGACTGGAACAATCTGCCGGCGGCGGTGTTTCCGTCGGACTACAATTTGAGTGTCTTCAAGGCTAGAGTGAATAGGCTCTTAATAAACTAGTGCGCTTTACCATCAACGATTGCGTCACTGCTTACCATCAGGCAGGATTGCGGTCAAGCGCTGGTTTATACTTTAATTAAAAAAAAAAAAAAAAAAAGACGTGTGGCACTCGGGGACTGCCGCGGTAAAGCTATTGCATAGCATTTTGTATCAATTTATGCAATTATAATTATTTATTTATTTTATTTATGCAGTATTTCTTTTTCTTTGATATTAATTCAAGTTACACTTTTTGAGCGTGGTGACCGATAAGAAAACAAATTTTTCTTATATTAAATAAATAAAAAGTTAATATTATTTAAAATATTTTTATTATTTTACAATACATGTGGGTTTTATTACCTTACAGTAGCTGTTGGTTATTCAGGAATATTTATCATTGAAACTATAGGTTTATGATAACTGAAATAAGAAACATAAGTTTGCGACTTAATATCCTCTAAATACCTAGAAAATACCGCGTCAATGGTGGTCCCATATTTTGTTGTGGACTCTTGTGGATCATTATTCATTTTCAAATTCAATGTTTTTGATAGAAAAGTTGTCAACCGCTCTGATTTTTTATCAGCGAAGTTAATGTTGAAATCGCCAGCCAAGATAAGTGGAAATTTATTACCATTTGTACCAAGTATTTTCGAGCCTTCTTTAGTGTACTCCAGTAAAGTGCGATGAATAAAATGCTCTACCTCGTCCAATTTTGGATTCGGAGCAATGTAAATTGCTACCATAACTATTTGTAGGCCATTTCTAAGTTTGCATAAGCACGAACAAATATCTCCAACAACTGAGCGCCTAACATTAACATCGCTAACGTGTGCAATATTTATTTCAATATTCGGAGTCATAATATTAGGAATATCATTTTTATTTTGGTAAATAGCTACCCCACCTTTTGAAACAGTATCTCGTTTGAACTGAACAATACAATTAAAATTAGGTATTTCAATTGGATTATCATGCGTCATGCAAGTTTCGGTAAGAAGTAACACATTTGTTTGTCTCGTAACTGAATCTTGTAAATCGTATTTATGACTATTTAGACTTTGGCAGTTGAAAGTCATTATTGAAATGCCATTTCTATTACTAATGAAATCTAATACACTTTGAGCAATCGTCTGAACACTATTTAAAGACCTAGTCTTTTGAATTCTTGCAACAATTGAAAAAACGGCCGCGTGAGCACTTTTTACTCTATAAAATCACGCGCTTTTATTTAGTAAATAACACTATAAATAATTTAAAAGTCCAATGAATAATTAGCGTGACATTCATCTTAGCTTTTCCGTTAAAAAAAAGCTATTTTATAAAAACACTACTAAATTAATTTGAATAAAAGTACTTAATAATTAATTATATGAAAAGTTTTTAAGGTAGCCATGACAACGTCGATGACGTCTATGACATGTCTCTATAGAAGACCTATTTCAGAGAGAAAATTAATCGCAAGTTTAGCACATCGCGACTATCAGTAACATGGCAAGTGTGTAGAACTGAGTTCGCGCCCTGCAATATGCATGCTCTTTTTGAAAATCTATAAATTGTTTTCAAAAGATGTAGTCGCACGCACACAAACATACCGTGCCGAAGACTGCCGAACTGAAACGACGTTAGACGATGGGGGGAGCGTGAGGTTTTTTCGTTACGGAATTTCTGGATTCGGTCCCCGCGCTCAAGGCCCGCGATAGAAGCTATGCAATAGCTTAAAAAAGGAATAATTTTTCGTTTTTATCGGTATTTGACATGCTGATGGTACTTCGTGGCGGTTAGCGACGTGAAAACAATAAGCACAAGTGACCTGAGCGGGCGACCCAGGGGGGAGACAGTTCCCTTGAACGAACGTGTAGCAAAGAAAGTTGCGCCCTCTACACTTCCCGACCTAAAACCATATCATAGATGTCTCTGTAAACAATTTGAAAAATAAATATTTTGAATTTTTATGAAAAAATATGATAAATTTTTAATAATTACAAGGAGATCATTTAAATTACCAATTTCAATTAAATTTCCTTTTTAAAAATCCTTGTTCTGGCAACCTTATCAGATCATTTTGTTAATTGGTAACAGGAACCTAACATGGTTCACATGTAGGGTTACCAACTATTTTCACAAAAAAAGGTATAAAGTGGTTTGGATAGGAAAAAGTAAAGTATTAGGTAGAAAAAAGTATTTTTAAAATTTTATGTTTTTATTACATTAAAAACGTATTTTTGTGTGCTTTTAGCACATGCCAACAATTTTTTGTCATCTTTAAAGGTCACAAAGCTTGCTTGACAATTAACATTTAAAGGAGAACGGCCACGACCCATCCAAAAAAAAAAAACCCAAGCCTGATGCAAAAATTTAATATATCAGATTTTAAATTAAAATTAGTATAGTTGTTCTGAGATATAATCGTTGCTGAATTCAGTGGCTAACATGTTTTTTGGCCATTAAAGTTATTAATTAGCATAGGCGCTCAAGGAAAACAATATATTATTTATAAATTGTCATTATTTCATATGATTACTATACAAAAGGACTCTAGAAAGTTAACAATGCTTGTAATACTACTTATATATAAACATATTAAAAATAACAAAAGTATTGTAGTATCGTATTTAATAGAACATTATTTACAAAAGTTTTACAATGGTAATACAAGAAACATAAGATAATTAGATTATTATATTACACAACAACTCTCGCTTGCATCGTCTAGCGTCACTATCTTGCTAGCTCACTCACAATCACGTATGTAATCACTTGCTTATTTTATTGTTATGGCCTGACTTACCTAATACTTACAATAATCATAATAAATAATGTGAATTAGGTATTGATAAGTTTACTAAAAAAACATTGTTTGCCTCAAGCGCCAGCTAAGCAACTACTATAGGCAAATAAAATATGTTAGCCACTGAATTTAGCTATGATCACTAAATCAGACGCTAATCAGCTTTGTTTACTAAATCAGATCTAAAATCTGAAATATAAAACTTTTGTGCCGAGCCTGGGTTTTTTTGGCCATTCTCCTTTAAATAAATAACCAACTCGTTTTGGATTAAATTTATTGGTACTCTATTTCTCTCTTCTCGCCACTTTAGATTTATTAAAAAAAAACTCTTTGTTAAAATTGCAGGAACAGAGAGTAGGTAGGTAAGAAATATTTTGTTCATTCCAAATTATTTCCATTATCCGTTTTAAACATTTCGTTCAGCAATTACAAATCGTTAAGTCCCCATAATGAGTATTTTATTTTACGCATCACAGTAAAGGTTAAAAATAAAGTATTTTTGCATACTTTATTTGTAAAAAAGTAGAATTAGCAAAAATAAAGTAGAATGTAGGGTTAATTGGTTGGCAACCTTATTCACAAGATGGCCACTTTTTCATTTTAATTGCCTTAGCGTAAAAAAATTTGATTCTACAAGACCCGATGCCCATTAACAAGTTATTTTGTTTATTTTTCTTATTGTAATGTTTTGCAAATGTTTGTCAAAGCATAACAACAAGAAAATTAAACATAATAACTTGTTATTGGGAATGGAACTATGCTTATGAATACTTATATAGCTAAGTATACGTATGTATAGCATACCTATAACTCTGGTCAAGAACTCTAGATGACGCTTCAAAATTGCTTGCATAAAAACGTCTCGAGAGGGCTCTCTTTTTCCCTAGTATTATTATACTCTTTGGGGCGACCGCTCGCTACTGAACGCTCCGTCAGGCACACACACTAACGCATTGTGCATGTACACAACATACCACAAGCAAGACTCACGCACGCTCGTAAATTGCAAGAACTATACCATCAACGATCGCATCACTGCTTACCATCAGGCGGGATTGCGGTCAAGCGCTAGTTTATAATTATTAAAAAAATTACGTTCTGATGCACGCTGCCGCATATCTTGCAGACGTCGCTCCCGTTGTTCATCATTTTCGGCGGCCACACGTTGTGCTGCACGCTCTCGTGAAACATCTAAATCATAAGACCTTTCTGTTCTTAAAATTCAATTAGTCAACTTTTGCAAGCATCTTACTTTAGCAGCACGTGTGGGATGAGCGGAAACCTGATGATTTTCATCAAGTTCTTCTTCAATTGGGTCCTCACTATGCGAAGTCTGACAAACACAGATCGACTTATAGTCCCCGAAGCCTCCTACACACAAAATTTCATGAAAATCGTAGGAGCCGTTTCCGAGATTCCAATTATATATATACAAGAATTGCTTGTTTAAAGGTATAAGATAAAATAACTAGGCTCTTGCTCTTCCATCATTGCTCAGCAGTACATCATCAGTACAAAATATCCTACAGTCCCCAAAAAATGCCCGTAGGGCCAAGACCCAATGGTACCGAGACAGGTTCTTTAGTGACGACCACGCACCGAAAGACGCAGCGTGGGTAAGCCCCCGACAACTTAGTGAATACACTATTTACCTACTCGTAAGTAATTTCAACAGCTTCAATCAAACTTTCATAGCTTTGAAATTAAACTTCCTCGACTTTGTTCGTAGTTCTTTGATAAGTAATAAAAAACACTAGGTACAATTCATAAACTTTATTTATTCGTACAAACAACTATTTTAATTTTTTACAGTTATGTAAAGTTAGTAAGTTTCTTTACGGGTCCGGGGGCGCGTAAGCCAGACCAATGTTCCTTAACTCGCAATCCTCTTGCATGAAATCCTTTAGCAGAAGTTTCTTGAGTGCCGTGCGACGTACCTGATTATTAATATTCAATCTGTTATCTGTTTATTAATATCAATTCTATCTTTGAAGATACAGGAATACGTACCTAGCTTAGAAGACAGGGTGACATGATATATATATATATATATATTTCTTTATATTATATTGTAGGTACATCTGTTCTTATATATGAATGCGGTGTAGCTTGGGAGGAGCAGCGCCGTGTCCTCACAACTGAAGTAGGAGGCGACCTGACGCTGCCGGCAGTAGTGCGGAGGATGGTCGGTAGCGCAGAGTCGTGGGACGCGGTCGTGTCCTTCTTGTACGTGATGACGACGTGAGGACGTGATGTCACAGAAGGAAGCTGCGGAACGGGAGAGGGAGATCTCAACTCCCTTCCCGGGCCGCAGAAGACGCGCCGGGCGCCGAAGAAGGGCGGACAACGCCCTCTTCCGCCCCCATGAATGGATCCAGGGGCGAGGGACATGGGGAAGTCCCCACGCCCTATTCGATGGACCCGAGGCGGAGGCGATGCACGGGGTAGTTTAACACCCCACTACCCCGTGCAGAAGACGAGGCCCGGACAGACCGGGCCAGCACGAGAGTGTGGGGCCGTGGAAGAATTTAGACTCCCGCGGCTACACACGCGCTCGTGATAGAAGAGACACCGGGGTGGTTTTAGTCAGTAAAAGTCTGACAGACCCCGTCGCCCACCCCAGGTCGGCGGACCATCCTATGGGGATTTCCACCCTGGAAAAAAGAAAAAAAAAAGGTTTCCGATTCCCGGCCTCCTGGAAAGACAAGCAGTCCCTTGAGCACACAATTAACTAACTCATAGGTAGGCACGGCCCACTGTACAGTTAGTTTACTAATATCATCATCATTACTATATATTATAAAACAAAGTCACTTTCTACTTCCCTATGTCCCTTTGTATGATTAAATCTATAAAACTACGCAACGGATTTTGATGCGGCTTCTTTTAATACATATATGTATAATAATATCCATTAAATTGTGGAGAAATAATATGTGATGTAGTAAATTGTTTTATTTTTTCCGTGTTTGCAGTGAAACGTAGGCGAGATTTATCAAAATAATGTACTGAATATTGTACACATTATAAAGGTCTACAAAAAAGTCCGCGATGGTATATGTCTATCGCTTATGGATATCCCACAATAACATGTTTTTGTCATTTACTTTTTACGACAAATACTGGCTAATTTTCGAAGCGATTTTAACCAATACAGCAATCCTTATCTAATTTAATACCTTAAATAAATTGTTGATTTAATATAGATCTATATTGCCCTGTTTAAATGAATATTTACGAAGATATTACAGATTTAAAGATTGCGGGCAGGAGCGGCCAGCCGAGGCGGCCGCTGTTTTTCATACGTTCACAGTTTTTTTGTAGTGTATCTTATCAACATTGCACCCGTGCGGAGCCGGGGCGGGTCGCTAGTAAATTAATAAACTTAATTCAACGTTGACATTTAAACTCCATAAACAATACCTACACGTTTAGGGATGAAACCTTTTTCTTAAATAAATAACGTGGACGAAGCCAAGAGAAAAGATATTTTTAAGTAATATAATAAATATAAATAATAAGCTGACAGCAGACTTGTATAAAAAATAGACTATAAGAAATAAGTCCGCACCAAAGTAAACAGGAAAAGTAATGTAGTAAGCGTTTCTGAGCCTTTGGCCAAAAAACCGACCAGCCTAGACCAGCCCTCTGGTCACTGACGAAAAGTAAAAACTAGGTAAGTATATGACATATTTTTTTTAATAATGCTAATAAAGTTAATGTAAGGAGGACATTTTTGTACAGAGTCTGATGCATTTATTGCCTCTTGAAAACAGCGTTATTTATTTATTTATTTCTTCTTTTGGCTTCGCACGGTTTGTGCATTTAGCCGTGCATGTTCATTCATGTCGAAAAAGACGGCCGCACCTGAACCGTCTATGAGGGAGGTTTGAGGCAAAGTCATGATGAAGCCACACTGCTGCGATATCTCAATTTTCTTTATGAATTATTTACTGAATTCACTTTATACTACATAAATCGAAATCACGCACTTTTATTTCAAAAACAACACTATAAATAATTTAAAAGTTCAATGAAAAATGAGCGTGACACTCAGCTTAACTTTCCCGCCAAAACTCGAAAACAGCGTTAGCGGCAATGCTCTCTGTAGGCCTAGTATGAGTTTTCAATACGAAACTCGTTCGATCGTATCGAGCGCGTTTGGCGCTATCATTGGTTGAGAGTTCTTACGACCTTGAAGGAGGCCAATCGCGGAGTCAAACGCGCTCGATACGATCGAACGAGTTCCGTAATGAAAACTCATACTAGGCCTACAGAGTACAGATGTCAATCTATCAAGATTACCTCTAATTTCCCTACACACCTACAAGTCTTAAACATTGATTGTCCCTGTGGTGAGATGGTGGCTAGACTTTGATCGTTTTTAAAAGCGGAATCTGACCTCCTGATGTAATTTAGCCAGTTTTTTGCACAGTTTTTGCTGCAAACCACATCCAACAGACATGTTGTGCAATTTTGTGTGAATGACCTTTTTTACGTTTTGCTTGTTTTAACGGCACAAAACAACGTTATTATTTTCGAATTATGACGTTGAAGACGCCGAGAGAAGAAAAAAAATGAAACAACGATTTACGAAATTCCAACACAGTTTTTGAAATTAGAAGCCGCGATTCCCTCGTTCACATTCTAAATTTAAGTTCAGTGCACCGGACAAAAGAAATTATTACTCTTGTAGAGATGATAAAAAAGTATAAAGCAATAAAAAAAGCATCATCATCATCATCATTTCAGCCGAAAGACGTCCACTGCTGGACATAGGCCTCCCCCAAGGTTCTCCACGACGACCGGTTCTGCGCCTCCCGCATCCAGCGGTTTCCCGCGACCTTCACCAGGTCGTCGGTCCACCTTGTCGGGGGCCTACCCACGCTACGTCTTCCGGTGCGTGGTCGCCACTCGAGAACTCGTCGGCCCCATCGGGCATCGGTCCTACGGGCAATGTGTCGGTTACTCTCGTTCTTCTGCGGATCTCCTCATTCCTGATTCGATCACGCAGGGAAACCCCAAGCATAGCCCTCTCTATTGCCCTTTGAGTGACTTTGAGCCTTCTTATAAGGCCCATTGTTAGAGACCACGTCTCACTTCTATAAGTCATCACTGGCAACACACACTGGTCGAAAACTTTTGTCTTGAGACACTGCGGTATTTCGGACGAGAAGATTCTGCGTAGCTTCCCGAAAGCAGCCCAGCCGAGTTGGATTCGACGATTGACCTCTTTCTCGAAGTTGGACCTTCCTAACTGGATAGTTTGTCCCAGGTACACGTAACTGTCAACAACTTCGAGAACAGAGTCTCCAATCTTTATAAGAGCCGGTACAACATGGGCATTAGACATGACTTTCGTCTTGTCATGTTCATTTTAAGACCGACTCGCTCGGAGGCTCTACTGAGGTATTCGAGCATTGTACTCAGGTCCTCCGCGGTCTCAGCCATGACTACGATATCATCAGCAAACCGAAGGTGTGTCATGTACTCCCCATTGATGTTGATGCCCAGTCCTTTCCACTCCAGAACCTTGAAGACATCCTCCAATGCAGCGGTGAATAGTTTCGGGGAGATAACATCTCCCTGTCTGACACCATGCTGCAGAGGTATTAGTTTCGAGATCTGGTCCTGTACTGTACTGACCTGTAGGCCTAGTATGAGTTTTCAATACGAAACTCGATCGTCGATATCGAGCGCGTTTGGCGCTCTCATTGGTTGAGAATTCTTACGACCTTGAAGCGGGCCAATCGCTGAGTCAAACGCGCTCGATATCGACGATCGAGTGTCGTAATAAAAACTCATACTAGGCCTAATGGTGGCGTTTTCGTACAAACCCTTCAGCGCTTCAATATACCGATAGTCTACTTGGCACCGCTGGAGAGACTGCAGTACAGCCCAGGTCTCGATCGAATCAAAGGCTTTTTCGTAGTCCACAAACTCCAAGCAAAGGGGTAGGTTATACTCCTCGGCCTTCTGTATAACCTGCCGCAGCGTATGTATGTGATCTATTGTGCTGAAGCCCTTTTGGAAACCGGCTTATTCGGGCAGCTGGAAGTCGTCAAAACTGTAGGCGAGACGATTCGTGAGAACTCTTGAACATGACTCAGAAGTGAGATGGGTCTGTAGTTTTTAAAAGGGCATTGTCACCCTTTTTGAAAAAGAGTACCACAATACTTCTGTGCCATGCCTGTGGCGTTTTTTCCTTGACTATGATGGAATTAAATAACTTCTGAAGGGCCCTAAGGATCGGTTCACCACCCGCCTTCAGTAGCTCTGCCGTTATTCCGTCATTGCCCGGCGCCTTGTTGTTTTTAAGCTGTTTCAGAGCCAATCGAATCTCCTGCAGGCTGACGTCCGGGATATCTTCGGTGTAGTGTCGGGTTATTCTTGCTCTAGGGTCTTCAGCAAGATTTAATACGGGTTTTGGCGTCGAAGTGTAGAGTTGTCCATAGAAATTCTCGACTTCCCTCAAAAGCTCTGGCCTGGACGTTATGATCTTGCCATCGTCAGTCTTCAGCTTGCTTAGCCGCCTATGCCGAATAGTCAGATCCCTAGCGAAAACATTAGAGCCTCTGTTTCGCTTTATAGCCTCCGTTATACGCTCGGTATTATACCGACGTAGGTCTGCTTCAGGGACTTTGAGATCTGCTTATTGAGCTGCCGGTATTTGCAAGCATCACTTGACGAACGCAAAACCATCTCACGTCTGTCCTCCATGAGCTCGAGAATGTAGTCCGAGAACTTTTTAGTTCTATTTGTACAGCGGGTCTTAAAATACTTAGTCCCGACCGTAAGGACAGCTTCTACAAACCCGTCATTGTATTCGTCCACGTCGCCACTTAGGCATTCGAAGTGATTTTGGAACTCGAGCTGGAAATCTTCGGAGTTACGGATCTGGATGGGTGCTGGCGAGAGCGTAGACCTCATCAGGCGAGATCTTTCGGACACTATGTTCAGATTCAATCTACCTTTGACCATACGGTGATCGCTGCCTCATTTGAGCGAGTTGATCACTGAGACATCATTGAATATGTACCTTTTTATCGTCATAATGAAGTCTATCTCGTTCTTAGTGTCCCAAGTCTGCTTCTGTGAAATAAGTCCGCGCCTGACGTAAATCGACGTAATATTTTTTTGGTCGCCATGTTTTTAACCGCGTTTAAACTGTCTATGGAATATCTTAATATAAATTGACTAAACTAACACGTTATTTTCTGTGCTTTTCTTAATGAAATGGAGAGAAAAAGATGCACCAAATTTAAGATCACTTTAATTTGTCAACAAAAGGATCGGCAAAAGTATTTAAATCAAGCATGTAGACGGAAGTTTTGTTGGTACTTACTTCTATATAAGTCATTATCTCGTCATACAACTTACTGATGTGTCCACGTTATAAACGCTAGCCTGATCAAATATAAGTCTGCTAGTATAACTAGTAGATTGTTGTTGTACTTATTGATGTCAAGGAAACGACATGAGAAACGCGACCGCAGTCCGCAAGATAAATCCTGTGCAAATGTATAGGATAACCATACATTGTACCTATATAGGTAAGTAGATAGATACATCTACCAATTTATGGATAGACTACGAAAATGACGATGTTAAATTAAAAAAGGGATAACTATTGAAATGAGGAGTAATGGTCGAAAAGGACGTTGCGGCAATCAAACTATGATTAGAACCATGGACGTACCCGGGGGAAGGGGAGGAAGGGGACAGGAGGTGCAGCTGCCAAATCTAGTCGAGCGTACGAATGCGCGAGGCAATGCCTTATTCCCCGTCTATTCATTGACAAATCATTCAGTTGCTCAGACGCTTGTAAACGTGGCTGAGCTCAACAATGATTGAAGGCAGCAACAACAACCGCAAATGATCCTGATTTATAAATAAAAGTACGGACGCCAGCAGGTCATGTTACCCAAAACTGTCAATTCCCAATCAACTTTGAGCCTTAATGTTTTAGAAATAAAGTTGGAAATTTAATAAAGAAATCTGACAGATTGTACATAGTAGCTTCATGTGCTGTCGTCTGTACCTAAAAGACCAATTTCACACTGCAGTTCATCATCATCACCATCATTCATCATTTGGACTGCTTGACATAGGCCTCCCCCAAGCATCTTTACGACGCGGTCCTGCGCCTTCCGCATCGAGCGGTTTCCCGCGACCTTCACCAGGACCGCAATCCCGCCTGACGCGCACTAGTTTATTAAGAGCCTATTCACTCTAGCCTTGAAGACACTCAAATTGTAGTCCGACGGAAACACCGCCGCCGGCAGATTGTTCTCAAAGCAAATTTAAATTGGTTTTGCATCGATACCATTGATATAATATTAAACAGATGTGATATATTCTAACAAACTAACCGAAAAAAATGTGCCGACCACAGCAACAGCACACATGCATATTTTTTATTCTGCGTACATTTCACTACATTGGTACAATGTGAGTGAGATAGGGCGCAATCTAAAGCATAGAGAAGAAAAAGATGACTAGTGTTTGTCGTTTGCGCTTAAATGGAAACAGCGCACCAATCATGACAAGTTTGCCAAAGAATAACTAAAATGCAGAAAGGAAATACATATAACAGTATTCTGTAATCTGTGATATAACAGAGTTGCTCAATTAGGTGCATTTTTTTTTATGAACTTTATTGTTTGTCATTGATACATGATTAAAGTGTATTTAATATTTTGTGACTGTGAGCGATATCCAATGAGAGCTCAGCTTTTCCAAACGGTTCCAGGGGAAGCGAAGTTCTCATTGGATACCGTTCGTCGCCCGTCGCTCGTCGCGCGCAGTGTGCAGAGGCTATAAGGCCAACAGTGAAAAGCAGCAGCAGTTTTGTCAATTCCCTGAAAGTTACTAGAAAAATACTATAATTACAGTAATTTTCCAGTAACTTTAAAAATTTTGGAAAAAGTGACAGACAGATAATTATGATGAATAATTTTATGCATTTTTTTTTTCTTTTGTGAGAAATCGTTACCCTTCCTAAGGGCCCCCAAACAAATTTTTATATGGGGCCCCGCTAAGGTTTGCTACGCTTCTGTTTAGTTTAATATTATATCAATAATCGATATGACATCGACATCTCATCAAACTTAGGTACTAGGCAGCTTGACACGCCATGGTGCAGCATGAGCCTGCCGCGGCAAACCGCTGCTTTCCACAGTATGTTCAACAGTCCTTAATTGCGACGATATTAACCCATTCACTGCCACTAAAATTTTAAAAACTTCGCCTGGGTGCCACTTAATATTTTTAATGATTACTGTAATGTTTTGTATGTAGTTTGTATTACGAAAAAAATAAAGCTGTCATGTTGTGTCACTCATGCTTTCCACATATTTTTCATTGGCGACGAGGATTTTAATTATTTTAGGGAGATATACGCGTGAAAATGTCTATTGGAAAGGTCTCGGAGTTCAAAGTGAGTGATGGTAACTGGGCCACGTACATAGAAAGGCTGGAAAGTTATTTTGTGGTAAATAATGTGTCGGTAGAAATGAGACTGCCGACATTGATAGCGGCTATGGGGGACGAGGCTTATGAGTTACTGAGCAACTTGACCAGCCCGGTGAAGCCTAATCGGAAAACATACGCGGAAGTGGTACAAATCTTAAGAGATCACTTGCAACCAGAACCGTCTGAAGTTGCGGAACGGTACAGGTTCCGTCAACGTAGACAGTGTGGCGGTGAAGCCATTCATAATTATGTTTCTGAGCTTAAAAAGTTGACGAAAAATTGCGGCTTTGGCATTTCGTTAGAAGAAAATTTACGCGATCAGTTTGTTTGCGGTCTGCGGTCGGAGATAATAAGGCAGCGGCTTTTCGCTGAAGAAAATTTGACTTTTGCGAGGGCAGTTAAGATAGCACACATGTTGGAAGCTGCGGAACGGGATGCGGCGATCGTAGAACATCCAGGGCCCGGAGAGTATGATAATGGCGGAAGTACGAGCGCATCTATGCCAGTACACGCGGTCAACTCGGGGCGGGGGCGAAGCAACCGCGGTGGGGGCGGACTGCCCCTCGGAACACGCCCGCAGCGGAACTATACCTTACAGTGTGAAGCATGTGGTGGTGATCACAACAAGGATGATTGTCGCTACAAAAAGTTTATTTGCGGTCGCTGTAGACGACGTGGTCACCTGCGACGTGTTTGTCCTCAACGAGCTGAGAGTTACAGGTCCGGCAATAATACGGTTGCTCACGTCCAGATGAAGGGCCGTGGGCCGAACTTGTCGGAAAACAGCGCTCTATCAGAGCTTTTAGGGGAGGACGAACCTCCGTCTTCGGGCGAGGACTCTTGGACAGCGGAGGAACCGGTACACCAACTGTCGTTAAATGGGTATAAACCGGTGAGTTTACACGTTTTGGTCGATGGTAAGGATTTGTCGATGGAAATCGATACTGGATCTTTGGTTTCGTGTATTAGTAAACAAACGTATCAAAGGTTATTTTCGCATCTTCCGATTGAAAAGTCATCAATGATTTTTAAATTTTATGACGATTCACAAGTATTACCTTTAGGAACAATAAAACCTGTAGTTAAGTATAGGAATATAGAAAAGAATTTAGATTTATTTATTTTGACAGGCGGAACCACCTCGTTATTAGGCCGACAATGGTTATCTGAACTAAAAATTAAAATTCCTGTTTTTCATAATTTTGTTTCTCCCAATAGAGTTCACGGTCAAGATAAATTAAAGGAATTATTTGACAGATATAAAGAGTTGTTTACGGAGGGACTGGGTCGATTCAAAGGAGGCAAGGCACGGCTGCGTGTGCGGGAGGGAGCGACACCTGTGTTCTGGCGCGCTCGACCCTTGCCGTACGCGCTACGGGACCGCGTCGAAGCTGAACTGGACGGAATGTTGCGTGACGGCGTCATCGAGCCCATCGACAGTGCGGACTGGGCTACTCCGCTCGTACCGGTGCGTAAGGCTGATGGTGGACTCCGTATTTGCGCAGACTATAAAGTTACTTTGAACCCAGTTCTGATTGTAGATAGGTATCCGTTACCACGTATCGAGGACTTATTAGTCAAGTTAAACGGTGCGTCCATTTTCTCAAAAATCGATTTATCACAGGCTTATAACCAAATTGAGTTAGATGATCCCGATAATCTGACAGTAATTAACACTCACAAGGGGTTATTTAAATATAAAAGGTTAGTTTTTGGTCTAGCTTCGAGCCCTGGAATTTTTCAAAGAATTATGTCCAATCTTTTAAGTGATATTCCTAATGTGGAAGTTTTTCTTGACGATGTCATTATAGGAACGAAAGGAGGGAATATTACTGACCATCTTAATATTTTAGAACGGGTTTTTCATCGTTTGCATTCTAATAGAATGAAACTCAAACCAAATAAATGTTTTTTTTTAACTAACGAAGTAAAGTATTTGGGTTATGTTATATCTTCCGACGGAATTAAGGTCGACCCAGAAAAAGTGGAGGGCATAGTTAACATACCACAGCCCACCAATATTTCAGAGCTGAGGGCTTTCTTAGGAACGATTAATTTCTATGCGAAATTTGTTAACCGTTTAAGCACTATTCTCGCGCCTTTATACCGATTACTTAAGAAAGGAGTCGTTTGGGAATGGGATACCAACTGTGAAGCTGCTTTTAAAAAAGTAAAATCATTACTCGTTAGTGCTGAAGTGCTCGCTCATTATGATCCAGATAAGACCTTAATTTTAACATGTGGCGCAAGTTCTAAGGGTATAGGTGGAGTACTTAGTCAGCTGGAACCAGTGGCGGCATCGCCCGGTTGCGTACTCGAGCGCCCCGTTGTTTATGTCTCGAGAGCGCTTTCGAGCGCCGAACAACACTATTCGCAGATCGAACGGGAAGCACTAGCTATTGTTTTCAGCTTAGAAAAATTACACCAGTATGTGTACGGTAGGCGATTTCTTCTACGTACAGATCATAAACCTCTGGTAACGATTTTTGGACCGAAACAAGGTATACCTTCTATGGTAGCGAGCCGTCTCCAAAGATGGGCCATTAAGTTATCCGCTTATACTTATGATATTCAGTTTGTTAGGTCAGAGGCGAATGGAGCAGATGGATTATCACGATTACCAGCACAGACACCACTAGTCTCTCCTACTAATAATTGTTGTAAAATACCAGATCAAACATTTTTACATTTCGCACAAAATGCATTATTGTTAGATTACAATGAATTAAAAAAGCAAACTCAGCGAGACCCATTGTTAAGTAGAATTTTGAGTTATTTGCGAAACGAGTGGCCAGTGACGTCAGAAATCCCTGCACTTCAACCGTATCATAACCGAAAACGCGAATTGTATGAAGAGCTCGGTTGTGTTCTATGGGGCTATAGGTTAGTAATACCGGACGCATGTAGGTCAAAGGTACTATCGGAATTACACGAAGCGCACATGGGAATCGTTAAAACGAAGTCGTTTGCTCGTAGTTATGTTTGGTGGCCGGGTATTGATGAAGCGATCGAATCGATGTGTAGGGCATGTACCGTTTGCGCGACTGAAAGCGATGACCCGCCACGGCACATACCGTGCCCTTGGCCTTGGCCGGAAAAACCGTGGGCTCGAGTACATGTTGATTTTTTGGGTCCGATAGCCGGTAAAATATACCTTGTAGTAGTTGATGCTAGGACTAAGTGGATTGAAGTTAGTCAGGTGCCCAGCACAGCTGCTACCCACACAATTATCAGACTAAGTGACATTTTCGCTCGTTTCGGACTACCGAAACAGTTAGTATCTGATAATGGACCACCTTTTACCAGTGTCGAATTTTCAAAGTTCATGGAAAGTAATGGCATTAGTCATTTGTTCTCCCCTTCTTACCACCCCGCCTCCAATGGCGCTGCAGAAAATGCAGTACGTTTAGTTAAGCGAACAATTAAGAAGGCAATTAGAGGCAATTTAGACATTTTATTGTTTTTAAATAATTTTCTTCTACACTACAGAAACACAGAGCATTGCACAACAGGGGAAACGCCTGCTTCGCTTATGTTTGGCCGTAAACTCCGTACGAAACTTGATTGTTTGAGACCAAATAGAGAAACAAAGGTTAAAAACGCTCAAACACGACAGCAGGAATCGAGGGGTAGCGTTACTCGGAGCTTAGGTGAAGGGGAAGAAGTCTGGGTTCGACAATATAGAGGTAACAATAAGTGGGAACCTGGCAGGATTGTTGAGAGAATGGGTGTTACAGATTACAGAGTTCTCGATGCGTCAGGTAGGGAAATACATAAACATGTAGTTCAGCTTAAGCGCAGGCGGAGTTCTTTGATCTGTCCTTCCTAGTGCGAATCTCGCAGAAGAATCAGAAAGAGTTTCAACTCATGGTTCTTACGGAAGCATTCCGAGCCGTCCGCCACTCCTCAGCCCGGCACGTCTGAGCCCCGTAAAAGCGAGTGAGGCACTAGCCGACGATCAGTTTCAAGATTGCGTTGAATCTCCTCTTGCTTTGCCCACCGAATCGTCTCAGTCTCGCCCGGTGCGTAGTTGTCGCCTTAATAATCCACCTAATATATGATATATCCTATAAAATATGACCTCTTATATTGTAAACCTACCTATCTTTTAAGAACGTCTCTGATGTTGTTAATAAGTAATAATGCCGAAATTCTGTTTTGTTTAAGTTAAATATATGTGTAATGATTAAGGGTGGAGGTATTGTAATGTTTTGTATGTAGTTTGTATTACGAAAAAAATAAAGCTGTCATGTTGTGTCACTCATGCTTTCCACATATTTTTCAATTACAATAGAAAATACTTAATTAAATGAGTTTTTTAATATTAAAAAAATCCTAAATAAGAAAAACCCATTCAAAAATGCAATGCAATGTAAACGCAACATGTGCGTTGGTGGCAGTGGTAAAAGAATTTAAATCGTAAGTGCCATTCAACGCACCGTTTGCGTTGACGCTTGGACTGTATTATGCAACATGTTCTTCCAACAGTTTATTAAAAATCCTGTGGATTCAGTTTCAAATTTATCAAATATCGGCCAGGTTGCAAAATATTAAGTACGTAAGTAATTTACTAATTAGGTACCTACTAAAAATGCATAATCCAATTAGTAAATTACTCGAATAAATTTAACTCTAAATATTTAAAAAATACGTACATACAATTTGCCGTGATATGGTTATGCATAAACTTATCCAAAAAATATTTTTATTGCTATGCCAGTGAACGCTCAGTTTGCGTGCAAGTGATTTTATTCAAAAAATATACGACGATACTGTGTACAAAAATGATAAAATCAAGAATATTGCTTACTTTTATCTCTCAATTCAAAAATGTACTATAAACACCCAGTAAAACTTTAGTTATCACCAAATGAAAATTGACCTTCTTCCAAGACGCAAGAGACAAGAATAACAGCCCAAACCAAAAACCGACAGTGGTTCTATATTTCAAAATTGTTTCTAGACGTGAATGTTGCCAAATATTTAAATAAATTTCTTTAATTTTGTTGTAAAGGCAGAAAACGTTACATAGTGCACTCAACGCAAATGGATCGTTGGTGGCATGACGTTCAAATCTCGCTAAACGCATATGGTGCGTTGGTGGCAACGAATGGGTTAACGAAATGTGAGTGCTACCATGAGCTTACCCAGCTTTTGGCCTATGAGGGCAAGTCAAGCCTAGACGGGAGCGGTTTTTTAGCAATTACACTATACATTTTGTTAGTGTCTAATGCGTGGTTTATTTTAAAGTCGGAGATAAGTCATCGTTTATAGTTTAGTAATTAGGAGAGTTCATACCATTGTAGCGTGTAGCACAAAGGACTATAAATCACTCACACCAGATCACAGCTACACAAAGGACTAGGAACGCGGAATCTCACGTCCCAGAACACATCTGCAGGGCCAACGGTCAACGTCCGTGGGAACCATAACGAGTCATCTAGCACGTGACGGAATTGGCGCGCGTTCTACGTTAACCAGTCATACGCAGTGGCCTGCCTCGATCAACGAATCAGCATCAAGAACGCACGCAACACCACGTGTTTGTACGCGATGACACCGTCCGCAAACTTCTGCAGCATCCATACCAAGGTCCATTCAAGATCATCGAACTATTATACGAGACTTAGGAATCTTGTTTTTAAAAAAAAACTATTATTTAAGCTAAAATAGGATTTAATTAATAAGTAGGATTTAGAATACAGAAATAGTAGAAATAGTAAGAGTTAGGACCTCCGACCCGTACCGAGATTTAGAACCAACTGCCCCGCTGGGCTCATGAATGACGTACTGTAACCCATAATGCTGACGTGGCACATCTGAGCGTTGCTAAGCCATTCCACTAACATTGTAAGGGTATAACAGCCCCCCCCCCCATAAGACTGAAATTCGGGGATAAAAGCCGAAATTCAGGAATTTAAACTATATCACGTAATCTAGGTAATGGAATTGAAGAGTTTTCAGGTTCAGTACTAATATTATGATTACTGACATCGTCATCGGTATGAGTCATTGGTTTTACACAAGAAATATAGAACTTAGATCTATGTTTACAAATCATTTTGCCTAACTTGAATGCTATAAAGGAAATTAGTATAACTAGAATACATATGGTCAAAATAGAATAGTGTGTCCCGTATTTTACTAGAATAGGTTCTTCATCAATAAGTTTATTTAAATCTGAATATAACTTGTTGTTTTGTTTCTTTAAAGTTAAATCATCTAAGTCAATATTTTGTAGTAAAATAGGGGATATGATATTATTTAAACTAGTAGTAGACTTAGTATCTAATTTACAACATGAATCATTTATAATGCTAAAGTCTAATCTAGGAATAGGAATTTCTACATTGATTGAGTCTTTTGACGATATAAGTCTTGCACTTTTTGTGTAGACCGTACACTGATTTGGAATGCGTAGTATACCAGTTCCGGATACTATGATTTCACGTAATTCGGAATTATTACAGTCCATTGAAACTTTGCTTGAACGAGACTGCACGAAAATCCATTGATTGTTTATAAGCGATTTCCAAATGTCCAATTCGCCAACAATTGTTTTGGTTTCACACTGAGTAGGAATAGCACTAATTGTTTTAGTTAATAGTTCACTTTCACATGTAGGACTGACGTTTGTCAATAATACCGTAGGTATCTCACATAGAAAGAACTCAGAGTACATTGTTTTACATTTATCTAGGGTATCTAGATTACAGAAGTTTAGCTTATCTTTAGAAATAGCAATATACGAACTAGAAGGTAAAATTAAACTAAAAGTATTAGGATTATCTGACCCATGAGGGGTCGGTAATGCTAAATTATGGTACAAAATAAATTCATCATTAGTAACTAAAGGAATTTGTAAAACGAATACAAGTTTATTCTTATAATAATAACAAGCGACTTCAGATATGCTTAATATTATATGGATATTATCTAGACTTAGCGTTACAGGAATTCCAGTGTCTCTAGGTAGGTGCCTGTCGTTATCAACGAGTTCGTAGTATAATTGCGTAGGACTTATTATGTTCGGATGCAGGATGTTTTGACTACACAACAGGATAGCGTTTGTTATGTCTTCAAGCTGAAACGACAATGCTAGTAGAGAACTTTCGAGATTAGCAAGTATGGAATGGAATTTAGTTTCGGATATCAGGATTTTAGAAGTTTCTGTGATATTATTTAATTGTAGTATGAGTTGGCTTAGAGTATTTTTAAGAGAAACTTCGTTATATTTTAATTTATTAATCGTTTCTTTGTAAGATTCTAGAGAAGTAGTAGTAATTAAGATATTTTCTTTCATTAGTTCCGCGAGCTTTTTCTCGTGGTTTTGAAATGATTCAATAGCGGAATCGTATTTTGATGCGTCATCTTCATCTAGAGTGCCGAAAACATGTTTGAAAACGGTGCCTATTCCGGCGAACCATGCTGAACGTTTATTACGTTTTGACATTAGATGTGAGATAGAGTCAAACTCGCGTTTAATTTCGTTGTACCGAAATGTGAGTGGAGATAGTATATCATCGCATTGAAGGTTGCTTGATTTTTGACACGTTTTCTTAAGTATGCTCATTATATCATCGAGGTTAGAAAGGTGAGGATTTATAAGAGAAATGTTTACATGACTAATTATATTTAACTTTCCCTTAATCGTTTTAAGTTTTCCTAGGTTATCGAAGTATATACCGGAACTAGAAGGAAGAGGCTTGATAAGGTCTTGATGCGCATTGACCGAGGCGCTGAAATAGAATTAATGAAATCAGTTAGACTACGTTAAGGACCTATTCTAATTAATAGCTAATACTTACATGTAAATAATTAATGATTAATTATCTTAATCGATCTCTAACAGTAATACGGAGTCGTTAATTACCGCAGGTTTCATTTGATCGAAATGATGAGTCACATGACGTCTGTTTATAAGAAGCGTAGCTGTGTTGTTATTGTGAACTTTAATGATTTTGTAAGGTCCTTTCCAGATAGGCGAGAGTGCCTTTTTGAGCCTCAGATGGGCCTTAAGGTAGACGTAGTCACCAGCTTTGTAGTGTGGTGGTGATTTAGAATGAGAGTCGTAATAGGAGTTAGAAGATTCCTTGGATTTTAATATATTTTCCAAGGCTTTTTCTCTAGTGTGTTTAAATTTATGTTGTAACATTCTAATGTAGTCTGAATAGGTTGTGTTAGGTTCAGTTTCATAGATGGAGTTAGGAATAAAGGGTTTATGACCAAATATTAGCTCGTAAGGAGTAAATTTTGTCGTTGAATGTTCCGTTGTGTTATAAGTCAGCATAGCTGTATAGACATAAGTCGGCCAGTTGTCTTGGTCCGTATTTACGAAGGATTTTAAATATTCTTTGAGAGTCGAATGACTGCGTTCTAAAGCGCCTTGCGTCTGAGGGTGGTAAGGCGATGACCATAATTGTTTAATTTTAAGGAATTTGCAAGTAGTTTTAAAAAGGTCGGACGTAAAGTTAGTACCTTGATCAGTTAAGATAGATTTAGGAATTCCGAATAAGGATATAAAATGAATAAGACAATCGCTAGATTCTTCGGCGGTTGTACTACGTATCGGGTAAGCGATTGAATATTTAGTTAGATCATCTTGTAAGGTGAGTATATACTTAAGTTTAGCAGGACCGGACTCGGGTAAAGGTCCTACTATGTCCAGTGCTATTCTCTGAAACGGTGCTGTGGATGTAGTAGTGATTTCCATTGGGGCCTTATTTAATTTTCTCAGTGCTTTATTTTTCTGACATAGTTTACATTTCTTGACATAGTCTTCTATGTCGCTTCGCATGCCTTTCCAATAGAATTGTTCTCGTATTCTGTTGTACATTCGTGTCGAGCCTAAGTGTCCGGCTGTAGGAATATCGTGATTTTCACGCATGATTTTGGGTCTTTCACTCAGGGTAGGGTATATTGTTTTATTTAGGTAAACGTGGATTCGAATGTTTGTGTTGTGAAAAATATGAGTTAGGATATTGTAGATTTTGACATAGGAGTGATTATCAAATGGATTTTTGAAATCGGAGATAGCAACGTCTGTTATTTGTTCGAATTTCAGGATTTCGCTTCTAATTCGTTTCAGGGTATCATAAATAGCATGATAAGGTAACTCGTCAAAGTGGTGAACTTTTGTAAAGATGAAGTAAACAGTTTTGCCGTCGTATTCAATTTTTAGAAAGTGGTATAATTCTTTTTCTGAATTAAGGATTTCGTCTTCGTTGCCAGAATTTAGGAGAATTTCGGGGATGTAGGGATTTGATTCGTCTAAGTCTATTGATGTAGGAATTAATATTACCTTGCATGTTGTTTTAAGGAGGCTTTCGTTATGTTCTTTTAGAATTGTGTTGCAAGTATTATTTTTATTTGACTTTAGGAATTGGGAATAATTCTCCTCATTTAGATTTGATTGCTCATTTGGTGAGGGAATTTGTAGCGAGTCGAAGTCAAGGTTAAGATCAGCACTGTTAGGGCTAGTCTCAAGGTAAGGTAAGTTTGGTCCTAGATCTATGAGATCTGGAGATAGTATTGGTTCATTTTGTGGTATAGGATTTTGCAGGATATTAGAGTCGGGATTTATTTCGTGATTTAGTAGGTCGTTATCTTCGAAAGAGAACGGAATGGGAGTTGGAAAAATTATAAAAGGATCCTCTAAGGGATCATCGAATTCAGTGTCAAGGTCTAGTAATTGAGGATCAGAGGTTGTCGAAGGTTTACCTTGGATAGGGTTAACTGGAAATCGAGACAAAGCATCAGCGGTAGTATTCATTTTCCCTTTCTTGTATACAATATCATAGTGAAACTCTTCTAATTTGAGTCGCCAGCGTACTAGCCTAGAGCCGGGATCCTTGCAGTTAAATAACCACTGTAGTGGTTTGTGATCAGTGACTATGGTAAATCGATTTCCGTACAGATAGGGTCGGAAGGCTTTAGTTCCAAAGATAATAGCTAAGCATTCTTTTTCAGTAACGCTATAATTACACTCAGCCTTATTGAGTGTTCGAGACGCGTAAGCGATTGGACGGTCTTTTCCGATTGGACCTTGGGATAATATAGCTGAAACAGCGAAGTTGGAAGCGTCACAGGTTAGGATAAAGGGTTTGGTAAAATCGGGATATGCTAACACCGGTGACGTAACTAATTTAGTTTTTAAGTTTTCGAAAGCGAGCTGTTGTTCATTGTTCCAATTAAAAGGTGTGTCCTTTTTTAGGAGAGATGTTAATGGTTTTGCTAGTTTGGAAAAGTCAGGTATGAAACGTCTATAGTAAGATACGAGTCCAAGAAAAGATTTTATATCTTTTGGGAATTTTGGTTTTGGAAATTCAGTAATACATTTGACTTTTCTAGGATTTGGTTGAACACCGTCTTTGTTGATGAGGTGACCAAGATAAGCCACTTCTTTGCATAGGAACTCACATTTATCTGGTTGGAGTTTCAGGTTATAGTTCCTGAGCCTATCGAAAACAGCGGACAGATTTTGAATGTGACTTGGTAAGTCAGGTGAATACACTACAATGTCGTCTAAATAAACAAAGCATCGTGAGCCTTGAAGTCCACACAAGCATGTGTTCATTACTTTTTGAAAAGTAGAAGGGGCATTTTTTAACCCGAATGGCATTCTAGAAAATTGGAAATGACCTTGTGGTATAGAAAAGGCGGTTTTGGGAGCGTCTTGCTCGGACATAGGAATCTGATGGAAGCCTGAGGCTAAATCTAAAGTTGTGAAGTATTGACTTTTCCCCAATTGATCTAAAATTTCAGTTATTTGTGGAATAGGATATGTTTCTCCAATAGTAACGTCGTTGAGTTTTCTATAGTCGATAACGATTCTCCATTTTTGTTGTCCCGAAGCATCCAGCTTTTTGGGCACAACCCAAATGGGTGAGGACCATGGTGAATTAGAAGGTGTTATGATGTTTTCTTCAAGCATTTTGTTAATTTGATTTTCGACTTCCTTTTTATGACATTCAGGAAATCTATAAGATTTAGTTTGAATAGGGATATCTGTATTTGTTCTGATATTGTGTTCGGCGATTGTAGTGTGTGTGAGCTTATCGCCAGGAAGATGGAAGATATCGGAAAAGTCTGTACAGACTTGTAATAGGGCATTATATTCCTCTTCATTGAGGTGAGACATCCTAAGATGCTGGAGAACCTTTTTTGTTCTTGTAGAAACGTGCATAGGAGACAATGATTTTTGAGGTTTCGAACAGGCTTGAGTGCCTAAAGGTTCTAGTGTTAGATTAAGGTTAGATTGGAGTATAACGGACTCTTCGGAGATATTGACAACTGTAATGTTAATACGGTTGTTTTCTTTCACGCTTACTACGCAGTTGGCTACTAATAATGAATCAGAGATGTGTTGGTCTATGAGCAGACCTTCCTTTATATGTGGATTACTCACTGTGCATTCAATTACAGTTTCAGTACAAGGTGGAATGTTATATAATGGTTCAGCGAATTTCAAGTCGATATAATATTCATCTATCTGTAAAGTTCCTTGAAGATAGTCGATTTGGCAACCTAAGTTTTTCAGGAGGTATGATGATGTACCTATGATGCCGTCGAAACTTAGGCTAATATCTTTGACAACGTGAAAATTATGGATATAAGGTTTGCCATCTTTTTCGAATGTTTGCATTTGAAAACTGCCTAGGGTTGAAGTTGTTTCGTCTCCAGGATCAATTCCTTTGAGGATTATTATATCATCACTTAACTTTGGGACTTTGGACATAGAATCTAATTTCAGCAGACTTATGCAGGAACCTGTGTCAATTAAGAAGGATAAAGGCTTATCGGCAACCGGAGTATCGATTATTACGTGAGGTAAATATCTTTTCTCTGTGTTTTGATGTATTTTATAGATTTTCGCGTTTGTTTTCTGTTTCAGATGTGGTGAATTATCGGAGGATGTGTTACGATTTGGCATGGAAGTAGAGTCAGTCGATTTCATGTTTGGATTTCGCACTTTACAGGATTTGGTAGGAATAGCGGATTCAGTGTGTTCAGTGAGTAATTCAGTAGATTTAGTAGTGGATTTTTTCTTAGATTCAGTGGATTTAGTAAGCGATTCAGAGGATTTAGTAGGAATAGCGGATTCAGTGAGTTCAGTGAGTAATTCAGTAGATTTAGTAGTGGATTTTTTCTTTGATTCAGTGGATTTAGTAAGGGATTCAGAGGATTTGGTAAATGGTTTTTCCATGGATACAGTGGATTTAGTAAACGGATTTTTCATAGATACAGTGGGTTTAGTGTGCGATTCAGTGGATTTTGTAATTTGTTTTTTCAAAGATTCAGTGGGTTTGGTAAGTGATTCAGTGGGTTTGGTAAGTGATTCAGTGGGTTTAGTAAGTGATTCAGTGGGTTTAGTAATCGATTTTTTTATAGATTCAGTGGATTTAGTATTCATTTTGTTCATTGATTCAGTGGATTTAGGATTTGTTGTTTTCACAGATACAGTGGATTTAGTACGCGATTCAGCGGATTTAGTAATTGATTCAGGGGATACAGTGAAGAAAGAGGCATCGGCTTTAGTATGGTAAGACGAATTTCCTGCGCGATACCGTTCAGGAAATTTTACTCGTTTAAATCATTTTGATTGATTTCATCTAGATTATCTTCCTCGTTTCGCTTTAAGACGAAAACTTTACGTGTTGGCCTAGAATTTGAAGTTTGTGTGGAATTAGGTTGACGGCCATCGGAAGTAGAAGCAGTAGATTGATTTCTACTGTTGTTGTATTGTCTTTTGCGACAATTTTCAATAGTATGGCCTATGTTTTTGCAGTAACGACATATCATATCGTTGGTATTTACTTTTGAATGATCAGATTGATGATTCCGCGGATTTGGAAAACGCGACGGTTGGGAATCACGGCGATAATAAATGTTTTTTAATCTGTCATTGTTGGAGTGAGTACTGGATGCGGATCTTTTATAGATGCTAGATATAATTTTCTCTTCTTCGACTGCGAAACTTATAGCGGAATTTAGCGAGTCGGGGTTGCGACATCTAACGACTTGTGATATCCGTGGTAAGAGACCTATTATGAGGGTGTGAAGTGCAAGATCTTGCATTGCAGCTACACGACCTGCTAACTCTGTTTTACGTTTCGTTGGAATAGAAATGTTTATTTCCGTAAGTAATTTCGCTAAGCATGTTTCTATTTTTAATGCAAACTGATTAACTGTTTCAGAAGAGTTTTGTTTACAATCCTGAAGTTCAGTGAGTAAATGAGCATAGTGTTTTCTTTCACCAAATTGGTGTTTTAGGAACTCGATGAATTGGTCAAAGGACTCGAACTCTTTGACACTACATGTAGTTTCAGCTTTATCTGTTAATTGACTTAGAATATATTTAAATAGGATAGATTTTTGAGTTTTAGAAGCTATATCAAAAGCGCTCTGGCAATTAGTGATAAAGGGATTTAACTTTTCCCTGGAACCATCGAATGGTTTGATGAATTTGAATAGAATACCGAGTTCTATTTTTTCTTCAATTTCGGCCCTTGTATTCCTAGGACCACTGGAATTTTCTTCTTTTGTTTCGTGTTTAGAAGCCATGATTTGATTTTACACAATAAAATACAACTTATCTTAATAATAAAAAAAATCACCTCTAGCTTATGCTACTTTGTATAAGCGACTCAGTGTTATGGACGCGTAATCGAAACGCGTAGTCTAAACAAAATAATCAGTAACGGTACAATAAGGTTTTATCGGTTACAATGTATGAGCAGTGTACAATAAAATTATGGTATTAAAATAGTTAGATAGGACTATTTAGACTCTCGAGTTAATTCTAGTATTCGTGCTAGGATGTAATAACGGCCAAGGTAGATGAAGTTGACTTTTAGATCACTCACAGGAACGCCATCATTGTGAGGATATTCAGGAACATCGTGACCGCTTCTCCAGCGGTAAACAGCTGAACAGCAGTTGTAGTAGACCTCTGGACCAGCAGAGGGTGAAAGCCGGTCTCGGTTGCGGGATGCAACACTCAAGACAGGGTGTCGGTTGAGCACTTCGATTTCTTGCACTGACACGACACTTATTTTATTATACTGGTTTTGGAACTTGCTTTAACTTTTAGCACTTTCGAAATAGATTTAGAATATTTATGAACACTTGATTTCACTGGCACTTTAGTTTTCTTCGAAGACGTATTCGGGTAGGGGATTTTCGTATCCCACCGCTGCCACCAAATATTATACGAGACTTAGGAATCTTGTTTTTAAAAAAAAACTATTATTTAAGCTAAAATAGGATTTAATTAATAAGTAGGATTTAGAATACAGAAATAGTAGAAATAGTAAGAGTTAGGACCTCCGACCCGTACCGAGATTTAGAACCAACTGCCCCGCTGGGCTCATGAATGACGTACTGTAACCCATAATGCTGACGTGGCACATCTGAGCGTTGCTAAGCCATTCCACTAACATTGTAAGGGTATAACAGAACGTAAAGAGAAGTATTTTACAATCCAGCTACCAGGACGAATTAGCAATATATCGATTGATCGCCTCAAACCTGCGTACACCATCAACACAGAAGATGATCCCGGGCATACGAACAGCGAGACCAATCAAGCACCTGCAGCTACCACAGATGAGCAATCCAGCCTACATCCAGACCCGCATACGAGGGAACAACGTACCAGATCAGGCAGGATCGTCAGGACGCCTGCACGCTACGTACGCTTTGCTAAAAAGGGGGGAATAGTGTAGCGTGTAGCACAAAGGACTATAAATCACTCACACCAGATCACAGCTACACAAAGGACTAGGAACGCGGAAGTCATGGCGCGCGTCCCTGCGACCCTGACGCCCGCAGCGAGGGTTCCGATCCTGGCTCCCGCTGCGAGGGTTCTCATAAATCTCACGTCCCAGAACACATCTGCAGGGCCAACGGTCAACGTCCGTGGGAACCATAACGAGTCATCTAGCACGTGACGGAATTGGCGCGCGTTCTACGTTAACCAGTCATACGCAGTGGCCTGCCTCGATCAACGAATCAGCATCAAGAACGCACGCAACACCGCGTGGACATCGCAGGACGGAAGCTGATTCGTTATTGGTTACCCCACTATCATTTAGAGATAGTTAGTATAGAGATAGTTAGTATTTAAGTGAGTGCATAGCTTGTAAGACACATTATTATCATATTCTACATCATTGTACAACATCATTATACAACATCATTATTATATCCATTCCTTGATCACACTCTTGTATCGCGTCATTTTACACGTCGAATACATTGTACTCTTTTACATTCGTGCAATACATAAAGTTCGATTTATCTGAGTTTTAATTACGCGACACAACCTACGCGCTACACCATGTTCGGCGTGATTTCCTGGGGCAGCTATTAATAGAACAACTTATTTCTTAGTTAAGTTAAACCTCGCTGACTCTACAGATACACCCGCAACACTTGACAGCGGTTGTGGTAGCAAAGTTAAATTGATTGCCAAGACAAAAGAAAATACACAAGAAACCTATCAAAACAGATTATAAACTAACCGCCAATGTTTGCCACTTCGCTTGCCGCAACTCTTCGCGAATAAACATCATTTCGGGACGAAGATCCCGATGTGCAAAGGGATCCATGTTGATTTGCAGCCGTGGATCGATGCCCGCAAGCTGTTGGTCACTGAAAAATATTCAAAAGACGACCTAGATCTAGACTTTAAATCCATGTCTACAGTTTAACTTATAGTTAGTAACGTAACGACTACTGCTGCCATCTGTACTTCGTAAAAGAAAACATGTTGTTTGGTGTTTACAATACTTACAACACAGATGGCATAGTTTATAGATTAGATATACAAATAATAAGCACTTTGTTATTCCAAGGCTCAATTATTTTTTATTCTAATATCTGGTTATTCAGTTGTGAAACTAGTTACAATTATTTTCACCCCGTATAAGTTTCATCAAATAAATTCTAATGTAGTTATTTTATTAGCGCCTAACGAACCAAACCTGCCACGGGCATTACGGCAATATTTAGTGTGTGATTTTCAGTTCGTTTTTATGCGTATTTGGAACGAAAAAGTTTTGAACAATCTTGTATCAAAAATACAGCTGACATATTCGTCAACTATAGTTGAACTTGAAACTACGCTAGATCAGATGGCAATGCCATTAGGGTACCGCCTGCACCGAATCCACTAAGTACAAGACTCCAAGCACACAGTAAAGAATCCAAGCTCATTATCCCTGACACTTCAAATAAATGAAATAGGAAGGAAGTACAAATTAGCTCCAACATCTGCTTCTAGTGCTCCAGCTTCTTCTAGAGTCTCTCCTGCGGCATCATCGTTTTTTTCAGCAGACATTTTTGAGTATAGAAAAATTTAAAACAAGAAAACTGACGGTAAATATTATTAGGAAAAGCAAATGTCAGCTCGACAACTTTGATTGTTGAATTTTATTTTGGCGTTTAACGCCAAAAAAACGGTCAACTTGGTGAATAACAAATAGACAGAACAAGACAAGACTATAATAACTTCACAAGAAAATTATATGTTATTGTTTTTAATATAAAAAAAATAATATTATGTTGATGTTATGCTTTTTAAATTTTGGTTTGATTTCGTGCTGCTGTGTAACTAAATCAGACAGAGAAAGGAATAAAGCAGCACCATCTATAGGTTTTTTTCGAAATTAATACAAACTGGAAAATCATGATGGCATGCGTTCTGAAGTTATTTTTTTACAGTGTCGAATGCATTCTTGTTTTATAAATGACAATAATTATTAAATGAGGAATGTTACAGACCTTTAACTAATTTATTTATTCAGATAATAGTGTCAGTGACTCCTAAATAAAAATAAAATAATCTTTAAATAAACTTTGAGACAGCGATGAGTCATCAACATTCAACATTTCCGAACGCACTCCCACTCCGGTAAAAGGGTGAGTGAACCGCCTCATTGTTATTTATTGCATTTGCCTCTAATAATACATTAATTAGCCGTTTTACGGACACAGCGAGTGCAATAACATAGGTCGCGACAGCCATGCCAATGTGAGTAATTTAAAAGGTGTGGCACGACAAGGGGCGTAGTTTCTGATCTAGTGACATTAGTGGTGTGAAAAAATATTCTTCTTAACTCGTCGCAAGATGACCGAGTACAAATTGGTGGTGGTAGGCGCCGGAGGCGTCGGTAAATCCGCATTGACTATACAGCTGATACAGAATCATTTTGTGGACGAGTACGATCCTACGATCGAGGATTCGTATCGAAAACAAGTAGTTATCGATGGTGAGACGTGTTTGTTGGACATCCTCGACACGGCGGGCCAGGAGGAGTACTCCGCGATGCGGGACCAGTACATGCGGACTGGTGAGGGCTTCTTGCTGGTGTTCGCAGTGAACAGTGCTAAAAGTTTCGAAGACATTGGCTCCTATCGGGAGCAGATAAAGCGGGTGAAGGATGCGGAGGAGGTGCCCATGGTGCTGGTGGGGAACAAGTGCGACCTGCAGGCGTGGGCCGTTGACATGGCGCAAGCGCGCGAGGTGAGCTTGTTTACATAATAAACCTGCATAATATACACCACACTACATTCACATGTCTTTTGTTTATGTACACTGCACTGCAAGAACAAGATCAAGGAATTGTTGTTTCATAAACCAAGTATGTAATCATAGTTGCACTTAATTGATCAATTAAGTCCCATTTGCCTTATAAGAGCTTATGTGGAGCAGTTGTAATAATCTTATGTAAGATCTTTGTCTGTGTACATCCATACTTTTATTCTCTTAAAGATGACTGGCAAACTAAAGGCTGTCAGTAAACTGCCTCAATATATAAAGAAATTAGAATTACTCTTTTGTGTCATAAATATTAAGATTGAAATTAATTCAATCATTGTTTATTAAAAAAGTATGATGTCACAGCTAAATAAAATAAACATATGAACATTGTCTTGAAATTTTGATCTCGAGGTCAGATAGCTACATTTTATTATATGAGGTGATCATATTTACCTACTTTGGATCATTCTCAAAGCGCTGTCATAGCTAATGAAACGCTAGGTGATGTAATCAACGAATATATGTCTGTAATGGATATAAAGTAGGATAATTTGACTAGTCGTGCTTGATATTTTTGCATTTAGTTCTTCACGATAATACATTCTTCATACGAGTTTCACTCTATTCTCTTTTATATTGTGCCTCACACAATCTTATGCCTGTAATGTTTCTTTATGTCGTAAACCAGACAGGTTAGCAGCTCGAGATTGACAACCTGTCTTAACTAAGGGTATTGTAATACCCAGTAACTGGATTGTGAAGGTTCGCTAACGCTAGGTGATTTTAAAAATGCAATACAGTTACCTACAAAAGTCCCGCCTATGCTACTGAAATGCATGGAACAGCAAATTGTTTATAATTTAATAACTGACAAATATTTTCAATTCTAAAGTGTACATTTAATGAATTCTTCGGTTTTTATACTCATCTTCCATAACATCACCACATTTTATCTTGCAATATTCTTCTAAAATGCTTAGTAGCACTAATTAAAAGCTACAACGAGGCCACAGCAAACATAACAACTATGTTTGAACAATTTAACACATATTTAGTAATACCATCTAATACTTACGCAAACAAAACATATAATGGTATCTCATTAACTTCATATTCGGTTTAACTCATAATTATTTTATATAAGGCATCATGAGAGCAGTGTTGGCCCAGTGGTATTGACCCTGACTTACTGGTTAAATGTTGTTTATTTCATCATCACTTCTCTGAACAAGAGTCAAGGAACCAGCATGTCCATAGTAAAAAATTTGAAGACATGTAAGAAATCTACCAACCCACACTGAGCCCGCATAGTAAATTACGGTTCACTCCCTGTCACAAAGAGGAGAATATATCCCAGCAGTGGAACATATTGATATATGCATATGGTAATTATTTTGAAGAGTACTTTGTTATTATTTTCTTAATAAAACTGTCAACATTTAAAAAAGAAAAACAAACTAGTTGAGATGCTACAAAGGATAGCTTATGAGTATTACATTCCAATATAAACAAAGTATTCAATCAATTCAGTTCATAAATAAGCCTAGAAGCTTACCTATAATCAGCACTGTTGTTTAATGATCGCCTTAACTTGCATTCTTTCACAATACTCATTTTATCAAACAGCCTTCCCCAAGTAATGCTAGTATGAAAATAGCCTTCGCAGGTGACCATGTACTTAAAACTTGCAGTCCAGTGCAATGGTTGGCCAATCAGCACTGACTGTACTTTGCCTGGCTAGTGTTTTGGCATGAGGTAGTAAGTAATAACTGCTACTCCCATATTGTTATCTCTGGGATTGTATTGTTATCTCCACTCCCGTATGCAATTCCCAGATTGGTCACCAATGTTACAGATATTGGGTTTTTCCACTTGGAATTTCTTTGGGAACAGGTAATGTGATACCCCTGTACTTCAGAAAGCATAATAAACATCTGTCAGAGGCAAAGAGTAGGGTCCTGAGTTCACTCTCTTATAAATACAAAGTTTGTGAGGATGTATAGATAGATGTTTGTCATCCTATCACAGAAAAACTACTGAACAGATTTGGATGAAATATTGCACAAAAGTGGTTTATAACAAGGATTTACTCATAGGGTTCTTTTTATTCTTAAATTCCTATAGGAATGAAACTTATGTGAGTGAAACGGTGGGGTGCAGCTAATAACAATAAATCTTATGCTGTTTTAGGAAAAGAAAACACCTAGAATTGACTCTCCACTTTTGTCTCCCCTTTTACACTGCAAAAACTGGTTATTACATTCAGCCACAGATCCAGGTATTAAGGGTTAGATTATGAAATTGCCCTTTTGTTGCAATAGGTACTTTGAATTTACATAGAATAGAATCATCATGGTTTGATGTTTTTCAATTAAACTTTTTTCACATGGTTTCTATGATGTTCCTCTTTTAAAAAATATGAAACATTTGTATATTTACTTTCATTACTGTAATTGTTATTCACCTTAAACAATAAATTATACACACATCAACAAGGCCTAATTTTGGTTTAATTTTTACTTTATTTTACAAAATTCTGTAAGTATTTTGTTAAAACAATTATATATGAAATTAAGTTTATTTTATCAAATCATTGATATCAAAAGTTTTTTCAATTTGTATCAAAAGTTTTTAATTTTTTTCTTTTGGTATAATTTTTACTTTGTACATACTTAATTAATTATATATAGGAAATTATAAAAATTAAAGTCAAAAATAACAAAAGAGGCATTTAATAATCAGTATTACTTCCCCTAACATTAATTAGACTTTGACATCAGTGATTCATTCACAAAATTAAATTATCCATATCGAGCTGTGGTATGAGGTCCTAGGTTCTTTTCAACTGCAGGAAAAGTTGTTCTGTTGTCAGAGTTGGAGAAAAATTAATCGTAGCTCTTCGTTGTAACATGTCCCATGCATATTCAATGGAATTAATGTCGGGGGATTGAGCAGGCCACTCCAGAACCCTTACTTCACTTTCCCTAAGCACAAATGATATCAGCTCAACCGTGTGGGCACGGGCATTATCGTGCATGAGTTGGAACTCCTGACCTGTGGATTAATCACAGGTTCCATTACCTCATTACGGTATTTCAATGCATTCATGATCCCTCATATCCAAATGAGATCGGTTCGCGCACCCTTACATACGTACTCGGGTCCAAACCTGAAATCGTGGAAAAAATCAGCTTTTCCCTACATTTACGTTCACATAACTCGTCAAAATGTATACTAAAACTTTAAGCGGAGGTTTGTTTCAAGTTTGAAAGAGCTAATCTCTGAAACTTCCAGTAGGATTTGTAAAAGTATTGTTGCATTTGATTGCTCAATTCTTGACGAAGGCTACTCAACATCACGCTAGGACCCTTGGGAGCCCTGCAAACGCCAAAAAGTACTCTAAGCAAAATCTTAGTAATCTTAGTAAAAATTACTAAATAAAGGACTCTTAAATAATAGTATATTTCATTACAAGTGCGGAAAGCCTGTCATTACAACGAGTTCCGACAAATGTCGACCCGAGCCGAGGCGCAGCCGAAGGTGAGGGTTGACAGTCGGAACAAGTTGCAATGACGGTTCCGCACGTGTACTGAACAACTATTTTTAATACAGTTGCGAAAAAATTAAGCAATTTATTAAAATAATAAAAACACAATAAACTCAACTAACTAATAATTTATTTCTTAGAAAAGTTATAATTCACATATACATTGAAATTGGTACAGTTTTTTATACTAACTGGGGAAGTTTTAGGTTGCATATTTACTGTTTGAGACAAACTATTATTAATTTCGTATGATTGTTCATGTATATTTGTCAAAGTTGTTATACAATGGCGTTTGCTAGTTGATGGAATTGGATCTAATGACTTATCATTATCAACGAAGGTCAATGGACGAACTTTCTCTTCACTATTGTCATGTGAAGGTGACGGACTGGACTTTAAATTAATGGATTGTGTGATTTTTTTCCCAGTTTCTAGTTTGTTGTGTAATGAAACAGCAATATAGCCTTCTGCAACTTTGTCCGACTTCCAACCTCCTAGTCGCTTTAAGGACGTCAAATTGACTCCTGAATCTGCCAATAATGTAGCAGAGGTCCTCCTGAAGCTGTGCCCAGTATAATACTCTGCATCCGGCAGACCAAGAAACGTAGCTATTTCTTTTGGCATATTACCATATTTGTTTATCCCGATTGCTTGAGATGTACACTTTCCTTTTTGATAATTTTGGAAAAAACGGTCGGATTTTCCTTTTTGGGACCGCTGATTCATATATTTTTGCACTATTCTAAGAAAATCTCCTTCAACAACAAAGCTTCTCGGTATCTTATTTTTTGTATTCGGAATCTTGATTAGTAGCATCTTTTCATGGGCTTCAAAATCTTTTAAAGTAATATTGGAGAACTCCTCTCTGCGGCAAGCACCAACAATGCCAAAAATCAGCGCAACCTACTAAAAAAAGGGATTTGATTAATATTTTTTTAAATAATTTAATGACTGTATTTTGCGATTTCGTAAACTGAATAGTAAAGAAAAATATAAGTACTTATTAATTAATTACCTTTGTGGCTAAATAACGATCATCGGGAGCTTCGTTTAAAAACCTTTCCACTTCATTCGATGTTAATATTTTCGACTTTTTAGTTGTAAAACCGTCTGATTGTCGTTTTAAGAAAGCATTTAGTTTTGGGTATTGACTTATATCCACGTTCTTTCTTAATTTTCAGCATACTTTTTATCATCGAAAACCTCGACCATAATGTAGAAGGTTTTAATTTTGCTGACAGTTCGGAGAAATATGCCAACATAACATTTTCTGAAAAACTATTTGCCTTTTTCTCTTCTCTCCACGCAATAAATTCGTTGTATATAGATATGTAGCGACTTTTTGACTTTTCCGGTAAAATGTTCTCCGAAGCATTTTGTGCAATTATACTGAGTTCCGGTGGTGTTAATTCAAATAAAATATCGTCGAAATTACTCATTTTGTGCAACAAACAACTAAACTCGCAAAGAAAATTTTTGAAAAATGGCGCAAACCGTAAAAGAAAAGAAGAAGAAGAAAAGAAGAGTAGAAGAAAAAAAAATCTCTGCTTATATTCCATAAGCAGAGATTTTTTTTTTCCTTCATCCATTCGATTAGGCAAAGGGAACTATGCCCATACAGCCAAGTCTTCAGTAGAATTTTTTTATTGATATGAAATGAAAATGAAATGAGATGAAATTAAATAAAACCTAACCTAACTCATTGAATTAAATCATTAAATCTGATATTGAAACAAATTAGTAGCTTCTTTTTAGAATTATTTGCATGAATCATAAAAACTTCTATGATTATTTTAAAGTAAAAACTTCATGGTTTTTTTTATTTTTAATAGACAATATTTTGACAGTTGGGAAAGAGAACGCACTAGTTCGGAAAAGGTAAAGAAAAAGCACGAATGTGTAATAGCCCACTTTCCGAACGCTATACGTCCCTGTAATACACCACTTTTTGAGCAACTGTATTAAAAAATTATTGTGACTTTAAAGATGCAACTTGTTGCTGCAAAAATAAAACATGAAGTCATTGCTGAATTCTTAATTCTGACCGTATGACCTGTGTGTAACTTTGGTATTCTCAAACAAGCCGGAGAAAATAATACAAGATGGCAATTAAAACTAATTGAGTGTTCTTCTCATCCAGTGAGTCATTGGTTGTCTGCACATTGTTCCATGTGCCACTTCAGCTAATGAAAGAATTTTTAAATTATGTTACACTTTTAGACACTTGATTTAATCATTTTCAAACTTGTAATTAAGTAGAAACTCAGATCCCTGTGTCTTTATAACTTTCCATGGTACTAGTAGGTGTGACCCGCGGTTTTATCCGCGCAAGTCTCTATCCCGTGGGAATATTGGTATAAAAAGCTATACAACATTATTTTTTGTTTACACGAAACCCGAAACATGTGTTCAGTATTTTTAAATCAAGAATCTATGTACAAAATTGCAAAAAGATATCATGTTATGAAAACCTACAAAGTAATGAGCTTGTTGTTCTACTTGGTTGTCCCAACAAAATATGGTCAAACGCTCCGTTCGGGCGGGCGTGCGGTGTGTTGACCTGTGGCGTCAGCTGTTGCGCGTACTATGATCTACCGTAAGCTGCGTGGCGCGCTCGGTAATAATAGTGCACCCATTTCTAAATGTACATATTTGGGAAAAAATATTTATAACATGCTGTAAAAATGATTGGAACCGATTCTGTTGTATATTAAACCTTAGTTGTTAGTTGCAAACCATTTGTGTGCCAAATTTCATCCAAATATGTTTTGAATGGGTAAAAGAGTAACAAACACACACATACAAACTTCGCTTATGTATTAATAAAAAATAAGTTGAACAATTAAGCGGATACTTGTATGCTAGCATTTTACATTCATGACCTCTACAACCCAGTTCCTCCTCTTGGTAATGCTGTTTATCAGACGGCTTCAAACCATCCTTAAAAGCAGTTAAAGATTACCAATATATTTAATTTAATAACAAACACTTCAAATTTAGTCCTTCACAACAACCTACCAGTTGCATTAAAAAAAAAGAAAAGTACTTCAAAATCACCTTTTATAAAAAAAAAATGCGTTTTATTTAATCTAAGAATTGCTAGTCTTCGTAAATGTGACCATGTTTCTCACCTTCACAAGGAACTCAAGTGGCTCCAAATCCGCCTTCGAAGGAATACTAGGATTTTATGTCTCCTTTTCAACATCTTACACAACCCGTCTTTTCCTTCCTACCTGTGTGAGCGTTTTTCTTACGCGCGCTCTAGCGGCGCGCCCTGATCACACCTCAGATCCATCCTTAAATCTAGGAATAGTAAATCGTATAATGAGGATGACCTCACTAAACGATTTACTATTCCTATTCCTTCTCTGTACATGCTGTAAGATTGTCTCACTCTCGCCTAACATTCGTGATTTAAACACTATTTCTATATTTAAACGTCGATTAAAAGAGCATTACCTTTCTTCTATATTATGAGAATTTGTTTATTATTTATAGATATTTATATATTTTAGTATTATGTATTATTTAAGTATAGTTATATAATTATTTTTGATTTTATGTTTAGGTATATTTAATACTTTTAGGTATACTTATCACATTCATATTTTATTTCCTCCTTGTTCTTACACACCATTGTCTACATTTCTGTTTTACTCTACTTTCGCAGGTCTGCTGGAAGAAATTTCTTAACAAATAAGCAGCACCTTTGTACTCAGATGTTAATTTTGTCGTATCTTTATGTATTTTATTGTGTGTACATAAATAATAAAATAAATAAATAAATACTTACCTAAGTTTCAATGTTTATAAAGTACATAACTTTGTATTCATTTTAAGCATGCAACCAAACATAAACACTTATATTTTCATTAATTGCTTTATAAAATCCAAATAAAGTAAAAATCAAAACAACTTTTTTTTACAATAGGCAGGAAATATGTTAGTTTTCCAGGTTACTATTTGGGTAATTCCATGAAAAACGGTACCACAAGTTGTGGTAATTGATTAAATTATGTTGTGGTCCACAACATAATTTAATCAATTACAGTACTGATAAGTATTTAATTTTTCAATTTTTTTAACATATTTAAGTTAGGTTACTATGAACGATTGATGGTTGATAAATTTAATCAAAATTGGATACACTGAAAAAAGTAAACTATTGTTAGATTGGCATTGCGCTTCCCGCCATTCGAAAAGAGAAGTTTTCAACAGCAGTTGCGTGTAATATTATTTCGTAAGTTTAATTATTCTTTCCATTTATTTAACTTTTAAATTAATATGCCTCCTACCTGTAACACCCGTTACAAAAAAAGTGCATTCGTTTGTTTGGCGATTAAGTTATTGCACGCATTATAAAATGCTTTTAAGAAAGTAAGGATATGACTGATAACTACTTAAATTTGCTATTTATATTAAGATTGGCTTTTTTGTTTGTGAAATTTTGGCGGGTAACAGTGTGTAACACCCGTTACGTAACGGGCTTTACCAAATTTTGACATGCCTTGATAAGAACTAATAAAAACGTAATGGCGCTAGTTAGTGATTTCTTTGAAGGTTTTACGTTTATGTGTGTCTGTCGTTAATAAAAATGTTGTCATCAATTGTTGACAACATTTTTATTTTGCTGTGTTGAATAAATTGTGTGTTCGCCTAGAGGAGTCCTTCTCCGATTGGTGTAATCTCACTGAGGGTGTTCCTCAGGGTAGCGTTCTCTCTCCTCTTCTTTTTTCAATTTTCATTAACTCTGTTACTAGAGTAATCTCCTCCAGTTTCCATCTCTACGCAGATGACCTGCAGCTCTATCGACATTCTTCTGCTGACAACACGAGCTCTGCAATTGCCGCAATGAATCATGACCTGGCTAGTGTTAGCGCTTGGGCTAAGTCATTTGGCTTACTAATTAACCCAACTAAATCTCAGGCTATGATCATAGGCAGCAGATTCGTTCGCAATGCAGCCAATATTACATCCCTCCTGCCTTTATATCTTGATGGTGTACGAATTGACTTTACTGAAACTGCCAAAGATCTGGGTGTACTTATAGACTCCAATCTATCGTGGCTCATAAAATGATTTACTATTCCTATTCCTTCTCTGTGCATGCTGTAAGATTGTGGAACTCACTCCCGCCTAACATTCGTGATTTAAACACTTTCTAATTTTAAGCGTCGATTAAAAGAGCATTACCTTTCCTCTATATTGTGAGAATTTGTTTATTATTTATACATATTTATATATTTTAGTATTATGTATTTATTTAATTAGTATACTTATTTTTGGTTTTATTGATTTGGCTTATATAATTATTTTAGGTTTATATGTATAGGTAATATTTTAATTAATTTATTTAATTTAATATTATTACTTTAATAGTTATCATATTCATATTTTATTTCCTCCTTGTTCTTACACACTATTGTCTACATTTCTGTTTTACTTCTCCTTTCGCAGGTCTGCTGGAAGAAATTTCTTAAGAAATAAGCAGTACCTTTGTACTCAGATCTTCATTTTGTTGTATCTATATGTATTTTATTGTGTGTACATAAATAATAAAATAAATAAATTATTTGTACATTATTCTTACTTTTTACCTTTAATGTCTGAGTCGTTTGATCCATCACTAGCCTCGAATACCTAGTTCACAAACTAAACTAAATTTAAGTTGCATGTTATTCTTTCTATTTCATTAAGAAAAAGACACTTAGATAAATTATAGTTAGCTGTTTTCAAGCAGCCTTTGGCAACTTGACAAGTCTCTGACACTAACTGTTGCAGTTCATTGCATTGCATTCAGCAAAAACGCCAACAAATTAGCTTAGTAACGTGATTTATTGGCGGGCCCGAAAATAATAATTATGTCTGATGCCTAATGCAGTATGGTGTACTACGCTTAGGTTGAGCTAGATTTTCTTTTAGATTGACGATGTCTTCAGCGAAAAATGGAATGAAGAAAAATATAGACAAAGACTGAAAAAAATCTGCAGAACATGCAGAACACCATGCAAGAGGAAAGAGAGAGAGAGACAGAAAACGAAAAAGTAATGATAAAGAAAAAATTGTTTAAGATCCAAACTTAAAAGCTTAAAACCAGACAATGACCTAGAGATCGCATAGAGAGTATTTTGACTAAAACATTACAATATTTTTAATAATGAATGACCCATTTAAATTTTTTATCATTTGCTCAGGATCTGAGATTATTAATTTTGATAAAATCAAAATAAAAAGTCATTTATTCAAATTACTTTGAGAATCAGCAATTTTTGAAAGTTAATTTTACATAAGGCAGTCCCCCAAAACGCCCACCCATCGACACTTTCTAGTGCTTTCGCTGGGAAGAAGAAGTGGCGGAAAAAACTCCCCAGCAGCACAGCTAAAGTTATGTGGTGGTGTGTGGTAATATATGGTGTACATAGTAAACTGTTTTTAGGGTTCTGTAGCCAAATGGCAAAAAACGGAACCCTTAAAGATTCGTCATGTCTGTCTGTCCGTCTGTCCGTCCGTATGTCACAGCCATTTTTTCCGAAACTGTAACAGCTATACTGTTAAAACTTTGTAGAGGTCATTTCATGTAACGGGTGTTACAGGTCGTGCACTTCTACTTGACGATTAATTAATAATGCAATAAGAAAACAATTAAGTTTTATGACCTTAACACCTTCCATCTAGGACTGTTTACCGGTATCTATAATAAATTGGACAGTTACAAACAGCAGTAAGATATGTGCGTAACAGGCGTTACACGATTTTGTCTAAGCTTTCGGGCTTAACCGAAATGAAAGCACAACTGTGAATTTCTTTACTTTACGTTTGTAAAAAAATTTGGAACTTCGTAGCTAAATACATTCTTAACTTCGTAGTCCACTTGTATTAAAACAAAAATACAAACGAATTTTTATCGAAGTTTAAAACTGTAACGGGTGTTACAGCTGAATGTAACTGGTGTTACGGATACGAAATTAAAACAATATTTGTACCAATAAAGGTATTTTAATAACAATAGCAGTAAAATAATCATGTTTACTGCTAATTTACATTAATATTTTTGGGAAAATAATAATATCTGCTCCTTCGCATGGACAAATTTGGCTCTGTACTCTTTCTTCTTTTTGCTTTCAGAGTGAGTATTTTGACTTCTCTGGTCTTCCATCATCAGATCGTGACTTGGTGACAATGGGACCACCTGTGAGGCATACCGTTTCAAACAAAAAAATGTTGAAATCGGTCTAAGCGTCTTCGAGTAATCAGGGAACATACATAAAAAATTAAAATTTCGACGAATTGAGAACCTCCTCCTTTTTTTGAAGTCAGTTAAAAATGATCGCTGTCTGCGCTTTATTTCTCTAAACCTTTGTTGTACTAAGAATAACGACTGTCAAAAAATATAGCTATTTTTTGACACCGTAATGTCAAATAGGACTGAAAATTACAGATATGAGAATCAGAATATGGCTGAGCCGAAACTGAACTTCTACGAAACCGTAGCAAAAAGTCTTTGGTCCATCTAAATAAGGCACCCACTACGTTTTCCGATACGCAAACCACCCAAAGGATCGTCTGTTTCTACGGTTATTGTTCTGTCGTTGGACATGACCACTGAAACTTTACAAGTTATTTCGACTAACGAGTCGTTCTACTAATGGTCAATAGGTAGTCTGTAATAAAATAGACTCAAGAACGTTATCAAAATAAAAAGTTTTTTTTTTTTTTTTTTTTTTTTCAAATTAGGCTGAGAATCAGCACTTTGAACGTCAATATTACATAAATTAGTCCCCCAAAACGCCCACCAGAACAAGCAGAACATCTGTCTGTTCAGTTAAAAAAAAACGTAATTTTTTACAGTATTATGCATGTAATGTAACTAAGATAACAAAAAATAGATTATCGTATATTAGATCTATAAAACCTCGGATCGAGGAGATCCAAAAGATTCATTTACACTTACTGTAACGCAGTGCGCTTAACTTATAGGTCCTAATTAATAGTAATTAGCCTAAAATCCCTAGCATTGTTATTGTATTTTAAACTAAACTGGAAACAAAATATGCCATCACGTACAGCCATTCATTCGATTTACCTGGATAAACATAATGATTCAGGTGAATCGTGAATAAAATGATTTGTTCTCCAATCCAATCAAAAAGCTATCTAATAAATTACCTAATTCGTCATTATGCTGTTCATGTACGTTATTTGAAGTTTGAGATCAAAAGGCCAATCCCCGTTATAAAAACGTTTAAAATCTAGTCGCAGCTTCATCTCGGTGACGCACGAAGCTCAAAAACGTCTCTCAATATTTAGGGAAATTGGAGTATTTTTGACACAAGGAAACTGAGAGTAGACTGAACGATATTAAAATTCAAGAATTCCCCAGAACTATTAATATTAATCGCCTGGGTAATGTACTAATGTTGCTCCTTCCTGGTGATACGAAAATGCCTACATTATACTGTGATAATATGTGCTAAATGCATAACTGTTATACACATTAGTCATTGTAACAATGTTTTGATGAGCTTAAAATATACCTACCATGTACTCAGAGGAACTGTAGGTATTGTCGCGAATAATCATACCTATGTACATACATGAGTAACTAACTTCCTTGTATAAATTGTGATCCGGAAAAAAATAATTTACTTTACTAAGTTTGAGATAATTTGAAACTGTTCAACCAATCCTTAACAGATTTCCTATCCTTACAAAATCTTGACGTATTTAAGACGTAAAATTAAATAATTGTAAAGTCTAAACTTTTTTGCCGAGTTAGTTCATCAGGATCTAAATAGTTGGTTCTATCTGGCAACGTGATAACCACACGGACATTTCAAGGTTATTAAATTGCCAGATAGAAGACAAAATTTGAGAAAAGTTTGTAGTGATTCCATTTGGCTCTTTCTATAATTTAAAAAAAAAAACGGTAACCCTCTGATGCGCGACACGTCGAAAAACAATGCCTTATAATATTATGAGTTTTAATTGTAAATATAAAAAAAATCTCTTTCCTATAGATATAAAAAAAAAACTTCATGATCTTGAAATGTCTTTAAAGACATACTTTGAAGTCAGTTTTCTCAAACTTCGTCTTCAAAGTAGGTTGAACACAAACTGAAAGTTTATATCTAACCTTTAGCCCGTAGATCTTTGTAAACTGATCCCACGAATTTTCGGCCAATTTCTATATTACCAACTTTGAGCAAAATTTTTGAAAAATTAATTTTGAAACAGTTGTTGAGACACTTCAACTTATATAATTTATTGCACGTGAAACAATTTGGTTTTACAAAGAGTCGTTCAACTACCGATGCGGGCGTGGCGTTGCTAAAGAACATATTTGGGGCCTGGGAGGAATCGCAAGATGCTCTTGGTATTTTTTGTGATTTGTCCAAGGCCTTTGATTGCGTACATCATGATATTCTTATTAGGAAACTGTACCATTATGGTTTAAGGGACAGAGCTCTCGACCTTCTGACTTCTTATCTGAATAATCGAATTCAGAGGGTTGATGTTAATGGCAACAAATCTGCAGGATCTGAGGTCACCATGGGCGTTCCGCAGGGCTCAATTCTAGGTCCTTTCTTGTTTTTAATTTATATTAATGACTTACCTCATCACGTGAGGGATAATCACAACATAGTATTGTTCGCGGATGACACTTCTCTTATTTTTAAAGTCAAGCGTCAGCTAGCAAATTTTGACGAAGTTAACAATGCACTTTCGAAAGTTGTCCATTGGTTTAATGTAAATAACCTTCTTTTGAATGAAAAAAAAACTAAATTCATTAAATTTTCTACGCCAAATGTCAGGCAGTTAAGTACCAATGTTCAACTGAATGGAGTAGAGTTGATCCCTGTCGAGTCGACAGTTTTTCTTGGGTTGACTATTGACTCCAAGTTACAATGGGGTCCTCACATTGAGAAGCTGTCGGGTAGACTCAGTTCTGCCGCTTATGCTGTTAAGAAAATTAGACAGATAACTGATGTGAATACAGCCAGAATTGTTTATTTTAGTTATTTTCATAGTCTTATGACTTATGGGATTCTTCTCTGGGGAACTTGTGCGGACATCAATACCATCTTTGTTTTACAGAAAAGGGCTGTTCGAGCCATTTACAACCTTGGTCCTAGAGATTCTCTTAGAGAAAAATTCAGAGAGGTGAACATTCTGACTGTAGCTTCGCAATATATATTTGAAAATCTTATGTATGTACATAAAAATATATCTAATTTTAAGAAAATAAGCGATATTCATAATATAAATACCAGGAACAAACACAATCTTGCTGTACATCACACTCGTCTCCACAGAGTAGGCAACTCGTTCATGGGTCAATGTATACACTTTTACAACAAGCTTCCCATGGACATTCGAAACTTACCCATTAAACGATATAAAACCTATATAAAGGCCAAACTTTGCAAAAAGGGGTATTATAAAATCTCAGATTATTTAGAGGATAGAGAGGCTTGGGACTGAGCTGCTCGCTCTGTTAAGCATTGTTACTGGACTTTAAAAAAGACGATGATCCCTGAGTTTGTTTCGGCTATTTCTTCTCAGAGGTAGTCAGTTAGGAAATGCCGGCTTCGTGTAAAAGTGATCGGTGATCCTGCTTGCTTAATAAACGATTTCATTTCATTTCATTTCATTAAACATTGTTCTTCCGAAGGCTGGAGTAGATATTACAAAGCTAAAGAAATTCTCTGTTTGTGGCTTTCATCATCAATCTTTTTTATCGTCCTACTGCTGGGTACAGCAGCGTGGAGCGTAATCACCACGTTTGCTCAATGCGTCTTGACGATTACAAACTTACAAGTCCAGGTTTCCTCAAGATGTTTTCCTTCACCTTCAGTAATTGGTATCCAAGATATACTTAGAAAGTACATATAACTTGAGAAAAGTTACATTGGTACTTGCCTGACCTGGAATCGAACCCGCGCACTCATACTTGAGAGGCTGGTGTTTCAACAACTAGGCAACCACGACCTCAGTTTGTGGCTTTAAATGCCACTATTGTAAAAACTTGTAGTTTTTGTATTTATTGAATATTGAATTGCAAATCAATTGTCTCTTCAAGTAAAGCAAAACTAATACATATGTCATAACTACAAGCCTTTTAGTCAGATATTTCTCTATATGGACCGCTCTGGTATTGATGACATTTTAATAGAATAATTTATAGTTGTTTGTTCTGTTTAAGGTCTTAAAATGTTTAATTTATTGGTTTGACGTTCAGTCTTATCGCTTCTGCGTTCGCTTGACTGACGATATTGGTTACAACTTTAATAAAGGTTTAGTGCCTGCCAGAAAATGCTTTGGTTACCATTTTCGCCGCTACTGTTAACATCTAGGCTTACATAATGTAATGTCATCCATTAGGGATGTCCTTAACCTACGAACTTTTAAATAAATTTAACGATCGCTGTCTGACACCTACTTAACTAGTCTCTGAAATAACTCCGCCCGGCCTAAAATATTTCTGCGATTATCATTTTTGTCGGTTGTCATAGATAGACACTTTTTAGCATTTCTGTATTGACGTCATTGCCGATTCGTTTACGTCATTTCATCATACAGCGACATTATAATATTGAATATGCATTGTTATCTCGTCTCCACCACGTTATGCTACGGCTTACCCAATTTCCTTGGTGTCGTGGCTGGTAATCTTATTAGGTAGTAAATAACGTTCACATCCAGGTATTTGTAATTAAAGCATCGAATTCAGTAGACACCTAAAAAGTAAAAACCATTGCGTGCATACAAGCTGAAAGATGTGACGACAAAGTCGGAGTGCGCTCTAGCAATGCTTCTGAGATTAATAATCGTGCAACTCTCTTTAGGTTTGCACGACAAAAATAAAAATAAAAAATACATGTATAGCATATGGGAACAAGAAGTATTAGGTACGTACCCAGTGGCTTGAAAAAAATATTTAAAATATTTTTTTTAATAATTATAAACTAGCGCTTGACCGCAATCCCGCCTGATGGTAAGCAGTGATGCGATCGTTGATGGTAAAGCGCGCTAGTTTATTAAGAGCCTATTCACTCAGAAAAACTTAGCGAATAGGAAGGAAGACGGCAGTTGAGCGAGGTGATGCAATGTTAAACTCAACAACACGACCAACGATGCTGCGCCAAAGGGAGATTGATCTGAAGACCCTCCACGACCAAACTCCCAACACAACAACATTAGGCGCATCGTACCCGGCACACATCGCAACACAACAGTTCAGACCCGTCCTCCGTACGGCTTCACCAGATATCATGCCGGAACACGACAAATCGCTTAGCGGCAAGGCTTTGTCTGGTGGGTGGTAACTTCTGCCGGCGGCCGATGTTATGTCCTACCACCGAGATAAATAAATAAAATAAATAATACTTCCCGTTCCCATACGCTTCACAAAACAAGATATTTAACTGCTGTATTTTGTCTGCCTAGGCCCGTACAACGGATAAAACATTTACGACGAAAATTAGCACGTAATTTACCAATACGGTACAGATTTTACTAAAAATATTTAGTACAGGGGGCAATCGCGCTAAAATAATTCAACCAAAAAGAATTGGATCGAAACATGTTTCGTATCGCGCTAACCTTTTGACAGATGGTTAATCCACAACTGGATCGCAATTGGAACGTAAGCGCTGTCAAATGTAAAAGTTGAAACAAAGCTAACTTTTTCTGTGCCATTTGTAAAACTTACGTCTAAACGATTAGATTTACTTATAATTTATTTAGTTTTAATTATGATATCTGACGAAATGTATCAATCATACATTGATTTTACTTCAATCGTAGTTAAAACTAGCGCGATACGAAATGTGATCGAAACTGGATTAGATACGAACAACAGCTGAACTTCTACTGTCTTATTTAGCGCGATTGTCCCCAGATTATTACGTTGTTTTCAAGTTTTCTTCGGACGCCCTCATGTAGTTTAAGAGCAACCCCTATGCACGTGTACTTTCTTTGTCTACTACAGACTTTACTCCCTCGTGATTGTGAGCGATTACTGGTCAGAAAAATGGGGTAAGATTAAAAGGTTGTGATAAAGTATGAGTTTATGAAGGACACGGCGTCAATATTGCGATTATGTCAATGCTCTATCACCGCATATATTCTAAACTAGTACTTTAATTGCGCAAAACTACCAATTTAAATTTTTTTGGAGGATATAACTAATCTATTGCTTCATGTGCTCGAAAATTTGCAAACTCTACAATGTAAATTACGCAATGAATGGTTTTAATTATTATCATTGGTGTCTTAAGTGACTTCCCCCCTAGCATTTCAGTAAACTATATTCACCTAATAAGTTCAATATCTGCATTTTCCAGGTTGCGCGGAGTTACGGTGTTCCCTTCGTTGAGACGTCGGCTAAAACCCGCATGGGAGTCGACGATGCCTTCTACACGCTCGTCCGAGAGATCCGCAAAGACAAGGCGAGTCGAGTTAAAAGGAATAGGAGAGGACGAACCGTAGGCCCCGGCCGGAGGTTCAGATGCACGTTTCTGTAATTCGGTATATAATTTAGTGATAATATTTGTGGATATTATCTGATGGCGACAAGTCTGTAGTCAATCTTATTGTTGACAAACACTGCTTGTGTAGTTTTGTTCTCTAATTTAATACTGCTCGTAGTGACGCTAACACTTCAGAAGTTCAAAAGTTACTTAATCGATAAATAATTATCAAGTTTTATTCCGTCGAAATGGTAGTTTTTGTATCTATTAGTTACACTGAATAGCTTTTTGTTAACAATAACATTGACTTCGTGCCAGCATACCAGGTCACTGTCATGGACTTTGAATTTTATTACTATGAGTCTTAAAATTCAATTTCCATGTTCCTAGTGTGGCTAAGTTTAGGGAAAAATGCTAATGGTATAAAATTGAATACTTATTAGCCTTAATATAAATTTATAATACGAATATTTGAATATGTTCAATTAAAATCGATTATTGACCTTAATACTTTAATTAACAATTCGAAGCCAAGCTCTACTATTCAACAATCACCAAAATATCAATATGCTTTATTCAACACTTAAAAAATATTCCCATTTAAATGAAATAAGTATCTATAGACAAGATATATCGATAAATAATAGTATTTATCGACACTGTACATGTGCTCCTCTCTACTGGTTTACAAAATAACTGTCCTTACCATTTATATAACACATTTTACATAGCATGTAATCCTTGTATAAAATTAATTATAATTAGCTAATCTCTGTGAGAAATATCCATAAATATTATATCTATGTATAATGTAGTAATGAGGCAGTTATGAAATCTAAGGCATTCTCCTCTTTGGATGAGTAAAAACAACTTTTTATGCAGTGAAATATTTCAGAACTACTTTGTGCTTATTTGTAACTTGTATGACATATTTCAAGCTTGAAGTGTGGACAGAGTTTGTGTCTTTTGTGAAGGTAACTGACTACAATTTAATGTATCAACTAGTATACATCTCTCATTGAAAATATCTACTAAGTTTCTGGGGTTAACCACTGCTGCCCCAATATATTAACCAACCCAGTCTCAAGACTGATGATGGATAGACAAAAGATTTTAATTATTTATTTTTAAGTATTAAACCCAAATTAGATATTTAAGAATAATTTTTATGACGAAAGAATGTGCTATATCAATAAGTTTCTGATCATGAGGGTAATCTTTACAATGGGCAGTTTTTTCCACTTTTACTACAATGAATCTTACCCTGTCTGGAATATTTTACTTGCTGTTAAGAATGATACTCAACTTACAAGCACTGGCGCAAGTTCTCAAGGTGCTATTTGAACCATAGTATACTTGTAGCGAAGGCCGTGTCTGTTTTTGCTTTTTTTTAAAAAAAAACGTAAGTGTTGATTAAATTACATGTTACACAAAATTATATAAATACAGTTGTACTTATAAATTGTAGATGAAATGCATGTCAAATTAACCCCTAATTTCGCCTTTAACCAATATCTAGATTTATTCATGATTATTTATCCGATTCAAAGGTAAAATCGAATTATTTTCGCGTATTAAAAAAAGGTTGTGCATTATTCAAGTACAATTTTTAATTGGTTATAAAAACTGTTACGTTACTACTCCAAATAGTTGGAATTATACAACTGATTAGTATTACCCCCTGTGTATCCTTATAACTTATTAAAAGAATAAAATTGTTTACTGTATAACTCAAGAAGACCAGTCTATTCTATGATAATTACCACACTTTCTGTCCTAAAGATCTTTTGACTGTGTAATTCCTGTTTTACTAGACTTATCTTTGATAAAAAATGGCTGCCAGGAGCAGAGGGCAGCCGATTTAATATACAATCGTTATTGTAGCATAATATTAGGAGCATTGTTAAATGTTTTCTACCTTAGCTAGAAGCAAATTTGCGAGCTGTAATGAAGTTTGTAACTACTTTACGACTATGCTTGTATTTTTTTGGTGTAATGCCAATTAAACTTTAAGGGATTTCTACAATTTTCCGTAAATATCCCACATATTTTTGCCGCTATTGTAATTTGACAAAGGATAAAATCTAATTACGATTATAATTTGCTCACCAATCTCCGTAAAGTACTTTTTTTAAGAAATCTGAAATTAGTTCCAAGATATAATCAAATATTTTCTTTATTATGTATTATTCTTTTACTCAGAATGTACAATGAATTATTGAAACGACTTTTTTTATTGAAATTTTCAGCAATCATGAATTTTAATATTTTGACAGCGTTTTTTAGCATTTTAAGTTTATTATGATTAGTTATTATTTTAATCAGTCTAAAAATACACCAGGTACTAGTAACTAGCAACATTTTGCTTTGTACAGTTTGTATAAATAATCTTTAATATGCTCAAACTGTACAAAAATAAAAATTTACTACTTTTTGTTCATTTTGAACATTTTCATCAGAACGTAAAAAAAAAGTAATAAAAACTGACTATTGTAATGACTTGGTAATTGTAGTCTAACCACGCACCGAATGCTGATAAAAAGTAATTCGCACAAGTTTTAACTTACTATAGCAAATCTGGAAGTTTGCTCATGAGATGACGTATGCGTATAGCTTTACATGTGTTCTTAATTAGGTGCCAAACTTCTAAGTACTTGGTATATTTTTACGAATATTGTATAATTAATACGAACGAATATACAAGCTGCCATGAAATCGTCATCAGCCAGAATTATTTTTGCCATGAATTATGTATACCTACCCCCATTTTGTAGCCATAATTTTGTATTTACTAAACCAAAATATTTTTAAAGTTTTGCAATAAACAATTACAATTTATAAATCTATACTATAATGCTGTATGCTAATTAACTTGCTTGTAAACGTTTATCAAGTAATGTCTTTTTCTTTTTTAAGTAGTTTTTAATTTTTTGTCCTGAAAAAGAATCAAATATTTGAAAATGTTTACGAGTAATGGCTATATAGTATGTAATATTTTTTATTATATTACTTAAATATAAATTTCAAAGCTAGTGCACAATTTTGTTGGAAATAGTTGATATTTTATAACTAATTAATTCTGTAACAATATAGCACAAGACTGTGTGCTAATTGAAATAAATAAAATTGACGAGGCAAATTGTTTTATTTATTAATTATTAACGCAGTACCCCACAGTTTTACCTGCATAAGTATCGCTTCCGTGAGGATCGGCGGCAGTGCGTGATTTGTTCAAAGCGATTTAAGGCACGCAAAAAAGAGATAGAAGATAAATACTGCGTAAGAGTGAGAAAATAAATTTTACCATTTTCTCAAGTAACAGTTACGCAATCAAGTTTTTCATAGAATTTGGATCAAAAAGGGAAAAATGGAGCACGAGGCATAAATAACAGAATGAAACCCCAACGAACGACATTCGAAACTTACCCATTAAACGATATAAAACCTATATAAAGGCCAAACTTTGCAAAAAGGGGTATTATAAAATCTCAGATTATTTAGAGGATAGAGAGGCTTGGGACTGAGCTGCTCGCTCTGTTAAGCATTGTTATTAAGCAATATGCGTAGGGGAAGTACGGACAAAATGACAGGGTGTTTTGTTTTTTAATCATATTTCTTTATTTAACGTAATTAGAATCAACCTTATATTTTTTTTCTCATCTTTGGTTCATTGAGTATCATTGACACAGTCTTTTAACTAAGTTGGAACTACAATAAAATATTTACTTAAAAAAAATTTAACCAATCTAAAAAACCATTTTGTCCGTATAGTACGGACAAAATGACATATATGGTAAGGACATAATGACATACTTAAATTTTAAGAACACAATTCACAGATATAATTTTTTGTCTTCTTTGGGCGATCAGCACATGAAGCGTGAGCCCAAAGATAACAAATTATACATCGTAACCAAACTTCACCGGGCTTTGAACGCGAAAAGAGATCATTGCAATAAATGCAAGCGGCATCGCTATCATCGCCTTCTATTTCGCCAGGGAAATCTTCACTTTCTGAGCTATCTTCTTCTATCAGAGCAGTTATACGCTGCCTTGATGCTCTTAATATTTTTTCTGAAGTTGGAGCTTTTATAGGAGCAGGAATATTTTTTTCATTATCATCAAAAATTTTTCTCTTAACCTGTCTCTTCTTTTCTGCCGGTGGGTCCTTTGGTCTATTTTTAGCAATAACTTCTTCCATGTTCGGTGTAGAAGTTAAGAGCCAACTACCTTTGGCAGGTTTCAATTTTCGTTTTCCTTGGCCACGAATGAATTGTCCCTGTGGTGCTGGCGAAATAGTTGCAACAGAATATGTTAGTGATTGCTTCGATGTACCAGGTCTCACACCGTCATCGTACGATACTTCAGTCAATTAACCTACATTAGACTCCCCTAAGTTTATTCCCAAATCCAGGTTTATCATATCATTAACGACATGCCCATTATCAGCATTGGTAGTTTCTTGTGTGGTGTTTTGTGAAGAATCAACTTTATCACCATTTGTTGCTAAAATAGATGTAGCATCGTTATTCGAAGCTTCTATAATTAATGAATTGTTGATACATTGTGTAGTGTCTGCAATATCGTCCTGATTTAAAGGAATATTTGTTGTCTCTGCAGGTTCAAACATGTAGTCTGGAAAAATATCAGGATTAACAGGCCAGATGCCTGTCTTTTTAAAGCCATTACTTGCATTTTGCACAGTTGCAGCCTTTCCATAGGCTTCATTAAACAAATACCCGATTTGTAAATGGGTAACAACGCGCCCTGGATGATTTTTGAGCCACTTGGATATCTCTTGATTAAAATACGTTTTTAGTGGTCCATAGATGCTGACATCTAAGGGCTGCATTCTGTGAGTGCAATGTGGTGGTAAACACAACATATGAATGCCATTTTCTTTAGCAAAACTCAAACATGCGATGCTTTTATGACTTGAGTGACCATCACAAATTAGAAGAACCGGGTCGTCTTTACTAGATTTCGTATGTGCTTGAAAATGTTTTAACCATTTTACAAACACCTCTTGGTTCATCCATCCTGATTCTTGTGCTAATCCAAGAGTGCCGGTGGGAGCTTCATCAATTAGCTCATTTTTCATGTTCTTTCTTGGAAATATCATGCAGGGTGGAATGAATGAACCAATGGCATTCGTACAACACACCACTGTCACATTTGAACCTCTCTCAGCACTGGTGAGACAGCCGATTTGTTTTCTGCCTTTAGTGGCCAAAATTTTTTGTGGTTTCTGGACTGTAGTGAGCCCGGTCTCATCCATGTTATAAATTCGGTGAGGTTCCAAATTGTGACACTTCAAAAATACCTCATAAATATGGAAAAACTTCGCTACTTGTGGCTTATTAAAGGCTTGCGCTCTTGCAGCAGATGTTGGTTCTGGAGCACGCAGAGAAATATCCTTATTTCTTTTCAGGAAGCTTTCAAGCCACTCTTGTCCAGCGCGTTTTTTGTCCTTGTTGAAAGGGTGTTCGAAACCATTTTTTTCAGCTAGTTCAAAAGCAAGCTCTTGGAGTGACGTTCGCGTCAAACCAAAAAGTCGTGTTTCTAAAAATTTTATGTGTTCTACTAACTCCTTCTCAATTTCGGTTGAAAAAGTTTTCTTGAATCTTCCTAATCCTTTAGAAGTGGGGTCCAAGGTTTTGTTTCTATTTAATGCATGTCTTCTAAGCGTTGCCTGAGGAATACCAAATGTTTTTGCGGCTAATTCCCATCCCATTTTATTTTGCTTCCATGCTTCAATAGCCTTGCTCATGGATTCTTGGCTCCAAGACTGCCGATTAGTTTTTCTTTCGTAGTTTCGCGGCATATCACCTAAAAAAATTATAAATATTAGTCAACAGAAACTTTATGGACAAAATGACATACTATGTCATTTTGTCCATTGGATATGTATGTCATTTTGTCCAAATGTAAACAAAACCCAATAAAAAATCTTAACTAATTCAAACAACTATTAATCGCAATTAGGACAATTAAAATCACTGGAAAATATCATAGTTTATCGATTTTAATAGAAATAACTACAAGAAACAACAAATAACTCACCAAAATACAGGAGAAAACCATGTGTAAAATAAACTTTTGCAGGCACAAAACACGTTCGAACTCGTTACTTTGACGCGACTGTGCCGATGGCGCTCAATGTTTGACAGGATTGCAAATATGGCTGCCGTCACGTGTTATAGCAACGGGAACGTTGCTAGAGCCCGCCAATTTTGAAATAAGGCAACTATGTCATTTTGTCCGTATATGTCATTTTGTCCGTATTTCCCCTAATTATAACGTAAATTATTGTAAACATTTTCATTTTTAATGTCTGGACTTTAAAAAAGACGATGATCCCCGAGTTTGTTTCGGCTATTTCTTCTCAGAGGTAGTCAGTTAGGAAATGCCGGCTTCATCTAGTTTAAAAAAAAAGAAAAAAAAAACATGACGTGTAAAAGTGATCGGTGATCCTACTTGCTTAATAAACGATTTCATTTCATTTCAACCAAACGTGACAGGGGGCAAAATATCCTAGAACCCTATGTCCAACTATTAACTTATTTTGTATACAACTGTAACTCATTTATCTTTTTGGACAATCATCAGAAAGATAATTCTTGCATCTCACTGTAAAGATGCGAAATGAAGCTAGATTGACTCAATTTTTCCGTAGGTATTTAAAGCCTGAAAAGTATTGTGCCAAATTTGAATGTCTTTGTGCCAATGTAATCCTAAGATCTCTCGTTTTCCTTTCTCTCTGGGAAAGCAGTGTCGTCATTAGTGACGATTACTTTACAATCGATATCGGTTGCAACATCAACATCATGTCGATACGTTTGTTAGTCTCGACAATTGACTTTCAAGGTTACCGAACTCTGTAGCAAAAAGGTTTTTCATAATGAAAATAACATTATTATACTAAATTATAGTCAATGTCCCCTGCAGTTGAGTTACGGCCAATAATTTGCCTTTGAAAGAATAGAACTATGAATATAATTTTGTTACTCTACCGACATTGCTGTTTCGGTTGCAGTCTTGCGTTTGCCGTACCCTATTATATTTTTATACTCTTTGGTTTGGTTTTTGGCGGGATAGCTTTCCCGCCAAAACCACGATGCCAAGATGAATGCCCCGCTCATTTTACATTGGACTTTTAAATTATTTATAGTGTCGTTTACTAAATAAAAACGCGTGATATATGTAGTGCATCCAGTGAATAATTCATAAGAACATTGAAATAATGTAGCATAGTGGTCACGTCATGACTTTGTCCCAAATATTCCTCCTAGTCGGTTCACGCGGGAAACGAAAAGAGGTAGCTTAAGTTACGATAGTTGAAAATTAATTACTTACTGAAGAAATGGCAGTTTGGTCTCTGACCTTAGCCGGTTCCAAATGGAACAAACAAAAACAAAATAAACTTTTTGGTTACAAACCAAAGAGTTTTTTGGTTTTGGAAAGGAAAGGATCATTACGGTAGACGAATATTTTCGGTATTATTTAACGAGGGATAGATTAAGATAGCGTCCTTATCAATGTCGAGATCACTGCCCCTGGGCCAGTCCTTGAAATAATTCTGCTTCGTTAATAGAGATGGTCGTTTCAAACCATAAATAGTTTCAATAACTATGTATTGGTTCAATACCTAAAATACGGTATTCGATTCTACAATAACTATTTATTTAGAAAAACTATTTATTGGCGAAAACGTTTTACTCGTCGCACCTACACTGCGAGTCGCGTCCGTCAGTACTATGTATATTCTTAATTCTTAGTTTCTTACATTTCTTACTCGGTTACTCGGTTCTGTAATAACTAAGTACCACCTAATAACTATTTATTGGGAAAAACTATTTATTTTGCAAATACACGATATACGCTTTACTCGTCGCACCTACTGAGAGTCTCGTTTCCTCGATGTAGATTGTGGGCGTACCCGATACCGAACCGAAATATTCCGACGGCGCACGACGAATGGCGATTACGATTTACGATGAGCGAGTCCTAGGAAAAAAAGGAAGAAGGGATTTGACTTGTAATCCGTATGCAATTATCGAAAAAATGTTTTTAGGTCACGGTTTAAAGTTGACCTTCAGATTCAGAGAAAGGGGTACTTGTTTGGGTGAAATGTAATTTGCAAATTTTACCTATCTATTTTTAGTCGTGTAAGTTTTGTGTTCACGTTCTAATGCAAAACTTTCTAAGCGCGCGCGATACTTTTTTTTTGTTCTTTGTGTTATTTCTTTTATTATTATTTCTTTTTCTTCTTAATTTCATTCAATTCCTAACTTAGGTGTGTACCTAAGTTATACTTATGAATATGTAGTTATATGTTATATAACTACATATTTTAACAAATATTGTTTTAGAATTTCGAATATAATCATTCAAAACTAATACCGAAAAACACTGAAAAAAAACGAGTGTGCTTATGACCACACGACTGACGTGAAACTTCTTTCGCTCCATCTGTATGTATATATATATATATATGTGTACAATATATACATGTATACACATATACATATATTAATTTTCTATAAATATTTAAATTTATTTCATGGTTTCATTGGTAAATTAATATTTTTGCATAGATCTTTTATTTTTATTGAAAAGAAAAAAACTCATTGTAGACCTTGTAGTACCAAGCTCGCGCGACGGGCGCCTCTGTGCTTATATCCCCCACTTAACTTCCTTTCGCCTTGCACCGATCACTTTTCGTAACCCTTACGTCACGCGTTCGCCAGCTTACTCCCCAAGTCAAGCGTGCGTAAAGAAGTTTCACTTCAAAACTTAGTTACTCCAGTTATCCACGATACGAGTAATTTCAATACCCGCCAAAGGTAAACACACCGCCACCTGTCTCGGTATCGCCAATAAATAGTTACTAAAATGACAATACCCGTTATCGCGTTTCAAACCAATACATAGTTTCGGTATTGCAAAAACACGTACCGACCCACTTCTATTCGTCAATACCCTACTCTATTGTTGTATTCTTTGTTGGTCACCCAGATTTCTTAAACTGTCAAGAATGTCATATGAAAAAAGCGCGGGAAACCTTGAACGTGGCGGGCGAGTTTTTTCTGCTTCTTTAACTTTTTAGTGTAAATAATAGTATCATTTAGGTGGTTGTATATATAAATAAGTTTAATTTTACATATTTAATATAGTAATTTTATATATTTGCTGATTTAGGTAAGTTTTTTTTTTCTTTTACTCTTCGTGATGGACGACGACCCAGACGACCCTGGTGGAGGTTCGCCTCCGGAGGTTTCGCTTGTAGTCACGGTTCCACATTCAGAAATGGATACAGAGGGTTCCCTTCTAGATACAGATGCTTCCGAGAGCAAAAGCAACAATAAGAGAAAACGTATCTCCTCTCGCAAAATATGCAGGCACTGTAATAAAAAACGCAGGCGCCATAAATCTTCTGAAACAATATGTGAAAATGACTGTCAATGTCCTTCTAAGAATGCTCAATCTGAATTTATACCCCCTATATCAACTAGCACTTCACAACCACTATCATCCCAACAACCCAATACTCATAAACAATCATCTGACCCAAGCACATTGGTAGGTAGAAAACTATATGAGGCGAATGATGCAGCTCCTTACACAATCCACATCCAAAAGATACAAACAAGTCCAAATGATAATGTTTTTATTCACCCAGTCTCTTTTGGTCATTTTCTAAAAAAGAATTGCATAAAAAATATAGTAAATGGTAGTCTGAAAAAAATAGGCAGAAACAGGGTTTTAATCTCATTTACCAATTTCACAGATGCAAATTCTTTTCTAGAAAATAAAACATTGGAACAATACAACTATAAGGCCTTTATACCCTCCTCATCAGTCACCCGGATGGGTGTGGTTAGAGGAGTCCCTAAGGATTGGTCTGAGGAGGATATACTGAATAACATATCTGTGCCTATTGGATGTGGAAAAATTTTAAAAGTACGACGCATCAATAGAAAACATATTGTGGATGGTAAACCAAACTACATTCCTGTTGAAACTGTTGTAATAACATTTGACGGCCAGGTGTTACCCAAAAGAATATTCTTATGTTACAACTCTCTTCCTGTTGAGCTTTATATCTTCCCAACAGTCCAGTGTTTCAACTGCTGTCGATATGGACACATCAAATCACAGTGCCGCTCAGCTCCACGGTGTTTTAAATGCGGTAATAACCATACTGGGGACAGTTGCAATGTAGATGAGGATGAGGCTGTATGCTTTCTTTGTTCCGGATCCCACTTTGCCACAAATAGGAAATGCCCAGAGTTTAGTCGCCAAAAAGCCATTAAGGAAACTATGGCTAACAATTGCATTTCATATGCAGAAGCAGTTAAGTTGCATCCTCCTGTTAACAAAGCATATTCAGAAGTTTTAACCTCTGTTGCAGTTCCTTCACCACCTTTAAGGCAAACATTTGAATCCTCCTCCAAAGGTACTAGAAACAAACAAACAAGTTCATATAAAAAAACTGTATTTTTTAATAAACCCAATAATTCTCCTAAACATAGTACAGGATATGACAAATATACTCATTCTGCCCTAACAAAAGATTATGATATTCCTTTACCATCCATTGGCACAAATATTGACAGTAATAATTCCATAAATAATAAGTCAACTAGAGATTTAATTATCATTTTAATTAATTTGCTAACAAAGAATATGTCTGAACCGTCCAACGCTGCTATACAAAGTATTAGTCAACTTTTTAATAATATCAATAATGGATCAGCTGTCAACAATCCTTCAGTGGAATTGTCGCAGTGTTAACTCTAAAAAAAGCGATTTACTACATCTTATTAATGTGTATAAACCTGTTGTTGTCGCATTGCAAGAAACCTGGTTGAAGCCAGGTTATAACTTTAAAGTCTCCCAATATTTATGTTTAAGAGAAGATAGAACAGATGGCTATGCTGGTGTTGCTCTGTTAATTCATGACACAATACCTTTTCACCACATTCCCATTGCAAATCATAGTGTTGATTTTTCTATAATAGCTGTATCTATCAATAAAATATGTTTTGTATCTGTTTATGTTCCCCACCCTTCATCATCATTATACAACGAAATAGAAACCATAGTAGCAAAATTACCTAAACCATTTTTAATTATGGGTGACTTCAACGCTCAGCACCAGGCTTGGGGTAGCTCCAACTCTAGTTATTACGGGTCAAGGATATTAGACATTTTGGATTCTAATAACCTCTGTATCTTGAATACAGGTCTTGCAACACGTCTCACTAAACCTAATGAAGGGATCAGTGCCCCAGACCTCACGATAGCCAGTCCTAGTCTTGCGCCTACAGTGACCTGGAATACCCTGCCTTCGACTTTTGATAGCGATCATTATCCCGTAATAATAACTATGACAAAATTTATCAAATCTCTATCCAGACGCCGACCAAGATTAGCATACAAAATTAAAACTCCTAATGACAGTATTGACAATGACAGATGGAGAACGTTTAGTGAGCGAGTTGAGCAGAGACTATCCAACCTTCCTGAAAATGCATTAAGTTCATCGACAATTCTGGCTGATTCTTTTGCATCACTCTTGTTGGACGCTGCTAATGAAACATTCCCAACTAAACGATGTAATAATAACATTCCGTCGCCCCCATGGTGGGACAATGAATGTTCTTTAGCAGTGCGCCAACGAAAAGAGGCTGAAGTAAAATATAAACAGTGTACAACATTAGAAAATTTTAATAACCTCACATTAATTATGAACAATACTCGTAAATTATTTAAAAGGAAGAAATGGGATGGTTGGCGTCGTTTCTGCACTTCGCTATCGCCTGACGTTTCTCCGTCATTAATATGGCAAAATATACGACGATTCAGATCAGCATTTAAGGAAACAATACCTCACTATCTGGATGAATCCGTTGCAGATAAATTTTTAGACAAGATAGCTCCTCCTTTTGTTCCACAAATGTCCATCATTTCATCTCATCTCCCTTTCCAATCTCCTGTAGAGGATGTAACGGGCCTTGACAGTCCTTTTACCCTTAAAGAATTGAAAGGTATTTTATCCTACGTAAAAGATTCTGCTCCAGGTCATGATGGTATTCCTTACTCATTCCTTGCAAATTTAAGCGACTCAAGTCTAATTTACTTTTTAAACATAATCAACTCCACAATAAGTTCTGGTATAATCCCTTCCTCATGGAAAATATACGAAGTCATCCCCATTCTAAAACCAAATAAACCACCGTTAGATCCTAACTCTTACAGACCGATAGCCCTTGCCACTGTGTTTTCAAAACTAGCTGAACATTTAGTTAAAAACCGTTTAGAATGGTATGTAGAAAGTAAAGGTTTACTATCTCTGAGTCAGTATGGATTTAGGAAAGGAAAAAGTACCATGGACAGTCTAGGGATTTTCATTACAGATGCGAGATTGGCTTTTTCAAATAATGAATCCATGCTTGCTGTTTTCCTAGATATTTCTTCTGCATACGACAATGTTGATTTAAATGTTTTGAATACTAAACTTTATAAACTAAAAGTACCTCCCATATTCTGCAATTTCATTCTTAATCTTCTCTCAGGCAGACAATTACAAGTTGACATAGGTGAATCTGAAATGAAAACAAGATTAACCTGGAAAGGACTGCCTCAGGGTTCGGTGTTGAGCCCACTTCTTTATAATATATATACCTCTGATTTAGAATTCCATATTTCTGGTAAAGCCAATATTTTACAGTATGCAGACGATCTAGTTCTTTATGTATCAGGACGCTCTGTTGAAAAACTAAGTTCCTCTCTAAACGTCGCTCTAAAATTTCTTAAATCATGGTTGGACAATAATTCTTTGTGTCTTAGTGTTAACAAAAGTAGCGCTGTTTTATTTTCTAGAATGCGTTTTCCTCCTCCATATTCAGTTGTGTATGATAATCAACAAATACCTGAAAATAGCGAAGTAAAATTTTTGGGTATCCTTCTAGACGGTAAACTTACAGGTTTACCACACTGTTATTATGTATTGGCTAGATGTGAACGTTTATTAAATATTATGCGCTGTCTTTCTGGAGTTTGGTGGGGTTCCCATCCATTCGTGTTAAAATTATTGTATAACGCTATTATTAGAAGTATCTTAGACTATGGGACATATTTCTTAGAACCTTGTAGTGCTGTAGGTCTGACAAAGTTAGACTCAATTCAATCAAAAGCCTTGCGTATTATAACTGGTGCCATGAGGTCTAGCCCAATTAACGCACTCCAAGTGGAATCTTTGGACCCTCCTTTAAAACTTCGTAGACAGTACTTATGTGATAAATTCATTCTCAGAACTCTTCAATTTTCCAACCACCCACTTTATCAAAAACTTTTGTATCTTTCAGAAAAAATTGAATGTTCGTCTTATTGGTCAAATAAATCTCTTCCATGCTCTATTATAAGTTTCCGTAAATTTACTTCACTTCAAGCTCCCACACACCGCTCTCAGTATCTTCCAATTTTTTCTGTCTGTTACGAAGCTCTTATTTTTTCCCCTCAAATAAACTATAACTTTATATCGCTAAAGAATGATCGTTATGCTAACTCTAACTTAAACTTCATAGTCGAAAGAGACTGGGCTGATAGGCATTACATTTACTGTGATGCTTCCAAGCACCCAGTTTCAGGCACGATTGGGGTAGCTGTATATCATGAACAATATAACATTCATCAAAAAATAAAATTACCTTCTGAAACATCAGTTTTTTCTGGAGAATGTTTTGGAATTTTAAAGTCCCTAGAATACGTACTTCTTGCGAAACTCAGCAAGTCTATTATTTTCACTGACTCGAAGTGTGCTTTACAAGCACTGCAAAAGTTTCCTTGGTCAGGTTCAAATCATCCCTATGTTATAGAGGCCAGACAGCTCCTACTAAATTGCAAATTTAAAAATCTTGATGTTTTTTTGGTGTGGATACCTGGCCATCACAATATTCGCGGCAATGAGATAGCAGACAAATTTGCTAAAGACGCTGTAGATGATGGTGATAAGTTTCCATATAATAATGTTGTATCTGACCTTCACTGTCTTCCTAAAGATCATCTGTATGATGCCTGGGAAAATTTATGGAATATTTCAAGTAGTCGTAAAGGTCAATATTATAAACGTATACAACAAAGAATACCTCTCAAAGTATGGTTTTCCAAATTAAAACTTTCCAAGCTTGCAACCTCCAGTTTGATACGAATGCGCTTGGGTCATGTTTGCACAGCCTCTCACCTTGCTAGACTTGGGATTATTCACAATAATTTATGTTGTTGTGGTTGTGAGGAAGATTTGAATCATATATTTTTTGCATGCCCCAACCGTGACTCTTCTTCATTCATTAACTCCCTTATTGAACTCTCTGTCCCTCTTCCTACATCAATCCCTACATTGTTAAGCTCCTTAAATTTTGATATTTATAATTTAATATCTACCTTTATAACTATTAATAATATTAAAGTATAAGTTTTTTTATTTCCCAACTCCCAATTTTAATTTCTATTTAATATATATGTTTGGTATATCATTATTTATTTATTATATTACCACCAAACCTGATCCTATTATCCTTTGTTCCAAAATTCCGTAATCCGTTCCTACGCATTTCAATGAATTTATTTGGTTTCCCTACCTTTATACTTGTAGTGGCAAATGCACAAACCGTGCGAGCCAAATTAAAAAAAAAAAAAAAAAAAAAAAAAAAAAAGAATGTCATGTCTCGGGATGCCATAAATGCCATTGTCATTGATGTCATCAAAAATCTGTAAACACCCGGAATAAAAATTTATTTTAGTTGTGTTTCAAGATAATAAATAAGAAAACTTCTTCAAAACTATGGATGCAAAAGACGTGTGTGTAGAAATTGAAAACGATGAATTTTACAGCAAGTTCTTAGATGAGTCTGTAAAGCCCATAATCAATGAAAACCTCTCGGTTACAGACCAAGTGAATAAACTTGCCCAGGGGATTGAAAAACTAAGCAAAAGCTTGGAGAAACAAGTTCTTGCCAAACACAATGACCTATTGACACAGGCAAGTCATATTTCCGACTTAGAAATTACATTAGAATCGGTCCAATCTCAAGTCCAGAGTTTGCTACGCGGTGCCGAAAAACTGAAAGATCGAGTACATACGCCGTATTTTGCCTTAGAGAACCAGACCATGATGCTGGAAAGAGTTCAAACTACGTGCAATTTACTAAGGCATTCCTCAAAAATCTTAAACTTATGGAATAAACTACAGAGCATCAAAGATAATCCATCAAAAGAGGCTATTATACTGTTCGAGCTGAATGAATTGATCAGCGACTACGATTTTGAAGGGATAGATCTACTCGACGAGGTTGTAAAAGCTGTTCAACGTAGGAGAACTGAGTTATTAACTAACTCTACAGAACTATTGCAGTCAAGTCTACTGAGTGGAGACAAAGTAAAACTTTTACAGTGCTTCAAAGTATTTCACAACCTGCAATGTACTGAGGAACAGATTAAGAATTCAATTAACAACATACTGAGTGATTTGAAGAAGGAAATTACAACCGCATTGAATGTACAAATGGTTTCAATTGAAGTCAAGAAATCAAGCTCTGGAAGAATTGCACCAGGGAAAGCAAACATCATGAATGCTCAAGATTTCAAAACAAAACTTTGGGACAACATTGAGAAGCTTTTCAAAGTCGACATTTACAACAGCTGCACTAAAGTTATAATGCTCCAGAATGTAGTCAATGAATTACATGCAATTGGGAACTTCAGAAATATAGCTAAAAACTTCTGGGCCGACTTGTCCCTGGTCTTCAGCAGTGAACTCGAAAAGAGCCCCCTGACTGTCAACCAATCTGTAGAGATTGACTTCCCAAGGTTACTGAAAAGCTTTAATGATTTACTGTCTAGACTAAAATGCAAGGATCTGGAAATGAACCGTTCCTGTCTTACGAAATGGGAAAACTCCTTCTTATCAAAATCATTGGGAAAGCTACTAGAGCCTGTAAGAAGTATGTGGCACTTGTCTCAAGTACCAAACATGGATCAAATAGATAATGCTATCAGAGTTATTGCTGAAGCTCTGAGCATCTCTCTTGGTGACAAACAATTGAGCATTAGTTTAGCCTACAGTGTAGCCAAGTCTATCAAACAGATGACTGTAGAAGCTGAGCAGAGATTATCAATGGACAGTGATGTTGCACAGATCATTGAATCACCAACTAGCTCACAGCAGAAGAATGCTGACCTCTGCAACTCCTTGTATTACTTCTCTTCACAAATCAAGAGAGTGCTTATAAATATGAACTCAATGTTGCCACAAGAAAGTATCCAAATTGTTCAGAACAGCTTGAAAGACATCTCCAGCATGCCAATACTTCAGTTGTTTGCTGAATCTATCAAGAACTCATTGTACATTATTTTAATGACAATGCATGATGAACCTGACTTGATCAGGGCTGATGATCCTGCTGGCAAATCTTTATCATGTTCCCCATATATGAAGGAACTCCAGCAATTTGTGTCCAGGTGCAAAGATATATACTTGTCAATGTTCAATGAGAAATCTGCTCTCAATGAGTGCTGTTTAACCATAGCTAGAGCTTGCATTGAGAGATTTACACAGCACATCTGCAATGTAAGACCCTTGAGTAAGTTTGGACGAGCAAAGTTGCAGATAGATTGTAAACATCTAGAGATTGCTTTGTCTCCATTGGTAAATGATATAACAGAATTAGGGGATCACTACAGGCAGTTGAAGGCTCTGCACCTTTTGTTAGAGAAGACTCCTCAAGACATTGCCAAGAGTCAGACTGAAGGTGCATGCTTACCATACTCTTTGGTTATGATGTTCTTGTTCTCTCACGGTGGACATCAGCTGTTGGCTCCTCATACCTGTGCTGGATGGAATGTGCAGAAGTTGATGCAATGGCTGGACTCTCATAGGAACGAGAGGGATAGGTTGGAGTTTGTGGCAGGAGCTTTACAAAGATATCAGAACCATGTGAGACAGAATCAAATTGTGACATATGACGAGGTATACCCTGTGCTGGTACAGTTGCTGGAGGATGGAAGAAAGTCTCTAAAAAAGTAAAAATGTATTTACCATCTGGTTCTGTATTAGTGTTACAGTTAAATGCCATAATGATTCCAGTGCAAGAGAGAGAGATGGAGCTATACATAACTGATAGTACCATCCCTTTTACTCGTTAGAATCAAGATAGCAGTAAAACTTTGTAATATGGACCCCGCAATAGGTCTTGGAGGGTATTCGCAAATACTTAAAATTCATTCAGATTATGATTAGACATTGAAACAAACCTTTTTTATAATTTAGTTCCTGATTTTGATGACTAATGCATTGGTAGTATGATAAATAATCGGTACTGTAGGCACTTGTTTGCTTTTAATGCCATCTTTATGCCAATGGAATAGAAGTCATAATAGATCAAATGAATTGTAAAAAAGGTTTGTTAAACTGTCTCACTCCAAATGGAGTTTACTGCATTAATATGTAAGTTTATTTTAACGTTAACTGCAATTAAAAAACGGGTTTCTATCTAACGCAATATTTCCTTAGTATAAAATAAAACTATTATTTAAAATATAGTTATTTATTGAAAATAAACTCGTTTGAAACAATAAACAGTGTCTTCTCTGGTGTCCATCTTCTACAAGCAAGTATTGTTCGCGATGTTGCCCACTGGTATCTGACGCAGGAAATTCATTAGTTTAATTCCTGTTTTGCTGACCGATCTGATAAAAAATGAGCAGAGGGATAATATCCCAACATCTAGGAAATAAGCTATATAAGCGAAATAATGAAAATAGAGAAAGTTAAAGAGTAAGAGTTAGGGTTTGGTTTTGAGGGATTGAATTGACGAATAGTCTCAATTTGAAGTTTATTCGTCGATTGGATTCTGAGCTCGATACGTTGGGAGAAAGCTTGCTGTTGCTATAATCCAATACTTCCAATCTACGATAATAATATATGAAGAAACATAGCTCTCTATGCAGTTACCGCTCAATTTAGGAGCCATTGTTATGCAGGGTGCAGCAGAGGAAATAGATGTTTTTGATACGGACTGTTGTCAGCCGGTATGCAAGCGAGGGAGGGAAGGCTGCACGCATTTCATTCGTAGTTTGACCTCATTTGTTTTCTTCATGGAGACCTACTTCAGGCACCAGTTTCTTCCAATGGTGGAATATTTAAAATATTGTTAAAACAATGTTGTGAAGAGAGAAAAAAATAAATAAAAATTTAATTGAATTTTACATCCGACGGTTTCGAGTTTTGACGCGAGTTTAATATTGCCTGGAACGATAGTATACCTAAACGTAACACAATTATTTCGTTGGATAAAAAGTTGGCAGTACAGAGTGGCAAGTTTAATGGAAAATAAAGCTCCAGGTGCTCAACATACTGCGCGAACTATTGAGAATGTTGAACGAGTCAAATAAGCCATTCTGCAAAGTCCAGACCGATCTGCAAGGAGACATTCAGCGAAACTCCGAATGAGCGACCTTCGGTATGAACAGCACATTGTAGGAACTGGAAGCGTCAATCGGACATCAATACATACGACCTAAAGCTTCTAAGATCTAGATACAACCGTTCTGGATATAGAACGGTTTCAGAAGTGTTTTGATGAAAAACACATATCTGTTGTAATTTTTCATACCTAATATTCTCAAATATGCTTATGCCAATTTCCGAATACGGCTTCAGAACAGCGTTCATGATCACATGCCTGATGCAATTTCCCTTATCTACTATTCACAAATAGAATACTTACTTATCCTGATATCAATGAAAACCCTTTTTTGCAATATTTACGAAGTTATGGTTTTTTTTTTCAAAAACGTACTATTTCTCTGCCGCATCCTGTACTAACGAAACAAAGTTGGCATTGACAAAGAAATATCGACTTTAGGTTAATTGCAAATTAATTAATTTCCTTTGGCCCGAGATTGTATCTTAGCGGACAGACGCACGTCATGACTCGGGTTAAAGTCGAATCAGAGTTTATTTTAGACACTATTTTAAAAACCTTAACCCTTTAACCGCCAACGCCATAATATTACGTGTTGTAAGAACATTACATCAGGCGCCACGTCAGAATATTGTGTAGAAAGTCCTGTCATTTAAAAAATGTACAATAAATGTTGAATTTGCTTACTGAATCTTAATATATTTCGTGTAATTACTTTATTTTTAACAGTATTAAATACATATTTTAGCTAATTGATTGAAATAATTACATGTTCTCAGTTCGTGATACGTCTAAATATCAACCTACTTCGCCGAACCCATAATTTCATGTAGACTAGTGTTGTACCGCATATGAAACTCCTGATAGTAAATTAATAAAAAACATCCTATTTTTTACAAAACTATCAAGTAAACATTAATCAAAATTTCATAGTTTATTAAACATTTATTTATTTATTCAAAATTCAATAAGCTTTAGTGAAGTAATATGTAGAAATCAACAAATAAGTATAGGTAAATATTAAGTACAAACTAACTCCAGAACGTCACTAGTACAGGCTATCCGCGAACGCCGTCGCCGTAATTTTATGTGCGGCTCAAGGTCAACTAGTCATATTTTGAATAAACGTCAGCGCCATCGCCATGATAACATGTGCTCACATTATTATTACATCTAAGCTAGTGTCGAGAAGTTATCGATGATGTTATACGACGACGAAGAACTATTAAATATATTGCAGCAAGCAAACAATGATATTTATAGTAGTAGCAGTTCAACGGATAGTGATAATAATTCGGTAAATAACTCTTGTTTTCAAGTCTGTTTATTTATCCTCAGTCAAAAGGACAGCTAAATAATAATATGTGTACTTATTTACCCATTTATTTTGTTTTAAAGAAAATACAGTTTATTTAGTTATTTTATTTGTTGTTATTTATTATTATTTGTATCCTAATATTTTAAACGCGTATAATTTTTTTTACATAAATGTCATACCGTCTTTTTGTCCGCGGGATAGTAAACGGACTAAATAAGTTTACTGTTTTTTTAATTTGTTATCTATGTTTCATATAATACTAATCTCATTTTAAATTGCTACAGGAGAAGCTTTATCGCTCAGTGCAACTAGTGTTGTAGGCCTTTTTCGTGTTTCGTGAAGACGAAGAGTTATTAAATATTTTGTAATCATGAATTGCGAAGCGACGACAGTTCTCAACATAGAAGTGATGTTGATTTGATAAGTTTAATTTATTTTTTAAATCGATATTTTAATTTGACAAGTAATTGTGTTTGTTTGTAACATACCTACTAAGGTTCATCATGGATACTAACCAAAATTTAAATGATACATTCATAGGCTGGAATTATTTAATATTAAGAAGGTACATCGGTAGGTAGGGTAAGAACAGATTTTGTAGTGTTATTAAGTTTAGGTATATGCTTACCTATATTTTTATAATAATGCCTCTATATACAGTATGTTAAGAAAACCCTGTCCGACCCGTGAAGGTGTTGTTAGGTATCGATAACTGATTCTACTAATGCATACAAAACCGGGCTAAACTAAAAAAAAAAAAACCCTTTAAAAAAAATTAATATTATTTCGCAAAAGGAGGTAACTTAATAAATGTGCGTTGACCACCCTTCGCCTGCCGCTCGCGGGGGCGGGCGGCAGGGCACGCGGCACGTGGTCGCATCGCTATTCGCTCATAACAATACCGGTGTTGTCACTTTTTAAAAATTACCAAATTTCGGGGAAATTGGAATTAATTCGCGGAAAAAAAAGATTATTTCAAAATTCATTTGTATTGGTACTATGATGAATACGTAAAATTTTATATTATATGTGTTTACCTAACCTTTATTATCCTTATGGGTCGGACAGGGTTTTCTTAACATACTGTATGTATGAGCAGTATAAAAGTAAATATTCTCGAAAGGTTAATATTGTGAATAAATAAATGCATCGATATTGAGTATTCGCAACACTGTTCCAACTTATACCTAAAGTGTCGTGGCGCTGGAGGTTCGTCAAAGGGATCAGTGCCGTGGCGGTTAAAGGGTTAAAGTTGATTTTAGTTTCGTAGTGGCCACCGCATTGAACAGTACCTCGCTAGATGTGGACAGGACCATACTGGCCTATTTTTGCATGAAATCGTTTTTGAGATTATACATGTCTTTACATATTATTATGATTCATAACTTCGAATGTAAGCAAAGAAAAAGCGCAGAATAGTGCTAGGTCCATATACCATGCGCTTGCGACCATCGTAAACTATACAATGCATGTCGTTACTAAATGAAGTGTAACACCTTATGTAGTAACTAGCTGTTCCCCACGATTTCGCCAGCGTCAATTTCTGTTATTATTTCGCGATTAAGAATTTTTATATCATATTTTTTGGTAACAGTGCACTCGACGGGAGCCCTCAAATATGAATAATTTTCCCCTTTTTTTTTATATTTTCCACTGATTCTTCACTCCTATAAGTTTCAGCGTGATGTAATACGCCTAAAGCTTTCCGCAACCTAAAGCTATCCTCGATAAATGGACTATCCAACACAAAAAGATTTTTCAATTAGAACCAGTACTTCCTTAGATTAATGCGTTCAAACAAACTCTTCTGCCTTATAACATGTATTAGAATACAAGTAATTAAATTAACAAGTCGTGGTGGCCTAGTGGTCAAAACACCAGCCCCTCAAGTATGAGTTTGCGGGTTCTATTCAAGGTCCGGCAAGTACCAATGTAACTTTCCTAAGTTATATGCACTTTCTAATTTTCTTGGACACCAATGACTGATTATAAGGTGAAGGAAAACATCTTGAGGAAACCTGGATTTTAAGTTTGAAATCGCCAACCTGCATTGAGCAAGCGTGGTGATTACGCTCAATCCTTCTCAGTATGAGAGGAAACCCGTGCCCAGCAGTGGGACAGTAAAAAGGTTGATGATGATGATGATGATGCTGAAATTAATAATTGTGCTAACTGACTCCTGTTCATTATAAACATGCAAAAAAACTCATTTTATGCAAACTGCACAAGATCAAACTACATAAATAAAAAGAAAATATTTATTTCAATTCAACAACATTCTTAAAAAACTAGCTATTCAGCAACCAACAACATACTCGCACTATATAGCCACTATCACTAGGTATATTTTGATACTTATTATAAACAAATGCATAGACTTAGAATAAAATAGACAGGTAAACATCTTATTTTATAGTAGGTAGCTGAATCGTTGAAATATTTACCACACTATCTACAATATGAACATAATCCATACAGTAGGTAGAAGAAAAGTTTACGTGATGTTATGACCAGCCCCCTAATCGGCGAACACATTTTTGTCAAATGATTGCGACTAGTTAGGATCAGTTGGGATCGTTTAGACTGCCCATTGGTCCGTTCGGTCCAAATGAACCCAACTAGTCTCAATCATTTGACACAAATGTGTTCGCCGATTAGGGGGCTGGTGGGCAGTTTTCGTAATTTTAAGATAAGAACGTTCACAGTCAAATCTCAGTCTTAATCTGTTCGGCGGTGTTTCCGTCGGACTACAATTTCAGTGTCTTCAAGGCTAGAGTGAATAGGCCCTTAATAAACTAGTACGCTTTACCATCAACGATTGCGTCACTGCTTACCATCAGGCGGGATTGCGGTCAAGCGCTAGTTTATAATTTATATAAAAAAAAAAAGTTTTGACATTCGTTTGCGGCCTAGATGAGAATGAGACTAGATTTTGAACGTTTTGATTTAAGAGAACTGGCGTTCTGGCGCGGCATTATAGAAACTTGGAATTGTACATTTATTTTCATTCTTGATACACTACTGTATGGAATGCAGCCATACTTTGCTACAATTAGCAGAATTGATGGAAAAAAATTCAAGAAGGTTTAATTAATATTATTTTAAATGTGCTGCCACGTTTAATGTGACTTTCTTAATTGATACTTTCCTCTTATAAATAATAATGAAACATTCATACACGATTATAAAATATTGTCTTTAGGTCACTTTCACCAGATTCAAATATAAATTATCATTTACATATTCCACCAATTCCTTGATCCAATATCTATTAAAGCCTATTAATCGAATAATATGTACTTTTACACAACTACGGACAAAATAAATCTATAAAGGAATAATATTCGTACAGAAGCGAAAGTAGTATTCCGAAGACGTACAAAACATTTAACGGATACACTAAGGCCGCTTTTTTGTTCATTTTAACTCAATTTGACAAATGTGTGCCAATGGCGCTCCCTGTGGCAATCAAATGTCAAAAGATGCTTGAAGTGCTTCTCAGTACACACAAAAAGGTAAGATTTTGAAGTGTTATTATCGGAATCAGAAAATGTTTTTTTTTTCAGTTTCGGGCATTTAGCAGTTTCCAGTAATATTTTATGTATGTGCACAAATAAGCAGAACTCTTACACCTACGGGCATAGGATACGCCCGTACAGTTTCGCTTCTGTATGAAGTATAGTCGAACAAGATATTTGGTAAACAAGTAAAAAACCTATTTAAACTGCACTACCAATATGTTTATTGTATGACTAATAACTAAGTATATAAGCTTCTAGGATAGTTAGAATAATGATGTTAAAGAATTGACTAGTCAGCACAATAGCAATATTATTTGAAAGTAGTTGCCAGTTAGCTGTCTAAAGGCCTAATGTGGGTCTTTATACTAATCACGCTAACGTAAATAAAAATCGTCTGGTGACTCTAATGGGAAACAGTGTGGTTATCATGAGCTTTCATTACGAGACACTATAGTCGATATCGAGCGCGTTTGGCGCTCTCATTGGTTGAGAGTTCTTACAACCTTGAAGCGGCCCAATCGATGAGTCAAACGCGTTCGATATCGACGATCGAGTCGACGTAAGTTCACGTTAACGCGAGTAAATCGCTAAAGAGTGGTCGAAATCGGAATCAAAGCTGTCATCTTGTTTAGAATACATTTCAAGTGACACTTCTCAAAACGATTGCACAAAAGTACAATAGCGCCGCGTAAGTAAAAACCCGCACTAAGACCACTGCATACCAATTAGCTTGTTCAACAATACTAATTCTCATTGACAAACGCCCGGTTTCTGGAACGAAAATCTAAACAAACAAAAAAATGTAATAAATTATCAAACGCCCAAATAATGAAAGGGATCGCTTGTCTTGCGTTTAATTTTGACGTGTCGATAACTTTCGCTCTAGAAACTGGTTGTGGACCTTATGTAAATAGCACTACAGTCTACAATAATTAAACCTGCTGATTTTCGAAGGCCACTTTGAGCACGTCGTCGATATGGCTGACAAAGTGCACGTCGACCTTATCTCGAATGAAGGCTGGCAGGTCGTCGTAGTCGCGGCGGTTGTCTTCGGGGAGGATCACGCAGCTTACACCAGCGCGTTTGGCCTGTACAAATATTATTAAATAATATTCTTTAGTTCTGTATGCGCAAAACTCTCCACATAGTAAGCCTGGAGTTGGATGGCACCGCCGGTTTTTTAAGCGACTTCAAAAAGGAGAAGGTTACTCAATTCGACCGTATATGTTTTTTTTATGTTGTTCGCGGATAACTTCGTCGTTTATGAACCGATTTTGATAATTCTATTTTTTTCTTGGAAAGAAGACATTTCTAAGGTGGTCCCATGATAAGAAAATCAGGGTTTGATGGTGGAAGACCAGATAATTCAAAGGGAACTTTAAAAAATTGCGGGGACGGCTAGTGCATTTGTAAGTTTTTTTCATTAGGTATTTTAAAGCACTACAATTTAATAAGGGTCTGGAGTAGGTCTGATGATGGAGCAGGGAGACAGGCGAGGGAACTCCTCAACAATTCACAGCAGCTACCTTGTGTTTGTGCTTGAATAATTTGTATTGATTGTGTAAGGTCCTACACCATAGGGACATCATCATAGGGTCCTACATCATAGGGACCACCTATTATAGATGGGTTGTGACTGTCATTAAGAGGCTGATGAAGAAGTCAAAAGTCAGTTCAGGGAACTCTTCAACGATTTACAGTAGCCACAACCAAAAAGTGTAAAATACAAACTTTTTTACAAAAACTATCAACCGACTTCCAAAAAACACTACAAAGTCAAAAATAACTAATTTAGGAAGTCGGTGTCAAAAAGGAACATGCAAGAACCAAAGAAAGTTATTTCTGGCTTTGTAGTGTTTTTTGGAAGTTGGTTGTTTTTTTTTTTATAAAAAATTTTTTATTGTTGTTTCTGGTTTTTAATAAATGTACTTTAAAAATATTATTATTAAGAAAATAAAAAACGTTTCCTCATTGTAGAAATTACTCTTGTATCGTGGGTGCGTTAACAAAAATTTTAACTCACATACAGCATGTTAAGAAAACCCTGTCCGACCCATAAGGATAATAAAGATTAGGTAAACAAATGACCAAATAAAATATAAAATTTTGCATAATCATCATAGTAACAATACTAATGAATTTTGAAATAATCTTTTTTTCCCGCGAATTTACTGTAACTTCCCCAAAATTCGGCAAATTTAAAAAAGTGTAAACACCATTTTAGACCCTATAACTGTCGGGTTTCCTTTGATTCTTTTGTTAGGTTCTTTAGCGGCGTCAGTGTGTCTAGCCGCCGACGGCGGCAAAGGAATAATTAAAGCTGTACTATTTTTTGCGTAATAACGTTTTGTTTGTGTCGCTAATAATCGAAACTTGTACCTGGCCGAATGATTTGTTGTAAAAACACAGATTACCTAATGGTAAATGTACTTCTTTTTATTATCGATAATAAAAAAGTATTTTTTTGCATTTTTGCGTAATAACGTTTTGTTTTTATCGTTATTAATCTAAACTTGTACCTGGTCGAATGATTTGTTGTAAAAAAACAAACCTAATGGTAAAAGTACTTTGATTATTGATTAATTACTAATAACAATATTGTAACACAAGTACCTATTAGTAAATAGGAACTAGAAAGGTCTTATGAAATACGATTTTAGGAAAATATTATAAACAATGTAAAGCATTTAAGTTCACCTGATTTAAGTTATGTGAAAGTTCTAAAATCTAAAGAATGCCATGCGATGTTGAATCGATGCGTGAGATTTGCAATACTAAATCGATACCAAAAATCGTTACGAGTCATATTTTGAATACTTTCACACCTCTAGTCAAAGGGTACCGCCGTGCAGCTAGGTACCTATTTTTATGAAATAAAAATCATTTTTATTTTAAATTTATTAGTTTCGCGTAGACATTGCGTCCGTCTAGACGTATCATTTATTGTGTGATCATATCGTTTTCTAACGTAATGTAACATGCTGATGGAAGGTAGTAACTGCAATTAGCTGTGTTGTGTTGTGATCAGGTGTTGGACGATTCGGATGTGACTACTTATTGGTCAATGTGGTTCCAGCATGACGGTGCCCCACTATATTTTTACCTGTACGTGAGTACCTCCACTATCAGTTCGGCGAGCAGTGGATTGGTAGGGGTGGACTAACTTTGTGAAACACCGTGCTAATCTCGTGCGACGGTGCCAGGCCTGTATTGTTCTTAGTGAACGAAATATGGAACAACATCTCCGCCACAGCCATTGTGCTAATCGAATGAAATTCGAAGATAAATTCGAAGATACATTCGGAGGGTCAGACGCCCTTCGTACTTAAAAAAAGTTCTTTTCACGAGCTGCCTAAGTAGGTATCATTGTTTCTTTCGAGAGTCGATAAACGTGGTTAGACTACCAATACCTACATGCATGAGGTCAACTGAGGTCACGCATGACCTGTGCCTGTGTTGCCATGAAATTACCTATTTATTTTATATAAGATATTTATTTTTAAGGGGGTATTTTTTTTAGTCTAGCCAGGTTATGTACGCATTAGTAGAATCAGCTAACGATACCTAACAATACCTACACGGGTCGGACAGGGTTTTCTTTACATACTGTATTACCAGAACTGAAATAAGTACCTATAGGCAATACAATTAATATTTTTTTCCGTGTTGTCAAGTAAATAATGTGGGTCAAAATGGAGTCCAAATGTTGGTTATAAACAAACACATATAGACAAGTGAAGCTAAAAAGTGCTTTAATAAGAATACGTACCGCAATAATTTTCTCCTTAATCCCTCCTACAGGCAGCACGCGGCCAGTGAGGGAGATTTCGCCCGTCATAGCGAGATCGTTCCGCACGTGACGTCGAAGCGCGAGTGAGGTGAGCGCGGTGGCGATGGTGGCGCCGGCCGACGGACCGTCCTTGGGGGTCGCGCCCTCCGGGACGTGCAGGTGTATGTGGCTGGCGGGAGACATACATACTTCATTATTCTATTGCCCTTAGCACAATCAGTCTACAATGTTACCGCCGGCCGACGGACCGTCCTTGGGGGTCGCGCCCTCCGGGACGTGCAGGTGTATGTGGCTGGCGGGAGACATACATACTTCATTATTCTATTGCCCTTAGCACAATCAGTCTACAATGTTACCGCCGGCCGACGGACCGTCCTTGGGGGTCGCGCCCTCCGGGACGTGCAGGTGTATGTGGCTGGCGGGAGACATACATACTTCATTATTCTATTGCCCTTAGCACAATCAGTCTACAATGTTACCGCCGGCCGACGGACCGTCCTTGGGGGTCGCGCCCTCCGGGACGTGCAGGTGTATGTGGCTGGCGGGAGACATACATACTTCATTATTCTATTGCCCTTAGCACAATCAGTCTACAATGTTACCGCCGGCCGACGGACCGTCCTTGGGGGTCGCGCCCTCCGGGACGTGCAGGTGTATGTGGCTGGCGGGAGACATACATACTTCATTATTCTATTGCCCTTAGCACAATCAGCCTGCATTGTTACCGCCGGCCGACGGACCGTCCTTGGGGGTCGCGCCCTCCGGGACGTGCAGGTGTATGTGGCTGGCGGGAGACATACATACTTCATTATTCTATTGCCCTTAGCACAATCAGTCTATAATGTTACCGCCGGCCGACGGACCGTCCTTGGGGGTCGCGCCCTCCGGGACGTGCAGGTGTATGTGGCTGGCGGGAGACATACATACTTCATTATTCTATTGCCCTTAGCACAATCAGTCTACAATGTTACCGCCGGCCGACGGACCGTCCTTGGGGGTCGCGCCCTCCGGGACGTGCAGGTGTATGTGGCTGGCGGGAGACATACATACTTCATTATTCTATTGCCCTTAGCACAATCAGTCTACAATGTTACCGCCGGCCGACGGACCGTCCTTGGGGGTCGCGCCCTCCGGGACGTGCAGGTGTATGTGGCTGGCGGGAGACATACATACTTCATTATTCTATTGCCCTTAGCACAATCAGCCTGCATTGTTACCGCCGGCCGACGGACCGTCCTTGGGGGTCGCGCCCTCCGGGACGTGCAGGTGTATGTGGCTGGCGGGAGACATACATACTTCATTATTCTATTGCCCTTAGCACAATCAGTCTATAATGTTACCGCCGGCCGACGGACCGTCCTTGGGGGTCGCGCCCTCCGGGACGTGCAGGTGTATGTGGCTGGCGGGAGACATACATACTTCATTATTCTATTGCCCTTAGCACAATCAGTCTACAATGTTACCGCCGGCCGACGGACCGTCCTTGGGGGTCGCGCCCTCCGGGACGTGCAGGTGTATGTGGCTGGCGGGAGACATACATACTTCATTATTCTATTGCCCTTAGCACAATCAGTCTACAATGTTACCGCCGGCCGACGGACCGTCCTTGGGGGTCGCGCCCTCCGGGACGTGCAGGTGTATGTGGCTGGCGGGAGACATACATACTTCATTATTCTATTGCCCTTAGCACAATCAGCCTGCATTGTTACCGCCGGCCGACGGACCGTCCTTGGGGGTCGCGCCCTCCGGGACGTGCAGGTGTATGTGGCTGGCGGGAGACATACATACTTCATTATTCTATTGCCCTTAGCACAATCAGTCTACAATGTTACCGCCGGCCGACGGACCGTCCTTGGGGGTCGCGCCCTCCGGGACGTGCAGGTGTATGTGGCTGGCGGGAGACATACATACTTCATTATTCTATTGCCCTTAGCACAATCAGTCTACAATGTTACCGCCGGCCGACGGACCGTCCTTGGGGGTCGCGCCCTCCGGGACGTGCAGGTGTATGTGGCTGGCGGGAGACATACATACTTCATTATTCTATTGCCCTTAGCACAATCAGCCTGCATTGTTACCGCCGGCCGACGGACCGTCCTTGGGGGTCGCGCCCTCCGGGACGTGCAGGTGTATGTGGCTGGCGGGAGACATACATACTTCATTATTCTATTGCCCTTAGCACAATCAGCCTGCATTGTTACCGCCGGCCGACGGACCGTCCTTGGGGGTCGCGCCCTCCGGGACGTGCAGGTGTATGTGGCTGGCGGGAGACATACATACTTCATTATTCTATTGCCCTTAGCACAATCAGTCTACAATGTTACCGCCGGCCGACGGACCGTCCTTGGGGGTCGCGCCCTCCGGGACGTGCAGGTGTATGTGGCTGGCGGGAGACATACATACTTCATTATTCTATTGCCCTTAGCACAATCAGCCTGCATTGTTACCGCCGGCCGACGGACCGTCCTTGGGGGTCGCGCCCTCCGGGACGTGCAGGTGTATGTGGCTGGCGGGAGACATACATACTTCATTATTCTATTGCCCTTAGCACAATCAGTCTACAATGTTACCGCCGGCCGACGGACCGTCCTTGGGGGTCGCGCCCTCCGGGACGTGCAGGTGTATGTGGCTGGCGGGAGACATACATACTTCATTATTCTATTGCCCTTAGCACAATCAGCCTACATTGTTACCGCCGGCCGACGGACCGTCCTTGGGGGTCGCGCCCTCCGGGACGTGCAGGTGTATGTGGCTGGCGGGAGACATACATACTTCATTATTCTATTGCCCTTAGCACAATCAGCCTGCATTGTTACCGCCGGCCGACGGACCGTCCTTGGGGGTCGCGCCCTCCGGGACGTGCAGGTGTATGTGGCTGGCGGGAGACATACATACTTCATTATTCTATTGCCCTTAGCACAATCAGTCTACAATGTTACCGCCGGCCGACGGACCGTCCTTGGGGGTCGCGCCCTCCGGGACGTGCAGGTGTATGTGGCTGGCGGGAGACATACATACTTCATTATTCTATTGCCCTTAGCACAATCAGTCTACAATGTTACCGCCGGCCGACGGACCGTCCTTGGGGGTCGCGCCCTCCGGGACGTGCAGGTGTATGTGGCTGGCGGGAGACATACATACTTCATTATTCTATTGCCCTTAGCACAATCAGCCTACATTGTTACCGCCGGCCGACGGACCGTCCTTGGGGGTCGCGCCCTCCGGGACGTGCAGGTGTATGTGGCTGGCGGGAGACATACATACTTCATTATTCTATTGCCCTTAGCACAATCAGTCTACAATGTTACCGCCGGCCGACGGACCGTCCTTGGGGGTCGCGCCCTCCGGGACGTGCAGGTGTATGTGGCTGGCGGGAGACATACATACTTCATTATTCTATTGCCCTTAGCACAATCAGTCTACAATGTTACCGCCGGCCGACGGACCGTCCTTGGGGGTCGCGCCCTCCGGGACGTGCAGGTGTATGTGGCTGGCGGGAGACATACATACTTCATTATTCTATTGCCCTTAGCACAATCAGCCTGCAATGTTACCGCCGGCCGACGGACCGTCCTTGGGGGTCGCGCCCTCCGGGACGTGCAGGTGTATGTGGCTGGCGGGAGACATACATACTTCATTATTCTATTGCCCTTAGCACAATCAGTCTACAATGTTACCGCCGGCCGACGGACCGTCCTTGGGGGTCGCGCCCTCCGGGACGTGCAGGTGTATGTGGCTGGCGGGAGACATACATACCTCATTATTCTATTGCCCTTAGCACAATCAGCCTGCATTGTTACCGCCGGCCGACGGACCGTCCTTGGGGGTCGCGCCCTCCGGGACGTGCAGGTGTATGTGGCTGGCGGGAGACATACATACTTCATTATTCTATTGCCCTTAGCACAATCAGTCTACAATGTTACCGCCGGCCGACGGACCGTCCTTGGGGGTCGCGCCCTCCGGGACGTGCAGGTGTATGTGGCTGGCGGGAGACATACATACTTCATTATTCTATTGCCCTTAGCACAATCAGCCTGCATTGTTACCGCCGGCCGACGGACCGTCCTTGGGGGTCGCGCCCTCCGGGACGTGCAGGTGTATGTGGCTGGCGGGAGACATACATACTTCATTATTCTATTGCCCTTAGCACAATCAGCCTGCATTGTTACCGCCGGCCGACGGACCGTCCTTGGGGGTCGCGCCCTCCGGGACGTGCAGGTGTATGTGGCTGGCGGGAGACATACATACTTCATTATTCTATTGCCCTTAGCACAATCAGTCTACAATGTTACCGCCGGCCGACGGACCGTCCTTGGGGGTCGCGCCCTCCGGGACGTGCAGGTGTATGTGGCTGGCGGGAGACATACATACTTCATTATTCTATTGCCCTTAGCACAATCAGCCTGCATTGTTACCGCCGGCCGACGGACCGTCCTTGGGGGTCGCGCCCTCCGGGACGTGCAGGTGTATGTGGCTGGCGGGAGACATACATACTTCATTATTCTATTGCCCTTAGCACAATCAGTCTACAATGTTACCGCCGGCCGACGGACCGTCCTTGGGGGTCGCGCCCTCCGGGACGTGCAGGTGTATGTGGCTGGCGGGAGACATACATACTTCATTATTCTATTGCCCTTAGCACAATCAGTCTACAATGTTACCGCCGGCCGACGGACCGTCCTTGGGGGTCGCGCCCTCCGGGACGTGCAGGTGTATGTGGCTGGCGGGAGACATACATACTTCATTATTCTATTGCCCTTAGCACAATCAGTCTACAATGTTACCGCCGGCCGACGGACCGTCCTTGGGGGTCGCGCCCTCCGGGACGTGCAGGTGTATGTGGCTGGCGGGAGACATACATACTTCATTATTCTATTGCCCTTAGCACAATCAGCCTGCAATGTTACCGCCGGCCGACGGACCGTCCTTGGGGGTCGCGCCCTCCGGGACGTGCAGGTGTATGTGGCTGGCGGGAGACATACATACTTCATTATTCTATTGCCCTTAGCACAATCAGCCTGCATTGTTACCGCCGGCCGACGGACCGTCCTTGGGGGTCGCGCCCTCCGGGACGTGCAGGTGTATGTGGCTGGCGGGAGACATACATACTTCATTATTCTATTGCCCTTAGCACAATCAGCCTGCATTGTTACCGCCGGCCGACGGACCGTCCTTGGGGGTCGCGCCCTCCGGGACGTGCAGGTGTATGTGGCTGGCGGGAGACATACATACTTCATTATTCTATTGCCCTTAGCACAATCAGTCTACAATGTTACCGCCGGCCGACGGACCGTCCTTGGGGGTCGCGCCCTCCGGGACGTGCAGGTGTATGTGGCTGGCGGGAGACATACATACTTCATTATTCTATTGCCCTTAGCACAATCAGCCTGCATTGTTACCGCCGGCCGACGGACCGTCCTTGGGGGTCGCGCCCTCCGGGACGTGCAGGTGTATGTGGCTGGCGGGAGACATACATACTTCATTATTCTATTGCCCTTAGCACAATCAGTCTACAATGTTACCGCCGGCCGACGGACCGTCCTTGGGGGTCGCGCCCTCCGGGACGTGCAGGTGTATGTGGCTGGCGGGAGACATACATACTTCATTATTCTATTGCCCTTAGCACAATCAGTCTACAATGTTACCGCCGGCCGACGGACCGTCCTTGGGGGTCGCGCCCTCCGGGACGTGCAGGTGTATGTGGCTGGCGGGAGACATACATACTTCATTATTCTATTGCCCTTAGCACAATCAGTCTACAATGTTACCGCCGGCCGACGGACCGTCCTTGGGGGTCGCGCCCTCCGGGACGTGCAGGTGTATGTGGCTGGCGGGAGACATACATACTTCATTATTCTATTGCCCTTAGCACAATCAGCCTGCAATGTTACCGCCGGCCGACGGACCGTCCTTGGGGGTCGCGCCCTCCGGGACGTGCAGGTGTATGTGGCTGGCGGGAGACATACATACTTCATTATTCTATTGCCCTTAGCACAATCAGTCTACAATGTTACCGCCGGCCGACGGACCGTCCTTGGGGGTCGCGCCCTCCGGGACGTGCAGGTGTATGTGGCTGGCGGGAGACATACATACTTCATTATTCTATTGCCCTTAGCACAATCAGTCTATAATGTTACCGCCGGCCGACGGACCGTCCTTGGGGGTCGCGCCCTCCGGGACGTGCAGGTGTATGTGGCTGGCGGGAGACATACATACTTCATTATTCTATTGCCCTTAGCACAATCAGTCTACAATGTTACCGCCGGCCGACGGACCGTCCTTGGGGGTCGCGCCCTCCGGGACGTGCAGGTGTATGTGGCTGGCGGGAGACATACATACTTCATTATTCTATTGCCCTTAGCACAATCAGCCTGCATTGTTACCGCCGGCCGACGGACCGTCCTTGGGGGTCGCGCCCTCAATGAGTCTACAATGTTATCGGTATTAAGACACGATTGTGTGTAATTGTGGTGGATTTAGAACGTCAAGGCAGTGCGGGTTTGCACATAGATGTCATATGCCTTTGAATTTATAATATCTTCCCACACTTCCCAAAAGTTAATCCTTATTATGGACACTATCCAATGGTATATTCGATGAAATTAATTTTTTTTCTTTCTGGCTTTGGGAGATGCAAACACAGCGATAACTTCATCGAAATTTATATTTTGTATTGCCTCGTGTTCGATGGCTAATATTCCAAGATTGCTAAGCCGCGATCGGGTCATTGTAGCCCTCAAATAGAATTTTTTATTAATATTAATTTACTGAAAATCCTCTCAAATGAAGCTATATACATATATAATTACCTTACCTGTAAAATATTCGATATGAATCAATCGGTCTTCAATCTTTTCTTTTTTTATAAATTATGAACTAGCGTTTGACCGCAATCCCGCTTGTTGGTAAGCGATACAGTCGTTGATACTAAAGCGCACTAGTTTATTAGGAGTCTATTCACTCTAGCCTTGAATACACTTAAATTGTAGTCCGACGGTAACACTGCCGCTGGCAAATTGTTTCGGTGCCTCGATGTAAGTAGTATAAAAGATGAGGCGAAATGCTTCGTCTGGATTGTAGTGGTGTCAACAAAGTAAGGGTGTAAACTCGCCGTACGACGCGACGGGTCGTCCGATGATGGAACGGAGATGGGGAAATTAAGTTATGCAATTCCCTCGCACACTCTCCAAAATGCATCCTACAGTAGAACAACGACATGCTGACTACTCTTCGCCTGTGCTCTAGGCTTCGGAGACCGTTTTGAACTAAATCCAAATTTGCTAGGTGACATTTTGCAGCACCAGCCCACACGTAGCTGTTGTGCTCCATACCCTAACGGACCTGTATAACATTAGTTTAGCTTCTTTGTATAACATTAGAAGGTGTCCTGGTGTGAAGTGTCGCCGAGCTTTTCAATAACGCCAAGTTTTCTGGTAGCCACCTTGGCTTTGGACTCAATTAACCGTTGAGCGTGACGCAGGTGCTGTCGGGGCACGGCTGCTTCGGCAAGTACCTGCGACGTATAGACAGGGAGCCGGACGTGAGGTGCCACCACTGCGTCACATGCGGGGAGGACACGGCGCAGCACACGGAGCAGAGTGTGTGGCGTCGGGAGGAGCAGCGCCGTGTCCTCACAAATGAAGTAGGAGGCGACCTGACGCTGCCGGCAGTAGTGCGGAGGATGGTCGGCAGCTCAGAGTCGTGGGACGCGGTGGTGTCCTTCTGGGAGGACGTGATATCGCAGAAGGAAGTTACGGAACGAACGCGAGAGGGAGATCTCAACTCCCTTCCCGGGCCGCAGAAGACGCGTTGGGCGCCGAAGAAGGGCGGATAACGCCCTCTGCCGCCCCCCATGAATGAGGTCCAGGGGCGAGGGACATGGGGTGGCCCCGCCCATTATTAGTTGGACCTCGAGGCGGAGGCGCGCGCGAGTGTCGGCGATGCACTAGTAGGTAGTATCACACCTCACTACCCCGTGCAGGAGGCGGCACGAGAGTGTGGAGCCGCGGCAGAATCAGGGACTCCCGCGGCTCCGTACGCACGTGACCAAAGAGACCCGGGTGGATTCAATGAACCGCCCAAGATTTAGGTTCGAGAAAATTTCAACTCCTGAAAGCTGAAGGCGGTCGGTGCACACCAAGGATACATTCTGAAAAGTAGGAGCCAAGGTGAACGGGCTTCTTTTTGCAGTGACTAGACACACTTATGTTTTGAAGACTGTCTGTAGTGCAACATTCGTATGCTCTACCATAGACTCTCTTTCGGGCAGGATTGCTTCCAATAATAGCCCAAGCACCCGACAGGTATCTCTCCACAATGGTGCTGTCATCTGCATACCCATACATACCGGGCTTCAGCAGATCGTTAATAGACAGCAGGAACAGAGTTGCAAAGAAAACAGACCCCTGAGGAAAACCGGCATTAGTCGACATGGGCTCCAATGAGCATCTGTCGATAACAACTCGGAGGGAGCGTTCACCAAGGACCACTCACTTGGAAAATTCACCCTTTATATGTGCGAAACGTGTGACTGACGAACAAAAATAACGAACATCCCTAAACAGCCGAGTTGTCCTTACCTAGTGTTGAGGAACTTGTTGTTCGGGTAGTGTATGTTCATGTAGTTCCTGGCTACAGTGAGTGCGATGCGCGCAGACTCCTTCATGACGTCCCCGAGGTGTCCCGTCAGCTCCATGGACCCGAACGGGGACTTGTCGTCCGACGCAGAGTTACGGACCGCTGTCTCTATGAACAGAGTGCTGCCACCTGGGATGAGACAAACGAAACAGACAGAAATAATTACTTTACAAAAAAAGTCAAATTCAAAATGGTAAATTTCATGCTGATATCTGATAGGACCAAATCTTAACGGGTACTTAACACACTATCAGTAGCAATGGATTGCACGTTGATAATTTAACAAGATTCATTGCGTTATTTACTTTGTTGAGCAGACACATTTTTCGAATATACGGATCGATGGATTAGCAGTACGCTTGAAAATGAAATTAATTTGAATTATTAATAGTAATAGTGTGCTAAAAATAGTGTCTCAATTAGGATTCTGATCTATCTCATGTGTTTAACTTTCCCAAATACATTAGTTAGCATCCAGTCTAACGTTACTGCCAAATACTAGTACATGAAGCGACGCCCTTATCTGACCGCCACAAATAATCGTAACATACATTTGGAAAATTCTGTCCTCATAACCCTATAGTCCTAACAAAATGGTGATTTTCTGTATACACTCACCCATGGCGGTCCACGCGAGGCCCATAACGACTCCTGGCGGCGTAATGTCGTACATACGATCATGTTTGAAGGTCGGCTTGCCCACTAACTCAGATAGATTTGCGTCTGTGACTGTGAGAGCGTCTGTTTCCTGTTTCACAATCTTATACGCTACTTTACGGCAAATCTGGGGAATCAAAAAGTCATACATGTAATCGAACTCCAAATTATTATCATTTTGGTATCCTAAAAATACGGGATGGACACTCAATAGAGGAGGCAAAAATATTGGATGGACACTCAAGTGAGTAGCTAAAAATATTGGATGGACACTCAGCACAGTAGCCAAAAATACTGGATGGACACTCAACAAAGTAGCCAGAAATATTGAATGGTCACTCGACACATTAGCCAAAAATATTGCATGGTCATTCAATACAGTAGCCAAAAATATTGAATGGTCATTCAACACAGTAGCCAAAAATATTGGATGGACACTCAACAGAGTAGGCAAAAATACTGGATAGACACTCAACAGAGTAGCCAAAGATATTGGATGGTCACTCAACAGAGTAGCCAAAAATATTGGATGGTCACTCAACACAGCAGGCAAAAATATTGGATGGTCATTCAACACAGTAGCTAAAAATATTGGATGGACACTCAACAGAGTAGGCAAAAATACTGGATGGACACTCAACAGAGTAGCCAAAGATATTAGATGGTCACTCAACAGAGTAGCCAAAAATATTGGATGGTCACTCAACACAGTAGGCAAAAATATTGGATGGTCACTCAACAGAATAGCCAAAGATATTAGATGGTCACTCAACAGAGTAGCCAAAAATATTGGATGGTCACTCAACACAGTAGCCAAAAATATCAGATGGTTATTCAACACAGTAGCTAAAAATATTGGATGGACACTCAACAGAGTAGCCAAAAATACTGGATAGACACTCAATAGTATCATGTCGAAGGAATCCATCTGTAACCATCTCACCGTGAAAACTTTGTGAAGTGAGCTCTAATTTTCAACTATTACTAGGAATTGATAGCTCACTTAACCTGACATTTAATGATGAGATTTTACAGAATCAACTAGCTGTATGATTGCTGACTTCCCTTTACAATACCGGCCTGATAGTACTAACATACCTTCTCAATATGTTTCTGCAGGTTCCTGACGCCGCTCTCTCGGCAGTAACTCTTAATGAGCGTATGCAGCGACTCTGCCGACAACTCTAACTGTGCGTCGGTGAGGCCGCAGTTCTTGCGGGCAGTCGGGACCAGGTACTGTTGGGCTATCGCAAGTTTTTCTTCGGCTACATATCCTGGAGGGATATAGAATTTCAGAAGGTCAGAAAAGGTAATATTTATCACACATACAATCGCTCAATTTAGTGAGTATAACATTCTGTGCTCGTCTTGCAAATACACATGTGTACAAATCTAAGCCGAAGACCCTGATATCCTAAACACAAGCTAAATCTTACACTGGATGCCAAAGCTCATCGAAAAAACTGTGCGCCCTATTTGCAAAGCTGCATAGTTGCTAAGAGGCAAACTTCATACAAACGTGATCAGACATTTTTGCCAAAATCCAGAACACACATCCAAACAGACAAAAAAAAATGAAATTAAATATTTTCGGCGTCAAATTCGTTCCCATGCCTCAAACAAATAACGTTTTAAAAACAATTAATATACAATTTGACCTCATTACCAATCCTACTAACATAAACGTGAAAGTTGTATGCATGTTTTTTACTTTTTCACGCATAAACTACCAAATGGATTTCGATAAAATTTGGCACACAGATGGTTTATAGCTAGGATTACCATATAGGACTGTTTATTAGGATATTCCTATGGGAACGAAAATTATGTACTATACATAGATTTTATGATGTTGTTGCCTTCTAAGTATTAATTAGCATGTAACTCACCAGACATATCAATAAGTTCCATTCTATCCCTCAGTGGTTCAGGTATTTGTTCCACAACATTGGCGGTACAGATGAACAGCACCTTGGACAGGTCTACGGGGACGTCCAAGTAGTGATCCAAGAAGTTTGCGTTCTGTTCCGGGTCCAGCAGTTCCAGGAGGGCGGAAGATGGGTCGCCGTGGACACCCCTTAGAAATTTGCGAATATGAGTATTAAAGGAAAAGGTCTCATACAAACAATTAGCCTATGTATAACGCATGCAAATGTCTCTAGTTGTTCTAGAGAAATACAGAAGCCCCTGGCGAAGAGGCAAGTGATGGAACACAGGTGGGTTTTAGTTAGTAAAAGTCTGACTCCACCAGACTCCGCTCTGCTCAGAGCGGCAGAGGTCATTTCATGATTTGCCATCAGAAAAAAATAAAAAACATGCAAAATATGTAGGATTTTGTGTTTAAAATATTGTATAGAGGAACATTATACAACATTATTTTTGTTTATACGAAACCTGAATATAGTTGGTTCAAATAAACAACTGAATCGATTCCAATCATTTTTACATCATGTTATATTTTTTCCCAAATATATTTAGAAATTGTTGCAGTGTGGTTACCGAGCGCGCCACGCAGCTTACGGTAGATCATAGTACTAGCGCGCGCGCAACAGCTGACGCCAGAGGTCAAGGAATATTTTTGTTGGGACAACTAGGTAAGATAACACGCCCATAACTTTATGTTTTTCATGATATCTTTTTGAAATTTTGTACCCAGATTCTTTACTTAAAAATACTGGACACGTATTTCGGGTTTCGCATAAACAAAAAAGAAATGTTGTATTAGGTCCTTACATATGAAATTGGCGTGTTATATGAGAGGAATAAAAGTCGTTTATTTTTTTAATATAATATATTTATTTAATCAAAGTATGATCCATTGGTATCTATGCACTTCTGCCATCTCATAGGTAGTCCGTTTATGCCTTTTCTAAAAAAAACAATAGGACGGGAATCAATAAAATCTTTGAAGGCGGTTTGTACTGCCTCGTTGGAGTTGAATTTTTTCCCCTGCAAAGTTATCCAAATTTATAAAAAAAAAAAATGGTAGTCTGTTGGAGGAAGGTCCGGGGATTACGGTGGATGCCTTAAACATTTCAATTGAAGCTCCTCTAATTTGGTAGCAGTCTGTTGTGCAGAGTGTGGTCTCGCGTTGTCTTGAAGCAGCAGTGGCCTTGTGCGATTGACCAGTCTCGTTTGTTTAGCGGCTAGTTTATCCATCATTATATGGAGCTGCTCACAGTAGAGATCTGCAGTAATCGTCTGGCCAGATTTAAGGAAGCTGTAGTGCACCACACCGGCACGAGTCCACCAAACCACCAAAAACTTTTTTCTAGTAAATTTTTTCTTGGGGCCAAATTTGGATGGTTCACCGGGGTTCAGCCATTGCGATGTGCGCTTCCTATTGTTGTAGAGTATCCACTTTTCATCATAGGTAATGATTCGATTTAAAATCCCTTCATTATTGTGCCGATTCATCAATGTAACGCAGCAGTCGACGCGCGTTTGTCGGTTTGCTTCACTCAATTCATGAGGTACCCATCTTTCGAGCTTACTTATCTTCCCAATTTGTTTCAAGTGGATTAAAACAGTTTTATCACTAACACCGCAGCCTGCAGCTAACTCTGAAGTATATAGAATAGCCTTCAATTCTTCACTGTGGGCATTGATCTCCGGCCGTCCACGGGGATTGTTCTGTAGGTTGGAATTTCCGGAACGAAAACGTTGGAACCAAAAACGCACTGCGCTTTCTCTAGCGACACCACTGCCATTAATAGGGTAGTTGACTAAAAAAACTAATTAGTCCGCCAGTCAGATTTCCAAAAAATACTAGACACGTATTTTTTCTTTTTTCATATAAACAAAAAATGAAGACGACACAGTGCATTAAAAACTCTTGTAACGACACTGCACGCTACACTTTGTAGCGAGGAGTGACGTCACCAGCCACCACTCCTGATCTTTGATGCCTTCGTATCCAATATTTTTCTATAATCTGAATGACGGACTAAATAGAATCAATTTTTTTTTAACCCAGGAACCATCCCTATTCTTCGAGCCGTTTCTGCAGCACTGGTGCCACGGCGGAACTCGTATTAGTAAATAACGTGAAATTTTAAATTTTCCATTTTGTGAACTCAATGACGCAGGGAAAAAACCAAAAGAAAAAGAAACCAAAAGAAATACGGTTTTCGAGACACAAATTGATGAATAAATAGCTGTATAAATTTGAATTTGGGATTCTAAACCAAAGGATGGAGATATTTGAGATCTAAGTGGCCAGTACGACAAAACTCCAATTTCATAATTATGTAAGGACCTAAATAACGTGTAATGAAAAGGGTGTATACGTACCTAGAGCCTGTCTTTGGATGACATCAAACAATATTGGAAGGGCATAATCTTAATTGTCATGTCAACAACACAATAGAAGTCAAAATCAGTTGAACGGACTGTACAAAACGTTTGTTTAAATGTATAATCTTATTCCGAATGAAGATATGAGGAACAGGTTATGAAGTTCACTCATGGTCCATAGAAAAAGGAGGATCTTCCGACCAGATCGATGTTGTGTATGGCGGGCACTTGCCCAACGGTTGATGTCGGGAAGTTGTATACAACATGTAAAGAAAACCCTGTCCGATTCGTGAATGTATTGTTAGGTATCGATAACTGATCCTACTAATGCCTACAAAGCCGGGCTTAAAAAAAATCCCGCTAAAAAGGAAACATTATTTCGCAAAAGGAGGTAACTTAAAACATGTGCGGTAGGCAATACATGCGTGGGCGAGGGGGGCAGGGCACGCGGCACGCGGTCGTATCGCTCATAATAATACCGCCGAAAATAGTGTTGTCACTTTTTTAAAAAATATCAAATTTTGGAGAAGTTGGAACTAATTCGAAAAAAAAGATTACTATTGTTACTATTATGATTTTGTAAAATTTCATACTACATATATTTGGTCATGTGTTTACCTAACCTTTATTATCCTTATGGGTCGGACGGGGATTTCTTTACATATTGTATATGCTAGTTGCACAGTAAACTGCTTGTGAGATGCAGAATCTCTATGACGTCAGTATGACGCATTGTTACTTACTTGCCAATCTTGTCGACCTCATCGATCAACACCAGCGGGTTCTCCGTGCCAGTCTTCTTGAGGCACTGCACCAGTTTACCCGGCATGGCGCCCACGTATGTCCGTCTGTGTCCCTTGATCTCCGCAACATCTGTCATGCCGCCTACCGAGAACCTGAAGTACTGTCTGTTGAGCGCACGGGCGATTGAACGAGCTAAAATAGAACGTAATGACAATGTAATAGGATGTATAAAGGGTATCTCTGACATCGACGCACAAACGAGTACCATGGATCCAGTACATGATTCTGAACCCCCCACAGGTGGAATTTTTCGTCGGTTTTTTCCTGATAAAAAAAAATAATATGCAGTTTTTTCCACTTTAAACCGTTCATAATTGCTATACTTTTATAACCCAACAAGATTTTAAAGTAAAAAATAATTATTTCGCTAATTACACAAAAAAGCGCAATGTGAACAAAACTCGAAAAACTATCCTATTAGCTAATTTAATAAAGTTCACATGAGGGGTTAATGTCACAGGGACTTGTTGGATGCTCAACAGCCTCCGTGGCGTAGCGGTAGAGAACGCGGCCGCTGCGCAAGGAGGCGGAGGTTCGATCCCCAGATGCAAATATTTATATGCATGAATATGAATATTTGCACTGGTCTGGTAGTGCCTCGGAAAGCACGTTAAGCCGTTGGTCCCGGTTGCCTTACGAACATCTAATGGAAGTCGTTACGGGTTGTTGGAGCCCTCTAAAGTCCAACAATTGGTCTAACTGCAATGCTTCGATATTGCCTTCGGTTGTGGAGGTTAGACGGCAGTCGCTTCACGGAAAATATCGATGTTCAGCCAAAATCAGCAGTTAAGACTGGTAAAGCAGACCCCAGAGTCCAAAGCTGTAAAAAGCTTCGGATGCTACGGGATGCTAACGCTGAGATGATGATGATGATGGACGTGTTGTGAAGTGGAGGTGCTTGGTGAAGGCCTATGTCCATCAGTTGTCTTTCGGCTACAGGTCTCTTTTTGACATTATAAACTATTGCCGCGGTCTCGCCTGATGGTAAGCAGTTATGCAATCGTTGACGGTAAAGCACGCTAGTTTATTAAGAGCCTTGAAGACAATTAAATTGTAGTCAGACGGAAAGAACGCCGCTGACAAATTATTCCAGTCCCTCGATGTACGCGGTATAAAAGACGAGGCAAAACGCTTCATCCAGATCGTAGTGGTGTCAACAACGTAAGGATGGACACTCGCCGTACGACGGGTCATCCGAGAGGCAACAGAGATACGGAAATTAAGTCATGCAATTCCCTCGCACACTCTCCAAAATACCGGCACGCTGGCTACTCTATACCTGTGCTCCAGACTTTGAAGACTGTTGATAATCTTTCCAAGACCAGAAGACTCACCTATACTTGTTTTCCCCACACCCGGCGGTCCATGGAAGCACAATATCTTTCCTTGGGTAGACCCCTTCAACTGTGACACAGCTATAAACTCCAAGATTCTTTTCTTGATGTCCTCCATGCCGTAGTGGTCCTGGTCCAGTATGACTTGCGCGTCCTCTAGTTTGAGGTTCTCTTCGGAAAATTGGCCCCAAGGCAGCGAGGTTAGCCAGTCTAAGTAGCAGCGCGTGACACTGGGAAAGAATATATTTTTTTACTATTTATAACAAAAAAAGGTGTTGTCTTTTGTTTTGTATTTTCTTGTTTGACACAGACTTCCAAAATAAAACTAATTTTGTAGTATTTTTTTTTACTTCGGTTGGCCAGCTCTTAATATTTTTGAAGTATATTAAAAGAAAATGGTATTTCTAAATCCTAAGTATTTTTAATGGCGCCGTATCTTGGCTCTGATATAATAACACGGTTTGAAGTCTTACATAAAGAGCCGTATTTAAATATAATATCTGGCACACAAACCAGTAGCAGCAATACTTAAGGACAAATCTAATATTTATGTTCAGTACTTTTAGTGAAAAAGAAAGAAAAGATGCCCTGACCTTAAATTTAGTTTAGTTTCTGTACGGAAAAAAGCAGGGCCAGCTACCCAAAACGGTCAAATATTCCCAATCAACTTTGAACCTTAATACTCTAGTGATAAAGTTGAAAATACAATAAACAAATCTGACGGATTGTAGTAGGTTGATGTTCTGTCGTCTGTACAAGGAAATCGAGGGCGCTGTTTGATAACTTACTTGAACTCCGAGCTATGGCTCTCCAAGAAGTTGAGCTTGTTCAGTTCTTCGTCGATGACAGTCTGTATTGCTTGAGGTACCTTCTTATTAGCTAAACGTTCTCTGAACTTATCGCCAATCGCGTCCTTGTCGTCTTTTTCTAGACCTAACTCTTTTTTGATTACCTGTTGGAGAATAAATGGAAATTAGTGAATGTCCATCACAATGTCTGCCTTCAAAGCAAATGTGAACAGGTATCTTCTGCAAGCGCTCGTTCCGCCAATTACAACCATACCTCTCCATTACTCCTCTCCATATACAGTCTAAACGGATTCAGCTGGATACCAGTAATTTAAATGGAGCGACTGCGTATCCGACTTCCACAACCTAAATACTGGACAAAACCATACCCCTTGGCAAGACTAGTTATCAGACTTTCGAGTTTCTGACTACCCGTAACTACTGCCAAAGATCTACGAAAGACAGCCGGAACCATCGGCTTTTTTTTTTGCTTTGGATGGGAAATCATCAAATGACCTCTTCTGCTCTGGGTGGAGCGGAAGGGCGTGTCAAACCTTTACTGACTAAAACCCAGCCTAGGTCATCCACTTGCCTATGCACCAGGGCCACGGTTTCTTTTTTAACCAACCCGCAACTCTGACCCAGGAGGCATCGGTCTTCGTGGACCTCGTCACGATGTGCTGATATCTCGTTGAGGCGCGCGTGACGGGCGGCGCTGCCCACTGCTCACCGCCCGCAGGCCCGCGCTTACGGTAGCCCGGAGATCGATGTCGTCTCCCAAACAGGGCGTCTCCTGCGGCGGCTAGAAGCGTGAGGGCGCTGGGATCGATCACTACTTCGCAGAAGGTGGTGACGGCTCTGGCATGCAGTCTCGCTATGGACTATGACGTGGACCAGGGTCGGACGCGAGAGATCGCCGCCGATCGTCGACACGAGGATACTGCGGTGCTCTACCTAAGCCGGACAGGCTTCCACCGTATGCTCCACCGTGTCCTCAAGGCGATCCCCACAGTGGTGACACTCTGGCGTTCCAGAACAGCGATTTTGAACAGGAACATCCCGAAACAACCGTGTCCAGTGTGGACCTGCGTCAGGCGGAAGGTAAAGGCTCTCTTTAAAGAGAGGACTTACCGCCACAATAGTGGTACCCAAAAGATCGGCTAAACGTGCTTTCCGAGGCTTGGAGGGGTCCCGACATGTATAGATTGTCACCCATCCACAGATCAACCGCGGCAAGCGTAGCTTAACATGATCGATCGACCTGTGCGGCTGTTAATATGAAGCCACGGCCGAGGGGAAAATTTTACTTTTTTGTTGCTGTATGTACAGCTAACATTAAAAATGCACTTTTACTTATGAAACGCTAATAATATTTCCCATAGTCCACCTCGTTAAACTAGGTGACCGCCTTGGCGCCTAATACGACTAAACACGCTTACCAATAAAGATGAGTAGGGACTTTGTGGACACCTCAAGTGACCCCACTGAAGACGGTGGCACAATGGTGACGTGCTGCCGTACGCAGCGAGGCTTATGGGAAGTCCCTTTACAGTCTCCCCAGGGAGAACCGGGACCACCCCTATGTGTGGATGGCGATCACCTGGGTGATTTTAGTGAGATACAAATCCCACACTCCCCGACCTCGCTCCCCAGAGGACGAATACTTTTGAAAGTTTCCCGCAAAAAAAAAAAGTGAACAAGGTGGATGGACCATGGGCAACACTTGAAAAAAAAAAGTTGTATTATTATAATATAATATATACACTTATATACTCGCATATATACTTTTGAAGTTCCTTCCAAGATAATAAATCTAGGAAGAAACCTCAAAAGTAGCCAAACAATGAAAGCAAAAAGTTCTCACCTTCAGCTGTTCATGCAGGATGTACTTTCGGTGCTGTTGCTTGACTTTCTCCTCCACTTCCTTGCCAATCTTCTGCTGCAGCTTCGACAGCTCTAACTCCTTCTTCAAGAGCGAGAGGGACATCATCAGTCGCTTTGGTATCTGATGGAGAAAATAGTTGTTTGAAGATGGGAACGCTTGATTCAGTAGGTTTCTTTGGGATCTTACATCATTAGAAGTGATATCTCCATAATTATACGTATTGTCCTGATCATCACTAAACCTTCTGACTCGGAACAGTGTTGAGCCACGTAATTAATTCCCCGGTTTTCGATACTTGTTAAGAAATATGGAAATGAAGACTATTATAGTTATCGCTATTTGTTTGAAATAAAAATAAAACCTTTTTTTATATTATTTAAATAAGTATGATGTTTTGTAATTTTAACCTTTTGAACATTAACATTGTGCAATTTGAATACTTTGGAATGTTTAGGGAATAATTTGGCACGAATTACTTTATTACCTTGTAGGGGTATCTTCGTTCGTCTTGGAATAATAAATTAAACTGATTCCACTGATAAAAAGTCTATTTCTTACACACACGATTATACAATACCGCGTATCTCAGTTCTCATGTTGCATCTTGCTTACCTAAGCACCGGCCCCACATACCTCACCTGTACACAAATTATACAAGTAAGGTCGAGCCATCAGCCGTCACCTTCTGTGGACGCACCTAGCGCGTTTGCGCTGTAGTACACTCCCGCAAGTGGCATCCGCAGCTTAAACGAAACAGCAGGACCAGGTATACATATGTATGCGCTGCACGGTAATAAGAGAGGCGGATATTACGCCGCGCCGACGGTAGACCAGACGGAGACAGCTCCGTGTTACGTATTTTCGATCAAGGTTACATGTCATGAAGCAAGTTGCTTGTTGTTTTCACATCAACAAAAAGGTCACTCACATCCATCTCTTCAAGAACAGCCTGTAGTTCCGTAGGCTCTGACCCTGTGAGCGCGGCGCCCAGGTCTGACAGGTACACTGGGTTGTCGACCACGCGCTGGCCTTGTGCCAGCATATGATGCAAGGACTCTCTGTGAAATAGGAGTAAGTTTGAATTACATTGAATTACAAATATCAATTTATGAATCTTGATAACGTAGAGGTAGACAGTTGAAATTTTCACTGATGAGGAATTTCTGTTGCCGCTATAACAAGACATACTAAAAATAGAATATTTTTTATAGGTACGGAACCCCTTGTGCACAAGTCCAATGCGTACTTGGATAGTTTTTGTTATGTTGTTGTTTGTAATGTGGATGCCACTCTCACAAAAGCCTTGCATTAAATCTTACCTGTTATATATTTCTTTTTGGCTTTGCTGTAGTCCAGTAGGTACATATTGAATATAATAATATTTAAGAAGAATTTTATCATAAAACAACATATTTTAAAAAACTCACCTGTACAAAGGATTCAAGTTAATAATATCCCTGATGGTCTTGATAACCTCCTGCGTCAAGGCCTTCACCTCCTCTGTATGCTGGAACTTGTCATGAATCATATTCTCCACTTTGGCCATCATAATCTGATCTGGAGCCGGTTTTTTTGAATCCTTGGCTGGTTGGTCAGGAGTCTCCTGTTCAGCCTTGGTGGACTGTTTTCTGGTGTTCCGGTACTTCCGACGGCGCCGCTCCGCATCAGACTCTTCGCGAGTAACGTTAAGCTCCACGTTAAATAATGGAAACTTCAACTTCATTTCTGAAATGATTTAGGCATTTCAGAAATGAAGTTGTATGTGAGGTTGAGATGATTAGGGTGAAAAAAATGCTATGTAAAATACAAGGAAAGGGAGGGAAATCTAAAGTACAGTAATGAACTACCTATATACAATATAACTGTATGACATTTTAAGATTTGAATAGGTGGAGACTCTGCTTATAACATAAAAACTATAAAAAGTCATTACGGCATTAAATAAGAATTCATTCAAATTTTTTTACAATATGTCATCATAAAATAAGGGTGATCCCTTATTTTTAATGAAATATTGTTGGAAATTTCCCTCTAAAACGCTTTAGATCAAAGCTATACAAATATATTATCTGTAATTGTTTGTGTATTTGTAAAAGAACTTTTTGCAATACAGTCTTGTTAGAGGTTTGTTTGTTTTGTACCATTAAACCAGAAATGGTTTGTAGTGGTACTCACATTCCCTATAAGACATTACCTAAGTAAGCACAACATAAGTCTATTTGTATTATTTATTATTAATGTACCCACACCATCTTTTTGAAGTGAAACTTCTTTACGCACGCTTGACTTGGGGAGTAAGCTGGCGAACGCGTGACGTAAGCGTTACGAAAAGTGATCGGGCAAGACGAACGGAAGTTAAGTGGGGGATATAAGCACAGAGGCGCCCGTGGCGCGAGCTTGGTACTACAAGGTCTACAACGAGTTTTTTTTTTTTCAATAAAAATAGAAGATCTATGCAAAAATATTAATTTACCAATGAAACCATGAAATAAATTTAAATATTTATAGAAAATTAATATATGTACATGTGTATACATGTATATATTGTACACACATATATACAGTATGTTACGAAAACCCTGTCCGACCCGTGAAGGTGTTGTTAGGTATCGATAACTGATTCTACTAATGCATACAAAACCGGGCTTTACTTAAAAAAAAAATCCCCCTAAAAAAAATAAATATTATTTCGCAAAAGGAGGTAATTTATTAAATGTGCGTTGACCACCCTTCGCCTGCCGACCGCGGGGGGCGGGCGGCAGGACACGCGGCACGTGGCCGCATCGCTATTCGCTCATAATAATACCGGTGTTGTCACTTTTTAAAAATTACCAAATTTCGGGGAAATTGGAATTAATTCGTTGGAAAAAAAGATTATTTCAAAATTCATTTGTATTGGTACTATGATGAATACGTAAAATTTTATATTATATTTGGTCATGTGTTTACCTAACCTCTATTATCCTTATGGGTCGGACAGGGTTTTCGTAACATACTGTATATATATACATACAGATGGAGCGAAAGAAGTTTCACTTCAGTCGTGTGGTCATAAGCACACTCGTTTTTTTTTTTTTTTCTCATTATCATATTAACCAAATACCATAGGTACACAAAGAACTATACTATCACAAATAAGAAATAAAAGGTTAAAAAGGGTAATTTAAAACAAAGGTAGAAAATTAAATAATATGACAAACAAGTATAGCTGTAAACATCCATCCAGTATGTGAGAATGAGTCACATGCATATTTTGAGCCTATCCTGCTCACTATTGGGCTGCTGGTTAGAAATTGTAAAACTTTATTTTTTAGCAAACATCTTTATCTTTCTGCATGCCAGTTTATGTCAAAATATTGTATATACAGTATATGTCATCTAATTTGTATTCAATTATTGTATGCCTTAATGGCGGGACATGGCTGAACTTCCTTTAATTATTTAAGACCTGTATCTATGATGTATACCTATAGTCTACAATAAAGATGATTTGATTTGATTTGATTTGATTTGAATAAAATCATAGCTTAATTATGGTGTTCCTAATGTATCATGTTTAATGTGCCAAACAATTTATTCAGATTTAAAAAAAAAGGGTATGTCAAAGGGAAGAGATTTTTGTAGAAATAATCATAGTCCTGTTTATATGAGTGTACAGATGACAGCACATCAAGCTACTAGAATCTGTCTCTATTTAGATTTTATTTCTCTATCAAAACTTCCCCATGGATGTAAGGCTCAAGGTTGACTGGGAATTTTTAACAGGTTTGGGAATATTGACCTGCTGTTGTCTGTACATTAATGGTCAAAAAATAAATAAATATGTTTGGTAAGTAGTAAATATGGAAGTAAAACAAGATTCTTCATATCACTAAGAACCATAAACCATTCAAAATGACAGTATCACTCACCAGCAGGCCCACTTTCAATCTCATCTTCAACAAACGGTCCCGTGATCTTTATACGTCTGTGAGCCATTACAACTAGCCTCAGTTTATAATCCATATCCTGCATCTCATGGATCTGAGCGAACACACCCACTTGATGTACATCATCAAGGTTAGACACAATATCTGACTTCTCATCCTCTTTCTTCCGTAAAAATATACCGACATAAGGCTGGTTTAATTTCACTTTACGTCTTATTAAATCCATTAAAGCTGGGTTCGATATCTGTAAATAAGTAAGAAAGAAGGCAATTACTTTACTCTCTATAAACAAAATCAAAAGCCAAAAGTCTCAAACTCAAGCATATATGCATAATTTGTCAATTTTCTCTATTGTTTGATGTCAGGGCCACATACCAGAAGTATTTAAGTCTAATGTCTTCAATTATTTATATGCTATTGAATAAAACTTTGTTTACACTGGTTTACCAACCAGTTGTTTATTGCACTGTGAACTAAACTGATAATTTTATAATACAGTTACAAGCATGGTTGTATATCCATATTATAGCAGCTTGTGTTCTTCCATGCATAGGTTCATTATTATTACAGCAGCAACTAAAAGACTTTATTGCAATTCACTATTAGCAGTACCAGCCACCGCTAACCACATAGAAACTATTGATAAGATGCTTTTAACTATCCACTATAGAACTAACCTCAATAAGCTTGATAAAACGCGGAAAGACAGGGTTTCTATTGATAGCTATGATGGGAACCTGCGGCCACACCTCAGGTACAGCCACCGTCGCCGGGAGTTGGCTGCTGAACAGTGGCGTTTCGTCCTTACTATCGGGGTCCTCCTCGGGAGGATCATTCTTATTCGTCGAGAAATACCTACCAAATCCAATCTGTTTGCTGGTATTCAAATAACTACTACTATAGCTACATATCCGTGCACCCCTAGCACCAGAAACCCCAGAGTAACACAACCTTTGCACCGGTTTACTATGTGATGCAACTTTGGATGCATTGCGAAGCACAAATGACTTCAAGTTCGGACTAAGGAAGCTGTTCCGCAACAAACTACTGGCAGTATGCATTTTTATAGTTCTATAACCGATCTTCGCGTTTTATATGCCGTGTTCCATTTAAAATACTAATTCGGCAAATGAGTAGGTTATTTTTCCAGATTCTTCAAAAACCGCGACTTCTCGAGATTTTGTAATGTCAAAGTACTGACATGACATGACATAAGATTTTTATAGATTATTTCTTATCCATGGCCATTCGAGCACAGCATATCTAGAAGTCTATAAACACAGAATAATTTGTAGTTGTACCTACAAGACAAGTTTCCTTTCACACCTTTCAATAATAATCTCCCTTATTCATAAACGCTGCCTAAAGTTAACTAGTGATTAACGATTCTTTAACCATACATTTTTGACCTTTTAATGTCACTTAACTTTAATTATCCTTTATGAATAAACACCGCAGAGTTTAATTGGTTTATTCATAAACGATGATTAAAGTTAAGTGACGTGCAAACGTCTAAAATGTGTGTTTAAACAATCGCTAATCACTTGTTAACTTTAAGCAGCGTTTATGAATAAGGGGGATAATTTCCTCAACGTGGCAAACTATTTCAAACTTGGTCGATGTTAATAGGTTTTTTAGGATTCCGTTAGTTCCGTACCTTAGGATAAAAACCGAATGTTTTCTACTGGATTAGTATAAAATATGGGGCTAAAAAAAGGCATACCTTTTTCACAACGTAACAATGATCTTTATTTGTTAATAATGATACGGAACCCGACTCGGATTCGTAATTGACCACTTTTTTTTAGTATTTCAGCATTATTTATTTTATTATTTATTTAAAATCTGGGTGCAAAGATCATCTTTTAGTCTTTTACTCAGATTTTTTTGTCATATCTTTTGTTCAGGAACAAATAGTAGGGTGTGAAACATCACCAGCCAAGCAACCAAACCAAAAACTCAAAAAAAAAACATCACCAGATACTCATGAATTTGAGGAGTTTTGGCGGGAAAGCCAAAATGAGCTCATTTTTCATTGGACTTTTAAATTATTTATAGTGTCGTTTACTTAATAAAAACGCGTGATTTATCTAGTAAAAAGTGCATTCTGTGAATAATTCATAACGAACAGTGAAATATTGTAGCACAGTGGTCACATCATGTCTTTACCCCAAACCCCTCTTGGTCGGCCTCACGTGGGAAACAAAAGGAGATAGGTTAAGTTAAGTTAAGCTAGGATAAGGTAGGATCCGTGCGCAGTTTCTGGCCTGCCATCGGACGCGTCCCCAGGTGGCGGATAGGGGAACGGCCCCCAGATATGGGGGTTACCGGTTTACCGGCGCGGACCAAAACCAGGGGCCTTACCATGAGCTCTTATAGCAGGGCAGAAACAGTCCTAAATTAGTTTTCTGTACCATGACGTCTTATTAGCAGGCCTGCAACAGTCCTGTTGCGTTGACGTTTACAAAAACTGTTCACCTTTTTTTTTGTATAGAATTTCATACCATGACCTGCTATTTGACAGCAACAAAACTAATATTGAACGGCTGTAATGTCATCTTGAATAAGTTACTATTATAGAAGCTTAATCAACATTGTTTTGATCATGTTTTGATAATATACAGTGTCCATAGAAAACTTATTTTTATGTTTATGTGTAATAAAACTCAAAATTATAAATTACTCATGCTGCACATCAATGTGCAAGGATTATATGAATTAAAAACCTTATTCGTTCGTTTTAAACCACATATAATTGTAGTTAACGAGTGCCGGGAGGATTTTTCAAGAATATCAAGAAATGCGCGCGTTATTGCAAACAATAAAGATATCAGACAACAATTCCTACAAATCCTATCTAGGATAATATCACGCACTTACCAAAGGAAATCACAACAGACGCAGAATACGAGAAATGCCTATACAAAACCTAGAAAAACCATGCCAGAAATCTTGGATGTGTATGCGGAACTGCATCATGAAAACAGCAGTATATATAAATGAATTAAACCTTAGTACTCTGGGATATCCTCGATTGGGATACATAACGCAAGACATAATGAAGACTTGCTGTTGCTGCACCTCCATAATTTTACAACCACTGAAAAGAATGAAAATGAACCTGGGAAATAAAACATAAATTCTGTTATACCTATAAGAAAGTAAATAAGCCTCTTGAAATGAATATTTTTCTTATTTTAACCTTAATATTTACACATACTCATGTTAAATAAGTACCTTATTTCTATAGCAATCTTATTAGATTGCTATAGAAATAAGGTACTTAAACAAGGATTCAATGGGAAATATTTTAGAAATCAAACCAATAAGTTGCTTCTAGCCTTTTATGCAATGCATTGCTCTGGAAATTTATAATTGCAGAAAAACTATACTTTAAGAACACTGTAGTGTAAGGTAAAAATATTTCCTTTGGGTGCACCCACTGACTTAACAGCTTTGTCAGCAGAATTTAAGAGGTTTTTTTGTATGGAGCTCTCTCACAATCCTCCAAAAATTGTGATACCTATCATATTGTTATACTCTTTGTATAACATCTATCTATTAATTAAACGCATGTTTAATTGTTCCAAGTCAAGATTGTGGTATATTTAACCTACGTCTAACAGGAATATTGAGAAATATGATAATAAGGAACCTAAAAAATCCTGAGCAGTGTGTAGTTTGGACCCCCTTTTAGAACTTAATACAATAGTTCACTGTTCAGAAACAAATAGTAGAAATAAAGGCTGTTTATAACGGTTAAAGAAATTAAAAATCAGATTTTAGCAAAATATTTTATTACTATGAGCACTACTTCAATTTTGGTGTCAGATCAAAACATAAATAACATACACTCAATATTAGGTACAGTACATGAGCACAACAGCTAACAATGTCTTCCCACATTGCATTGAACTCTTACAAAAACAATTAACACTTCATCATTCTGGTGTAAATGCTGTACCATCTTAAAAATACCATATTCAGAATAACCAAAATATCAATCCTATGGAATTAAAAAAAATATGAGAATTTAATTATTTATCTACTGAAATTATCTTTACAGGCATTACCTTAATGTGACAGTTCAAACATTTTAACATATTCCCCCTTATTCATAAAGGATGATTTAAGTTAAGTGACGTTAAAAGGTCAAAATTGCATGGTTAAAGAACGGCTAATCACTAGTTAACTTTAAACAGCGTTTATGAATAAGAGATTGTATACCTTAATACTATTTAACGAAATATAAATATAAACATACACAAACACTTTATTATAATCTTACTAAATCTATAATATATATAATTAGTAACAAAAACTTTTATTATGTGTAAAACATAGAATAAAACAGCACTGCTTTGCTATCTGCACATGTATCTCATTGATGGTGTGCGCAGCTCTGGTTAGGGGTGGCTTTGCTAGCAGATTAGTTCTGGCTATAGGCACCAGTTGCAGCGGCGGACGAAGTCTCCTCCACACGTAGTAGTGCGGCACAAACAGAATCATGCGCTGCAATAGTTTGTCTCCATTCCACGAAGCACCTTCACCAAGTAGACAACCAGAGTAAACTCGCGTCTGATGACTTATGATTGATTATAGTCAACTATGCCCAGAACAAACAGAGTAGAGTAGATCAATGAGTAAAACGGATATACCCCGTAAAACTTCAAGTACAAATACTAAGAATAAAATAATAATGTATACAAATGAAAATATTTTAAGAAAATAGGTTATAGTTTTGTTGTCATTTCACACTTGCATGATGACATTGACAATGTCAGATAGTGTTGATGCTTGATGTTTATAACTCGTTATCGTTAATCGAATTAAGTATCGATTCGATATCCAATTGATGTGCCTGATGGTTTAAATTAGTGCAAAGTAATTAAATAAATATCACCAATACGCACTACATAACTGTCGTTCTTAATTCTATAATTAAATGCGTTGGTAGATTATAAACCAGAGAATAGATATTATATATTTATTAAGATACACTACACGAAGTTTCGATGTATATGTTTTCTGGTTTTATACAGTTATTTCACTTAAATGCTACGCGATGTTGATATTAACAGTCATAATACTGTAATGAAAATTATACAGTTCCGTGAGTTAGTTCTGTCTATTCTACACGTAGTCAACTGATGAACTGACAGAACTAAATTTTTCATTAAAATCGTTATCCTAACGTCATTGATTATCATATGGACAGTGGAATGTCAGTAGGAGAATACGATCTTTACAAAGACGAATAAATTAAATGTCACTGAGTATGGATCTTGCTATAAAACTTTCTTTTAAGTTATTTTATTAATAATTGAGATAATCGACTGCCGGTAGAGTCTAAGTAACAACACTAATGTCGAACTAACGAGAAAACAAAAACTGTAATCCGTTTCAAGTTGATTTTTACCTACCCATTTCACACGAGAGTAAATCAACTAAAAATGGGTTTAAACACACTACACCGTCAGCGATAAATTATTTAATTTTTAAAAGTAGATTTACTTACCACCTTTAACTGTATTTAGGTAAAGAATTAGTTTTTTTTTTTTTATACAAAATCGTTTATAACGTTTCAATACAATTATTTATTACATTGACAACACGACGACGACGATATTGGGAATTGAATAATTATCAACACACTTCACACTTCTTTTTATTCTGAATCTTGATCATGATTAGACTTTACGTAGAAAGAAACGACCAATAAGTACACATTATAATACAAGCGGCCCAAAAATAATATATTTTCTCTGCAACCCTTTTCTACATTTATAAAATTTCCTATATAAAATTGATAAACAGCAATTATTGGGTTATACTAACACAAAGACTTGTACAGACGACAGCACAGTCAGATTTCTTTATCCGATTTTCAACTTTATCTCTAAAGCATTAAGGCTCAAGGTTGATTGGGAATATCTGACAGTTCCGGGTAGCTTGACCTGCTGTCGTCCGTACATGTATCAAAAATAAATTCAGCACATTAATCATAAAATTACTCTCCTCAGCGACATTCCAAGTAAAATTCTTAGCAAACAAACTTAAGACATTGTACAGAGTTTATATTGAATAAAAAATACAAATATTGGCGCGCTACAATACTTTTTTTATTGTTGCATGACATGTGTAAACACGTTCAAAATCACGTTGAATCTTTCAAAGTTATAAAGTTGTTTTTAAAGGTAAATTGACCTTTGTAGTGCTTTTAGATAATGAATCTAGGTAAATAGTCCCACATAATCATAGTTAAAATATGTATATACCCAAGAATCTAATGTTTTTATTATTTAAAAAAAACCGGTAAAGTGAAAAAGTTTTTGAACGATGCGTATTAAAGAGCCAGTGGCATTACAGCAGGCCACAGACAAGCATGACGATTCAACATTGGTGAACTTCGTTCAATAATCGTTCAATTTTAATACTGTCATGGTACGATTTATTAGCAGCGCTAAATTAGGCCTAAATCAAAACTGACTGGAAACTGAACGTTTTGTTAAAAGGTCATGGTAAGCCCCCAGAAGTGGGGACCGCTTCGGCGGTCACGCGCGGCGGGTCGGCCACCACTCCAGGTGGCTGACGTGACCCGAAGTCCGGGTCACCGTCGGGCAACCCGATCTCCTCATTGAGAGGAGCTGGGGGCCCCGTTTGCCTTCGGGCAAACGAGTGGGGCTAAGAGGAAGGACACCTCGCTAAAAAACCCTTGGCTGCTGCGTCTTCTTGCACACGAAGACGTACCCAGCCGGGCTCCTCCCTATGGAGGACCCACTGTGGGCTTGCCTTCGGGCGGGAATCGCTGGCGGGGGATTGGTAGGCAGGCATGCTATTTCCCATGACCCCGCCACTAAGGCGATGTCGGTGTGCCGCTGTTCGGTTTTAGTGGATATTCCCGGCTTCGGCTGGGCGAGTCCCACACACGCCCTTCGGGGTATGGTGCGTAAATGTCATTTCCACAGCGTCAAAAAAAAAAAAAAAAGGATAAGGTAGGATAAATTAGGATAAGTTAGGATAGAAACTGAAGAAAAAAAGTTACTTAAGACTAGGCTGTATGGCGTACTATGCCTTTGCCTTTTCCGTTCTTCTGAACGGAAAGGAGTAAACCAAAAAAAAAAAACTAACTGGCTGACATTACATTATTGACATTTCAATATTATTAGTCGACAGTGGATAACGAAACTTATACAATTAATTTTTTACTTGATTTATAAACTTTATGAATGTAACGAAGTATCATAGATTAGTTACAATCCTTTCCCAAGTTTGTAATGAAATTTTATAAGTGAAACTTATTTCATTTTAACTTTTACCATTTGTATACATACGTACTTAACCTCAATAGAAACATAACCATATATTTGTTGTAACTGCAGAGGATTATGAAAATGGATAGTTCTGGTACTGCTACAAAGCACACGTCGATAAAGGAAGGAAAAGCAGAAATACTTCTCAAAACCGACCAGGTGTTTTATAACCCAGTGCAGGAGTTCAACAGAGATTTGAGTATAGCTGTATTAACTATTTTTACAAATGACTATAAAGCTGAGCAGCTTGTTAAAAATGAAAAGTTCGCAAAAAATAGTAAATATAAAGAAAAAGTTGATACCGAGGTTTGTTTATTTACTTTTAATAACACAACCAACACTTGTAGTTCTTACAAGCAAGTTCTTTTGTCTTATACAGTATGTTAAGAAAACCCTGTCCGACCTGTGAAGGTGTTGTATCGATAACTGATTCTACTAATGGATACAAAACCGGGCTAAACTTAAAAAAAAAATCCCCCTATAAAAATAAATATTATTTCGCAAAAAGTGGTAACTTAATAAATGTGCGTTCACCCTTCGGCGGGCGACGGGCGGCAGGGCACGCGGCACGTGGTCGCATCGCTATTCGCTCATAATAATATCGGTGTTGTCACTTTTTTAAAAATTACCAAATTTCGGGGAAGTTGGAATTAATTCACGCGAAAAAAGGATTATTTCAAAATTCATTTGTATTGGTACTATGATGATTACGTAAAATTTTATATTAGATTTGGTCATGTGTTTACCTAACCTTTATTATCCTTATGGGTCGGACAGTGTTTTCTTAACATACTGTATAAAAATAATTAGTTACTACATTGATTCTAGTAACTAAAGTAATTATTTATCAATATATAATATTAGTCTAATCACTTGTCGTAGTAATTGCTGTATCTCAATATAATACAAACACTCCTTTTCCTACCACCTGAATGCAGAATTTACTAATGGGCAATGTTGGCTAAAAGTCTAGATAACTTTCCCCACCAACAGCAAGATCAAATACTAAATAAAATTACTCTGCTACAACTTTACATGCATATTATCTTAGAATAACAGATATTAAAAGAAAACCTGTCCCCACAGAAAATTTACATTCACGGACATAGCTCTAGAAGAAAACCTGAGAGGCACCACAGACTAAATTTTAAAGTCAATTCTGAATGTTCAATGTCTGTTCATAACATCAAAGTCCTTATTCATTTTGATAAACAATAGATTTAAATGCTATACATAACATAATATAATAATCAATGTATTTTCAGGTAGAAATAAAAATATTAGAAGCTTTATCAGCTACAGGACTAAGAAGTATCCGCTATGCAAAAGAAGTGCCAAATATCACAAAGATTGTTGCCAATGACCTGTCTCCGCAAGCTGTGGATACTATCAAGGAAAATATTGTGCACAACGATGTAAAGGATTTGATTGAGACCAGCCAAGATGATGCTTGGTGAGTTTTAAATAAATAATTACTTACATATGATAATACTAGCTAATTACTGTCCCACATCATTGCAAAGGCAATCAATGCTTAAAAACCTGAAATTAAAAAGTTAATTATAGTTTAAGAACTTTATTATTTCTCATTAAGAATGAACAGCAATTTAACACAGAAATTAATTTTACCTAAAATGAGAGTATAGAAAATCATTGTTTGAAGTAATAAATTAATACTCAATTCAAAGGTAGTCTTAGAATAAAGAGTAAATGAGGCTGATTGGTGACCCTGATTTAACTCGAGTTGGTCTCCTAGAGCACAGGTGTAGAGTAGCCAGCCTTTTGGTGTTCTATAGGATACATTTTGGGGAGTGTGCGAGGGAATTGCACGATTTAATTCCCCCATCTCCGTTCCACCATCGGACGACCCGTCGTACGGCGAGTTTCCACCCTTATGTTGTTAACACCTCTACGATACGGACGAAGCGTTTCGCCTCCTCCTTTATACCGCGTACATCGAGGGACTGGAACAATCTGCCGGCGGCGGTGTTTCCGTCGGACTACAATTTGAGTGTCTTCAAGGCTAGAGTGAATAGGCTCTTAATAAACTAGTGCACTTTATCATCAACAAGCGCTGGTTTATAAATTTATAAAAAAAAAAATAGCAACCGAGCAAACAATCTAGTCTATTATATGTTTTACTAGTGTACTGACAAATGTATTTGTGGTTTGCTTTTTTACAAATTTAGAATGACTGAAACTAAAACATTTTCTTCTTGTATTTTTTTTTTATTACTATTGACATGTTATATTTGATTTAAGTTGATTTTGAAAACCTGACATACTTTTCGTTTATTTTATTTCCACTGGTATTTTATTGTCGATCCTTTTTTCCAGCATGCTAATGTACAAACACAAACAATACTGGAACCGTTTCGTAGCTATAGATCTGGACCCTTATGGATGTCCATCAGTATTCCTTGATGCGGCAGTACAAAGTGTGCAGGAAGGAGGCCTACTGCTGGTGACTGCTACGGATATGGCAGTGTTAGCAGGGAACACTCCGGAAACATGTTATGTTAAATATGGAGCTATTAGTTTGAAAACTAAATGCTGTCATGAAATGGTGAGTAGAAGAGAGCTATACTCCATCGCATTAGGTATTTAGCTAAAGGTGAACAAACAAACTTTGTGATTTAATTACTAATTACCTAAACATAATCCCCTTATTCATAAACATTGCTTAAAGTTAACTAGTGATTAGTTAAGTAAATTAAAGTTAATAATAATAATAATAATAAACTAAACTAAACACATTTAATAAATTAATTAATAGTTCTTTGTGCACATATATATATACCCGCTGTGAATCTCAAAACAGTAACAAATAATATACATACAATAAAAATAACTGCGGAAATAAATACCATGGACAAACTAAAATATTCAAAACAGACAAGACAGGATGACAGAACATGTCACCTAATCACAAGAAATAGAAATTTGGAAATTTAAAAATGTGAAAATATGTTGACAAGATCTGCCGCAAGACGTGCACGCCCAACATCTCCGGACTCGTTGCTCAGCTCCGCCTCGCCGCCGCCGGTCTCCAGCCCCACTGTAAGCGCTGTGACGACCCCGGCCGCGGCAGTTGCGTCGAGCTCGAGCGACGAGTACTTCTCTCCGCCGACGACGCCACCACCTGTTCGCCGACGGGGAGGACGCCGGCCGCCGGACCGCTTAGGACCTCGAGGCCCATCGGCTTCTGACAGGGTCCCAGCTCCCGGCTGAAGTGTGCAGCGCATGAGATGGACACAATCCATCAACGAAAATGTCATGCGCTCATACTATGGGGCTACAGAGGGAGGAAACAACCTGACCGCGTACCGTGTTCGAATGCTCTCTCTGTTTCAGGTGCTTGAACCAGCTGTCAACGTTTCGGCACAACGACTGTCGGATCAGGTACGGGTTATCCAGCGTAATCATATGTTGGATGATACTGTGCTTGATCGCCTGCGAAAAGAAATGCAGAGTAGCCGTGTCATCACTCACCAGTCGCAGACTGCGGAGGTACCACCGCAGTCAACAAACTATGCTGACGAGGGGAGTAATGATAGGGCTACAAATGTAAGTACCCAGTGCAATGAGGAATTAAGGAATGCTTTGGAGGCTGCGATTCAGGAATACCGTTACATGTCGGCAGAAATTAGACCACGCCTGCCACGTTTGCCCATGCATAACAGAAATAGGGCACTGATGGCTGCTCTGGATGCGCAGTTATCAAATTATTTTGATACCTGCGAGGACCTCACTGATACTCATTCAATCCTGTACTGCGCAGCTGTAGCAGCTTGTCGTGTAGCTCATGTCAAATTTCACAGTGACTCCAGAGCTACACGACCGAAACCAGTAGTACCAGCTTGGCAGCACAGGATTGAACGTCGTATTGGTGGGGCCAGAGCACTCATCGGTAAACTAATCTGCTTCAGGGAGGGTAATACTCGTCCTAGAGTGATGCGCTTTGTGAGGCGGGCATTCTCAGGTACAGATACCAGCCCTGAGAATTATATGGCCCGTGTCACGGAGCGCATCGACTTCCTGAAGCAGAAAGTGTATGCATGGGCGAACCGTATTCGTCGATATAAACGACGAGTAGAACGGTACACTCAGAATCGCACCTTCCAGAGCAATCAAAGGTGGGTTTATAGGGACTGGGAACGACCAGAACAAGGTGTGGCTGACACGTGCCTACCAGATGATGATGCCATGTGTTCATTCTGGCGCAGTATCTGGTCGGTGCCTGTCAGTCACACTGAAGGTGACTGGGCTCGGGATGTCGAGCGAGCCTGCGATCCAATACCTGAAATGGGGGCTATTATCATCTGCCCCCAAGATGTAGCTCGTGCAGTCCGTCCGTTACCTAACTGGAAATCTCCAGGACCGGACGGACTGCATAACTTTTGGATAAAATGGTTTCCAAGGTCGCACGCTCGCTTGGCATCTCAATTCCAGACTGCTTTAGTGTCTGGTTCGTTACCTCAGTTCCTAACTACTGGAATAACCCACCTGCTCCATAAATCAGGTAGCGCCGCGGAACCCAAAAATTATAGACCGATCACCTGTTTACCGACGGTCTATAAAGTTCTTACATCCATTTTGAAAACTAAAATTATCAAACATATTGACAGCAACGCCATCATGTCTGCCTCTCAAAATGGATGTAGGAGCGGGTCCCGCGGTACTAAGGAGCTACTCCTCATTGATGTGGCCATTAGCCAACAAGTTCGTCGTTCCCGAAAGGATCTTTCGACATGTTGGATAGATTATAAGAAGGCCTATGACTCAGTGCCACATACATGGCTCATGCGGGTGCTGGAGTTGTATAAAGTGGATACCACTCTACGCACCTTCCTGATGACGTGTATGAGGCAATGGAGGACAGTCCTTCGCTATCCAGGATGTCGAAATATTCTGAGGAATAGCGAACCGATAAGGATCGAGCGAGGAATATTTCAGGGCGATAGTTTGAGTCCGCTTTGGTTTTGCTTAGCATTGAATCCTCTAAGCACACTATTGGAGGATTCAGGTCTAGGCTATCGGTTGAGGAGAGGTGGTCAGGTTATATCGCACCTCCTTTACATGGATGACCTGAAACTTTTTGCTCCCAACAATTTACAACTGAAGGAGCTACTGAAAATTACTGAAACTTTCAGTAGCTCCATCAGGATGGAATTTGGTGTGGACAAATGTGCAGTCATGCATGTAAAGCGAGGAGAGATTGTGGAACCCGTGGGAACCCAACTCACGAGTTCCATAAACCTTAGAGCCCTCTCCGCATCCGAAACCTATAAGTATTTGGGTATGGCGGAAGCGTTGGGTATCAATGTTACTGACATGAAGCAATCGTTGAAGGAACGCTTCTTTGGCCGCCTGAAAAAAGTACTTAATACTCTTCTATCAGGCGGAAACAAGGTGCGCGCTTTCAACGGTTGGGTCATGCCGGTATTGATGTACTCTTTCGGCATACTCAAATGGACTCAAACCGAACTTGACGCCCTGGATCAGAGGGTCCGTACGCTGCTGACTGCAAATCGATTGCATCACCCACGATCATCGGTTATGAGGCTGTATATCCCGCGAAAATGTGGAGGTCGTGGCTTTTTAAACGCTAAGACCCTCCACAATCGCGAGATATGCAGTCTCAGGGAATATTTTCTAGAAACCGACGTGGGGATGCATCGAGATGTGGTCGCGGTTGACAAGGGCCTCACTCCGCTCTCCTTGGCTAAAGAGAACTGGCGTAAACCAGTAGTGCTTGACACCAATGACCGCATGGAGGTATGGAAGAGCAAAGAGCTTCACGGACGCTTTTTCAGGGCCCTACACGGGTCTGATGTAGATTTGCAAGCGTCCGTAGCCTGGCTACGATTCGGTGACCTTTTTGGGGAAACCGAAGGTTTTGTATGTGCAATTATGGACGAAGTTATGATGACGAACAATTACCGGAGATTTATTGTGAAAGACGGCACAGTTGACATCTGTCGGGCATGTCACCGGCCGGGGGAATCAATAAGACATATTATCTCCGGGTGTTCTCGTCTAGCTAACGGAGAGTACTTGCATAGACACAACCTTGTAGCCAGGATAATTCATCAGCAACTTGCTCCCAAATACAACCTTGTGGAATCAGAGGTGGCGTACTACAGGTATATGCCCGACCCAGTTCTCGAAAATGGCCATATCACATTGTACTGGGATCGATCCATCATCACTGACAGGACTATTGTTGCCAATAAGCCTGATATAGTGATGGTGGATCGATCAGAGCGGCGTGCAATGATTGTTGACATAACCATCCCACATGATGAGAACCTCGTGAAAGCCGAGAAAGATAAACAAATTAAGTATCTTGACTTGGTTCACGAGGTTGTCGACATGTGGGAGGTGGATTCAGCAGTCATTGTGCCGATAGTCGTGACAGCCAATGGCTTAATAGCCAAGAGCCTCGACCAACACCTCAGGAGGCTCTCGTTAGGCAGCTGGATCAAGGGCTTGATTCAGAAAGCTGTACTTCTGGACACGGCTCGCATTGTCAGGAAGTTCCTCTCTCTGGAGCCCTGACCGCCGGTAGCTTGGACCCTGTTCCCGATGCCGGTGGGCTACTATTTTTTATATTTTTAAATGTTTTTTATGTATTATTTATATAGAAATATTTAAAAATGTAATTTATATGTGTATACAACGAAATAAAGGAATAATAATAATAATAATAATAATTCTTTATTTTGCTAGAATACGAGTATAAATACATTAGCTGGTAGTTACAAATATTGTCCGTCATATTCAACCATTATCAGGTATGCAAAAAATGTCACATTCTTAAGCTGCAAACTCAATAAATTATATTATAACAATTTTCTATTCAAAAAGATAAATTAAATTTCAATAATAAAACAATGTCGTCACAGAAGCTATAGAAATAGTAATATCAAGATAATGTCAAGGTAGTCAATATACAATTAAATATGTCATCTAGTAAACAAATGTGCTGATTGGAATCAAGATAGAAATGGATCAAGATAGAAATTATACAATCAAAATGTCAAACTAGCCACAATACAATTAAAAATGTCACCTGGTAAAAATAATTAATGTTTAAAATGTCATACTTATATAAAATGTCAATGAAATTAGAATAAATCAAAAATATTAAAATGTCATACTTATATAAAATGTCAGTGAAATTAGAATAAATCAAAAAATATTAAAATCAAGTATATTCATGTTATCTTCTCTATGAAATATTCAGAAATACTGTAATATGCTCTTTCTACCAAAAAACTTTTCAGCTGTATTTTAAATTTATTAATGTTTAATTCCTTCATATACCTCGGTAAATGGTTGTATATCATTGGCGCCATGCAAAATATACTTTTACGCATCAATGCTGTATTGCCTTTCAGAACACGCAGTCTATTTTGATCATGTCGACTGCGCGTATTAGTTACTGTATCAGACAGCTTCGGGAAAAGTTTAGGGTTAGTTTTAACGAATACAGCAATTTCGTATATATACAGCGATGGAAGAGTGAGTATTTTATATTTCATAAAGTAAGGCTTGCAATTTTCTATGCACTTTAAACCGAACATTGACCTGATGCATCTTTTCTGCGCCCTGAACACTAGTTCTCTATTCGTGGAGTTACCCCAGAGTTAAGTGACGTGAAAAGGTCAAATATGTATGGTTAATCACTAGTTAACTTTATGCAGCATTTATAAATAAGGGGTATATCATCAGACAGTACCTCGTGAACTGTGAGGGTTAGACAGGTGAAATTTTCACAGATTATGTATTTCTGTTGTTGATATAACAACAAATATTTCATAGTAATTGGTTTCAGTTTATAGTTTTTTTTTTTAAAACATATACCGCCTTATTCATAAACGCTGCTTAAAGTTAACTAGTGATTAGCGATTCTTTAAACATACATTTTTGACGTTTTAACGTCACTTAACATAAATCATCCTTTATGAATGAACACCACAGTGTTTAAGGGGTTTATCCATAAGCGATGATTAAAGTTAAATAACGTTAAAAAGTCAAAAATTTATGTTTAAAGAATCGCTAATCACTAGTTAACTTTAAGCAGCTATTATGAATAAGGGGGAAAGAGTATATCTGACATCGACGCTCAAACAAGTACCATGGATCCAGTACATGATTCTGAACCCCCCAGTGGTGGAATTTTTCGTCGGCTTTTTCATGATTAAAAAAAAACATATATTTAGTTTTTTTCACTTTAGACCTTAATTGCTATACTTTTATAACCTAATAAGATTTTAAAGTAAAAATTAATTAATTCGCTATATTTCCTTGCCTTTGCACGTTTTCTCATATCACTTTAGACATTGGCAGAATCGACGACATCGGCATCATTGCTATAAACAAAAATAGAATAGAATTAATTCGCTAATTACACAAAAAAGCGCAATGAAAACAAACTCGAAAAACTATCTTATCAGCTGATTTAATAGAGTTCACATCAGAGATCAACGTCATACCTACAAACACGCACGGCGGCACGCTTGTAACGTTCAAAGGCCGAGCCGACACTTTAAACACTGTGAATTCTGTAACCGTTCATTAACGATATAAATGACTATCATAATTTTATTAGTGGTGTGCGGTCTAGCCTTTTCGCGAAGTTTGCGTTACGTTGTCAGATACAACCTGTATAGTTTTGAATTAAAACACAAAGTGTAAATATAAGCTCCAATCTTGACCATAACAATTTAAATAGGAAAACCGACAGCATGCCGATTGTTTCGCTCCGGAGAAGTGCACCAGGGCACTTCTCCGGAGTTGCCGAAACTGTCATCCGCGTCTCAATGCAGAGTCACCGTTCGACAATCACCACTTATCAAAACGACTCGTCTACGTGCCGCCATTACAAACTAACGTCACAGTGTTTGCCCCACTACTATATAAATCAAATGAGCAACCTTTTTTGAAATGATATCGTTATCCACCACGACTTATATAATAATGTGACTGACTCACAATGGGCTGTTTTTTAAGACTTAAGTTATTATTTTTCCAGGCTTTAAGGATACTGCTACAATGCATAGAGTCGCACGCCAACCGCTACAGCCGCTACATAGTGCCGCTGCTCAGTATCTCTGCAGACTTTTACATCCGCGTGTTCGTCAGGGTCTACACTGGCGCCATTCACTGTAAGAACACTACTAGGTAAGCTCACAATAATAGGGTAGTTGACTAAAAAAAACCAATTAGTCCGTCAGTCAGACTTCCAAAAAATACTAGACACGTATTGTTCTTTTTTCATATAAACAATAAATTAAGACGACAGAGGGCGTTGAAAACTCGTGTGACGTCACTACACGCTACACTTTTTAACGAGCAGTGACGTCACCAGCCACCACTCCTGATCTTTGATACCTTTTATATTTGTCAATTTTTATTGATTTGATAAAACAAATTCCATCATCGGACGACCCGTCGTACGGCGAGTTTCCACCCTTACGTTGTTGACACCACTGCGATCCGGACGAAGCGTTTTCTTCCTCCTTTATACCGCGTGAATCGAGGGATTGGAACAGTTTGCCAGCGTCGGTGTTTCCGTCACAATACAATTTGAGTGTCTTCAAGGCTAGAATGAATAGGCTCTTAATAAACTAGCGCGCTTTACCATCAACGATCGCATCACTGCTTACCATCAGGTGGGTTTGCGGTCAAGCACTGGTTTATAATTTATAAAAAAAAAAATATACAGGGTGTAAGGAGAACGCTTCCGAAGCCAGAACGTAGATTATATACAACCTAAATGCAAACGGATACCAATAACCTTTCGCTTTAAATTGATTATTTTCAAGACTTCATATTTCGTAAACAAGCATTGGATAGCGTACGAAACATGAGGTCACTGACACGCAAGGCGACGTCGCACTACCGCGCCCGCGCTTAAAAGAGCCGCCGCCGAAAAGAGCCGATTTATACGCAATTTACAAACATCACTTTCAAAATCGCAATTGTAGTCCATTGTAAAAAGCTGACAGAGGCATTTTACGTACCTGTCTAAATCCTTTGCGACCTTATGAGGTTTGGCTCGAACTGAGTTCCATTCATTTCAATACAAAGCCGGGCCCGTCGCTGTGTCGATCCGTGAACACGAGGCATCAGTATTCCTCAACACATTCTTCACGTAGTTTATTAAAAACACTCACTATTCTGCCCCGCATTTCATCAGCACTGTCACATTCCCGATCAAACACTCTTTCTTTCACATACCCCCATAAAAAGAAGTCCAACGGCGTTAAGTCGGGTGAACGGCCAGGCGTGCGGCCCCAGCCTTCCGATCCAGCAGTCATTAAAAAGCTCAGTGAGACGCTCGCGGACGGGACGCGTAACGAGCATGCTTCCATCGTGCTGGAACCATGCTCGACGAAATTCAGCCACAGACACATTCTAGCATATCATTTAAATGTCCATTTATAAAATTAAGATATGCTGATCCATTGAGACGCTGCGGTAGAAACACTGGTCCTAGAATTCTTCTCCTAAACACATCAACATGTTGCCGTATTCACGAGCACTGTACACGTATGCCTCAGGCATTGTCTAAAACAACAAAAAGTTATAACTAAAAAGAATAAAACAGCACTAAAAACGTAACAATACCTAATAACTAAACACAAATTTAAAACTAACAAAACAATAATTAAATAATCGATTAAAAACGTAACCGCTCACGAACCGAGTCGGGAATGAACTGATTAATTATTTACTAAAGAAGTACTATGAAGGTCAAACAAGCCCGCGCGGACGTCGACAAACGCATTGGGACATCCCCGCGTGAACGAAAGAATAATTACGAGATCAGAAATCAATTGATTTTAATTGTTAGGAAATTGTACTTATGCTTTATTACAAACTGTTTTCATTTTCTAACTTTTAAATAAGATTTAACTGGTTTCTTAGATTCAATTAATTTAATTATTCACTTTAAATTGATTAGGTTTACTTACTAAATGAAGGATCCAGTTCTTGCAATAAACGAGCACGCATCGTGTGACTTTAATTACATTATTATAAAGTTCAAATTCAATTGATTCACATGCGATGAAAAAATTTTAGTCAATTACAGCTGATGTCAGCGATCTTTTGCTTTATTTCATTTACTAGCGATTATCGACATAATACAAAACTGTTATTAAATTCACGATCAATCAATTAAAACTGTTGACGCCTCTGTAATGTTTATTTTTCTTTATTTTAGCGGCGCTTTACAAAGGATTTTTATGGCCTTACAGCCACACTGCCGGCTGTAGGTATCTAAGTACCTTCGATATGGGCCTCAAGGTTAAGCAAAGTAAACTGGATTTTTCTGATTTGTAAATTTGAACGTTCAGATCAAAATAAAATTGTAACCCTGTTCAAGGGGAAAATCATTACGATCCTTGCACGAATGGAACCCGTAAGCAGATATCCCACAACTAGGTAGAAGTGAACTGAAAAGACATTTGCTTCAAGCGATCGAGTGAAGGTTAGTAGTTTAGGAAGATAGTCCGATCACATGGCCCCGCCGCACTAAGTTAGCCGGCGCATCGCCCGTCGCGCGTCGCGATGTCGGTGACCGCACGCGGTCGTTGAACTCGAGTGTATGCGCGAGCGTCAGCTGTCAGCTGATTATTTATTTACGAATACATTACTTGTTAGAGTTGTAAAGAAAAAAAAAATGTTTAATCGCAAATAATGGTTTCATTTAACTCATTTAACTGTTCCCACAGCATAGTGCTCGAAAAATGCTTAAGTAAAATTGTAAAAAAAAATCCTCATTTTTTGATGGTATCGTATCGAGAATCACTAGCCTTATCACCTGTCTTCGTTTTCGGAAGCGTTTCCCTGGCACCCTGTATTGAATGACGGACTAAATAGAATCAATTTTTTTACCCAGGAAACATCCCTATTGTTGAAATAGTTTAGAATTCGAAATCAGTTATAGTTATAGGTATGTAGTTAGTTTACCTATATCCTGAAACACCTCACACGTAAGGTTCATTCCCATATTTTTGACATGATAACGTCTTATAATTCGATGGAGCCGGCTGTACGCACGAAAAAACATGCCTCAATGCGGCTTTACCCCGTTCCATTTAAGGCTCAAAATGCAAGTGAGAGCGCAGAACTAGCGACAAAGAGGCACAATCGGCCTCCGCCTTCAACATTTGTCTCTTTCCTACATGAGTGAGCGATGCGTCCGCTTGGACAGTTGCTATACAATTACACATTTACATGTTTTAATCAAGTATGAAGTGCAGTGATAAGTAAATGTGGTGTCAATTGTTTATAGCAACGATAATTGCGGCAATGAAGGTTGAAATATGCAACCATTACATCAGTACTTTCTTATGACGTTGTCACGTTCAACTACCGTCAGTCACCGACATTACAGCCAAAATTATTTTTTTGAAACAGTGTTTTTTACATTACATCTTTACTTGTCGAATTATTTTGTGTCAAAAATGAAAACAAAATGAATAACTGTTGATTTTTGGTAAGGTCTCATTCATACAATCTCAAGGAAAACACAATAATTTTTAATCTTGCAGCAAGCTAGCCATGGCGTACCAATGCACCGGTTGCGACACCATAACCCTACAACCGCTGGGCGGCTTCAAACCGAACCCTACGGGGAAAAACTCAGCACAAATGAAAGCCTACTTGCCTACAGCGCCACCTGTCGGGGAACACTGTGTTAATTGTAACCAGAAACATCATGTAAGTGAATAATTTTCAGACAAGTCTTAATATTTTTTCATGCCAACCGAATTTATTCTACTTTTTTTCTGTAGTCACTATCCCCTGTGCTCCATTCGACCTCCAATAACGACAAAGCAGTTTATCATACTATGAGCCATATGCCCGTTGCAGTTTCCCATCGCGAAATTGATGACCATCCCCTATTTAACACTTTAAGGGAGGGTGCTAGCCAGCAACATAAGTAGTTGTAACCATTTTTCTGTCGGTGTGGCTATCTCCTAACTTTTTTAAGCTATGCATAGCTTTGAGTGCGGCGGCCGAATCAATAAATTCCCTAACGAACACGAAAACGAAAACTTAACACCACCCTATTCGAGCGGTACAGCGGCGCGGCGTTGAAAGCCGTGCGTCATCTAACGTCGTTTCAGTTTGGTAGACTTTGGCACGGTGTTTGTGTGTGTGCAACTAGACGTATGCTTGTAGACTAGCTGCTAATTGCTCATAACTGATTTTATCTCTTAGACACGATGCTAGGTGGGACGCTTTTTGGTCACGTCCATGAGAAGGTCGAGCCCGCGTAAATAATTATAATTGCATATGTTAATTAAAATGCTTTGCAATAGCTTTACCGGAGCAGTACCGTATTTTTTCATTGGCTAGATGACAATATAATTACAAACAATTGACGGGCGCCTCTTGCGTCTTAAATTCCTTTATTTTTGTTTTGTATTTTTTCCTTTATTTACACGGGGGCACGGAGGGGTCTTGGTATGTATAAATGGTCACCCATCCAAGAACCTGATCGATCTACCCGTGTGGTTATTAATTTCTTAGCGGCAAGCCCCTCTCGCCATATCGGCAGTCATCACAAATAAATTGGGATAGTCGGATATAAGACAAGATCTTTTCATCTGCGTAAAACCATATACAGTATGTTAAGAAAACCCTGTCCGACCCGTGAAGGTGTTGTTAGGTATCGATAACTGATTCTACTAATGCATACAAAACCGGGCTAAAGTTAAAAAAAAAAAAACCCTAAAAAAATTAATATTATTTCGCAAAAGGAGGTAACTTAATAAATGTGCGTTGACCACCCTTCGCCTGCTGCCCGCCCCCCGCGGCTGGTCGCATCGCTATTCGCTCATAATAATACCGGTGTTGCCACTTTTTAAAAATTACCAAATTTCGGGGAAATTGGAATTAATTCGCGGGAAAAAAAGATTATTTAAAAATTCATTTGTATTGGTACTATGATGATTACGTAAAATTTTATATTATATTTGGTCATGTGTTTACCTAACCTTTATTATCCTTATGGGCCGGACAGGGTTTTCTTAACATCTGTATAACCCTCGAAAGATCACAAAGTCATATAACAGCATTATTTCCCCCTCAGCTAGGCGGCCCAATCTGGTCAGCACCTATTCATGATGAGCTCTTCGTGACGCGTGTCCTAACCCACGTGGAACATAACCCCGAGCTCTTTGGAACTGCCAAGCGCTTGGCTGGAGTACTGGCAATGGTCAGGGAAGAACTGCAAGAGGTTCCGCTGTACTACACCATGGACAGATTGTTTGGGAGAGTCCATTTGGAAACTATGCCGATGTTGGTTATGAGGTGAGTTTGTATATTTTTTGGTAGGTAGCCATTATTATGCTGGCTTTTTTGTACATTTGCCAGTAGGTAGTTCAATATAATATTTCTTATTACCATACCCTAACATTGTATTGTATTTATCCATTTTGTAACTCATTAACGTACCAGTAACTCATTATTATTATTCAGTACAAAGTGATAAATACAGACTGCCGTTTAACATAATCTACATTTGCGCGAGTTCATGGAAAAAAAAACTAATATTCCTTCCTTCACAATAAAGTTTAGTTTACATGTATTCTGTACTATTTCCACACACATTCATAACACACAACATGTATACATTATGCAGAGTGGTGCTGACAATAAATTCATCGTGTACCTCTACACATTCTCAGTCTACCCATAAAAATATATATAAATATGTCCATTAGTTTATTCACAGGAAATTATTTTTCATTATTCACATTTTCTACATGATGTACATGTTGATAAGGAAGCGCTTAAAGGTTAATGACCGCGCATCCTAGCGGTACCAAACTTTAATAATAATGGCGCGAAAAAAGCAAGTCGATACAGGATCGCGCTGTCTCCGATCGGAGGTCAGTGAACCAATGTTTTTTAAAGGATGTTCTATTCCGTTTGCAATTTTATGCGATTTAGTTAGAAAATTTAATTTTTTTATTTTTGATGCTAGGTTTTTTTCTATGGTTTAGGATTATTCCTATGAACCAGCATTGTTCGTGTTTTTATTTATTGTCGTATTGTCAGCACCACTCTGTATACAGTATGTTAAGAAAACCCTGTCCGACCCGTGAAGGTGTTGTTAGGTAGCGATAACTGATTCTACTAATGCATACAAAACCGGGCTAAAAAAAAAACACCTAAAAAATAAATATTATTTCGCAAAAAGAGGAAACTTAATAAATCTGCGTTATCCACCCTTCCGCGCGCAGCGGCGGAGGCAGCGGAGGCGGCGGGCGGCAGGGCACGCGGCACGTGGTCGCATCCCAATTCGCTCATAATAATACCGGTGTTGTCACTTTTTAAAAATTACCAAATTTCGGGGAAATTGGAATTAATTCGCGGGAAAAAAAGAAAATTCATTTGTATTGATAGTATTGTTACGGGCTAGGGGTACTAAAATACCGGTTAAGGGTTACGAAGTTTATTGGCAACGAAGGTACAGTCGATTGTAGGCAATGACAAGTAGAATGTTGCTGATGTTGCACCGAAGTCTTCCCTTACGTCCACGAAGTCCGTGTCGTAAACACACAATAACACTACAAATGTTACTTCACGTAGTACTCACAGTTCTCGTTACAGTTGTCGCAGTAGGTATTCTCAAAGATCGCTTCTTAAGTGTCGCTGTTTTCGTATCGGTAGTCAAGTGTAGACTGACTCGGCGCCGGCGTCACGGCGCTATATATAGGCCAGCTGATCGAACATTCCAGAATCGTCTAGACGTAATAATAATAGCGCATAACTTCGAGTACATTCACTAGGTACCTACGGTAATTCCCGGAAACGGGCTTCTAGAAATTTCGATGTCGTCACTTAGTTGACAAAATTGATGAAACCTGTACCATTCGATAGGCCACCTTAAGTCTAGGAATGCGTTTTTATATTACACCTAGACAATGTCTAGGTCTCGAGTTACAGAGCTTAAAAGTTACGCACTGCATGTCACGCGATATTGAACCTTATGCCCTCGACATAAGGTGCATTCGTAACAGTATGATGATTACGTAAAATTTTATATTATATTTGGTCATGTGTTTACCTAACCTATATTATCCTTATGGGTCGGACAGGGTTTTCTTAACATACTGTATACATTACATATCTACAGACCATTAACAACATTACTTTTTGTTTATGCGAAACCCGAAACACGTGCCCAGTATTTTTAAGTAAAGAATCTATGCAAAAACATATAATGAAAAACCACAAAGTTATGAGTTTGTTATCCTATCAAAAATATGGTCCACGCTCCGCTCGGGCGGGCGAGTGCGATGCGTTGACCTCTGGCGTCAGCTGTTACGCCAGCGCGGAGTCCTATGATCTACCGTGCGCGCTCTGTAACCACACTGCAACAATTTATAATGTTGTACACTTTTATTAAATGTGTTTTTTATTCCACGTTATCTGGCGTTGAAATCAGCCCTTAGTGTAGTGCAAACATGTTGTCAGGTCGGCGCTCCTGAACTCCGGATACAAAGTGTCGTACTCGCACGCCTCGCGCAAGTCCATCAAGACAGCGGCGCCGCCACAACTGGTGTGGGACATCATACGCACGTGGGAGAAGACACATCCCGCCAAACCAGCTAAGTATGTGATTTAATTAACACTGCCTTTTAAGATGGCACTAGTATAGACAATTAAGATGTGATTAAAAACATGGCGTCTAAAAATACGTCAATTTACATCAGGCACTAAATTAATATTTATCTTTTGTCCTTTTTTAATGAAATAGAGAGAAAAAGATGCACTCAACTTAAGTTTAGTTTTTTAACCCTAGATCCCTAATTTTGTTGGTCGATAGTGACTAATATTTGACTCACTAGCTTTTCGAATTTTCACCTGGGAAAATTCAACTGGGAGCACAGCGCGGGAGCATCTAATGTTACCTCCTCGCCTCCTGGTGGACGACTGCCTGGGGATAGCACTAGAGATGGTTAATATAGCGCCATTGAATAGCACGCTATTTCCTCATAGCGCATAGCGCACGCTCTGTAGGTGGACGTTACGACGCTATGACGCTATTCACGCTATGATGAAATTGATCGAATAAATCGCACAGCGTGCGACGGCGCTTAGCAGGCAGTCATTCATCGCGCGAGCTCTGTGGACTATTGTATGCTTGTTGTCCCAGCACGCTATTTTCATCGCGCGCGATCTTTCTTGTTATTGTGTAAATATTATTATAAAATTCTGTTGTATTGCAAAACGAACTAGTGACGATTATTTAGTGTGTGCAAAGGTATTGTTAGTGTGTAGATATTAGTATAAAATTCTGTTGCAAAACGAACTAGTGACGATTATTTAAATACGCCTATAATTGATTTACGATTTATTAAAATTAATGTTAGAATAACCTTTAAGTACCAATTAATTATAGACAATCCTAAGCCTGAAAAGTATGAAGGAGAGTTCATTGATATCTTTTATATTGCTTTTTTAATGTAATGTAACGCGCTACGAAATTTAGCGTGTTGCAATAATAATCGCGCCTGCTTGACGCCCACGTGCTTTCTTATTTATAGCGCGCTATAACATAGCGCATTTAATAGCGCGTTAGAATTTAATAGCATATAGTCTATAGCGTGCTATTGTTTTGTAGCCGTTTTGAACAACTCTGGATAGCACTGCCGTCGGTGGTGGGGATAGAGCGACGCAGGTAGAGGAGGCGCGCGGTCGCGCACGCGGTGTGAGTCATCTTGACTTACATTAGGGTTCTAGGGTTAACAAGGGAATCGGGGCCATTGTATATCCATAAACATAATTAACGATACTACTTAGAAATGTCGATTGTTAGATTTTCGTGCGTCTGACCACCCGAAACATCTAAAAATTCTGTGCATTTAACCTTTTGAACGCCCATCTATATAATATGCGATGTGTCCTCCTGCGCCACGCTACAAATATATAACGTATCCTATCGACAAATAATATTATACATTTAAATTAATGTTTATTCACCAATTTACGAAGCTAAATAAAAACTGTAACCGTATTTTCATATTTTATTTTGTTTCATATTAAATTTATTAGACGTGTGTTCTAAAAAGGCACACCCTATTTGTCTCCAAATGTAATCCTTCTACTTCATATCAAGTAGTTGGCGCTCGAGGCACGTCAAAATCCTTTCTGATATAAGGATGTCTATATTTCTATGGTATTTATTTTTATATTCACTGTGGTCGAGTTACACGAGCATAAACACAACCGATTCCTGCATAATTTATTTCGTTTACTTACAACAAATACAATTAATAGAAGCTAAAAACTTGGTTTTCTACGTTTAAAAAAAGGAGGGTAAGTGTCTGTTTTACACAGACCTTTTTAGGGTTCCGTAGCGAAATAGCAAAAAAACGGAACCCTTATAGATTCGTCAAGTCTGTCTGTCCGTCTGTCCTCCCGTATGTCACAGCCATTTTTTTCCTAAACTAGAAGAGCTATATTGTTGAAACTTGGTAAGTAGAAGTATTCTGTGAACTGCATTAAGATTTTGATGCAAAAATAAAAAAGTAATAATAAATATTGGGGGCTCCCCATATTTAGAACTGAAACTCATTTTTTTTCATCTAATACGTACGTGTGGGGTATCTATTAATAGGTCTTCTATTTCATATCAAGAAGTCTGAAGTCTTCAAAAATGATATCGAGGTTTCTAAAATATTTCTTTTTCTAAGCTGAATAGTTTGCGTGACAGACGCCTCCAAAGTGGAAAAAAGTTGCCCCACCCCCCTCTAACTTCTAAAATAAGAAAATGAAAAATCTAAAAAAACATATGATGTACATTACTATAAAAACTACCAACGAAAATTGTTTTGAACGAGATCTAGTAAGTAGATTTTTTTTAATACCTCGTAAATCGTAAACCGCTTATTACCGCGTAATCTTCCATACAAATAACATAAATCCTTTAATTTCATAAATCAATGGTACGAAACCCTTTGTGCGTGAGTCCGACACGCACTTGGCTGGTTTTTTTAACGGTGTCGCAAAATACTCGCAATTATTTTTCTGGTTTGTAGAAACTAATAGAAAACGGAAGAAAATTCCTGAAACGAAAGTTGACGACTTAACGGAATGTCAAGAAGAGTAACTATTTCAAAATTCAGATTCAGACTTGAACAACTCTCAATAATTCGTCATATTCACCGTTACAAATTTTTTTTTTAAGAACATGCCCGCCAACTCAAGATGTAAACATTGCACTACACTACAATAAAGTCACTATGACCTTGAAACCCATCCGTCACAGATTTACTTCTATTCAAGTTGGTGGCGTGTGCGCACTGACAACTTACTAACTTTGTAGGGATGGGTTTTTCAAACGGTGTTTCACTATCGACAATGATTAGAAAACTATTTATTCTTGATAAACGTGAATAAAACCTAGTTTATAGATTGCAATATTTATAAAATATTATTTATTCACGTCATTTTCTTGCAATAATAGTATTTATGATCACTTCGACGAGATGAAATATAGCGAGGTCTTCATCGTGTCCCACCTCTGGCTTACTTGATATCAAGGAATTGGCGCTGGGGGCATTAAAATATTTTGTGGCGTTTTTGTTTCTATTGAAAATAAAACAAATAAGAACTTATTATCTCTGAAAAAGTTAAAAATATGGCAGGGCAAATTTCCATAAAACAAAATAAAAGGTGGTGAATACTTCTAATTAAATAGTTGCGCTGAGGGCACGAAAATCTTGAACTTGTATACAAGTTCAAAAGGTTAATACTATTATAACATATTTCTCTGATGGGGGTTTTTGGTGAAGTGCGTTTGTTCCAGGACAGATTGTATATTTTGATAAATTATAAAATTCAGACGAGAACTTATAACGCATTTCTTTTTTCAGATTAACAACAGATCCGGTAGCACGGTTCATCCTGAACCAAGAAATCAAAACGCAAAACATAGACCTCAATATCCGAGGCGACGCCAACCCTACCAGCCGGCGCGACGGTAGGCTACGGTTCCAGTACAATCCTACTCCCCACTGGGGGCCGGGCTCCAGGGCAGCTGTTAAGTAAGTATTGTGTTATAAGCCTGCTAAATTCCAATTATCACCCGTAATTCGTTTGTTTTTAGAGTTCTATTTCTAAAAGGTAATTAATGGGACGAGGAACGGGTATCTAGGCTAGTTGTGTGAAATAAAGGTTAAAATATTTTGAGCTTACTGAAGGCCATAACATCGACTACCGGAAGAAGTTACCACGTGTTCCGGCATGATGTCTGGTGATGCCTTACGGAGGACGGGTCTGAGCAGTTGTCTTACGATATGTGCCGGGTATGATGCACCAAATGTTGTTGTATCGGGAGTTTGGTCGTGGAGGATTTCCAGATCAATCTCTCGCTGGATGGCGCAGCAACGTTGGTCGTGACATGCATCACCTCGCTCAACTGCCGTCTTCCTTCCTATTCACTGTTTTTTGAGTGAATAGGCTCTTAATAAACTAGCGCGCTTACCCATCAATGATATGATTGCATCACTGCTTACCATCAGCTGGGATTGCGGTCAAGCTCTAGTTTATAATTATAAAAAAGGCTAATTCTCATTATTTAAAATGTAGTCGCAAATTCTCGGCCTATTCTCATCTCAACGACTCGCAAATCTCAAAAAATTGTCTCAATATGTGACGATTTAAATGAGACTGTGATCAGACTGTTTGATGTGTGCTTATAACTACAAGAATCTTTATTTCTGATCTTATATTTTTACCACAGTGTAGGAGAGGAGAAGATGTCAAAAGCGCTCAGGAATCAAAACAAACACTCTAAAGATAAGAAGAATGATAAGCGGCAACACTCGCCAAGCGATGAAGGGGAGCGGAAGAAAGTTAATACAGGCAGTGAAACTCCTGAGTAAATAAATTTTGTACAGTTCATTTTGGTATTTTATTTATAGAAAAACGCTCCAGAGATATTGAAGTAATGTTTGTCTTATCACCGGAATTAGGACTATCATTTTATCCCTTGTGGCCTTGTGGCGGTGTGGGTTATGGATCAATAATCCACACCGCCAAGCATAAGAATCGAATGAAACTTATTTATAGGATTACCATTAACAATTCCTTTTTTTTTTTCTTGGCCGACTAGCAATTTCTCAGGGCATCATGTCTGGGGGGCAACATAAACAGCACCGATACTATATACCAGGTCACTCAGAAAGTATTGCAACAAAAAGTTTTTATGTATGAGAAACTGGCCAGTTATAGTTTATTTAAAAAATATGATTATAGGTGACTAATATCTACACTCTGATTTTTAATTAGAGTCAGAAAAATGACAATTCCAGCGTTGCAGATTTTTCGTCCCAAATAAATAGTGATGCCGTAAATCGAGATTTTACGATTAAAAGTTAGTCGACATTGCATTTTTTTTTTAATTCAAATTCAAATTGCTTATACGCATATAAATAAAAATACAGGCTGGACCAAAAGTCCGTTTATATTTGAAATAATGATAAAAAAATAATTACGGTACGTAGATTAAAACTGTGTGTGCGTTCGCGCAGCGGAATGTTGTTGAATTTAAAGATTTTAGATATGCAGATATTTAGTGTATGACGTCGTATAATTGTGTATGGTAAAAAAAAATTTGTGCACGCAGCCATTGTGGAGAAATTCGCAAAATACTGATTCCGCTGGGCGAACGTTGTCCTGGCGGAACTTTTTTTAATCCTTTGACTTTAGAAAAAAGAGATGTGTCCAAAAATTAGTGTGTATTTGTGTGTAATTGTGTATGTATGAATAAAATTTGTGCATGCATAAACTTCGGAGATATTCAAGTTTCCGCTGCGCGAACGTTTGGCCATTAGCTAGTTTTCATATAAAGCGCTTACATAGAGAGCTGTAGATTTTTACATACTTTGTTTTGAATTTGTGTATATTTGTTTAAAAAACAGATTTAGAAAAAATCGTAAGACTTAAAAGATAAAAATATAAACGTAAAATACGCTTATTTGGTCTTAGTTCTTAAAGTATGCACTTTGGGGTCTAGATTTTTACGTTTATACAAACCTTGTAAGTGTCTGCAATATATTGCCAAGTATCAATGATGTTCCTTTAGTAATTAAAGAGTTATAGGACAATTTACCATGACATAATCACTGTTTACAAAGCAGTCAAATATCACGACATTCTAAAGGAATTGCATGGTAAAATGTATGCCAATAATTAGTGTATTCATTCAACTATTCACATGCAACATTTCATGTCATTAAATTCAGTATTTAATGAAATACAATTATAAAACTGACGAAGCATCGAAAACCTACATAACCCGACCAAGTTCGGATAGCTATAAAAAAGCGGCCGTGCAATATATTTAGGTAACATCCCAAAATTGACAGTATAATACCGGTATTGTATTGGTATAGATGATAACAAAATTGTTTCGATATAATATAAAGGTCATTTATTTTTGTACACCTATTTTTTTAAATGTATTTGACTATGACGAAGTAGGTACTATTTACGTAGTTATTTTATTTAAGTATGCGCTTGAGCCTTGAGATATAATCTAGATATATTAATCAGGTTCAAATACAACAGCAAATGAACACGCGCGGGCCGCGGCTAATGAAAACATATTGCCCTCTCTTTTCTTCAAGGATGGAAGTACTGTTTCAAGCAGGAAGCCGCCTAACGCTCGTTGCGCGCAGCGCGTTGTCTATTGTTTCACACTAGAATATTTTTGATCAATTCATAACTAAAATAGTAAGGTCCGTATTACAGAATGTCACTCAAAACTCCAGCTTTACGTAAGTCTCGTTTGAAGCCTTCTGATAGGTTAAAACTAGTTTTAAGTAATGCTCAAGTATTACTTAAAACTAGTAAATAAAGCTTGAGTTTTGAGTAACGTTCTGTAATACGGACCTTAGACTATTTAACCAAAAGACTAGCCTTAAGCGTACCGCTTCAATCAAAATAATTCTTATTTTGGTGGGGTGCGGGGGAACACGCTCACTTAAATAAGTCACAACCAGTACAACAGTATAGACCATCAATTAAAAAATCGATTGAAGAAGTAGTTTTTTTTAAGTTATTACATTGTTTGATCCACTAAATTTGCAAAGGGGAACGCTCGTCTAGTGCATTGGTTAAAAAGTGTTATAAGCTACAATATGATAAATATTTACCTAAACAGTAGTACTTACTTGTGGTAATTATTTAATATCCCTGGGGGTCTATAGTAAGAATCCTGATGCGTGAAATCTTCAATAGAAATTAGCTGTATCAATTTTATTTGCCTAAATTAATATATCTAGATTATATCTCAAGTCTCAAGCGCATACTTAAATAAAATAACTACGTAAATAGTACCTACTTTGTCATAGTCAAATACATTTAAAAAATAGGTGTACAAAAATAAATGACCTTTATATTATATCGAAACAATTTTGTTATCATCTATACCAATACAACACCGGTATTATACTGTAAATTTTGGGATGTTACCTAAATATATTGCACGGCCGCTTTTTTATAGCTATCCGAACTTGGTCGGGTTATGTAGGTTTTCGATGCTTCGTCAGTTTTATAATTGTATTTCATTAATTACTGAATTTAATGACATGAAATTTTGCATGTGAATAGTTGAATGAATACACTAATTATTGGCATACATTTTACCATGCAATTCCTTTAGAATGTCGTGATATTTGACTGCTTTGTAAACAGTGATTATGTCATGGTAAATTGTCCTATAACTCTTTAATTACTAAAGGGACATCATTGATACTTGGCAATATTTTGCAGACACTTACAAGGTTTGTATAAACGTGAAAATCTAGACCCCAAAGTGCATACTTTAAGAACTAAGACCAAATAAGCGTATTTTACGTTTATATTTTTATCTTTTAAGCCTTACGATTTTTTCTAAATCTATTTTTTAAACAGATATACACAAATTCAAAACAAAGTATGTAAAAATCTACAGCTCTCTATGTAAGCGCTTTATATGAAAACTAGCTAATGGCCAAACGTTCGCGCAGCGGAAACTTGAATATCTCCGAAGTTTATGCATGCACAAATTTTATTCATACATACACAATTACACACAAATACACACTAATTTTTGGACACATCTCTTTTTTCTAAAGTCAAAGGATTAAAAAAAGTTCCGCCAGGACAACGTTCGCCCAGCGGAATCAGTATTTTGCGAATTTCTCCACAATGGCTGCGTGCACAAATTTTTTTTTACCATACACAATTATACGACGTCATACACTAAATATCTGCATATCTAAAATCTTTAAATTCAACAACATTCCGCTGCGCGAACGCACACTAAAACTGTTTATTGTTTTCGATAGAATACAAAAGGGGAATTCATTTCTTAAAAATCATATTATCCATATCCAATCAATTTCAATCTCATCATCAATTCATTATTCTGGCATTACTGCAATCTAGAGCGGAAATTTTCGATAAAAGCTTTTCATGTTTTTGTTGTATTGTTTTGGATTTCTGTGCAAATACGATCCTTTAATTCGTCAACTGTTTCGTCGTAAACTTTAGCTTTAAGATATCCCCAAAGAAAAAAACCCATTGGAGACGGATCCGAGCTACGAGGCGGCTAGTTAATGTCCCCTCTTTTCGATAGCAGTATCGGGCCAAAGTCTTAAGCTGCCCTGGACGATTCATTACATGTATATACAGTCAACTCTCGTTAATTGAAACTTATTTTAGAATCGAATAAAAATAGTACGGACTGTCATGGAGAAATGAATTCTGAGTGTTTTTTTTTTTAAGAATGGCTTAAAAGCATTATTCCAAATTAAAGCCAAATGCGGTGCTGGTATTAGATAACGCACCGTACCATTCTAGAAAAGTCGAGCGTAGCCCCACTTCAGACTGGCGGAAAGCTGATATTATTCAGCGGTTGGATGACAAGCAAACTAATTATCAAACTGCAATGATAAAGGCTCAATTAATGCAACTAGTAAAGTTACAAAAAACTAATTACGAACGCTATGCTGTGGAAGAATTGGCCGCTGAATACGGTGTCACAATCCTGCGTCTGCCAGTCGGTTGTCTGCTGCGTCTGCGTCTGTCAGTTTGGGCTCAAGCAAATGGGTATGTTGCAGGAACAACAAAACTTAAAATAAAAGACGTAAAACATTAGTTGAAGAAGGCCTGAAAGAAGTGACACCAGAAAATTGGAGAAAGTGCATCAATCATGCCATAAAAGTTGAAAACGAATTGTGTCAACTCGACCACATCATGGATGAACGTGTGGTGTGTCATTAATTATAAATGTACCTAACTAATTTCGATTCAAGTCATTATCAATAAAGATGCTACATTCATTAGAATGCCAGCAGTTTTTTTTTTTTAGTATTATGGCATCTCGTAGTTGACCTTGAGAGGTCGTGACTTCTTAACCGGACTATCCTGTGGCTGCCTAAAATGAATTTAAAGCACCAGCCAGGGCAACTAAAAACTAAACGACTACACGCTAAGGGCACCCCTGTGGGGTATGAACCTCGTAGACCTGTGACAAACCGTATGTATTCGTTACTGAGTAACGGGTGCTTTATCTAGTATGAAGTAACGAAACGTTACACTCGAATGCATTTCGTTACTCGTACTTTTCGTATGAGCACCTACACTGTTTCAGTTCATGCTAGTATAATGCATCAGAAAAGTCATCATATAGTATAGTATCAAAACATCGTTACTACTTTATATTTCCTAGTAGTATTTGTTGCTTTTTCTTTAGTATAATCGATGCGTAATGTATTGCGATGTACAGTCGTATGATATATAACGAATTCAGTCGTATTGCGTACGCGTACAGTACGCGTAAGGTGTCAGAAGTAACGAGTAACGTAACGATACGATAGTAACGAGTACTGATTGTTAAAGTAACGAATACATGCGGGTACACTTTTTTTCGTTACTTTTACACCTCTGGAACCTCGGCTTAGGGCGTCGCTGGAGAGAACAGCAAGGAACGGCTGGATCGAAGTTTTATTTTAATTCAGTTTGTTGACCGCGGCGTTTCCTAGTACTGGCTCTAAGAAGAAACTTTTTTTTTTTTAAATAATTATAAACTAGCGCTTGACCGCAATCCTGCCTGATGGTAAGCAGTGATGCGATCAAGCAAGCTTGTTTCGGCATATTTATGACATCGTTAACCCTAGAAATATAACGTGCGCCTAATAGGCGCCCGCGAAATACATATTTCGCCGCAATTATATTACCGACGCGTGTACAACCTTATTTCCTCGCCAATTTACTATTCAGTCGTTGGTCAACCCTTCCAAGAGACGGCTGTTACTGTTCGGCAAGTACCACAGTTTTGCTTTTAGAGCGATGTATTGCGCTCGGGAGGCGCATGTTTATCCTTTGTGTAACTTTCGCCACTTTATAGTGATTTTGTTTTTGTTACTTTTTGCTTATTTTTACTAATCTACGACAAGCAATAAAATACAATTTATATTATATACACCGAAATAAACAAAATATAATCGATGTCATTATTCATTTTATTCTCTGAAATCTTTTACATTCAGTTTTGTGGATTTTTGATCGAGTTTGTATCCGATCATGCTGTCATCAAAAATGACAGCTAAATTTCTAAACGAAACTGACAGTTGTATAGAATATTACCCAGACAAATTAAAAAGGCTGCGCTTTGACAGCATTATTTTGATTCCCGCTATAAACAAACCGGAGCGCTAGTGTCATAATATTTCCTAAATAGAATATCCTAATTAGCCGTATTATAGTATGACGCATATGCAATGTGAACGCTTGAAAATTACAAAGAGAAAGCAATAAATTATTTAATTGATAGTACTTATCGTGTAGTGCATAATAAAATTGTTGACGTCGTCACGTCTACACGTGCCGATGTCATTATCATTTGTTTATTGTACTGTGACACTGAGGCGCTAATATATTAACAATAACATATTGATTGGTTCGTGTGAAAAAAACGTTTCCTCTTACGATAAGGATGCATTTGCAGTCTTTCTTAATTGTTTTTTTACTGTCTTTCGCGTGTGGACAAGACAGACAGGTGAGTTTTATTAAGCATGTTTTTTAATTTGTGGTTGTAGATTTAAGCTAAGGTATAGGCTCAATGTTTTGAAACCCCCTTTTGACTTGTATTTCTTTGTGTTTAGAGAACAAAGGTAAGGTAAAGTGCTGTGATATTGAGTCATTGTCTGTTCATCTGACATTGTATTTAATTTTTTTACACTCTATTTTTTGTACTGGTTTAGGAATACATTTATAAGTCCTATACTTAGTTCAAAAAGGTTCAATATCAATGTGACCATGTTCTCGTTTTTATTTAGCCTTGCTCTGGTGTCATGCTACACATCCACCCACTAAACCCAATAATCAAATATTTACCTACATAATTCTGACCATATCTAAATTTATGTAACCTACATTGCTACAATAATTAGGTTTATTTACATCATTAAGTTGATTGATTTATTATCTTAGAATATTCCTTAAGTATCTAATTACCAAAAATAACATACTTAATTCTAAAATATCGTAATTTTCATACAACTAATTGCTTTATCATTAACATGTAATCATCCTAAAACAATAATTTGTAATAAATTAATCCAAATTCAATTGACTACTTTGCCATTTTTATAGAAAAAATTGTTATAGTCTGAAATTTGTGTAATATTAACTACTTTACAGATAATCCCAAAACTGAACCCAGGATGTGTAACATGTGGTATAAGAACAACACTTGTGTACATCAAAGCTGAAGGAACCCATGACACTGTTCACCAGCTATGGGACTTCACAAGGGGCGTGCCTACCATCATCTATGTGATCACCAAACACAACTCTTCATTAAATATAACCTGGGAGAATGAAAAACCTGTTAAATTTATGCTAACTGAAAAAGCACAGTATAGTTTTGCTGCAACTATAGATAAGGTAAGCCGGTTTTAGTACTTTTTAATGCTTGTTTTTAGGGTTCTCTGACTCAGAAGGAAAACAGGGTATCCCTATTTTTTTTTCGGGTAGGAAATCACCAAATGCGGAAGGGTGTGCCAGACTTTTACTGACTAAAACCCACCTATGTTCCTTCACTTGCCTGAGCGCCATGGGCAACAGTATCTCTTTCAAACGGCTGCTTTCTGCCACTGTCCACCGTGTCCTTCGGGCGATCACCACAGTGATGGAAAACAGAACCCTTATAAGATCACATTATTGTCCGTCCGGTTGTCCATTTGTCTGTTGAGACAATTTTTTTCAGCAATGTTTGTATCACCAAGTTATCTTGAAGCATGCTACTCCAAATTAATCATAAGTATCTACTTACAATGAATGTAATATTGTCATATTTAATGGAAAAACTTAACTAATGTTTATCAATGAATGACGCAATTCGTAATTGGACCGGCATCAGGTTACACTAACATTCGTCATTTGTCTGTTGATTTTAGCTTGACGTGTATGCATACATTCGTATCTATAGGTACATATTTTTAATTGAACAGCCAGCTGTGCTGCTCGCGATTTTGTTCCGCTGTTTCTTCCCAGCGAAAGCACTAGAAAGTGGCTAAGCACGTACGTCACGGGGGACTGTCTTACGTAATATTGACGTTTAAAAAGTGCTGCACTCTAATTGCGTAACTCACCATTACTATCACTTAGAAACATTTTGTAGCTTATTGCTATTCCATTGCTTTCTATGTTCGAAAATGTGTCTGTTCAACAACGTATACAGTATGTTAAGAAAACCCTGTCCGACCCGTGAAGGTGTTGTTAGGTATCGATAACTGATTCTACTAATGCATACAAAACCGGGCTAAACTTAAAAAAAATCCCCCTAAAAAAATAAATATTATTTCGCAAAAAGAGGTAACTTAATAAATGTGCGCTATGCACACCTATGCCCCATTCCGCGGGCGGCGGGCGGCAGGGCACGCGGCACGTGGTCGCATCGCTATTCGCCCATAATAATACCGGTGTTGTCACTTTTTAAAAATTACCAAATTTCGGGGAAGTTGAAATTAATTCGCGGGAAAAAAAGATTATTTCAAAATTCCTTTGTATTGGTACTATGATGATTACGTAAAATTTTATATTATATTTGGTCATGTGTTTACCTAACCTTTATTATCCTTATGGGTCGGACAGTGTTTTCTTGACATATTGTATAACGCAATGAATGTTGTTGAACTGTGAAAATGAAATCCATTGCTATTGACAATGTGTTACGCAATTACCGTGCTGATTCCCAAATTAATTTGAATAATAATAGACTTTTCATTGATGGACACAAAAAAGAAAAAGGCTCACTGCTATTAGCATAACTCTCGGTGGTAGGCCATAACAGCGGCCGCCGGCAGAAGTTACCACCCACCTGACACAGCCTTGCCGCCAAGCGATTTGTCGTGTTCCGGCATGATGTCTGGTGAAGCCGTACGGAGGACGGCTCTGAGCAGTTGTGTTGCGATGTGTGTCGGGTACGATGCGCATAATGTTGTTGGGTTGGGAGTTTGTTCGTGGAGGGTCTTCAGATCAATCTCCCTTTGGTGCAGCATCGTTGGTCGTGTTGTTGGGTTTAACATTGCATCGCCTCGCCCAACTGCCGTCTTCCTTCCTATTCGCTCAGTTTTTCTGAGTGAATAGGCTCTTAATATACTAGCGCGCTTTACCACCAACGATCGCATCACTGCTTACCATCAGGCGGGATTACGGCCAAGCGCTAGTTTATAATTATTAAAAAAAAAAACCTAATACCTAGTTTAGCTATCATCGTTCATGAATCATGAGATAAATAAGAAGTTGAAATTTTGACTGATGAGGAATTTCTGATGCTGCTGTAGCAACTAATACTAAATACTTTTTTATTTTTTGTTTATATCGACCAACGTACAAAACCCGTTGTACGCGAATCCGACTCGCACATGACCGGTTTATTAAATGAGTGTAGATAGGAAACTCCCACACCTTATCTAGCATTTTTGTATAATTTCAATGTCTTAGGCCCGTATTCCAGAAGCTCACTCAAAACTCAAACATTAATTTTAAACTCGTTTCAAGCCATTTGACTGGTGGAAACTAGTTTTAAGTAATGTTTTAACAGAGATCAATGCTTGAGTTTCCTTCTGGAATACTTATCTAAAACTGATCCCGATATCCTATATAAATAGTAAACAATTTCATTACATTTAATACATTTTGTACGAATATGGAATATGATAAACTTGAAACTTGTGAGTCACAGGTTGCGTCCTCATTCCATACGTGCATTGTATTAGATAACAATGTATATCATCCTTATCGCACCGTGGTAAACACATCCAATTCACGTCCTTATCGCTTTTGGGATGTTGACGAAAATGGAATGACGACCTTTTTTGGCATAGAGTTCGGTCTTAAAATGAACATGGACAAGACGAAAGTCATGTCTAATGCCCATGTTGTACGAAGTTGTTGACAGTTACGTACACCTGTCCAATTTCCAAAAAGAGGTCAATAAGGATGTTTCGTGGGAAAAAAAAAATATTCTATTTAGTCCGTCATTCAGATTATAGAAAAATATTGGATACGTATATTTTGTTTTACAAATATAAAAGGCATCAAAGATCAAGAGTGGTGGCTGGTGACGTCACTGCTCGCTAAAAAGTGTAGCGTGCAGTGACGTCACACGAGTTTTAAACGCACTGTGTCCTCTTCATTTTCAAAAAGAAAAAATACGTGTCTAGTATTTTTTGGAAATCTGACTGACGGACTAATTAGTTTTTTTAGTCGACTACCCTATTAGAAATCACAGTTTTATTAATCATCACCTTGGAGTTCTGAAAACCAACAAAATAGAACCGAGATCATATTCTATTATTTCATGCACAAAATATTCAAGCAGCGTTTTTGAGCACGCTTTGAGCACTCTAATTTGTTAAAAGTAAAATTGTCGGCCCACCTCGACACTCATTGAAGAGCACCGCGATAGGATTTTGATATTGAACCGACGTTCGACCGACGGCTCACCGACGATATGCTCCGCAGACGTGTCAGTATCACCGCAGATGCGGTGCACCGACAGCGCGGCGCACAAATGCAACTACGAGCTTTTTAACCGCAGCAATTATAGTATGTATTGAAACTGGAATTACCGCGGCTGCTGGCACCAGACCTGCCCCCTCCAATTATTCCTCGTTAAAATATTTAAAGCGTAGGTACTCATTCCGATTACGAGGCCTCGTAAGAGTCCCGTAACGTTATTTTTTGTCACTACCTCCCCGTGCCGAGAGTGGCAAATTTGCGCGCCTGCTGCCTTCCTCCGATGTGGTAGCCGTTTCTAAGGCTCCCTCTCCGAAATCGTGTACCTGATACGTGCCATCCATACAGGTATTGTATTAGATAACGAAAATGGAATGACAGTCTTTTTTGGAATAGAGTAATTAGAAATTAAGAGTTTGATTTGAAAAAATCTTTATGCAATAAGTATAATTATAGTAAATGTACGCAGTGCGCCACAATCCCATCCCGTTTCACGTCAAACCAATATCAACGTTATTTACATGGAAATTAAGTTGACTTCAGGGTGTTTAGCACTATTTAAAAGTTATAAAAATGTTTCAAGTTGTGGCGTAACCTTAACTTCGGTGTGTAGGAGTTAAAGGTTATTTTTGTTAACTTCGTCTTTGTCAAAGAAAACTGCTACAAAATCCAGAGTAATTTATTCAAACTAAACTGAGAGTTATCAGTTTTCAAATATTAAAATAAAGACTGTCCTCTAAAAGACCCGCCCTTTATCAATTCCTAGTGCTTTCACTGGGAAGAAGAAGTTGTACAACAAACTCCAGCAGCACAGATATCAGTAGGCCCTAGTATGAGTTTTCAATACGAAACTCGATCGTCGATATCGAGCGCATTTGGCGCTCTGATTGGTTAAGAGTTCTTACAACCTTGAAGCGGGCCAATCGCCGAGTCAAACGCGCTCGATATCGACGATCGAGTTTCGTAATGAAAACTCATACTGTTCAGTTCGAAAAACGATTATCATCACGCTACGAAACTTAGGAGTAGAGAAAAAAATGTTTTTCGATACGACGACGATACAGAGTTCGAATTTTCACGCAGACGAAGTAGCGGGCAGAAGCTATTTAATAATACATGTTATAACTCGCAAATGGACATTACTTCTTAACTCCGATTTTTTTTTACGTTTCTTCATAGACAATTGCATAATAGCCATTCACTCGGCAATTATTGCAACCAGAAATGCATTTCAAATCATTTCTACAGAACGATCTCATTTTATTTCAAGCTTTAATCAAACTGACCTCTATATCTACGACCGTGAAACATAATCTTTTTCTTATAGATACTAAAAAAATATATTTAGTTACTGGTTCCTGGTAGTCTGCATCATCTCACTGCTGAGCCCAATGACTTCCTGCTATTTCGATCCAGGGCTTATGTGGACCAGTCGTTTATTTTTATTTAATACCCAAGTTTTGTTTTTATGAACATTTAGGTACATATAATTTGGAAATAACACAATGGCCGGGCTTATCGCTAATGGCGATCTTTTACAGACAACCTTAGATAGACTAACTTACAAAATCAAAATCAGACACAAACAATTGCTTTTTCGTAAAAAAAAAAAATTTACCATACATTTTAGACGTTTGCACGTCACTTAACTTTATTAATCGTTTATGAATAAAACCCTTAAACACTGGTGTTTATTCATAAACGATAATTAAAGTTAAGTAACATTAAAACGTCAAAAATATATGGTTAAACAATCGCTAATGACTAGTTAACTTTAAGCAATGTTTATGAATAAGGGAGATTATTTAAAAAAACTCAAAATAACATAGATGCTTCTTGTTCTAGCTACAAGAATACAATGATATTGAAAACAATGGGCACATTGACAACAAGAGCCCACAGAGGGAGCTGTCATTGCGTGGCGTGGTGTGGGAACGCAACGAGACCAAGTTAACTGACAAGGAAGCCATGCTGCACGTGTATGGGCATTTCAAGGATACGAGGAAGCAGAGAGGCGTACTTGATATAAAAGTAAGTTATAGCTGTACGTGTACCGTTCAGAGGGTAATCGCGCTAAATAAAATAGTAGAAGTTCTACTATTATTCGTATATAATGCAGTTAAAGTTATGGTTTAGTTTCGATCACATTTCGTATCGCGCTAAACTTTTAACTTCCATTGAAGTAAAACCAATGTATGAGTGATACATTTCGTCAGATATAATTATAATTAAAACTAAATAAATTATAAGTAAATCTAATCGTTTAGACGTAAGTTTGACAAATGGCACAGAAAAGTTAGCTTAATTTCAACTTTTTCATTTGACAGCGGTTATGTACCAATTGCGATCCAGTTATTGTTAAACCATCTGTCAAAAGGTTAGCGCGATACGAAACATAACAAAAGTTATGATTTGGTTGCGATCCAATTCATAGTATACAGGGTGTAAGGAGAACGCTTCCGAAGCCAGAACGTAGATTATATACAACCTAAATGCAAACGGATACCAATAACCTTTCGCTTTAAATTGATTATTTTCAAGACTTCATATTTCGTAAACAAGCATTGGATAGTGTACGAAACGTGAGGTCACTGACACGCAAGGTGACGTCGCACTACCGCGTCCGCGCTAATCCGCCGCCGAAAAGAGCCGATTTATACGCAATTTACAAACATCACTTTCAAAATCGCAATTATAGTCCATTGTAAAAAGCTGACAGAGGCATTTTACGTACCTGTCTAAATCCTTTGCGACCTTATGAGGTTTGGCTCGAACTGAGTTCCATTCATTTCAATACAAAGCCGGGCCCGTCGCTGTGTCGATCCGTGAACACGAGGCATCAGTATTCCTCAACACATTCTTCACGTAGTTTATTAAAAACACTCACTATTCTGCCCCGCATTTCATCAGCACTGTCACATTCCCGATCAAACACTCTTTCTTTCACATACCCCCATAAAAAGAAGTCCAACGGCGTTAAGTCGGGTGAACGGCCAGGCGTGCGGCCCCAGCCTTCCGATCCAGCAGTCATTAAAAAGCTCAGTGAGACGCTCGCGGACGGGACGCGTAACGAGCATGCTTCCATCGTGCTGGAACCATGCTCGACGAAATTCAGCCACAGACACATTCTAGCATATCATTTAAATGTCCATTTATAAAATTAAGATATGCTGATCCATTGAGACGCTGCGGTAGAAACACTGGTCCTAGAATTCTTCTCCTAAACACATCAACATGTTGCCGTATTCACGAGCACTGTACACGTATGCCTCAGGCATTGTCTAAAACAACAAAAAGTTATAACTAAAAAGAATAAAACAGCACTAAAAACGTAACAATACCTAATAACTAAACACAAATTTAAAACTAACAAAACAATAATTAAATAATCGATTAAAAACGTAACCGCTCACGAACCGAGTCGGGAATGAACTGATTAATTATTTACTAAAGAAGTACTATGAAGGTCAAACAAGCCCGCGCGGACGTCGACAAACGCATTGGGGACATCCCCGCGTGAACGAAAGAATAATTACGAGATCAGAAATCAATTGATTTTAATTGTTAGGAAATTGTACTTATGCTTTATTACAAACTGTTTTCATTTTCTAACTTTTAAATAAGATTTAACTGGTTTCTTAGATTCAATTAATTTAATTATTCACTTTAAATTGATTAGGTTTACTTACTAAATGAAGGATCCAGTTCTTGCAATAAACGAGCACGCATCGTGTGACTTTAATTACATTATTATAAAGTTCAAATTCAATTGATTCACATGCGATGAAAAAATTTTAGTCAATTACAGCTGATGTCAGCGATCTTTTGCTTTATTTCATTTACTATCGATTATCGACATAATACAAAACTGTTATTAAATTCACGATCAATCAATTAAAACTGTTGACGCCTCTGTAATGTTTATTTTTCTTTATTTTAGCGGCGCTTTACAAAGGATTTTTATGGCCTTACAGCCACACTGCCGGCTGTAGGTATCTAAGTACCTTCGATATGGGCCTCAAGGTTAAGCAAAGTAAACTGGATTTTTCTGATTTGTAAATTTGAACGTTCAGATCAAAATAAAATTGTAACCCTGTTCAAGGGGAAAATCATTACGATCCTTGCACGAATGGAACCCGTAAGCAGATATCCCACAACTAGGTAGAAGTGAACTGAAAAGACATTTGCTTCAAGCGATCGAGTGAAGGTTAGTAGTTTAGGAAGATAGTCCGATCACATGGGCCCGCCGCACTAAGTCACCCGGCGCATCGCCCGTCGCGCGTCTCGATGTCGGTGACCGCACGCGGCCTTTGAACTCGAGTATGCGCGAGCGTCAGCTGTCAGCTGATTATTTATTTACGAATACATTACTTGTTAGAGTTGTAAAGAAAAAAAAAATGTTTAATCGCAAATAATGGTTTCATTTAACTCATTTAACTGTTCCCACAGCATAGTGTACGAAAAATGCTTAAGTAAAATTGTAAAAAAAAATCCTCATTTTTTGATGGTATCGTATCGAGAATCACTAGCCTTATCACCTGTCTTCGTTTTCGGAAGCGTTTCCCTGGCACCCTGTATATTCATACAAGGGTCCCGTGGTTAAATAATAACAACTCGACCAGGATAACCTACGCTTGCCGAGGCTGACGTGTGGATAGGCGACCAAAAAAGAAAACGACGCAAAATTATCGTCTTCACATCTATTCTCAAAGAAAGGAAGATATTTCTAAAGTTAACTTTAGTATGTTTAGGTGTAACTTTTGTATCTAAGAATAGTGTTATCACCACAATTGTGTTGATAACACTATTCTTAGGAGGCCGTAATACTTTATCTTACCTGAGGATTCCCCTAATTTTACCAAACAGAATTTTAGCTCAGTCAGAAATTCAGAATACTAGACCAATACAGTAAAAGACAGTCGTGCATACCAATTTTAATTATTATGTTACAATGTTATCACATCTGTCTAATTAAGAATTCTTGATGTACAGACGACAGCACGATTCGCAACTACAAGCTGTCATATCTCAAGGTTGATTGGGAATATTTGACAGTTTCAGGTAACTTGATCTACTGTCGTCCGTACAATTGTATTGATCAATAAAACAATCCAACAATTATTCTGCCACTAACCCAACTCTCCAACCCAACAGCTAGACCTCCTCCCCTTCAAGGACTACGCAGTGGACCTGCCACACCTTATACACACCGCGAACTCGACGCTCGTTGACGTCAGTCTGGTGAACCTGACGACGTCACACGACTACAACGCGTCCAGATTCGCTATACACTTCACGTTAGTCAGCACCGATGCATGGACTGATACCATGACTTATAACATGAGGAAGAGCTTGGATGACGAGCATACGCCGGGAGTTTTTGAGGTGAGTAAAAGTTCTACGAGCATATTGGATGTAGGAAAGATCAGTCACATGCACGGTGACCTCTGGACACACATCTGCAGACAGCGCTGTGGGAGTGCGGGAGGCAATGGTCAACTGGCGCATACCACGTGAGCTGCATTGACAAATTATCTTTCTGCTTAGATAATATAGGAACTTCTAAAGGGCAAAACTAGGACTAGCAAAAGACATCTCATAAAAAAGAAAAAGAGTATAAATAAGACAGGAGTTTTGGCGGGAAGGTCAAGCTGAGTGTCACGCTCATTTTCATTGGACTTTTAAAATTATTTATAGTGTTGTTTACTAAATAAAGCGCCAGATTTATGTAGTAAAAAGTGCATTCAGTAAATAATTTATAAAGAACATTGAAATTTTGTAGCACATCAGGTGGCCACATCATGACTTTACCCCAAATCCCTCCTAGTCGGCTCACGCGGGAAGCGAAAGGAGATAGGTTAAGTTAGGATAAGTTACAGAAAGAAAACAAGAATAACGAAGGTCAAAGGCTCAAAGGTCTTAGCAACCAAGCCAAAATCTCTTAAAAAAGAAAAAAAAGATTTATCAAGTCAATCAATTATAAGTATGTCAATAGATATACATTATACATCCAATATTGGTTTTTGTTTATGCGAAACACGTGTCCAATTTTAAGTAAAGAATCTATGTACAACATTTCAAAAAGATATAAAGAAAAACTACAAAGTTATGAGCTCGTTATCCTACTTGGCTGTTCCAACAAAAATATGGTCGACGCTGCGCTCAGGCGGGCGAGCGTTGACCTCTGGCGTCAGCTGTTGCGCCGACGTGCGCAATACTATGATTTAACGTGCGCGCTCGGTAACTACGGTGCAACAATTTCTAAATGTATTTAGGAAAAAATACAACATGGTTTAAAAATGATTGGAATCGATTCAGTTGCTTATTCTGAACAAACTATATTCAGGTTTCGCATAAACAAAAAATAACGTTATATAAACTAATGTCAGATATAATTACAAGAAAAAAAAATGTCAAATGCGTAGTTACAGTCAAAGCATATTGTTACAGTCAAAGATTCAATTCAATCGAAAGCGTGTTCATTTGTACATTATTTATTTTGTATCATTTGACATGAATTCTGATACTGAGTATAAACATCTTTCTAACAAGAAGGTTTTTCATTTATTTTTAAATCAATATATTAATAATTTCAAATCAGTTGGTAACCTATCGAACAATTCAACTGTTTGGTATCTGGAGCAATGCCTGACCATGTTAAAATTTGGTGACAACTTGTGTTTAAACTCCTTTCTTCTTGTGCTTTCTCTTATCTTACGTTCCTCTTGTGATTCATACTGATGACTATACTTAGCAAAGGAACAAAGAATAACTAATATATACAAACTTAACCTAACCTAAAATATTAGAACAGTTGTACAAATAATAAATATCCTAATTGTTTAATTAATAAATGTTGTGGTAGAAGAAAAAGTGTATTTAGCTAACAGGCGGTTAGTACCATAGTTTATTTATAATATTACATACTATGTATTTTTAAATTGACAGATATTTGAGATAAAAACACCGAAGTCCAGTCGGTCAGACAACGGCGGTTTCATGCAGTTCCGTCCGGTGTGCTACACGGAGGCAGAGAGAAGCGTGTCCTCTTCGACCAACGCGTACATTACGAACTTTACCAGGTAATTATATCGACTATGTTCACAAAGACCTACCCTCATACCCTCATACGATCCACCCTTACGTTGTTGACACCACTACGATCCGGACGAAGCGTTTAGCCTTGTCTTTTATACCACGTATATCGAGGGACTGGAATAATTTGCCAGCGGCGGTGTTTCCGTCTGAATACAATTTAAGTGTCTTCAAGGCTAGAGTGAATAGGCTCTTAATAAACTAGTGCTCTTTTTGTCCCAATAAAAAAAAAAAAAAAAAAAAAAAAAAAAAAAAAAAAAAAAAAAAAAAAAAAAAACTAGTGCTCTTTACCATGAGCGTTTGCATCACTGGTTACCATCAGGCGGGATTGCAGTCAAGCACTAAATTATAAATAATTATAAAAAGAAACCTAAAACGATGGCGATCCTGAAAAAAATCTTGAATCATGAGCGCTAGTTTTTCTTAAAAAAAAAATATTTTCGAAAAAATATCACCTTAACTTTTCTAATTCACTTTTTATATTGGAAGAATAAACGACATCGACTTTTCTTGCCATAATTGAAAATAGAATAGAATATTTAAAAGTGACAGATATAGAAGACTTCGAAGCGAAAATGAGTAATTGCCTTTTGATTTTCCTAATGATGGAATTTCATGGAATTCGGCAAAATATATGTACTTAAATACATACCTAAAAATATTATAAACAGCGCAGATTTTCTTGTCTAAGGTCCGTATTACGGAACGTCTCTCAAAACTCAAGCTTTACTTAAGTCTCGTTTGAAGCCTTTTGATTGGTTGAAACTAGTTTCAAGTAATGCTTACACAAATACACAGAGACCAATGCTTGAGTTTCCTTCTGTAATACGGACCTAAATCTAAAAGAAATGATCAAAACAAATAATGGTTTAGTTTTGTCAAATTAAGAGACGCCATAGACATTCTAGACGTGATCAAAAACATGCCGATTAATAAATGATGCCGATTAAATAGCAAGCTCATAACTTGATGGTTTTTCATGATATCTATTTAAAATTTTGTACATAGATTCTTTACTTAAAAATACTGGACACGTGTTTCGGGTATCGCATAAACAAAAAATAATGTTGAATATTTGTCTGAATGCAATCAACACATCGAAATAAAACCGAAACCTTTATTAAACTTAACCCGCTAATTCCATATAAGCAAATTTTTCAGGAGATACTTAAAACTCATGCAAAATCGATCAAAAAAATAAATAAATATTATTTCGCAAAAGCAGGTAAATTAATACATGTGCGGTAGGCAATACATGCGCGGACGAAGTGGGGGCAGGGCACGCGGCATGCCGTCGCATCGCTATTCGCTCATAATAATACCGACAAAAATGGTGTTGACACTTATTAAAAAAATTGACAAATTTTGAGGAAGTTGGAATTAATTAGCGAAAAAAGAAGATTATTTCAAAATTCATTAGTATTGTTACTATGATGGTTATGTAAAATTTCATACTATATTTGGTCACGTGTTTACCTAACCTTTATTATCCTTATAGCGGTACCTACAAACGCCACAAAAATGAACGACGCGTCATACTGACGTCACACGAATTCTACATCTCGCAATCAGAGTTTACCGTGCAATTAGCATACATACAACTTGCCAATTTCAACCCTTGGGCAAGTGCCCGCCAGACATAACACCCGTCTGGTTGGAGGATCCTCCCTTTTCTATGGAGGATGAGTGAACTTTACTCCCTGTTCCTCCTGCCTCCACAATCCTTATGGGTCGGACAGGGTTTTCTTTACATATTGTATATAAGTACATAAAAATTACTAAAATTATTTAAATACTACTTTCTTTATCATTATTAATCTATCATACCTTCTCACATAAACAGGCCTGTATCCCAGCGATGGGAACATTACAGTCTATGCTAACCTATATTACTGTTTGTTCTCAGATCAGTTCTACCAAAGGCGGGTACTTTGCACGAGTTCTACCAAGACTTTGACCCAGACAACCTCCTTGTTCAGGGCATGTTCATATCGTTCGGTCTGCCTGGTGACGGCTTCTATAGACAACATAACTATACTTCTTGGTAAGTAATGACACAATCATAGTCAGAAAAGAAGGATCACTACTTTCCATACATTTCAAAACCTGACAATAAAAGTTTATGTATTTAAGGCATCAAGGCTCATACAAACATATACAATACTATATTAACATAATTCGCTGTCGTGTTTCGCTGACTAGTGTCATTTACTTAGCTGGCCACGAAACCATCGGTACACAACACCTTTCGAGCAAAACTCTCCTTTGGGGAACTTCTCGAGATGATGTGTCGAAACGCGCACCACGCATCATGATTTGACATTTTCAGTTCATTGTTCAACAAAAATTAAGAATCATCTTTTACGTAGAACAGCGTGCAGCTAGAGTTCAAATATCAGTATTGGCGAAGCTTACGCAATATTCAAAATAGGGTAGTTGACTAAAAAAAAACTAATTAGTCCGTCAGTCAGATTTCCAAAAAAATCTAGACACGTATTTTTCTTTTTTCATATAAACAAAAAATTAAGACGACACAGTACGTTGAAAACTCGTGTGACGTCACTGCATGCTACACTTTTTATTGAGCAGCGACGTCACCAGTCAGCGCTCCTGATCTTTGATGCCTTTTATATTTGTCATTTTTTATTGATTTGATAAAACAAAGTATACGTATCCAATATTTTTCTATAATCTGAATGACGGACTAAATCATCATCCCTATTAGTGTTAAAATATATTATTTACAACGTTAAAAAATACTAAAAGTACTGTTTTATTGACCCACTTTGATCATCATATTTATGCACTTTGTAGTATTTCCTGAACAAAACCTTGGTAACTCAGTCAAAGCCGCATCGAGCTCATTTTCTTCCAAAAAATTGCGGTACGACTCTCCTGTAGCGGGTCACGTGGCTCGCCTAGTAGTTTTACAACCTAATAAAATTCAAGCAGTACTATTTCTCCCACTTTTCACTATATCATCATCAACATTTTTATCGTCCCACTGCTGGGTACAGGTCTCTCAATCAGAGAAAGATTGAACGTAATCACCACTCTTGCTCAATGCAGGTTGGCGATTTCAGACTTAAAGTCCAGGTTTCCTCAAGATGTTTTCCTTCGCCGTGTAATCAGTCATTGGTGTCCAAGATATACTTAGAAAGTACATGTAACTTAACCAGTAGGCCACCACGAGCTACACTTTCACTATATCACACGTTATATGATGCATTAATTTCAGGTCATTCACAATAGGCTACGGAGTGCCACCTGTCGAGAACTTCTCTCTCTTCGTCATCATCATCATATCCATTGGTTTAGGAGTTCCCGTACTCCTAGCCTTGTCTGGCATCACGTATGTGCTGGTCCGAAGGTGTAAACAGAGGAATCCGCCTGCGAGGTTTACTGATGACGAATAATACTGGTAGGAGAAAGATTTGACAAATCGCAGTCCGTCTAAAGCTTACATAATCAATCACGTGCAAAAGATGGTCTATACATTTCAATCTTTTTCCCAAATATGTTGGAGGCTATGTGGTCTGCTTCCAGTTTAACCATAGGCAGGTGGATACCTGACTTCCACAACCTAGTTACTGGATAATACACTATCCCTTGGTAAAACTGGTTGTCAGACTTTCGAACTTATGAATTGTGATCTGGAACGATTGTCAGGTATACGAATGACACTCTCTTGTAAGTAAATAAATATTTTTTAAAGCATTTATTTTTATGTCTGTATTAATTGTAGTAAAGTTATCTTGTCATTTAGAATTTCGATTCAGAGTAAGAAATAATAAAATCAATACTTTATAACAAAATCTATGTTCGATTTCAATAACAATGAATTTATCAAGGTATTTTTGCACGTGGTTGTATATGATTAGTGTACGTTTTATGACGAGAGTGAGAGCTTAAATAAATTATTATTCGATGTTTGATATGCAGTGCTTATTGTTGAAAGCATATTATAGTGATATTTAGAAGAAATTGAAGGAAATCTCGGATTATTGCGGTAGGTACAGTCACTGTTAGAGTCATTACGCTCTGTCGACTGGTCGCCGGCGACTTGGTCTATAGTCTTGGTATGGGGCTTACTGTAGTTTAAATATGTAGGTGTTTACTCACTTGGTCGACGGTCGGCCGGCCGACTCGACGACCAGCCGCATAGTGATAACGCACGGGCGACTGCTGGTCGCCAGCGACCAATAGGAGCACGGCTTCAAATGGAAGCATTCACACTGCAAGCTAGTGTCGTAACAATCGGAGTCTGAATTTCATTATTTTATTCCACACGAATGTACTTGGAATGCTGTCACACCACTTAGTCTCCTGCCCCTAGATGTCTAAGTTTTGGTTGCTGAGAGACTTCAGTCCTGGCGACCAGACGACAGTGCGTAGTAGCTCTTGCTGTTAGCCTCCTTCATCCCACTGCTGGGCAAAGGTGACCCCATCTTTTGTCCACCTCCTACCTGGTCTGCCGCGATGCCTTCTAGCTGTGTCACGGCTCCATATGGTGGTTATTTAGTAGGTAGGATTGTTAGGTGCAGTCAAAGAATACATATATGAACGCCTTAAGATTACTTTTTATTTGTAGTACTCCTACGTTCTTGCCAACATTTTGAATGTAACGCCGTTAGACAGAGCAAGCGTCGAAAGGCCGTTTGAAAAAGCAGTTGGTTTTAAAGTTGCTAACCTTTTTTATGCAATTACTTCTTAAGTTCGGTAAAACTAGAAAAAGTAATTGTGTCTCATTAGTAACAGTTGTACTTAACACTCGCTCCTAGATCGTTCTATCCCCAAAGTCTATATCAGGTCGTAAGAACTATTCCTGCTTGCAGCGCATACTATTAGTCGAACTAAAAACGATACTCTTTTATTAGATTTACGGACGCAACTGTGGTCATTATGTGCACGGGATTTTGGTTCCAAAATGGTCAGATATATTTTTTGGCGACAATAGTTCCTGCCAATTTGTGAGACATTCTACTTCAATAATGCCGTTGTTCGCTTAACAGATAAGTAGTTATAATTTATATTTGTGTCAAATCTTATACGGCCGAGACTTAGAGCAAAAGTAATCTTGTTTAAGTTAAATTAACTAATAAATTGTTTTAAAATTATTTCCCAGTTTGTCATACAGCTTTTATGGAAAAATCAAATAAGAATATATTTTAGCTATTATATGTATACATAAAAATAATTTTATTGATTGTACTTTTTCTTTTTGACAAGTTTTTGTATTTCGTACGTAAATAATAAGCAGATATTCATATGAAAATGCTAGCTACAGGAAATATAAACTGTATCTAACGTGCCTGTGAATAGAATAATTTAGTTAAAAGTAACGTTCAACATCATCTGTAGTGTAATGCAACATTAGCGCCGATTTCCTTTTTGACAAACCAACCTAAATTTTTCATTCAGTCCACCATTTTCTTTCCACTTCATCAAGAAAAAGACAAAAGATAAAATATTAGTTTACTCCTGTCAAATTAAGATACTCCATAGACCTTAGAGACCTTAGAGACCTTAGAGATTTATAATTTCTATCTTGAATTACTTCCTTGCGGTTAAGAAATTCACCGATAGTATTTTTGTTTTATATTAAATACGTATTTCGTAAGAAGCATGCAAATAAAAATTCAAAATTTAAATAAGCCGCCAAAACGCTATATTCAGCAATATGGCGTCGCGGTTTGTAAGTGACGTCACAAGAATATAAAAGATTTTCGGTTCCACAGCGGTGTTGGTGTTTATCTGTTATTTCTTGTTGTTTATCCGGGTTATACAAATACATCGATAAAAAAACCCCGAAAAACGGTTTATAAGTTTGCCGAAAAATCAGAAAATTCGTAAATGACGTCAGCGTGACATTAGCCAATCCGGATCGTTTCACAATATGTGGCGCGAGAAACAAAAAGCCAAACATATTTTTGTGTTTTTGGATATATTAATTGTTATTATTTTTATTAAAGCAAATAATCACAAAAAAATAACATATTTTCAAATAGTCTAAAGGACAGGACTAAAGAAACATTTATCTTTTGTCTTTTTCATAATGAAATAGAAAAAATAAGGTGCCCCGAATATAAATTTTGTTTAGTTTCTAAACAAGGGAATTGGATTTAATGTATGAAAATCGACAAACTATGTTTTGTCTATTATCGACATACATCTTTGTTAGATTAATGATAAATATATTTTCCTTTTTCTTAGTATTTACAGACTTATGGAATTATGCCCCTGTATTCATAAACGTTGCTGAAAGTTAAGTAGTGATTAGCGACTGTTTAACCAAACATTTTGAACGTTTAAATTTCCCGAATTCTTTGTTACAACATGTTAGTTGCGTAGCGTTTTAAAATGTATCATATTAAGCAACGTTATACTAATTTATAGTTTAAATAGGTACACAAGAAAACGCATCAAGCAGTGTGTATCCAGTGTAAGCTAAATTCGTATCTTATAGGTTTTTCATACAATCAGAAGGCAAGTTATACTGGTTGTGTAAAGCTTGATGTGTAGTCATGCGTTCCTGTACAAAAACTAAGATCTTTGCAAATATTTTATTGTTGTAATTTAAATTTGACGTAGCTGTGCTGTAGCGCTTTAAATATTAATTTTCAAGCTAATATTACCGTATGATATTAAACATTATGTAAAGTGGAGGACTCGCAACATGCCGCAACTTTTGAATAAATGTAAGCACAGTCAAGAGTAATTAATAGTCAACTAAATAGTCTGTACATTCAAATGACAATAACCTTTGTCATTTCACTGTCAGACAGTACAATAAATTGGCAAGTTGTATGTATGCTAATTGCACGGTAAACTCTGATTGCGAGATGTAGAATTCGTGTGACGTCAGTATGACGCGTCGTTCATTTTGTGGCGTTTGTAGGTACCGCTACACTATGATAAAATAAAGTATGCGTAGTGAATCAATAATTGGTCCATCTCTGGTTGGTCAAAATACATGTGGCACAAACCTAACGTTTTGTTTCCAGTGTGGCTACCACGAGAATTCATCACGAAGACTCAACCATCGATATCGACCGCGGTTGACTCATCGATTAGACCGCTTCAAGGTTGTAAGAACTTTCAACCAATGAGAGCGCCAAACGGTCTACGCGTATGATCCAGTCTCTTAATGAAAACTCATGATAGCCACACTGAACAAAAACTGTACTTAAATAAAAAAGTATACATAAACCTCCAAATTATGAACCCCCACCTTTTTTGAAGTTTTGTTAAATTATTTAAACATGTTGCTTGATCTTGGTGTTGAAAATGTAAACTACAAAAATGTTCCGAAAAAATAAATATATGTGATGTATACAGTATTTTGATACACATGTTAAAATACATAAAAAATATATTTATTCGATTAGTTTTAAGATCGGCTAATGATTTCGGTATTTTTTTAAAATGATCTTTTATTGTTTGAAATCCTTTAAATTTATTGAGGCTAAAATCATCGTAAACGTATAAAATTTGATAAAAACTCCACACTGTAGTATGTACAATCATCTTTCTCTGAATATATGTAAGACATTATTGCGAACGGTTAAAACATAATTATGTAGCATTCTGAATTAAAAATAATTTTTGTCTTGATAAGATGCCGCATTATCAACTTCATGTTTTTCTCAAAAGATAAAATGTTATCATTTAGACTCTTTTAGTATGCATGATTCGGCACTAACGGGCGGCAGAGGAGTGTGGGAACAAGCCTCTCGAATTGTAGCTGGCCGAACATAATTTTAGCGACGGCGAGTTCCGGATGCACATGCCGAATAAAAACCTTATATTAATAATTACACATATTCAACTTCAACAAATACATGCGCCGATTCCCTTGATAACAAACTAAATTTAAATGCGTCCGTCGTTTTCCATTTCACCATTAAAAGGACAAAAGATAAATATTAAGTAATTTAGTCCTGTCAAATTAAGATACACCATAGACAATGACGGTTATCATAGACGTGATTAAAACATGGCGTTTAAAAGTATGTCAACTTACGTAAGACGCTGACTAATTTGACATTTCTAAACTGAAACTTATCTTCTGTGGTTTTCTTAATGAAATAGAAACAAAAAGATGCACTGAACTTAGTTTTAGTTTAGTTTGTGAACAAGGGATTCGGGGCCATTGTCGAATTAAAAGTGCCTTTCCGAAAATGCGTTCCCTTACACGTTGGCCCGTTGAAAGCAGTAATTACTTAAAAAGCTACTGTTCTATGCATTACGGATCGACGTTTGGCATACGAAGGGTTAAAAGACGTGTCGTGAGACATGCTAGTGCATGAACAAATGTTCTTACTTAGTAAAGAAAAAGGGTCATAAATGTTTTAGACAAAGATAATTTGACGCGGCGTCATAAACCTTTTTAAACTGAATTTTGAATATTTTTTTGTAAATTATTTTGTAGATTTAATCGTTAGCTTTGTATTTTCTGATGTGATATTAATTTTGATGGTCTATTTGTTTTGTATATAGGTATAATGTGTTACAAAATAAATGCACTAGTATTGTAATAAATGGTTTTATTTATTTAAACTGCGCCCTCATGGGCGTACACTGGGAGGCGCAGCTGCCCCCCTGGAAATCTCACAGAACATGTATGAACTGCCCTAATCACTAATTAAAGTATAAACGGGGTCTTATACAGGATCATTTGTGTCTATTTGCCCTATAATATATACAAATAACTAATGTTTCATGTAGATGCGCTTGTGTAGTTTGTAAGATAAAATAGCCGGGGATGATTCGATCCTAAAAATCTGACTTGGCCACCCCCTCGGCCAGAAGCTGGATACGCCCTATACCAATACCCTATTGACACTATTACTATTTATTCATTTGAATTATTTTGAAGCATTTTGGTGGTAGGCCATAAGACCAGACAAAGTCTTGCCGCCAAGCAATTCGTCGTGTTCCGGCGTGATGTCTGGTGAAGCCGTACGGAGGACGGGTCTGAGCAGTTGTGTTGTGAAGCTTGCCGGGTACGATGCGCTAAATGATGTTGTGTCGGGAGTTTGATCATGGTCCATCCAGATCAATTTCCCTCTGGCGTAGCATCATTGGCCGTGTTGTTGGGTTTATAAATTTGCATCACCTCGCTCAACTGCCGTCTTTCTTCCTATTCACTAAGTTTTTAGCTAACTAGCGCGCTTTACCATCAACGATTGCATCACTGCTTACCATCAGGCGGGATTGTAGTCAAGCGCTAGTTTATGATTACTAAAAAAAAAAATAAAAAAATTAGTGTCAAAATCAAAGCCATTTTGATTGTGTTTATTTTTACAATTACCCCGCTGCAGAGCTATTCAGGAACCACCTCTTCGTGAAAATTCAGGTTTAAGTAAGCGTGGATATCTGTCTGTCATTCGCAACTAATGCTAACGGCTTGACAATGTTGGTATCTCACTTCACCTAACTTGTCACGATGTGAAAAGTCATTCGGCTGTTGTCTCTCCATCATCTGCAGGGCCTTTCTACATATACCAGCACGCTATTTGCGTAACATGACATTACTATTATTTTAAATCATTTTGAAGCATATTTTTTTAAAATAAGAAACGTTACCCTACACTAGGAATTTCTCCTGTATCGTGTATAAGTTTACAAATATATAAAGTCACATACACAAACAGCCAAACCCATAATAACTACTTGTAGATCATGCAAATATTTGTTCCGTGTGGGAATCGAACCCGCGACACGCAGCGCAGCAGTCGATCGATCAGACACTGCGTCAATTGTGTCGCCTGATATTGCTAATCCATTGCTCTATGTGTTTGAAAAATGTGCCTGCTCATCAACGTAAATAACGCAATGAATGACGGCGATTTGTCAAAATGAAACACATTGCTATTGATAATGTGACGCAATTACCCTGCTGAACTTTCTTAATCCTATTGTCCTTAATTAATAAACTGGCCAAAGAAAAAGCTGGATTAAAAGTGAGGAAACTGTTGTCAAACAATTAATTAAAAAATAATGAGTTTCCGTAACTATCTTGTTTCATATGATAACCCTGACATTTCATCATTTATTATGAAAATCACCTTTAAGATAACACAAAACTAAAGTATTTTAACGTTGTAATCGGGAGAATATATTACTGGTTATGTTAGCAATAAACATCAAGAGGCTAGTTACAATAGTTATGGCAACCCCAAAGTACCCTCGCCTGACTGGTAATAGGCTGTTGATCACCTCTTAAGATAAAATCAGGGTTTTTGACATTAGAAATTCCTTATTTTCAACACTGATACTCTACTCTTATAATAGACATTTGTCTGATATTTCCTCGTTGAACTAAATACGCAATTCCAGACTAATTAAGTCAAGATAACTCGTAGTAGAAACCACTTCACAGTGAACTACTAGACGCATAAATCTACCCCATTCATTAGCATACCATGCAAAGTAAATACTGCCTTATTTTTATGAAGGTAGAATTGGAATTATAATCGTCTTTAGTGGTGGAATGCAGAGATTGACAATTATTATCAAACTACTTATTATTTCGTCGGCATACTTCAGGAAAGACTGTAAGTTCATAATGGAGATAATTTATGTTTATTTAATAGCTGATACCCAGTGCGTTGCTGCCTGCAAGTTATAGATATTAGTTATTATACAGGATTTTTTTTATTCAGTGCGCAAACTTTATCAACTTATAGTTAAATAAGTTTTATAGATAAAAATATTACTTTGCAATGTTTCAGTACAAAAAAAATAGTTATTAATAACGGAAGATGTTTGTTTTGAAATCGATGTGCATTCAAGGGATTGCTATTTTATCAGGTTCGAATTAGCTGTTATTTGTAGAGTGATTCCAATTTTTCCTTCATACTTGTATGGGCTTAGGACCATCGAAATGCAGAAATAAAGCTTCGATTAACAATAAACAAAACAGATAAAAAGCGGCAGAGCAACTCGACTCGGGTCTGGTCGTTACTCACTGCTCACCGGCCGCAGGCCCGCGCCTACGGTGGCTGGAAGTACGATGTGGTCTCCCGACCAGGGCGTCTCCTGCGGCGGCTAGTGGCGTGAGGGCGCTGGGATTCCCGCTGCCTCTCGCTCCGCCTCAGCCTTTGCCAGCATCACTGCTTCGCAGGAGGTGACGGCTTCCCATGCACTCTCGCTCCGGACCATGGTCGGACGCGATAGATCGCCGCCGATCGCCACTACAAGGACACGGCGGTGCTTTACCCAAGCCGGGCAGACCTCCACCATATGCTCCACTGTCCTCAGGACGATCCACACAATGGTGACATCCTGGCGTTTACGGAATAGGAACCTCCCGAAACAACAGTGTCCGGTGAGGACCTGCGTTAAGCGGAAGGTGAGGGCGCCGTGGCGCCTCTCTAGCCACTCCTCAAAGTTGGGACTCGCCGTCGCTATTGTGGCGTGTCCAGCAGTGGGTTGCGACAATCGCACTCTCCATGTCGCCGTGAGATCTCTCGCGGCAGCGGAGTTATGCCCCGGCGTTTTGCCTCCTCTTGCTACTCCCACATGTGGGCGAGGGCTTTGGCCTCCAGATCCCATACGTCTATAACCTTCCCGGACTTTTTGACAATTCAGTGCCTGTTCAGTACTTCATCATTTCAGCTGAAAGACGTCATTGCTGGACGTAGGCCTCTCTCGACCACCTCCAATTCGACCGGTTCCGTGCTTATCACATCCAACAAGATCCTGCGGCCTTCACATAGTCGTCGGGTCGTTTATTAACCTCGGACCTCCATCGGACTACTTCATAATGATTTCTGATATTTTTTTTGTCAAACATGCTAATCACTTCTAATAAAATGAACAAAACCGAGAGATGAACCTAAAATTGGCGTGGTTTGAACTGTCAAAATACCATGACTTGACAGCAAACAGTACGTGCTTTGCACGTGATAGCCGAGAATTAAGACCCCGAGAAGATTAAGGTTAATTAATCTCGAATACATTAATTTGTGTTTACAGATAGTTTGTAAATTACAGATGTCAAATTAAACAATAGTAAACTTAAGATAATTTTAATTTAGGAAAAGAAAAATAAAACAGATAACATTATCACAAACAATATATACACAACTCAATCTTTCACAAGTTCAAACAACAAATTTAGGTAATTACTTAGGTACTGTATTTATAAATTAGGTATATAATAAAACTTGGCTCTCACAAACAAAAAATTTAATTACCTACTGAATTCATAAATTATATACTAAAACTTGCTCTCACAAATATCTAAAGGTACAAGATTACAGTCGAACGATGTCAACCAGTCGATATTGATCCCATCAAGACACGATAGATAAACATAGTCAACTTGCCAAGGACCAAACAGTATGATCGTCGATACGTTGGTATCATCGGTGGAATTCGACGGTAATATAGTTGTACCTTTAGGAAAATAAACACCTCAAGTTGGGGCAAATGATGACATGTCACGGGTTAATAGGGACACCCGAGACGACCTCGAATTAAGCACTAGTATTGGGTATTAAGTTGCGTTGAAATATTTGTACTTAAAATAGTAATAAATATACAAAGTGGAGACAAGAATACGACAAAAAAAAAATTAACACACTGGACATATTAATACGTAAGAGTATTTTAAGAGTGTATGGTATCAGTTTAAAAAGTGGACAGTCAACCAACCCAATGAAATACAGCAGTGTACCCACATTTTGGTTCTTCCAATGTGAATAAGAAAAAGAACAGAGAAAGAATAAGAAAAGACATCCCTACAAGACTTAAATATAGTCTAGTATCTAAATTGAAAGTGTTTTTTATTTTCTAACTAACTAAATAGCAGTGCCGGGCCGAGATTTTGCCAATCTTTGACTAACTGTACCGACTGACGTATTGGTTACATTTGAATTTTTCGTATCCAGACTGAGAACGACATTAGAAATACGCAGTTCAATTAATTGTCGCATTGTCGTCACCACCTGTAACTACGCAAACATACGTATACCATACGTACAATAAACGACGCCATACTGGCTTTTACTGGGACTGTGGACTGGTAATGTTACTGTAGCTTAAAAAACAAACTAAACACTCACACATTATTGTACTGTGTTATAATAATACTGGCCTGAGTTTTGTGCGGTTCATAGCACGTCAGCATCAATTAACACTTCGACTCAAATACAGCCCTAACTGTGAACGTATTAAAGGTTGTTTTAAAAAGGCGCTGTCTAAATCAATATATTCGAAATTGCTACCAAGAAATTGGTAATAATTTCAAACCGTCTCGATCTCAAAAATCTTCAGACGGAGACACTGTAAATTACCTAAACCTACCACTCAACACCTAGGTGCATGTAAAAATTAAACAAACTCGAATTAAATCCTAGCACAACTGTAATTGATTTTCAGTCAAAACCAATTTGTATTTTAAAGAGCCTAGTTGGTTAATACTAAAAGGAAAGAAAGATGAGTCAGAGCTGTAACTAAACTACAAGATTGAGGAAGTATGAAAGGTAGTATGTTATTGGAAGTATACCTATTTTTTTCCTAGTACAGTCCGAGGAAGAACGTACTGGACACCGGACCACAGAGTCTTACACATCATACGTCATCAGTAATAATAAAGTACAGACAAGCACACCAAGCTACTATAATCTGTCATTTTTTTAATTACATTTTCAATTTTATCTATAAAGTATTTAGCTCGAGGTTTATTAGGAATATGCGACAGTTTTGGGTAGCTTTGTCTGCTGTTGACAGTACCTATACAGTCAATCTAGGATCCGGGCAATGACAATGCACCGGTGTTCTTAACAAAAAAAAACATACAAAGATAAACTTACGCCTTGTTCCAATGGGAGTAGGCAGAAAACAAATTACCTCAACTTTTTAATCTATTGAAAAAGCTGCTTTTACTATAATGTTAAGCAATTCCAAGTTCATTCAGCGCCAAATCATGCATATTATGCAACAAAAACTGAAATTTCAAAAGTTCATTCTGTATCTAAAATACATCTTCATTAGCAGGGAAAGCAGACCAAGTTAAGGGTGTAAGCCTCGTGTGTCAGATATTTGATCTGACACCCAAGTCTTACCAAGTGGTGTCGTGTTACTTAATAACTGGACTGTGGAGGTCAGATAGATAGTTTCTTCAAGGAAAATAAGGGTATTTAGTCCCGCATCCGGTTAAACTAAAATCCGGTGCTAGGCAAATTGATTGATTTGCAATCAAAACATGCGACTTATCCACGATATAAGTTGAGTATACGTCCGAATTGCATCTTCCAACTTTGAAATAAATTTGAAACAAATATTGACTACATCAAACCTTATAAATAATTGTCCTATTTCATACAACATATTCTTGATAATATATAATGTATTTCTAATTTATAAAACACATTTATTCATACACTATTACCACTTAACTTTTCCTTAAGTCTTTAAGGAAACGTTAAGCGGTCATAGTGACAGGAGTGGTTTCGACATACCACGCAGATTCCTTAGTTGGTAACCGTATCATGTATTATCGTATTAATTTATATGACACACTAGCGCCAATTCTCTTCTCCACAAACTAAATTAAATTTAAGTTTAGTACAGCTTATTCTTTCCATTTCATTAAGAAAAGAACAGAAGATAAAGACGATTATGTCTTCTCAAATTAAGGTACCCCAGTATAGACTTCCTGTCAAATTAAGGTACTCCAGTTTAGACGCGATAAACTTAGCTAATAAAAACTTGTCTGTTTATGTCAGACGCTGACTAACTTGACAGGAGTAAACTAACGTGCATCTTCTGTCCTTTTATGAAATTTGACATGGCAAGAAAAATATGATAATGACCGTGACCATAGGGCTGAACTTAAATTTCCTTTAGTTTGTGATCAATGGAGTTCGCACCAATGAAGTGGTTTGCACTTGGTATAATGATGACAATGAAACATAATTGAGGCCAGTTCTCAGTTCTAAAAGTCACAATTTTGTATTATAAGTTTGCTGTCTTCAGTTAATATATTTTCTAATAGAAACAAAAAGCCGAAATTCCTTACCTTGTTCAACGGTATTTTAGACAACAGCCGCTATCATTCTACACTTACAACTGTATCTACAAGAGCATTTCAGATTATTGTAATCAATAAAATTCGTTTGTTCACATGTTTAATTAGGGTTGGTTATAAATCTATCAGACACATTAAAAACCTAGGGCATTTGGCCACCGTCACGCGTCACCGGGAAAGAGATGACGGCACCGAAGTAACTATACATTCTTTTCATAACAATACGACGTGACCGCATGGTGGAAAAACAGCCTTAGGCTAAACAAGTAGGTATATTATCGATAGATTTAGTATTCTAGAAAATCGTGGCAATAACTACACCGTTATTTTTTCTCTATGCGAAACCCGAAAAAGGTTTAAGGTAGGAGAAATTATTTATTGAGCGTAAGACGACGCCGCCCGCTGAAGGCGAGGGCGGGCGAGCGGGTTTTGCATGGACAACCAGGTAACTTAACAATCTTATAATTTAGTGACTTTTCGTAATACCTTTTTTGAAATTTTCTACACAAATTCTTTACATAAAATACTGGACAAGTGTTTCGGGCTTCGCGTAAACATAAAATTAGATCGTACGCTTAAAATGTCCTTAAAACAATGTATAAGTACAAAAATACTTAACAATAAAATTATTATTTCGTTTTTTTTTTAAGTTTTTAAAGATATTAACATACAAACATGTATAATATCACGCCTTCCTCCCATAGGGGTAGATAGGAATAACAAATTTCACGTTTACTCCCACATGCATGCGGTTAGGAGATAAATGTTTAAATATAAATATATCACATCCTTAGCAGGAGAGATCCAAACATGGTTTGTTAGATCATATAAAACCACACTTAAAAAACAGGTTAAAATTAAAATAAGTAACAAGACCTATATTATTATTATTTCTATGATATAATTCTACGGCCGCAAAGAACGAGTCGAGCGCACGTTAGTAATAACATTTGCGCTACGAAAACCGACCTTACGTGATACGAGATAGAGGCGTAACTAAAACTAGGGACGTGAGAGCGACGGTACAAAAATCAAGAAGGACAACTGCAATTTTTCCGAAAAACATATATATTTAAGATAGTACAGGCACCATGCCCGCGTGGATTACGGTCCACTCCCTCTCCCCAAGAGGAGCCTCGAGTCCCAGCCATGGGAATAGTATAGGCATTAAGGTCATAGTACACTTAAACGACTATGCTCCCAACCGGGTAAAAAGAATATACATAATTCAAATATGGGCTTTAAATATTGCACTTTAGATTCAGCTCACCGCCGTCAGACTGCTCGGTAGTTGAAGCCTCGCTGACCGCACGTAGACGAGCGGTCAGCGCGGCGTCCGCGAGCAGACTGCTAGTAGTCGCCGCACCGGCGCCCCGTCAGTCAGTCAGTCAGTCAGTACCTACTAAGTAATCCGCTTAATCGATCTTTCGCTCGTTGTGTGACATTGTAAAAAAGACGAGTTGCTGTAATAGAAACCGATCGTAAACTGTGTGAATCGCAAAAAGCTAGAGCGGTCGACGGGTGGACAGCTGGCCGTCTGCTAGCAGTCTCCGTGTGGACTGCAGGGTGCCTACTAGCTGTCGCCGCGTGGACTGCGAGCAGTCGTCTTAGTTTAGGGCAGTGTTGCAGCAGAGTCGTTTAAGTGCCATGTATGAACTTTAGCCTCGCAACGCTCGCGAGATGTATTTCCCAAGGATTGCAATTGTATTTTTGTACTTTGCGGTCGACTTCAGCTATTGCACAATTGTTTGGTGCCTTAAGAGCACCCTGTCTTCCAGTCTCTCGATTTAGACCCATTCGATAATGAACCGAATTGATCACGAACCATTGTCAAAGTAATATGCTCGTTACCAAGACAATGTTTTGTAATTCATACGCTCTCCAGCATCACCACTAGACAATCCACACTTCCATACATATTAGGTGGATTAAAAAACATTTCAGGGTTCGGTCTCAAATCGAATCGTAAAGGCTGGTTCACCAGACGGCACGGCGCTTCATGGGATGGCAAAGAATTAAAAAGCCTAAGCTCTTAGTTGAGATGATTTTGAGTCTTATTTTCATACTCTCAGCATTTACATTTCATCGGTATCCTAAAAAGGGGAGGCTTAAGTATACTGCGACAAGTCGCGGAAGACATCAGCTGCGTCGGAACATACAAATGTAACTTTACCGTACCGTCTAGTGAGCGCTGGCTTTTAGATACTAAATCGAGGGACGAAATAATTAACAAGAATCCTCTCATTTATCATCTTGCTACAATTCAAAAGATCACATTTTCACTGGTACACATCAAACTTATAATTTATTTTTTTATCCTTTTTATTATTTTATACAAATTACTAGCTAGTTGCGCCACGCGGTTTTACCCGCCTTATTCTCATGCCTAACGAATGTATGTACGAAATTTCATTAAAATCGTTTTGGAGAAGTACGAGAACAAACGCTGTGACAGGAGAATTTTATATAATAGATTTTATACAGATTATTGTTACATTTAAAATTCATATGTAACGCAAGACGCCGTAGAGTAGCAAGATATGGTATTGCCATACATTTAGGAACTCTTTCGAGGGCCATGCCGACAGAAATAACTTTCCTGTATCTTTTTAATTACGGAAGACAGTTCCATAAAATAGATGTCATATTTTATAAACAAATATTAAGTTAATTTTATACAGTCTCGACCAGTAATTGGGACTCATTCACAAGGGTCATCCGCCATGGATGGAAAAATAGATACAAGGAGAAACAATAATAGCTCTGCCCATATCCTCTGGTGGGTCTAGAGAGACGACTAAGGTAACTCTCACCAGGAAAGGGGGCAGCAGCGCTTCTCCTGTGGAATATCAAATTACTGCGATCCGCAACCCAACGGACAAGCTTGGGGATTATGGCACACTTATTCACACACCTCGGCCCCGATCACATGCAGATGATCAGTAAAATATTCTGTGGTTATAAGTTGGAATCACACATCGTCACTATCTCACTGCATACAGTTCTTTCACGGGTATTTTACATCTGATTGTGAAACACTGCACATTGGTCTTTATAGACTTTGAAATACGGTCGTTGTTGAGTCGTTGCCACTAGTACGTATGTCAAATTTACAGTCATCATTATGTTCTAATTAAAAGAAGGTTGTTGCTGTCAGAGATAATTGTGAAAGAACTGTATGATTTAAAAAACGATTGTGCTTATGACCACACGACTGAAGTGAAACTTTTTTAGCTTCATTTGTATAGATAGTTCAATCCACGAAGACGCGCCCCACTATTTCTCCTAACCGTTTATAGTATATGTGTGCAAGCTTCCGTCAATGTTTGAGTGTTATCCGTACACAATAATTATCTATGAGTGCACACCCACACTACAATAAATTGACTAATCAGGAGAGAGCGTCATGGTCAAAGTGAAAGATGCTCTACTTCAATTTTATACTCTTTACCCGACTGCAAGGAAAATTGAGGTGTGGATATTTTATGTGATTATTAGTTAATATACGATTATAATACCATTTTTATATAATAATAGGAGGTAATTAGAGACATAAATGAAATACGTGAAAAAGTTTTATGGAACTTTTTTTATTGAAATAAAAATCGTCAATCACTAGTTTCAGAAATGTCTGATTCAGATTCTGAAGTATCACTGACATTTATAATAAAATTGAAATCAAGATCTCAGTGTCTCATGTATTCGTCTTCTATTTTTTCCACGTGCTGACAAGTATTGAACCAGACATCTTTATTTACTCGATCAAATGCTTCATTTAAAATGGGCATAATCGAAGTGTAGTTTTGATTGATATTGCGGCTAGCAACGTCGTTTTTTACAATACCCCAAATGTTTTCGATTGGATTTAACTCTGGGTGATAAGGAGGCAGCCGAAGCACTGTGAATCCATATTCCTTTAATAATTCGTCAACTCTGTACTTGCGGAAGTTTTCTTTGTTTTTTAATATAAGGTCATAAAGTTCAGGCTTTTTGTAGGTTGGTACAAAATGGATATTTTTTGCATTCAGCCAAGTCTGCATGTCTAATTTGTTGGAGTTGGATGTGGGTATTTTTTCCGAACTAGTTTTGTGATAGGCTGCATTATCCAAGACTACCACGGCATCATTTGGGAGATTTGGTATTAGTTTCTCCTTAAGCCACTTTAAGTAATTATCCGAGTTCATATTATCGTGGTAGTCTCCGGATTTGATCTCTGCTCTATACGTTAACAACGCATTTGGTATGAAACCCTCAGCACTTCCGGCATGTACTATAATTATGCGCACACCCTTTGTTAAATTTTGTTTCATTGCTGTTTTAGAGCCTTTGTCGGCCCAAGATTTTTTTTGCACGTGGTTGGTATGAATATATGATTCATCTGTGTACACTATAGGTCTACCTGCATTACGAAAAGATTTTACCTGTTTTAAATATTTCAATCTTAACATTTGAATATCATGTTTTTCGGTTAGGACCTTCCTATTATTCTCAGTTTTTCTCCATTTATAACCAAGCTTAAGTAACAATGTTCTTAGGGTGGTTCTACATCCATTAAATTGTATACGGTCTTTCAAAATAGTATTAAGTCGTGATAATGTTGGAAATTGATGATGTTCTTTATGGCAGTTTTGGATAGTTCTTCGGACTACACCAATATCAAATTTGTCTAAATAAATTTTTCGTGGTCTTTCCCTTCTCTTCTTCATAGGTGATGTAAAAATAGAAGCACTTCTGCCTGCTAAATTCGAATGCGACGTACTCGCTTCATTTTTAGAATCAATATCCATTTCCGTAGTCGGCTCTGTTGTACGCTCTTCACTTTGGACTACAGAAACTAGCGCATCCGTCTCCATAGTTATATTAGACTCCATAGTAGATACTGTAGTTTGCTTTATTGTCTCAGTATAAGCCTTTCTTTCGCGTAGAATTCTAGTCACTGTGCTTTCAGATATTCCAACAGCCTGTGCGGTTCTCCATCGAGCATCAGTGAGTTTTTCTGCAAAATTTTGACTTGCTTCTTTTTTCATGAAATCGTAAACTTTAGAAATAATTTCTCTTGCCTACAATTAAAAAAAAATAAAAAGAAATAACATTAGTCTTACTTTTAAATATAAAATGAAGTCTAGTTAGTAAAATTTAATTTTGAATTAAACTACTTTTCTTTTATTATTTTATGTGTTTCGTAACAATAATTTACATACCTGGCTTTTAAGTACAACACGCTGAGATTTTTTCGACATTTTAAAAAAATATAAAGTAGAGCAACTTTCGTGTCGAGTCTGGATTTTTGAAATACAGGTTGTACTACTTGTGTGCATCGAACCACTGACGGTCCGTGACTGACGCTCGGAGAAAACTCCCCGCGCCCCGCGATTCCCTCAACCTAAAATTGGTGGGGCGCGTCTTCGTGGATTGAACTATCTATACTTGTATGTATATAAGGCTGAGATATACAATATGTAAAAAAAACCTGTCCGACCCATAAGGATAATAAAAGTTAGGTAAACACATAACCAAATAAAATATGAAATTTTACATAATTGTCATAGTAACAATACTAATGAATTTTGAAATAATCATCTCCAAAAATTGGTATTTAAGTTACCTCTTTTTGCGAAATAATATCATTTTTTTAGGGGGATTTTTTTTTTAAGTTTAGCCCGGCTTTGTAGGCATTAGTAGAATCAGCTATCGATACCTAACAATACCTTCACGGGTCGGACAGGGTTTTCTTTATATATATCATTTACTAGCTATAAGAGAAAAAATTTGCTCTCTCTTGCTCCTACACTGTGATAATAGGCCTGCACTGTGCTTAGATATACGGAACGTATTTGGCTATTAGGGGAAGAGAGAAAGAAAATGTGCGCGGGCGCTGCTTTCGCTTTTTATATCCCCCACTCAACTCCCGTTCGCCTCGCCCGATCACATTTTTCGTAACGCTTACGTCACGCGTTCGCCAGTTTACTTCCCAAGTTAAGCGTGCGCAAAGAAGTTTTACTTCAAAAATGCAATATACAAGTGATTCGAAAATTATATAGTAAAATGTCATACTGTCACGATCGAGGTGTGACTGAAATCTCCAAGTCAGGGCTACGAAAGCCGAGAAATGTGAGGAGTACAAAATAAAATTCTTTTTCCTTCTTATTTCTGACGGAACTATGCACTTGGAAGGTTCTGACTATGACTTTAGAATTGAAACACATGTGCTAGTTCGCATTGCGAAATCTATACATACAATTATTTTTTGGTACGTAACAAAAATTTTTGTAGGTCAATTTTTGTCTTCGAATATCTGGCGATAGAAAAATGGAAACGTGGCTTTCTTTGACATCTAAAATGTTGTTATCTTTAAATTCTGCATACTATTTACATCATATACGAAGTGTAACGAACTGGCTATATACATATCAAGGGCACGGCTTATTTGGATGATGTCAAATTATATTGGAAGGATTTTTAATCCTAACTCTACATTTTAGGAAGTTGTGAGATAGACCATCGCCTGCGGTACGCTACTACCAAAGCCTAATAGACGCGCAAAATTACAGATGTTTAGGACAAAAGACCGGGTTATCAAGAGGAACAACGGAAAAGGAACGTTCACTGGTAAAACTAAACGTATCAATTATCAATGTCACTGGAGAAAAATTTTGGTCGGAAATACACGCGGCATCTTTTTAAAGATTTAAGTAAAATAAATCCATCGCAACGGTCGTTTGGTATAGGATATTTGGGATATTATTATAGTTTTTACTCAGCTGTGTTTGTAAGCTGAATCGGGAAGTTGATTTGCAAGGCAGTTTGGCCACTACGGGCTCAAAGCATTTGAGGAGATTACACATCATAACACACGGAAGACAACATACTACTCATCACATAACACTCAACAAGGGACGTGGTAACGGCATTCAGCGATTCAGGTAAGTGTTTCAATAATTCTTAATGTTGTAGGCAGTCGACTCTGGCATAATAATTTTCTTTTCTTGTGAAGCATCGGGGCTTTGCAAGCACTATATGGTAGCAGAGACTTTATTATACAACAGAACTCTTCCAATACGTTTCTTGCCATGCCCTTTGTATGTATATGCCCTTTTCGTGACACGTTGAAGATGCAGTGTTTTTAGTTGTGCTGGCTAGCTCTAAAAATGATAAAGTAAACAAGATGGCGACGTTAGTTCCGATGTTGGTGACGTGTCCAAGGGTCCTCGTACAGCCGTACGTTAAGGAGGTGTTGCTTACATGTCCTTGGCGTGTTTCTGTATGGCCCTTGGGTGATGCGGGTGGTGCGGATGGTGCGGGTGATGCGTGTGGTGCGGGTGGTGCGGGGCGCGGCGCCGTGCGTGCGCGGCGAGGAGGGCGCGCGCGGCGGCGGCACACAGCTCGGCGCCGTCACGTGCCGCACACACTCGCGCGTTGTTCGCCAGAGAGTTGCCGATGTGTCTAGAAGGGACAATTTAGAACTCGATGTATAATTATTTTTGCAAAGTTTGACAAAATAGCCCACAAAATTCAATATTCTTACATAATGGGGATGTTTCCTGGGTAAAGAAAAAAAAAAAAAAAATATTCTATTTAGTCCGTCATTCAGATTATAGAAAAATATTGGATACGTATATTTTGTTTTATCAAATCAATAAAAATTGACAAATATAAAAGGCATCAAACATCAGGAGTGGTGGCTGGTGACACTCTACACTTTTTAGCGCACAGTGACGTCACACGAGTTTTCAACGCACTGTTTCGTCTTCATTTTTTGTTTATATGAAAAAAGAAAAAATGCGTGTCTAGTATTTTTTGGAAATCTGACTGACGGAATAATTAGTTTTTTTTAGTCAAATACTGAGGGAAAATATTCCCTACATTAATTTTTGAGGTTCCACTCGAGCTTTAGACAAGATATACCCACAATATGTCAAACACACAACAACAACAATATTATCTATGGTCCGGAAAGTAGAAACGTAAATCGGAACGCACTGTTTTGCTTTTTGCTGTCAATGTCAATTCATTTTAGCCTGTTTAAGCTTACAATTTGAGTTTAGTTCGAAACCAACTTCGAGAAAGACGGTTCTCGTCCAACGCTTGGTTGAGAGTGTCAGATTTTTAGGTTATTTTGTTTATTGACTGCGTATTGTTTCTAATCTTTTGACTTGTGTGTTTGTTCTGGCTTGTGTGTTTGTTTTGTCTCGGTGGTGGACTATTTGTACATCAAAAGTTAGGTAAGTCGTTTCTATTATGGATGAACCCCCGGATGGGGGCGGAGGATTACCTCCTGATATCCCAAGAGCATCTAAGAGACCTCTAGCCGAACCTAATAATATAAGCTCTGTGGCTAAGAAGACTCGGTCTCCAGCGGAATCGATCCAATCTGTTTATACCAAACCTGGATACGAAACCAATGCTAAATTAAGTTATTCGCAATTAGACAAGGGGCCCTTCATTGTCTATGTTACAAGGGCAGAGTCGGAACCGTCAGCTGGTCTATCCTTTAAAATTTTAAAGTTTGCACAGTTCCTGCATAAGCATAATGTGGAAGGCATTAAAGAGGGAGGCATCAAAAATATGGGTCGGAATAAAATCTCCGTAGACTTTAAGTCAGCTGACAATGCAAACAATTTCTTGTCCCTTGGTGTACTGGAGAGCAACAAATACGAAGCTTATATACCAAAATTCCACATTTTTAGGATGGGTGTTGTTAGAGACATCCCCACTGAATGGTCTCTTGAAGAACTGGTTCAAGGAATTTCTTTCAACGGAAACTGTGGCGAGGTGATCAGAGCTAGGCGGTTAAATGTAAAATCCCGAAAGGATGGCTCCACAACCTGGATCCCATCTAACTCTGTGGTCCTTACCTTTTTAGGACAAATTCTGCCCGAAAGAGTCTTTTGTTATAATGCATCGCTCCCGGTCTCCGTATACCAACTTCCTACCATCCAATGCCGTAATTGCTGTCGCTTTGGGCACATAGCAAATCAGTGCAGATCACAGCCGCGTTGCTATAGTTGCTCCCAAAACCACAGTGGCGAATCATGCACAGTTAAGGACTCAGATGTCACATGTTTCCTATGTCGTGGTGGTAATCACAAAGCTATTGACCCAAAATGCCCCGAGCATGCCCGTCAGAAGGCCATAAAAACAGTCATGTCTCAGGAAAATATTAGCTACCTGGAAGCTTCAATGAGGTATCCCCAGCCTAAGCGTCTCTTCTCTGAGGCTGCTGCTACTCCTCGTCTATCCCATACTTTCCCTCAACATGTACAATCTCCTCCTTTACAACCTGCTACCTCTCCAGTGACCTCCTACAAAAAAACTGTTTTCACTCCTCGTCGCCCCCAATCTGTCTTAGGCAAGTCCTATGACACTTACACTCAAAATTCTATAGTAGCCTCTCCTTCTTCTTCACAACCTAATGGTTGTGCTCTTGTTTCTCCTTCTGAAACCTCTCCTCTTACCACTCCCAATGATAATCTGGTTGAACTTCTCTGCTCTCTCATTAATATGCTTTCCAAATTCTCAGACTCTCTACCGTACAATGTCTCTGTTCTTGTAGAACAATTACTATCTGTGTTATCTCAAAACAATCTTCCCAATGGATCTCAAAGTTCTACAATGGAATTGTAGAAGTATCCAACGTAACAAGCAGGATGTGATCTTCCTAATTAACAATTTTAAACCATCTGTCTTTGCTGTATCGGAGACATGGCTTAGGCCTGGATCCCATTTCAGGATACCAGGCTTCTCATGTCTCCGCGATGACAGAGATGATGGAAGGGCAGGTTCTGCCCTTTTAGTCAATAGATGTCTTAATTTCACGCAAATTCCCTTACCAAATCATTGTTCAGGTCTTCATGTTGTTGCCGCTAGGGCTTCAGATATTTCTTTTATCTCTGTATATATTCCCCATCCCAATCCTAACATTATTTCTGAACTCAGATCTATCCTTTCTGCTATTCCTCCCCCCGTTATTCTCTTGGGTGACTTTAATTGTAGAAATACACTTTGGGGATCCCATTGCAATGATCCTTGTTCTTCCTGTCTGTTGGATCTTCTGGATGACATTAATCTATGTATCCTGAATGATGGATCTGCCACTCGCAGAGTTTCTCCATCCCAAAACATTAGTGTCCCAGATCTGTCTTTTTGTTCTCCGTCTATAGTCTGCCATTTATCCTGGTCAGTATTATCAAATTCCTTTGGAAGTGATCACTTTCCTATTTCTATTTCTTACTTCCCTCCTTCTGCTGTTCCTCCACCCAAACCATTCCAACCTCTTCTAAAGTACTGTCTTGCTCAGGCCAACTGGGATGAATTTTCCAATTGCCTTGACAGAGAAATTGATTCTTTCCCTCGATGTAACTCGTCCAACTTCCTTCACCTCTATGAGCTTTTTGTATCTGCTCTTTTGTCATCGGCTCAATCATCTATTCCATTAAAACCAACTTCCCGTAAGCTAGTTCCTTCTCCTCCTTGGTGGGATGCTGAGTGCACATTAAGCGTCCGCCATCGCAAGGAGGCGGAGAACAGGTTCTCATCATCTCTAGTTATGGTTGATTATATATCTTACAAACAGATTGCAGCACACACTGCCAGACTTCTTTCCAATAAGAAATCCCTTGGCTGGCGCAAGTTCTGTGAATCCCTCTCCCCTTGTTCATCTCTATCTGTCGTCTGGAATAGACTCAAATCGTATCGTCGAGCCATGCAAGATTTTAATATTACTGCCAACGATCCTAGTTTCTTTCTCCATGACTTCCACTGTAGGTTAGCCCCTCCTTTTGTTCCTGAGCGTGAATGTCTTCCTCCCTACGAACTCTCCTGCCTTAGCTCTTCTTCCAATATAATGAATGATCCTTTCTCCTTTTCTGAACTTTCTCTTGCTCTTGACCATCTTCGTGATTCCGCTCCTGGTATAGATGGCATACCCTATTCTTTCATTAGGAAATCTTCAGACTCTTGCAAAACACTCTTACTACAGATCATGAACGAAATATTCTTTTCTGGCGAAATCCCTCCTTCCTGGAAAACTCAAATCATAATCCCAATCCTTAAATCAGGTAAGGATCCAAAGGATCCATTGTCTTATCGACCAATAGCCTTATCCTCTGTGCTCGCCAAAATAATGGAGAATCTAGTCAAAAATAGACTGGAATGGATTTTAGAGAGTAGAGGCCTATTATCAAATAGTCAGTTTGGGTTTAGAAAAGGAAAGAGTACCTTAGATAACCTAAGCATCTTTACCTCAGACGTCCGCCTTGCTTTCTCTCAGAATAACCATGTTATTGGTGTTTTCCTTGACATCTCTGCAGCTTATGATTGTGTCCAGCTTCCAATACTCAGGCAGAAAATGCTCGAGCTGAGTATCCCTGTGAGACTGATTAACATAATTAGCAGCTTACTGCCGTGTCGATCCATTTCAGTCCGGTATCAAGCTACCCTTCTCCCTCCTCGCTCTGTTTGGTTGGGCCTACCGCAGGGCTCAGTCTTAAGTCCCATTCTTTATAACCTATACACCTCTAGCTTAGATCTCACTGTCTCTCCTTTCTGTAAAATTCTTCAATATGCTGATGACATTGTCCTTTATTCTGTATCCTCTTCCTTCTCTGTGGCTACTACCCAACTTAATTCTGCGCTTTTCTATTTAAATAATTGGCTCTTGGATCATAACTTCTCTTTATCTGTCCCTAAATGTAGTGCAGTAATCTTTACTCGTAAGAGAAACATTCCAGACATCAATATTTTGATAGGTCATGAATCGATTCCGATCAGGGATCGGGTGAAGTTTTTGGGCCTTATCCTGGATTCTAAGCTCTCAGGTATAGAGCACTTAAATCACTGTGTGCGAAAAGCAGAAAAGGGTGTTAACGTCATGCGAGCCCTATCGGGCGTTCGCTGGGGTGCCCACCCTTTTTGCCAAAAGCTTTTATACAACGCAATAGTTCGAAGCCATTTTGACTATGCTTCTTTTTTATTAGAACCTTGCAATAAAATCGCTCTGTCCAAGCTTGAGAGAATTCAGTCCAAGTGCCTTCGAATCATAACAGGTGCCATGAAATGCTCCCCCATTAATGCTCTTCAGGTGGAATGCCTTGATCCTCCTCTTCACCTCCGTCGTCAGTACCTTGCGGATAGATTTTTCACTAACTGTATCCGCTCTAGTTCTCATCCTTTATTTCCTTTAATATATTCTTTATCTTCTCATATTTTGTCCTCCCCATACTGGAAACATAAAGCCTCCCCTCTCCTTGTCAATTCTTTCAGAAAATATAAGGACCTGTCTGCCCCTATCTTTCAAACTAGCATCAACCCTCTTTTTGAAACTGATTTCCCAGTGCTGATATATCAACCAAGAATATTTTTAAATTTTGGCATCAACAAGGACTGCCTGAATGCCAATGAAAGCTTTGCTGGTATTCTTGGTAGTGAATGGTCTGATTGGGTGACCGTCTATACCGATGCATCCAAATCATCTAACGAGGACTGGGTGGGATCTGCGGTCTGGATCCCCAAATTCAATGTTATTTTGAATTTTAAGAGTCCGTCTCAGAACTCTATATTTTCAGCTGAGGCCATAGCTCTATTAGAAGCAGTGAAATTCATAGAGTCTCATAAAATTAATAAGGCTCTCATTCTTACAGACTCTCAAAGTTGCCTACAGGATTTATTGAAAAACCCATTCCGCGCAAAGGAAAACTTTCCCATCACACTTAAAACAAGAGCATCGCTGTATAAGTGTCATCCAATGGGAATCGAGGTTGTTATAGCGTGGATTCCCAGTCACTCTGGCATAACTGGTAATGAATTTGTGGATTCTTGTGCAAAAACTGCAATTACATCATGCAGCATAGCTTACAATTACTGCTTCCCACGTGACCTACGCGCTCTAGCCCGTCCCTCCTTCTTTCGTTCATGGAATGTCCTTTGGCAATCTTCCAGGTTCCTTAAAGGCAAATTTTATGGGTCTATTCAACCCTCTATCCCTCCTAAATCGTGGTTTTTTAAACATAAATATGTCAACAAGTTAGCTACCTCTATTATAATTCGTCTCCGCCTTGGTTTTGTTTGCTCTCCAGTATTCTTGGCTAAAATTAGGGTCAGGGATCATTCTCTCTGTGAATGTGGTCTTGAAGAGGGATCTCTAGAACATATATTTTTTTCCTGTCCTAAACTATCCCATCCTCTATATGATCTGCTTCCTAAACAGATTCCTCGTCCTGTCAATCTGCCTTTCCTTTTAACATTGGCTCATACCCCATTCATTAAAATCTTATATAAGTTTATTTCCCTTAACAAAATCAAAATTTAACCTTTTCCAATCTTTATGTTTACTAATTTTTGTGTTGTCTAATGTCTTGTGTTTGTTTTAGCCCAAAGAAGAACCATCGCTAATTCTACCGATCAACAGATTATTGTTCTTTTGTTCTCTCCACCTTGACGTTGGCAGAATCATCGGTCATCGATGGAGCCATACCACTAAAAAAAAAAAAAAAAAAAAAAAAAAGCTTACAATTTCCTATGTCCTTCCCGTCCTAAATTTTAAATCCTGACTCCACTACCTACCAAGCGTAGTGTGTACTAGCTTCAGCACTAAATCAAGCGCTGCGGATATAAGCCGGCCGTATTAATTCATCGTAGGAACCTAATTAAAACTCATTTCTAAACTGGATTAAATCTTGGAAACGCAAACAAAACCTCAGCAAGGCGTGACTGGGTACCCATTAAACTAAAAACTACATATTATGTGAACTATGAAAGTGTGAGTGAATCCAGCAGCGGCCGGCGAAGTTTTACAGTAAGGGTCAAAAGTGAAATGTTAGTGTAATAAAGTTCAAAAGTGGTGATGCACTTTTGACCCTTACTGTACATGCCTATATCAATTTTTTTTTACTTCCCCTCGATTCTGCGGCCTTCCATATCACCTTCTACGGAAAAATTTCGTTCAGACTTACAACCTGGATAGATCTGTAAACGCCTCAAATGGCTTAAGGCTTACGGCTATAAAAAAACGCTGTTCATGTCACGCCATATTTTTGGTCCATTCGAGCCGGATAATATAATTGTGGAGTGTGCTTGGTTCAAAACGACTTCACTGAATTAATTCAGGTCATATTTTTGGTCCATTCGAGCCGGATAATACCTCAAATAGCCTAGAGGTTATGGCTATAAAAAACGCTGTTCCAGTCACGCCATATTTTTGGTACATTCGAGCAGGATAATATCAGTGTTGAGTTAATTGATGTTGTTAGCACCGCAAACGTTTCAACTGTCATTTATACAGTAATAATAATAGACAATGTAATAATTTAATTACTCATTTAATGTAACTATTCAAATTTTGCATCCCTAATTTAAGGTAGATAGTATAAGGGTCTGACATTATGTAAACATCATTATTTTGTATACCTACTTTCTGTGCAAATAAATATAATTGAATTGAATAATTGAATACATTTATTTTTTTGATTACAGCCTGCTAAGAAGAGAAAGATTTTTTCTCTGATGAACGAGAAACACCGTGATGATATATATGAAACTCCGGCAGAAGGAACACAGAAGTTTTAGATTGCGATTAGGTTGATCGATGATATTCCGTTTTTCTAGCAGGACAAAAGGCCACAAAAAAGGTGGTGTGTATGGTGTACCTGATGATCTTCGGCTTTCAAATGTAGGAAACCATATGCCAAGATTGAATAAATTCAGTTTGCAGCACTTGTGCTAAAGAACTGCCTTCAAAATACATTTGCAGTGTATGTCAAGTGCCATTATGTCCAGCTCCATGTTTTGAAAGGTTCCATGGAAATTGTGATGTAGGAAATAATATTCCTGCACAAGATAGATTACAAAGAAAAAGATGCACTTAGTTTTTCTACGACCATTTGGTAATTTGCTTAATACATAACCATAAGTCATGTCTCAATAGTACTCATTCCTGCCACACGGGTAAACACAATGAAACTTTTTAATTTTTTTTTATGGCTATCAAAATAAAAAAAAACATGACTATGCCTAAAAGCGCGCGTATTTGCGTCACGACTAAACATAGCATGTTATTAGGCTGTGTGGACGAATTGCCTTTTCCTTTCATTTGTGGGATTATAAAAACAAAACAATATTGCGCATAATTCCTAATAAAGTTCAACGATGACGGTTTTTTGCATTTATTTATTTCAAGGTCGTAGAAAAAGTTTTGTATGCCACTGCCGTAAACAGCTATTGTAATACTCGTGCTGATCTATTGTGCCAATTACTCATGTTACAATAGTTATCATTGTTTGACAGTGGCATAAATAACTATTGTGGTCGATGGGTGGGCGTTTTTGGGGACTGTCTTATGTAATATTGACGTTCAAAAAGTGCTGATTCTCATCCTAATTTGAATAAATGACTTTTGATTTTGATTTTGTGAACAAGAGAATCGCCATTGCAGGTACATTTACGCAAACGCAGCATGGCGACTGCGACTTTACGGACAGACGAGTTTGTGTAAGACGCGTAGGTGCTTACGTACTGTGAGGCTAGCGCGCTCTAAATTGATAATGTGGCGTTGGTATTGCATTACTTACAATACATTGCGCGCTTGAAAATTGTACTTTTGACGACACGATTGGTGCAGTGGCTGAGCGAGCAACTGCTGCGCCGCGTGCCGCGGATTCGATCCCCGCACAGAGCAAATATTTGTTAACGATACAGGAGAAATTCATTACATCGCGCTTTTTAGATTTCCCACGGGAATACCAAATTTTTCCGAGATAAAAGTACCCTATAATTTTATACAGACTTCTAATTTTACGTCTGCAAAATTTCAAAGCAAAGGGTTCAGTAGTTAAAGCGTGAAAGCGGAACAAACAAACAAATTCACTTTCCGATTTATAATAATAGTAAGAATTAATTTTGGGAACTTATTTGAAAACATAAAAAGCTGTAAATTGTGAATCCAAGTATTTGAATATTGTTCACTCACCGAACCATGTGGAAAGGCACGTGCTGTGTGGACAGCCAGTCCAGTGCTCCGGTAACATCCAGTAGGGCGGCGCACCCCACGAACTTAAGTGCGCTTGCACAGGAAAAGAATACGATCACTCGGGCACCATCCTGAATAACAAAGATATATAATGTTAGTTTTTCTTTATAGGAAACCTGATTAATGAATAAAGTTTGTTCAGAATAAGCAACTGAATCGTTTCCAATCATTTTTATACCATGTTATATTTTTTCCCAAATACATTTAGAAATTGTTGCAGTGTGGTTACCGAGCACTCAACGGAGTTCACGCGTGCGCACCCCCGCGCAACAGCTGACGCCACAGGTCAATGCATCTCGACCGCCTGAGCGGAGCGTTGGCTATATTTTTGTTGGGACAACCAAGTAGGATAACAAGTTCATAACTTTGTAGTTTTTCATAATAATGTTTTTGAAATTTTTTATACAGATTTTTTATTTAACCCTTATGTGAGTGACAAATCAAAAGTGACGAGGTACGCGGGTACCTTCATACAGTTTATACGCAATGTAACCAAATCAAGTTCTGTTTTTGTGTTACACATACTTTGAATATTATTACTTTAGCCAAGCTAAACAGTTGACAATCTGTGGCCATAAAAGCGGAGGAATGTTGGAGTTGCAGTATATGGTTATTGGCGCAGAAGAACTGTGGAAATCCAGTCACCTATCATTATTTCGGGCAATGCAATGCCCCATGATAGATTCAAAATGCTATAATGCAAAACTACAAGCCTCGTGAATGTATTACCTACCGTTGACAAACAGCTATATGGATATCGTCGGCGGGCTCACTTTACTCAATACATGCTTTCAAAACCTGAAAACTATGGCATAAAAATACTCTGAGCTTGTGATGCAAATAATTCCTACCCCCGCAATGGTCAAATATATACATACAACAAAGTCAAGTGATGGCTTACGTCCAACCAATGGAGGAGAATTCACTGTATTAGATCTCGTGGCTAAATATAAAAATTCAGAGCTGAATGCCTCGAAGACTGAGCTCAGTCTTTGAATTCGTGGAATATGACACCAGTTGGAAGCATACAGGGAGAAGGCTCTTTATTCATATAACATCTTATTTAGCAAAGAAGCGACTGTGTGCTCTTACGTACCTAAAAACAATAATGCATTAATAATGTTGTCATCATCAATGTATTGTTGTTGTCATCAATACATGTGCAATTATTGAAAGTAATAAGGAAACTGCCAAGCCAGAAATAATTTTATACTATAATAAAACCAAAAGTGGAGTGGACAACATCATAAGCTGTTAGCAGAATATACCGTCAAACGCAGAACAAATCAGTAGCATTTAGCACTTTTTTATAATATCATTGAAATTGCAGCTTTTGCAGCATATATCATTTACATGGAATATGACCCACAATTGGTCTCGAGTAGAGAAGGGTGTTTACCCAGTAAAAACCCGAACTTTGGGTAAATACCCATTTATACCTATTTTTAATTTTTACCGGTTAAAAATTATAATGTACTTCATTTAGGGTAGAACTGTAGTTACATCGTTATTATTATCGCAGATCATATTTTGATCAAGTTACAACCTGACACTGACCAGTAAATTGCAAAAAATTCGAGAAATTCTGAATTACACGGGCTGCCACAACAAAACTACCTTTTTTTTTTGTTCTGGATGAGAAATCATCAAATGACTTCTCCCGATCTAGGCGGAGCGAAAGGGCGTGTCAGATTTTTACTCAATAAAACCCCCCGTGTTCCTTTACTTGCCTGTGCGCCAGGGCCACGGTTTCTTTTTAAACAACCCGCAACCCTTTTTTATTTCCTGAGTAGAAACAAAAAAAATTAAAAACATTAAATCCTCATGGATGTCCGCCGCCCTGGGGCAGGCGACGGGTCTGTCACTGACTATAAACCACCCCGGTGTTTCATCTCACACCTACACCGAGGGTTGCTAGAACGAAAACTGCTTCCGCAACTCCCGTTTGGTGCTTGCCCGCCACTGTGGGCCCGGTCCGTCAGTTCAGCCACCCAATTCCCACGCCGCACCAACCGTCCTCTGTCCGCGTCAGCCAGCGCGATATCATCAGCATACATGAGCAACCACGGAGGTTGCTCATCTGAATCCTTGATGCTATCCGACAAGACGTTTAATATCACGCTGAACAGAAACGGAACACTAAAGATGGTTCTCTGGTGGACTCCAACGGTGGTGTGGAAAGGTTAAGTCTCGCCAACAGCTGTCCTAACGACGGAATCAGAAGTAAGTCAGTCTCGAATTATGTCAATATAGGCTACTGGTACCCCTTTGGATTTCAGTGCTCACCAGATCACATCTAGAAACAGCATATGCAGAGGTGTGTTCATCGATTTGTATCTCTCCATGGTGAACCTTATTGCTAATATAGGAGTCATGGTTCCGTACCCTGGACGAAACATATATTAACACTCCCGAGACAGCACACTCCTGCCGATAGTGGGAGTCTATAATCCTCTCAAAGATCTTCATGGTGTGGGATAATACTTTTATACCGCGATAGTTACCATACTCCAGGCGCGTACGCTCCTTACAAGCAGAAAAGCTCTGCATACCCTAATAGTCTTCTAAAATTATAATATACTGTAAAATAATTTATATACTACAAAGTTAAAACTAAAAGACTTTGTTAATCAGTTATTGATAACACTGCCATCTATTGGGCCTAGTGCTAACGAGACACATTAGTTGCCTTAGGCGCGACACCCGCGCCTCTTACGGCGTAAGCATAAACAAAATGTGCCTCTTCCGTATCTGTCTGTGTATAAAATTATTTGCTTGTGTGCCTAAACTGTTGTGTACGTGTGCGTGAAATTTCTTTGGGTTTAAAGCCCATGATAAGCACAGCTTCTAATAATGCGACGAATTTAAGAAGTTCAGAAATATAGCATGATTGTTGTTCGTTCAAATACCTTTTTATTTTAGCAGCTTATGTTGTTTCATTATTGGTGTATGGGTTAAATATGTATTGATTGTTTTAAGCGGAATTGAATATTCATTTATTTTAGAGTTTTTGGTTTAACACAAAAGAAAGGTTGTCTTTATAAAAAGTATTATGATAATTATATGTGGTTAGCAGGTTGTGTAGTGTGTACAAATAAATTGTTTTGTTTCTCGTATAGGTATATTATTTTAAAACACGGCTTTGACAGTTCGACGTTATAAAAACTTAAAAGACCTTAAGTTTTTCAACCTACTTGCTTTTGAATTTCAATACTATACTTTATGTTGTAATAATTTTCCTGAAGTTTACAAATTAGCAAAATTTAATAGTTATGATTCCAATGAGTAGTGCATTACGCATATTTATGAAAAGCCAAAGCAGACTCATAGATTTGTCTATCTGTCCATTTTAAAAGAACTTTTAGCGATTTCAAAACGATCTTATATATATTTGATTTTTACAGAGTTATTTAAAAATAGATAGGCGCGTTGATTTAATTTATAGATAGTGAAATATTTTTTTTTAGTTTTTTGAGAAATAAATTATTACTTATTTACAGTTGAGTTAGTAATACCATTTCATTGTATTTTGACAGCCTACATGGCGTAGCGGTAGCGAACGCGGCCGCTGCGTAAGGAGGCGCGGGTTCGATCCTCGCGCAGTGTAAGTATTTGTATGCATGAATATGACTATTTGCACTGGTCTGGTCGTATCTCGGAAAGCACGTTAAGCCGTTGGTTTCGGTTGCCATGCGAACATCTAGTGGCAGTCGTTACGGGTTGTTGGAGCCCACAAAAGTCCAACAATTGGTCTAACTTCAATGCTTCGATATTGCCTTCGCGTTGTGGAGGTCAGACGGCAGTCGCTTCACGGAAATTGTCGAAATTTCGCCAAAATCAGCAATTAGACTGGAAAAGCGGACCCCAGATTCCAAAGCTTTGGATGTGACTGCCGACTGGTATTAACCCTGAGATGATGATGATTTCATTGTATTCATTTGGGCAAATAAAAAATACCTAATACCCCACGTATATCATTTATTTGACTTGTTCTTATCATCAATCACATACTTAGATGTTCATTGTAGCCACGCACAAACATCAATTCAATGTTGACATGCGAAAAAGTACGCGACTATGTTAAATTGAAACTACGTCTAAGTTACGTTTTTTAAGTTTTACCATATATAAGCACAGAGATTTGGATAGTAGGTATATTTATGCATACCCCCAATAAAATCTTTGTGCACGCCCCTGCCATACTCCTGTATCGAGCCCTTGCCTTTGAAGACTGGAGTTATAATACTCAGTCTCCATTGGCTCGAGATTTTGTCAGTCAGGAACACGAGGTTCAGAGGTTAGTTAACATGCTCACACCGCGAGGACCCATCGCCTTCCAGGCCTCAATGGGGACTCCGTCAGTTCCGACAACTTTCCGATTCGCCATGCGACGAAGAGCCGTTTGGACTTCCTCGGGCATTATCGGGGGCACTAGTCCAAGTTTTGGGAAAAATTCCGGTGTCTGCACCTCTTGATGCTGCTTATTCCGCAGCTCGCGCGCAGCGCTATCTTTTCTTCACCGCGCAGTCTTTGCATAGCAGGTTGCCAGTAGGGTCTTTTACACAACGGAACTTGGATATATGTTGTGTCACTTTGACCATGGAACGTGCCAATTTGGAAATGATCTTTTGCCCTTCAGATGATTCCAACTTCTCTTAAAGCGGTTGCAAGTGGTCTCATCTGGCTCTGGCTACAGCTCTTTTAGTGCCACGTTTGGCAACTTATATGCGTCGCGATCTTCAGTAGATCCGGTCGGATGCCACGTTTTGAAGAGGGCTTTCTTCACCCTAGTCTTCCTCTGGACTGTGTCGTCCCACCACCAGGTCTCCTTTTCACGTTTGCGGCCGCCGTTAGACGCCGAGCACCACCCGCGTCGCCCCAATAGCCTAGGTCCTGCGCCAGTGGTCTTGGACATATTGTCCATCGGTACCAGCGCACTTGTCGTTAATAACCTTATTTCATCAAGCAGCCACCACCGGATCTGGCGTCGGCAGTGCTCTACATGTCTACGTTGGGCCTTTACGAAGAGATCTATGACAAGGAGGCAGTATTGTGGAGTGAGACTTTCACCGGGAATGACTGCAGTTGGCTGCTTTGCCGATGTGGTGTCTCCTAGTCAGTAGAAAGTATATCCGGGTAGCGCTTCGCCCGTTGCGGTAGGAGACAAGATGCTCCGGCTTCTTTTTGAAATAAGTGTTCACGATTGCAAGGTCAGCGGTCGCACACGTTTGGAGAATGTTGTTCCCTTCTGCGATGCGGCCGCCGTACCCAAAGCCGCCGTGAACACGCTCAAGCCCGTCACTCATCTCACCCACATGACCGTTCAAATCACCACCCAGAACCACTCGCTGGGATAACGGGACCCCGTGAAACAGTCCTTCGAGCTGGCTCCAGAACAACGTACTTTCGGCGTCACCGCACCCGGAAAAGCGAAACGGATTTCCCTGGTCGCTTCTGACACGGTAGCCCTAGCCCACAGATCACAGGAGTAGGGCGAAGTTCCAGCGCGCCGTTTTGCGGCGGTGCGGAGCCCTAACTGAGTTACGTGCATTTTTTCCTTTCCTGTTCATAATACTTTGGCTTGTTTTGCTTTTACGAGTGCGACTGTAGTCTGGCCACTCAGCTCCGAAGGGAAAGCTGGCGTCAGCACCCAGTCCGTAAATCAGCAGGTGCACCGTCTGGCAGGTGGGGTTGACTTGGGTCCCAAAGAAGGTGTGCGGTGTTCCACAGGGATCGGTCTTGGGACCGCTCCTGTGAAACATCGGCTACGACTGGGTGCTGAGAGGCGAGCTCCCGTCGGGCGCCGATTTGACGTGTTATGTGGACGACACGCTTGTCACTGCCCGGGGGAGCTCGTACAGGGAAGCGACGTTGATAGCCACGGCTGCGGTGTCACAGGTGGTGAACCGCATCTGGCGCCTGGGCCTGGAGGTGGCCCTTGACAAGTCGGAGGCCATGGTTTTCCATGGCCCCCGGCGTGCGCCGGCGCCAGGATCACATATCGTGGTCAGTGGGGCCCGGGTAGCTGTCGAGTTCACCATGAAGTACCTGGGATTGGTGCTCGACAGCCGGTGGGAATTCGGACCCCACTTCTGGCGGCTGGTGCTATCAACGTTGCTTCCCAACATGGGGGGCCCGAACGCCACCTATAGGCGGTTGTACGTAGGAATCGTGCGGTCCATGCCCCTGTATGGGGCCCCTGTGTGAGCGATGGACCTGACGGCCGGAACACTCGCCATTCTGCGCAAGCCGCAGAGGGCGATGGCCGTCAGGGTCGTCCGCGGGTATCCTGGCCGGATCCCCGCCCTGGGACCTAGACGCGAAAGTACTCGCGTCATTGTACCGATGGCGCGAGGAAGAGCGGACACGGGGCTCCAGTCCGGTGCAGCGACAGATCGAGTTGCGCCGAGAGGAGCTCCGTCAGGTCCTGGTGGCGGACTGGCGGCAGAGGCTTATGCGCCCAACCGCCGGCCTCGCTACCGTCGAGGCGATCCGGCCAGTACTCGACGACTGGCTCGGGAGGAGGCACGGCTCCCTGTCGTTCAGTGTGACGCAGGTACTGTCGGGGCACGGCTGCTTCGGCAAGTACCTGCGTCGCTTAGGCAGGGAGCCGGACGCTCGGTGCCACCACTGCGTCCCATGCGAGGAGGACACGGCGCAGCACACGCTTTCCGAGTGTGTAGCTTGGGAGGAGCAGCGCCGTGTCGTCACAAATGAAGTAGGAGGCGACCTGCAGTAGTGCGGAGGATGGTCGGTATCGCAGAGTCGTGGGACGCGGTGGTGTCCTTCTGCGAGGACGTGATGTCGCAGAAGGAAGCTGCGGAACGGGAGAGGGAGATCTCAACTCCCTTCCCGGGCCGCAGAAGACGCACCGGGCGCCGAGGAAGGGCGGATAACGCCCTCTTCCGCCCCCCATGAATGGGTCCAGGGGCGAGGGACATGGGGAAGTCCCCGCCCCCTATTGATGGACCCCGAGGTGAAGGCGCGCGCGAGTGTCGACGCGCGCCTCTCGAGGTTATGCGCGGGGTAGTTTACACCCCACTATCCCGTGCAGGAGACGAGGCCCGGACAGACCGGGCCAGCACGAGGGTGTGGGGCCGTGGAAGAATTTAGACTCCCGCGGCCCCACGCGTTCGCTCGTGATAGAAGAGACACCGGGGCGGTTTTAGTCAGTAATAGTCTGACAGACCCCGTCGCCCACCCCAGGGCGGCGGACATCCTATGAGGATTTCCCCGGAAAAAAAAGAAGAAAAAAAAAAAAGGGTCCCATAGATGCTGATCATAGTACTGACGAAGCCAATAATTATTTAACAACTCATTTTATACTCGGCCGGGCGAGTCCCACACACGCCCGTCGCCTAGCTAGCGGCGGGTACGGTGCGTAAAGGCATTTCCATACGTAAAAAAAAAAAAAAAACTAAAATACGATAGCCTTAAATACATGACACGTCCATCAAATGTCACTGTCAAAATCTTATTTCGCTTATTTTTTTTTTTTTTTTTTAAGACACCCGTCATCACAGGGCGTTGTCGTCCCTACTTCTTGCGTGGCAAGAAATCTTGTTTACCCTAATTTTTTTTTCTCCTATAATACTATATTTGTCACATCTTTATTATTACGCTTATTGCTGAACACCATATTTATTTGTAGATGTGTAGCACTCCTTGGCCGAGTTAAATTGAATCTGTATAAAAACTAAGCCAAAATATAGGAAATTAACATTAAAAACAGCTAACTATAGCGTAACGATACCTAGCATTAAGTGTACAATGTGCTGGCCCGGGCTCCATACATTTATGAAACATCTCCTTTGGTACACAGATAGTCTAGAGCTTGAGAAAAGACATAGGCTATATAACATCCCGCTATGACCAATAGGAGCAGAGCAGTAACAAAAAATGCTGCGAAAACGGGGTAAACGCCGACGTACTAATTGCTCTCATTATTTTAACAGGTGCTTATTTTATATCAACACGCGACCGGAGTCGCGGGCAGCAGCTAGTAATATTTTAATTAATGTTTATTCACCAAATTACGAAGCTAAATAAAAACTGTAACCGTATTTTCATATTTTATTTTATTTCATATAAAAAAAAACTAAATGAAAACCTAGATATATTTCCCATAATAAAGAAAAGAATTGTAAATTTATTAGACATGTGTTCTAGAAAACACATCTCTATTTGTCTCCAAATGTAATCCTTCTATTTCATATCAAGTCGTTGGCCCTCGAGGCACGTCAAAATCCTTTTTGATATAAGGATGTCTAGATTTCTATGGTATTTATTTTTATATTCACTGTGGTCGAGTTACACGTGCATAAACTCAACCGATTCCTGCATAATTTATTTCAATTACTTCTAACAAATACAATTAATAGAAGCTAAATACGTGACTTTCTACTTTTTTTTTTTAAATTAAAGTGTAAATTACTGTTTTATACAGATGTTACAGATATTTTTTAATGGTGTCGCAAAATTGTCGCAATCATTTTTCTGGTTTGTAGATACTAATAGAAAACTGAAGAAAATTCCTGAAACGGATGTTGACGACTTAACGGAATGTCAAAACGACCAACTATTTCAAAATTCTGATTCAGACTTTAACAACTCGCAATAATTCGTCATATTCACCGTCGCTAATTTTTTTGTAAGAACACGTGCGCCAACTAAAGATGTAAACATTGCACTACACTAAACTGCACAAAGTCACTATGACCTTGAAACCGTTTGAAAAACCCATCCCTACAAAGTTGAAATGACAATGATTAGATTTAACCTAGATATTTTAAAATTAGATAGAACCTATTTATTCTTGATTAAGGTGAATAAAACCTAGTTTATAGTTTACGATATTTATAAAATATTATTTATTCACGTCATTTTCTTGCAATAATAGTATTTATGATCATTTCGACGAGATGAAATATAGCGAGGTCTTCATCGTGTCCCATCACTGGCTTACTTGATATCAAGTAATTGACGCTGGAGGCATTAAAATATTTTCTGGCGTTTTTGTTTCTATTGAAAAAATAAAACAAATAAAAACTTATCATGTGTGAAAAAATGAAAATATGGCTGATAACAGGGCAATTTTCCATAAAAACAAAATAAAAGATCTTGTAAAAGTCGTAAATTTATTTTATACTGTGATTATTTCTAATCAAATAGTGGCGCTGAGGGCACGAAAATCTCGAACTTGTATATAAGTAATTGGCGTTCAAAAGGTTAAAAAATAAATAGTCAAGAGCTCTCAGGAAGTCAGATACCTATAGGGCGTAAAACATACTTTTTTTAGAATTTGAAAATGCCAAAGGCACCCGAGAACCTCCTCACTCACATAAGGGTTAAAAATACTGGACACGTGTTTCTGGTTTCGCATAAACAAAAATAATTTAATTTTTTTCGTATCAGTGAGATTCGTTGTAAAAACAAACTTGTACATGTCGCAGCCAAGTATTTTCGTCGTTTAGTCAACCGCCTGGCCTTTTAAAGTATTGCTGGCCTCGCTTCGCTCTCACGGCTCGCACGCAGTTGATCACAAATCTAAACTAACCCATTTGGTCGGGGTATCCTGGCTTAGTTACTGCGACCAATTCGACCAGCATGTGATTAGTTAGTTTGTTTTTTTTTAATAATGATACTACTATACTAGAACTTGACCGCAATCCCGCCTGATGGTAAGCAGTGGTGCAATCGTTGATGGTAAAGTGCGCTAGTTTATTAAGCCTTGAATAGCCTCGGGGTGAGGTGATGTTGGCGGTGTCCTTAGACATCGCCTACGCTTTTAACACCCTACCCTGGAGTTTTATTCGGGAGGCACTGCGGTGCCATCGTTGATGGTAAAGCGCGCGAGTTTATTAAGCCTATTTACTCTTGATGGAGACCCTCCACGACCAAACTCCCGACACAACATTTGATGCATCGTACCCGGTACACATCGCAACACAACTGCTCAGACCCGTCCTCCGTACGGCTTCACCAGACATCATGCCGGAATACGACGAATCGCTTGGCGGCAAGACTTTGTCTGGTGGGTGGTAATGTCTGCCGGCAGCCAATTTTATAGCCTACCACCGAGAAAACGGTAGAAAGTACGAAACAAAAGAAGTTCCAACCTAAACTATAATTTATTGAATATCATCAAACCGTTAGTTGAATGGCTACCATTTTGTTAAAAAGCTTGGCGATTACTTACATACATACATAAACAGACTATATTGTGCCCACTGTTGGGACACAGGCCTCTCTCTCCTCTGGGAGAGGGAGTGGGCCGTTCTACCCTGGCCTAGTGAGGGTTGATTTGTGTGTGGACTACTTACACTATAATTAAAAATTGTTTGGAACTCACCTGTTTAATCTTCTGCAGTTTTTTAGCGGTGCCTTGTGTGAAGGGGTACGTGCCAGTACTCTGTGCGACCTCCACACTATGTGCATCATCTGCTTTCGCTACAAAGTACCGCACATTCCCCTCTCCACTATCCCCGTATTTCTCTATATTTGCCAACAAAGTCTTCCCATTCGGTGACATAGGACTCTTCGGCCCACTATACGATTGGGGCGAAAATGGTTGAGGAACATCGTTCCTCCACCCCCCAGGCCTTCCCTGGCCGTTCCTATACCCCCCTCCATACGCGTTATTATAAAAGTTTCCTCCCGGAAATCCGCCGTCATTCGGATTTTGATTGTATTGTGGATAAAATTGTTTATTATCATGGCCGTACTGTTCATTGTTTTCTAAACGTGACCGCCAGTTCGGCGAGTCTACAGTTAACGGTTTCGGCCTCTGTCCGATACCGCTCGGTTGAATGAGACCAACGTTTTTCTCTTCAGAACCCATTAAGTGAACCACTGTGCTTAGTATCTGTTCGTCTAAAGGCGTCATAGGTTTCGCCGGGTTCGACATACGACGGATAACTAAGGCGCATAATTTTTGACGGAGATAAAATACGCTTATAGCGTCTGAGGCATCCGCGGTAAACGCCATCCAATCGTCTAAGGTTATCACAGCCGTGTCCGGGGAGGCATTATTCTCATCTGCTTCACTGTCAGAATCGCTCGACAGGCCTGGCGGGTTAGCGCGTTGAGTCAAAGCTCCTATTGGCAACCTTAGCGGCCCCCCGAATAACGCAACAGTCAGGGGCGTTACTAAAGTATTACACCGGATAAAACAGAACCTTCCAGCTCTAGAAATCTCTTCAAAAACGACCCAATCTGTAGGAAGGCTTTGCACGGATTTCTGTGACCCGGTCAGTCCACCTCCTTGGTGTAATGTGGAACTAGGGTGGAAAGCCACCTTAACTTCTTTAGAAGTCCTCAAAGACGCCGAATCTCTGTCCACGCGAGCTATTGAGGGGTACAGCCCGCTTACCAACACCGCTTTCACAACATGCCACTTTTCAGAGTTCAAATTGACGTCTTTAATGTCTCCTGAACCACGAGCCTTAACGAGGCATAAAGCCCTCAGCTGGGCAAGTAACTGCGACCGGTAACCGACTATCATTTCCATGGTAGCGCCACAAATAAGGTTCTTAGCACAGAATGCGCGTTCCGTGCCATTCGCTCGGGCAGTCTGCCATGCTTGGAACGCTCGTAATAATGCCATATGATCCGAATAACTATCAGCAGCGAATTCCTTACGTGCCAGGCTTCCTTTCTTCCTATTTTCCGGATTCATCGATATCTGGAACGGTTCCTTATTCGCCAAACTACATACTATTGTCAATATGGGATCGAGGCACTTCATAACACACGCGTAGAGCAACATCTTTCCTAGTTTAGGTTCTACGGTCAGATCTAGCAAATGCTGACCGATCTCTGTCAGATCCTCCATAGGGGTTAACGCACCGATAGTCTTTAGTAACGACACGGCGTTTCTCACAGCCAAAAACGAAGGAGGTTCTAGAGCTTTCGACAAAAAGTCTGCAATAGGTGTATTACCAGTCGCAAGCAACTTAGTATGAAGACACAACTCTTGTAAAGGTACTCTCAGGATTTCAGGTACTGAGTTCAAAGGTAAGGTGTTAAATCGACGTTTCGAACACATGTGGAAGCTATGGCCTGGTTTCGTCCTACCAGCGCGACCTGCCCTTTGTTGGCAACACGCTCGGGACGTCCAAACACATTGCAACGAGCAGACACCGCCATTGGACTCATAATACTTCTCTTTTACCTTACAGGAGTCAACTACATACACCACATCATCTATAGTAATCGAAGTCTCAGCGATATTAGTTGATATGATTATCTTCCTTGCGTTAGGTAGAGGATTAAACACTTTCTTCTGGTCCAGAGTCTGCATATTACTATGCAAAGTAAATATCTGGTATTTCATCACATTCATTTCTGGACAGGATTGTATCATGTCTCTTAGGGTCACTATATCGTCATACCCTGGAAGGAAGATCAGGATACTTCCTTTAGGAAGATTTATGTGTATATGCTTAATTAATGCTAGCATAAGATCATGGTCGATCAATTCTTCTGAAAACGTGTGATGGTATATATCTAGGAGGAAGTTCTCTGCTGCGCTTTCATCTTCTGTGTTATCCTTGGGTGCCTCAGTCAGGTTGAAGGTGGACAGGATTTTAGCGCAGTCTGTGTGGTTGTTTTCTACAGCGTAGTCATATGCGGATTTGCCATCTTTGTCTTTTGCTAACGGATCGGCACCTGGAACAATTATGTGAGTGAATGGTTTATTGGCGCTAATATGCTCCATTGATTTGGGTAGTTAATTAAAAGTAAACAAAAAAAAAAATAACCTAGGATGACAATTGAATAGAACTGGTACAAGTCATTTTATTTATACAACAAAACATTTTTTTTTTTTATAAATTATAACTAGTGCTTGACCGCAATCCCGCCAGAAGGTAACCAGTGATGCAATCGTTGATGGTAAAGCGCGCTAGTTTATTAAGAGCCTATTCACTCTAGCCTTGAGACACTTAAATTGTAGTCCGACGGAGACACCGCTGCTGGCAAATTGTTCCAGTCCCTTAATGTGGTAGTGTGTAGTAGTGTACAACAACGTAAGGGTGGATGCTCGCCGTACGATGGGTTTGCCCGATGATGGAACGGAGATGTGGGAATTAAATCATGCAATTCCCTCGCACACTCTCCAAAATGCATCCTATAGAACACGTGAGATCATCAATCGCAGTTAGTTATAGTACTTGTTAATATCTTATTTTAAATGTTAACTGCATATAAATGATACACACATCAAAAGTGTCTAGGGATCAAGCATTTTTATGCGGATTTCTTGAGATTGAGATGTGGCTTTGTAATAAATTTATGATTTTATAAATTTATATGGATCCTTTTTGGTGCATTTCATAATTTGAATCAGGAACTGTGAATCAAATTCGAGTAAAAGATGAAAATCAGCTGTCAATATTTTCCCTATAAAAACATACAACGCATTGAAGACATTATTAGTGCTACTGTTTCCCTACTACTGATTAAAACCAACGTTATTATGGAGCGGCGACGTCATTTAAGCAGGGAAGAAATGCTCAGAGCCGTGGGAATGATAGAAGCTGGTTCCCGGCAACGTACTGTGGCTTTAGCTCTGAATACAAGTCAGAGTGTTATCAGTCGACTTTGGACACGTTACCGAAGCACTGGTACCGTGGCTGAGCGCCATGGAGGACGGTATCGCTGCACCACACGGAGACAAGACCGATACATTCAAATCTTAACTCGAAGAGCTCCAACAATAACCGCCATGATGTTAGCCGTGAGGCTTCATCACTCTTCAGGGAACTTAATTAGCGACCAAACAGTCAGAAACCGCTTGCATGAAGTGAACCTTCATTCCCGAAGACCGCTACGGGTACCACCTATAGCAATGCACAATCGTAGGATTCGATATCAATGGGCTCTTGAACACAGAAATTGGGCAGAAGAACAATGGCGTTTCGTGTGCTTTTCTGATGAGTCTCGTTTTGGTATGAGACCGGATACAAGACGTATACGACACTGGAGAACCCCTGGACGCCAACAGCGATTAAAATCCTGCCAGGAAGTCCATCCTTATAGTGGTGGAACCATCATGGTATGGGCGGGTATTTGGATCGGCGGAAGAACTGAGTTGATTTGGATCAGAGGCAACCTCAACGCTCAAATTTATGCTGAGACGATTGTATCAGACGTCATCGTTCCTCTACAAGTGCAAATCGGTCCCTTATTTCAGTTAATGCATGATAATGCACGACCGCACACCGCAAGAGTTGTAAGACAGACTCTCGCCGCAGCTAACATCAATGTCCTGCCCTGGCCTGCTCAGTCGCCAGACTTGAACCCGATTGAGCATGCATGGGATATGCTACAGAGGAGAGCTCTGCCGAATATGGAGGGTATCCAGTCGCAAGAAGACCTTTTTTTGTTGTTGCAACGAACATGGGCGGCCATTCCACAGCGTGATTTGGATGAACTCATTTTGAGTATGCCAAACCGATGTTCTTGTGTTGTTAGTGTTCGCGGTAGAAACACGGATTATTAATTGTTTAAGTTACCCAATAAAATTTTAGAGAAAACTGTTATTTCAGTCTTTTTTTCGAACTTTTGTGTTAGTGGTTCAAATGTCAAATATCCCTTTATTAGGAAAATGGCAAATTTCTTTATTAATGCAAAGGTGACTTGGTTTATCGTTACTGTGACAAACGAAAACACTTTATTTGATGAATCCTTAAAGAAAATTTTAATTAATATCAATCAGGAGAAAAGTTATTGCAAAAATATATGTTGATCCCTAGACACTTTTGATGTGTGTAGTTACCGATATCAAAACACAAGTGAACACTCTTTGTCAACTCATACTTCAAGAAAGAACACTAACTTACCGATCTGCAACATCTGTCCGATGGTCTCGGTGAGTCCTCGATACGCGGCGGCCATGAGTCCGGTGCGTTTGGTCTTAGAGTGTCCACACGACACCGGGACTCCTTCCGATATGTACATATACAAGATTTGGGTGAACGAGTCCTGGGAACAAAGTTTACATAGTGAAAACAATCGCTTCTATTGCGTTGATGGCATGGCAGGATCAGCTGCAGTAAATAGTGGGTGTAACTCGCTCGAATTAACTGTCATCCCCGCGCGGCGCCCACATTCGCTGTAAGCGATGAGTAGCGATAGCGTCTTAGTTACATTTGTCTAAATACAGTTTAATCCCCTGTTGTTGCTGTTTCTGTGGAGTTTTTGCTTTGTTAAGTATTTTATATTAATTTTGTTTTTTACATTTTATGTTAGTGAAGCCTGTTGGTTGCACCAACATTATATTTCAGTCCATATGTATCAATTTAATTGCAAAGCGTCGTAAGTAAAATGATCTAGTATTATGACGCTTTATCATCAAAACGACTGAAGTAACATAAAAAAAAAAGAATAATTTATATTTTTTACAAACGGTACCGTCCGAATGACGTCACAGAGCGAGGTGCACAGTTAAATCGCGCGACTACTTTTTATCTTTTAATGCCAACTTTATGCCTACGAAATAGAATACAAAATTGGTTGGACGGAGTATAAACAAGGTTGGTTTAAAGTATCTAAATCTTTTTTTTTTAATGTAGTGGAATGTTCTAGTGAAAAAGTAACAGGTTACGAACCAGTGTGCCTTCATTAAAGCACTCATCAAGGAATTCGTCCATGTCGGCCTGCAGCGAGGGATCGATCACATTTTCTTTGTCTTCTTTAACATCCTTGCTATTACTACTGCTGCCTGCATCTTCTTGCCTTTGGGCTAGATACAGAATTATCATGATTTGAAAATGGTATTCGCAATCAACAAAACACAACAACAGAACAAGGTTTTTCTATAAACCATTGAGTCAGTTTTGACGTGAATACGTCTTTGAAATTACTTCCATAGGGACGCAATCCAAAAAAACGAATGATAACAAAATTGGGGGATACAGTTTAGTGTTGTAGCTACATATCTATCATGTCCATCCAAATTTCAGTTACACCACTGGATAGCTAAAGAATCAAAGAATTTATTACGCTAAGTAAGGACTGTAACACATCGCGCGCGGGGGAGGGGTCAGCCCCGACATTTTTTGTATTAAACTTTATTCCAACATGATGATCATTATTTCAGCTGAAAGATGTCTAACTCTGTACATATGGAGACCACTCCCAGGTACCGACCAATTCTGTGCTTCTTGTATCCAGCCTATATGTAATAAAGGTCGAATACAAAATGCTTAGATCAAAACTCATTTTATAATAAATGAATCTGTTAGTCAGATTGTTTCTTTAGCATGTTACGATAACAAGAATCTTACAATGAACTAAGATTAGTAGCAAAAAATGTTACCAAAGTTACTATGTTCTGATTTCCTTTACAAAAGCATGCTTCTTTACGCTTGACCAGAATTTGAAAATATATCAAATGTTTTTTTTTTGTGTAGTGTGGCACTAGTTATGACTTTGTGCCAATTTCAAGTAAAATAAAAATCTCCATGACTTCTTCTTTCTTTCTTTTTTTGGCTTCGCACGGTTTGTGCATTTAGCCAATGTCACGTTATGAATTATTCATGTCGAAAAAGACGACCGCGTGAATAGTCTTATGAGGGAGGTTTGAGGTAAAGTCATGATGTGGCCACTATGCTGCGATATTTCACTGTTCTTTATGAATTATTTACTGAATACACATTTTACTATATAAATCACGCAGTTTTATTTAGTAAACAACACTATAAATAATTTTAAAAGTCCAATGAAAAATGAGCGTAACACTCTGCTTGACTTTTCCGCCAAAACTAAATATCAAATGTTTAAAATGTGCCATATCCTTAAAAGTGAATTCTCAATCTGTCAAAGTTTCAAAAAAAAATTTCGCGTCCGCCGAATCGCCAACCCGAATTGAGCAAGCGTAGTGATTACGCTCAATCCTTCTCTGTGTGAGAGGACACCTGTGCCCAGCAGTCATCATCATCATCTCAGCGTTTATCCCGGTTGCATCCGTGGCTTTCGCGTTGGAGCCCGGGGTCCGCTTTCCTGCTTAATTTCCTCCATTTTGCGCGATCTTTAGCATCCTGTGGTGTGAGATTGTTGGCACGCATGTCATCTCTTACAACGTCAAGCCAGCACCTCTTTGGTCTACCCCGCTTGTTCCGGCCCGGCGGAGGCGCCATGGCAAGACATTTGTGACCCACGTAACATGCCGGTTTTCGTAAGACGTGACCGTACCAACGTAGCCTGTGTAGTTGTAGTGCTGTGCCCAGCAGTGGGACGGTAAAAGGATGATGGATGATGACCGAATGTTAGTTTCGGCAAAATCACGAGTTTCGATTTAGTTTCGTTTTCGGCGGCAAACTTGCTGAAACTACGACCGGGAACCAAATCTACATTCGGGAGTTTTCGCGCTGTGGTCGGTCATGTTCGGCGCGTTGAGTGAATGAATGAATCCCATCAGAGATAATGTAGTGATTCGCTTGTTTGTTTGCTGTTAGTCTTGTTTTGTTGTGGTGGCGAGTTTTCGAGTGATTGAGAGGCTATGCACTCAAATAAATACCTATTGTGAGTATTTTTCAGGCGCAACTAATATTTTTTTGTTGTAATCAAATGAACATTTTCTTTATTTTTTCCCTCAAAATATGATCATTGTAAGGAAATTTCGGTTTCAGCCAAAACAGATATTGTTGCCGAAATTCGTTTTCGGTTTCGGCTTCGGTCGTAAAACTAGTTTCGGTCGGACCCTAAAATTTTTTTCTTGTAACTTATTTTTTTTTGAGTTTACCTTTACATTTCAAAACATTGGAGACTTGGAGCATATAGGTGAAAGTATATTTAAGAAACAAATGAGCGAAGAATATCGAATATTGTGTGTGTTAAAAAATTATGTACATGTAATATCTTCAGTTAAGTGTAAAAGTAGTGGGGTACTCCAAACATTAAATCAACCAACAGAAATTCAGTTGGTTATTGGTACTGAAATCACAATACCATGGAACATACCTTCAAGCTGTGACCAGTAGCTGTTCCCAGTCTTCATTTTGTTCTTGAGCTCCTTCTCTACTTGCATCATTTTGGGCGTCTTGTACTGACAGAGCTTCAGCACATCTTCAAGGTAGTATCGCTGTACCTCGTGCAGGCGCCCCGGGATGGTGATCACCGGACAGTTGTTGAAGTATCTGAGGAGTCGAGTGTTTCAATTGTATTGCTATGACTTTGAAATAAATGTGGATGGATGGGAACCATGGTTTAAGAATGGATGTGTTGTGATTGTTTTGTGGATACGGATATAAAAGAAAATGAAAACGTGAACGCACGTTTCCCCCATCAATTTCTTATTATTTTTGTGTTTTATGTTCCTGTTTGCGTCATGTTTAGCGCAAATAAACGCGTATTCTTTCTTCTTTCTAATGGAAAAATGATCTAAAGTAACATGGGACAACAACGGCATTTTAATTCAGTTTAAAAATCGTAGAAAGAACACCAAAGACACCTAAAAAATATGACAAATCAAAATTAGAACTGCACACCCTCTTCTTCTTCTTCAGTCTCTAGACATCCACTGCTGACAATGGCTAAGGCTTTCATTGCATTGTGGGGTGTTTGCCATAATCCCCAAGCTTGTCCATTGGGTTGCGGATCGCAGTAATTTGATATTCCACAGGACAATGCTTCCCTGTTAAGAATTCCCTTAGTCGCCTCTCTAGACACCCACGGGAGGATATGGGTTGGTACTATTCTAAGTCCGGTACCACACCGGACAGCCTCACACTATATCAAGTTAAATAAATATCAACATTATTTAAATAGTAATTGATTTCAAAGTTACTAGTACTTTAAAAAAAACGTTGCACCACACTAGGAATTACTCCTGTATCGTGGGTGCATTTACAAACATTTAAACTCGCATACACAAACAGCCCGACCCGGAGGCCACACATATATAATATATTATGGCCATACCCACGACACGCAGCGCAGGATTCGAAAGCTCAGCCACTGCGCTTTTATTATTTTCTTTTTTTTTTAGAATTTATTGTTAAGCACTGTCGTGTTCCGGCATGATGTCTGGTGAAGCCGTACGGAGGACGGGTCTGAGTGCCGGGTACGATGCGCCTAATGTTGTTGTGTTGGGAGTTTGGCCGTGGAGTGTCTTCAGATCAATCTCTCTTTGGCACATCATCGTTGGTCGTGTTGTTGGGTTTAACATTGCATCACCTCGCTCAACTGCCGTCTTCCTTCCTATTTGCTCAGCTTTTCTGAGTGAATAGGCTCTTAATAAACTAGCGCACTTTACCATCAACGATCGCATCACTGCTTACCATCAGGCGGGATTGCGGTTAAGCGTTAGTTTATAAAAATAAAAAAAAAAGCACGTAATCGTAACAAGAATACGGCAAAAAAATAGAATGGTTTTTTTTTTAATCCTTACCTTATGGAAGGGCCGAGCAACTTTTGTCTCTGCAACTAATTTGTCTGTCACATCAGCTCTGTCAGCCTACATGTTTGTATAAAAGTGATGGGTTGCGGAAGTCAGATAGCGCTCCATGTAAAATCCCGGTATTAAGATCAACATAGTTATAGTAAAGTTGGCGAAGCATTTACCTGGAGAATATCTGCGTATCCATGGTAGCGGACATGAGAACCAACTTGAGTTCTTTAAACCGCGGCAGAGCGTCGCGCAGGGCAATCAACAGGAAGTCGCTGAATTTGTCCCGTTCATGCACCTCGTCCACGAAAATGTGTGTTACACCTGCAATGTAGTAATGCCTTTAGTAATGAAAAAAAGAAAAGTATTTATTGCAACTCATACCGGAATATGACAAACTAAACTAAATGAAAAACAAAATTTTATAAAAAAGTGACAAAACAAACATTCTTTATACATGGTATTATTTAGTTTTTTTTATGTGTTATTCATATACTATAATAGGCAGTATAGTAATTTAGGCAGTGCAACGCCAAAAGGCTTATCTCAGTTTGAAGATTCGAAATTTAAAAAAATCCTAGCTTTTGGCTATAGCTTCGGCTTCGTGAAGATCGGAAATTATAAATAAATAAATAAATAAATACGACAAATCACACAGATTGAGCTAGCCCCAAAGTAAGTTCGAGACTTGTGTTATGGGATACTAACTCAACGATACTATATTTTATAATAGATAAACATCCAAGACCCAGGCCAATCAGGAAAAGATCGTTTTCCATCATGACCTGGCCGGGGATCGAACCCGAGGCCTCCACGTCGCAGGCAGGCGTGTTAACCGCTGCGCCACGCCCACGTAATAGTGCTATAGAGATAAACTGTATCCTATGTCCTCCTAACACAGGCCGTGTAATAGTAGTTTATGAAACTGTTACATAATGAGGGATATTATGCACGAGTGTGAGTTTAAAAAACGAGCGAAGCGAGTTTTTTAATAGTATCACACGAGTGTGTAATACCTAATTATGTACAGTTTCATACACTACTTTATCTAATATCATACATTTTAAGAAACAATAATAATCATGTGTCCAGCGAAACACAACAACGACTCGCAATGCAAAGAAACGGGTTTGGCGCCAAAATTCTGCACCCTGCATCAAAGCGCGCAGCCACAGATAAAAAAATGAAATAGTGCTATCTATGGTTTGTAATCTGTACGGTAACGAAAAAAAATTTTATTATAACATTATTTTGTTAGAGAAATAATGTTATAATTTAATTTTTTAATTTCCTTTCGATATACTATGGGTAAAGTACGTCAATATAAACTCCTTTTTTATAGTTTTATATTTTTAATTTTTTGATATGAGAGTAGATAAAATACATTTTATAACAAGCAATCAAATCTTTTTTTCTTATAAAACTTTACATCCTGAATCACGGACAAAGCCGTGGACCTCGGGTTGTTGAACTTGACTCGTTTATGTAACATAATATTACGCCTATTTCAGTTAAAGGGTTAATTAACGTTATAGCATATATTTAATAATATATAATATATATTAAATATAATATTAAACGACTCTGCTACAACACCGCTCCCACCCAACACCGCTCTAAACTAAGACGACTGCTTGCAGTCCACGCGGAGACTGCTAGCAGACGGTCAGCTGTCGATCGCTCTAGGTTTTCACGATTGACACACTCCGTAATCGCTTTCTATTAAAGCAACTCGTATTTCTACAACCTATATCTCGATTCACAACGCACGTACTAGCAATTTTTGCTATTACACTTGAGGATGAAAGAGAAGCGCTGGAAATAACAGACGAAGATTTTGCGTGCATAAAATGATGAAAGCAACCGACTGAGAGGTGACGGCGCGGCGACTGCTAGCATGGTGCGCGGACACCGCGCCGACCGCTCGTCTACAGCGTGCGGACAGCGAGATGAGCAACTACCGACCAGTCTGACGGCGGTAAGTGAGCTGACAGCGAGCTGTCTGCTAATTTATGATGACAATGTATAATATATCTAAGGAGAAATATTTAAAGCCCATATTTAAATGATATTCTTTTTGCCGGGTGGGAGCAGAGTTGTGTAAGTGGGTTATGACCTGTAGACAGAGGAGCGTCCAAACGCTCCTCTGTCTAATCTCTGTTTAATTGGTCATACCAATATGACCAATTTAATAATAGCAGTAACCTGTGAGCGAGGTATCGCCCGCCATGAGAGTCCTGAGTAGCACTCCGTTGGTACAGTAGGTGAGCACAGTGCGCGGACTGACTCGGGACTCGAGGCGGATCTGGTAGCCTATGGACTGTCCTATCTTTTCCATACGTTCGTAGGCAACCTGAGAAAAAGACAAACATATTAAATAAAACAAATCTTGAGTGCCCATTACTTTGATACACGTTATATTTTTTTTGTTTGTTTTGTAGCAGTTTATATACATACTTATTTTATTTCGCATTTTAAAGTTAAGCTTTACGTAAATTGGAATATAATTAACAAGGTATGGTTGTTTGCGTCCAAGAAAAAAAAACCGATTCCAAAAAAAATGTAATTATTATTATTTAGTATTTTATTTTGAGTTTAAAGTGTTGAAACCCTTCGAATATCATTTGATATCATCCCAACAAGTCGTGCCCTTGGTATGTATAGGCCCCTTCCGTTACACGTTGTAAATTGAAGTTTTTCATTACAGTTTATAATTTTTTTTCGCGACTTTAATGTTCATTTCTTGGAGAAAGCTTTTCAATTTGATTTTGGTAGTTTTAAATTTGATGCCTTTATTATACTGTCTGTCTTTCCTTTATACACGTGCGTGTGTGTCGTGAACTTCGTTCCTAAGGGGGATTCCCCTATTTCACGAGTTTTTTTGAGAGACTAGTTGATATAATTTTTATATATTATGCATCTGAAATCTTCCATGATTTCTGCTACATACCGTTCATATTTTCACGAAACAAGAAACTTCTTCTTCTCAAAAACGAAAAAAAGGAACTTACTCTCTCTGCCACAGTGACGGCGGATATCCGCCTTGGTTGTGTGCAGTACATGCGCGCGACCTGCTTGTGTTCCTGACAATAGTCCAACATCAGCTGCGGCAGTTGTGTTGTCTTGCCGCACCCAGTAGCGCCTGCTACAATTATAACCTGAAAATTTAGAAATAAATATTGATTACCAATAAACTAACTGTTCGAAAAACGGGGGAAAACATTATGAGGGACCCAGCATGTCTTAGACCAAAAATTCGAAGACATCTAACAACTGTACTGAACCCGCGTAGTCTACAGACCACTACCGCTCGAAGGAGGCTTGTGTTCCAGCAGCGAACAGGGGGCTTATGATGACTATAACCAATAGACTGAAGACAGTTAACATGGTCCTGCATTATTATTATTTGCAATAGTCGATGGTAAAGCGCGCTAGTTTATTAAACCTATTCACTCAAAAAACTTCATGAATAGGAAGGAAGACGGCAGTTGAGCGAGGTGATGCAATGTTGAACCCAACATTACGATCAATGATGCTACGCCAAAGGGAGATTGATCAGGAGACCCTCCACGACCAAACTTCCGACACAACAACATTTGATGCATCGTATCCGGCACACATCGCAATACAACTGCTCAGACCAGTCCTCCGTACGGCTTTACCAGACATCGTGCCGGAACACGATGAATCGCTTGATGGCAAGATTTTGAGTAGTAACTTCTGCCGGCAGTCGATGTTATGGCCTGCCACCGAGAAAGCGAGAGAGAGTAACTCTACTATACTACATGGCAAATACCTCAACTCCTACGAATACTACGAATGTGGGCCAATAATTTAAGAGGGCGTCCAGAGTTAGACTTACATAATATAATACATAATTATATAGTTACGAAAGATGACAGCGGCGGGCGGTGCCCGTGCTCGCATTGAATCGTTTTCGGAAAACGTCGCAAAACAATCGACGTGCGCAGTCGCATTCCGCGCGAGATTCGCCTCAGTCTGAAGAAAACTTCTGAGTTTCTCGGTGGTAAGCCACATCGGCTGCCGGCAGAAGTTACCACCCACCAGACAAAGTCTTTCCGCCAAGCGATTCGTCGTGTTCCGGCATGATGTCTGGTGAAGCCGTACGGAGGACGGGTCTGAGCGGTTGTGTTGCTATGTGTGCCGGGTACGATGCGCCAAATGTTGTTGTGTCGGGAGATTGGTCGTGGAGGGTCTCCACATCAATCTCCTTCTGGCGCAGCAACGTTGGTCGTGTTGTTGGGTTTTAACATTGCATCACCTCGCTCAACTGCCGTCTTCCTTCCTTCACAAAGTTTTTTAAGTGAATGGGTTTAATAAACTAGCGCGCTTTACCATCAACGATTTCATCACTCCTTACCATCAGGCGGGATTGCAGTCAAGGGCTAGTTTATTATTAAAAAAAAAAAAAAAAAAAAAGTATACCCCAGTACGCCCAGTACAGTTAGCTACTACAATCTGTATACGTTATTTTTTCTTTATACAAAACCTGAATAAAGTTTGTTCACAATAAGCAACTGAATCGATCCCAATCATTTTTACACCATGTTATATGTTTTTTCCCAAATACATTTAGAAATTGCTGCAGTGTGGTTACCGAGCGCACAACTCAGCTGACGTAAGATCATAGTACTAGGCACGTGGGACAAGGCCCCCGCGCCGCGCCGCCGTAGGCGCAGCCGGGCGAACGGTACGTTTTTTTTTTTTAATAATTATAAACTAGCACTTGACCGCAATCCCGCCTGATGGTAAGCAGTGATGCGATCGTTGATGGTAAAGCGCACTAGTTTATTAAGAACCTATTAACTATATTTTTGTTGGGACAACCAAGTAAGACAACAAACTCATAACTTTGTGGTTTTTCATTATACCTTTTATACATAGATTCTTTACTTAAAATACTGGACACGTGTTTCGGGTGCCAACATGTAATGTTATGTTTCAACCTTGTCACTAAAGCATAAAGGTTCAAGGTTTGGGCAGCTTTAGCTGCGCAGGCGTCAGAACATCTAGAAGTTATGTGACCTCAATGTTTAATTAGATTACAGCCTCACCTGATTGTGTAGAACCGCGTTGATGAGGTCCTGCCTCTGTTCATACACCGGCAACTTCTCTCTGAACTTTAACAAATCTGGATTGTATTGTGTGTTGGGAACCTGAAAAAACGATTTGTTATATAACCTACTTGTAGAAAGATACATATTTTTATTTTGCAAAATGTTAGAGAGTCTGGATAACCAGGCAAATTTAAATTTTCTTACGTTTTTGCCATACATTTTTTTTTTTTTTTTTTTGTTCAAGCCGGGCAGACCTCCACCATATGCTCCACCGTGTCCTCAGGGCGATCCCCACAGTGGTGACACCCTGGCGTTTTTTCCTACCTTATAGGGAACCTCTCGAAACAGTCGTGTCCGGTGAGAACCTGCGTCAAGCGGAAGGTGCACTCCTCAAAGAGCGGACTTACCGCTGCTATTGTGGCGTGCCCAGCCATACATACAACTTGAAATGCAATCGTAAAGGCGTTGTCTCTTATTCCGGCGTTGCCACTCGGCGCGGCACATTTCAATTATAACGATGTCACGCGCTGGGCACAGTTATTTAAGCCAGAGTCAATTTAGGCTGTTATAAAATACAAACATGAAAACTTTTTGACTATTTAACCAATCCAATGACTGTTTTTTCTTAATTATGGCGCGCATCTTGGGCCTATTCTTATTTCAGTACAAAAAACAGGATAAGAGAAAACGAGAAGCTATAACAATATTAGAGTTTCTATTTTTTATAGATCTATGTAGCAATACCTGTGCTACTCCATTGTTCAGCTGTCCCATAGACTTATGTGTGAGCTGTGGACTTCTCTCCTTCTCGGGACAGCTGCTAAGGTCATCTTTCTCCTTACTGGTGATAGGAAAGGCATTGCACAGCTCCGCAATACTGCACCGCATGTTAGAGTCCAAGATGAGCTTGGCATCATTTTGAATAATTGTTGAGCCAATGCGTTTGTATATTGTTAGGTAGCGGTTCACTCCTGTAAAGAATCTAGAGTTATATGTGTAAGTTAGTTTGTACGGGCGACAGCAGCTCAAGCTACCCTAAACTGTGAAATATTCTCAATCAATCTTGAGCCCTTAATACTTTATAGGTAAAGTTGAAAATGTAATAAAGAAATCTGACAGATTGTAGTAGCTTGATGTGCTGTTGTCTGTACACAGGAAGAAATGGCACGGATTCCATTATTCATAAACTACGCTTAATTTCAGTTGCAGACCATACAAATATAAGTTCCGTGCGAGGATCGAACCCGCGACATGCAACACAGCAATGGCTGAGCGATGGACTCAGCCACTGCACCGACAGTGTCGTCATCTCTAGTAAATAGGTAGAAATTAAGACTAAATAGATTAAAATCTTTAATGATTGTAAATAGGTTGATTGAAATTTTTGATTATACCAAGTTATCAGACGAACTCAATATGGATAATAAAATGTGTTTTGTAAGTAGTTTGATAATTTGCGAGTCCAAAGTCTGAGAAATGTGATGGGACAATTAAAATCAGCTGTTTTCAAATTTGCGCCACCTCATCGCGTCGCAGGGATCAACAACTCGTCCGTACGGCAGCAGCAGTACAGTGCACATATTCAATAGTTTTGTGCAAAGTCTGTCAAGTTCTGGCTGAAGTCAGTATAATATAGGGAAAATCGAACTAATGTAGCTGAAGAAATCATCATGAGAATGGAAACTTGTGGCAATATAAATTATTTACATCTACAATAAATTATATGTTTCACCTATGCAGCAAAAATGCTGCAGACCTGTGTTATTGAATAAATGTTAAATTAAATGATTAATTTATTTATTAGAAGATTACTTACGCAACCAAATGTAATTTTTTAACTAGAGAATTATTAATTAATGTTCCCTTAGGTACTACAAAATGTTGTTTCTTCTTTTAGAAGAGGCTGTGATCATGGGTACATAGTAGGGCATTTGTTTATTTACATGATTGCTTATTACTATCTTATTCTCATATTTAAAAATAGACATAAAAAGATATGTCTATATAAAAAGGTTATTGATATGTAATATTTACAGACATACAGTGTGTCACCTATTTCACAATTAGAGGTAAATAAAAATTTCATATAATGTGAAATATATTTTAATGTTTTGAAATAAACATAACGATCAATTTAATTAATGAATACTAGACTTTTTTATTTAAAAAAATAAACATAAAGGCACTAAAACATTTGATGATAATAATATTCAAAATATTTTTTCAATATCAACAACATACCTTTCCCGCGCGATTTCGACTTGAGACCAAGCTTAGCAACTGTCTCGTGAATGAATCCGCGCTCCTGAGCCGACAAGAACGTCGGGAACTTAAGTTCAGTCTCATTTTCATCATTTATGAATTTATCCAACTGAATCTTCAGTGCTATGCTCACAGATTCAGCTATGGGGAAATGCTTGTTGCCATGGCGCTTTCCCTTTTTAGAACTCATTATAACTTATTCTGCAATGCTATACACAATATTCTACACATATACAAAGTAAAGATATTGTTTACATAAGCAAATTATATTAGCGATAGTCAAGAACTACCTACTTAGCATTTAGTTGAAAGAAAAACGAAACGACTACGATTCCTTAGACTTGGTCTAGAGAGAAGTGACATACTAATAAGATAGTAATTATTAGTCGATTGATGAATGTTACTAAAATCCTCGCGGATAAACCATTACTTCAATGAGAATTATTGATTCTAACAAGAGTTTCCATTTAAAACTAAATAAAAAACAAAAGAGAAATTAATTAATGTAACCATCGCTTAAGGTTCCGTAAAATTTTCTCGATATTCTTACGTTACAATTTTTAAAACGAAGTGAATCGGAAAGCTAATAAGATTGGATTAGATGTGGTCGTTATTTCGCGTAACTAGTTACAATAACCAGCGACGCGATGTGTAACTGAATCACTAGTTACGAGTCAAATTAAAAAGTAGTTATTTTTGTAAATGTGTTATTTCATACACACGTTATGCTCACGTTATGCCGTAGCGGGCACAGAGTACTTTTTATTATATGGAAAGTAGCGGGTAGCCGTATCGTGCATCACACCGGCGGCGCGCGTCGCTGGTTATTGTAAATAGTTACGTGAAATACGACCACGCCTAGTTTCGATTCGGATGTACTGTATAGTTGGTGGTTATATTAAATGTAAACAATCACAGTAGCTGAATTAAAATAACTAGCTACAAATATAATAACTTGTTTTATAACAGGTCACGCCGATCAAGTAACTGGTTACATTACGTTTCTTGAAAAAGGCGTTACGACCCACACTTAGATTGGATCATTTCTAATGCACTTGCACATCACCATCACAGAGCAAGTAATCACTACGTTTTAAGCAAGAATATATTCTTGAGGTTTTTGGCGGGAAAGTCAAGCTGAGTGTCACGCTCGTTTTTCATTGGACTTTTAAAATTATTTATAGTGTTGTTTACTAAATAAAAGTGCATGATTTACGTAATAAAAAGTGCATTTAGTAAATAGTTCATAAATAACAGTGAATTATCGCAGCATAGTGGCCACATCATCAGTTTGCCCCAAACCTCACTAGTAAGACGGGTCACGCCGCCGTCTTTTTCGACATGAAATGAATAATTCATAATTACGTGACATTGGCTAAATGCACAAACAGTGCGAAGCAAAAAAAAAATATATATATATTCTTGGTTTTAAGAGACGGGACTCCCTAGTCAAAAAAAAAATCATTACGAATGTATGAAACCACTGACCTCTATAATTAGCACGGTCAGTGTATAGTTTTTTTTTTTTTTTTTTTTTTTTTTTTTTTTTTTAATTTGGCTCGCACGGTTTGTGCATTTGCCACTACAAGTATAAAGGTAGGGAAACCAAATAAATTCATTGAAATGCGTAGGAACGGATTACGGAATTTTGGAACAAAGGATAATAGGATCAGGTTTGGTGGTAATATAATAAATAAATAATGATATACCAAACATATATATTAAATAGAAATTAAAATTGGGAGTTGGGAAATAAAAAAACTTATACTTTAATATTATTAATAGTTATAAAGGTAGATATTAAATTATAAATATCAAAATTTAAGGAGCTTAACAATGTAGGGATTGATGTAGGAAGAGGGACAGAGAGTTCAATAAGGGAGTTAATGAATGAAGAAGAGTCACGGTTGGGGCATGCAAAAAATATATGATTCAAATCTTCCTCACAACCACAACAACATAAATTATTGTGAATAATCCCAAGTCTAGCAAGGTGAGAGGCTGTGCAAACATGACCCAAGCGCATTCGTATCAAACTGGAGGTTGCAAGCTTGGAAAGTTTTAATTTGGAAAACCATACTTTGAGAGGTATTCTTTGTTGTATACGTTTATAATATTGACCTTTACGACTACTTGAAATATTCCATAAATTTTCCCAGGCATCATACAGATGATCTTTAGGAAGACAGTGAAGGTCAGATACAACATTATTATATGGAAACTTATCACCATCATCTACAGCGTCTTTAGCAAATTTGTCTGCTATCTCATTGCCGCGAATATTGTGATGGCCAGGTATCCACACCAAAAAAACATCAAGATTTTTAAATTTGCAATTTAGTAGGAGCTGTCTGGCCTCTATAACATAGGGATGATTTGAACCTGACCAAGGAAACTTTTGCAGTGCTTGTAAAGCACACTTCGAGTCAGTGAAAATAATAGACTTGCTGAGTTTCGCAAGAAGTACGTATTCTAGGGACTTTAAAATTCCAAAACATTCTCCAGAAAAAACTGATGTTTCAGAAGGTAATTTTATTTTTTGATGAATGTTATATTGTTCATGATATACAGCTACCCCAATCGTGCCTGAAACTGGGTGCTTGGAAGCATCACAGTAAATGTAATGCCTATCAGCCCAGTCTCTTTCGACTATGAAGTTTAAGTTAGAGTTAGCATAACGATCATTCTTTAGCGATATAAAGTTATAGTTTATTTGAGGGGAAAAAATAAGAGCTTCGTAACAGACAGAAAAAATTGGAAGATACTGAGAGCGGTGTGTGGGAGCTTGAAGTGAAGTAAATTTACGGAAACTTATAATAGAGCATGGAAGAGATTTATTTGACCAATAAGACGAACATTCAATTTTTTCTGAAAGATACAAAAGTTTTTGATAAAGTGGGTGGTTGGAAAATTGAAGAGTTCTGAGAATGAATTTATCACATAAGTACTGTCTACGAAGTTTTAAAGGAGGGTCCAAAGATTCCACTTGGAGTGCGTTAATTGGGCTAGACCTCATGGCACCAGTTATAATACGCAAGGCTTTTGATTGAATTGAGTCTAACTTTGTCAGACCTACAGCACTACAAGGTTCTAAGAAATATGTCCCATAGTCTAAGATACTTCTAATAATAGCGTTATACAATAATTTTAACACGAATGGATGGGAACCCCACCAAACTCCAGAAAGACAGCGCATAATATTTAATAAACGTTCACATCTAGCCAATACATAATAACAGTGTGGTAAACCTGTAAGTTTACCGTCTAGAAGGATACCCAAAAATTTTACTTCGCTATTTTCAGGTATTTGTTGATTATCATACACAACTGAATATGGAGGAGGAAAACGCATTCTAGAAAATAAAACAGCGCTACTTTTGTTAACACTAAGACACAAAGAATTATTGTCCAACCATGATTTAAGAAATTTTAGAGCGACGTTTAGAGAGGAACTTAGTTTTTCAACAGAGCGTCCTGATACATAAAGAACTAGATCGTCTGCATACTGTAAAATATTGGCTTTACCAGAAATATGGAATTCTAAATCAGAGGTATATATATTATAAAGAAGTGGGCTCAACACCGAACCCTGAGGCAGTCCTTTCCAGGTTAATCTTGTTTTCATTTCAGATTCACCTATGTCAACTTGTAATTGTCTGCCTGAGAGAAGATTAAGAATGAAATTGCAGAATATGGGAGGTACTTTTAGTTTATAAAGTTTAGTATTCAAAACATTTAAATCAACATTGTCGTATGCAGAAGAAATATCTAGGAAAACAGCAAGCATGGATTCATTATTTGAAAAAGCCAATCTCGCATCTGTAATGAAAATCCCTAGACTGTCCATGGTACTTTTTCCTTTCCTAAATCCATACTGACTCAGAGATAGTAAACCTTTACTTTCTACATACCATTCTAAACGGTTTTTAACTAAATGTTCAGCTAGTTTTGAAAACACAGTGGCAAGGGCTATCGGTCTGTAAGAGTTAGGATCTAACGGTGGTTTATTTGGTTTTAGAATGGGGATGACTTCGTATATTTTCCATGAGGAAGGGATTATACCAGAACTTATTGTGGAGTTGATTATGTTTAAAAAGTAAATTAGACTTGAGTCGCTTAAATTTGCAAGGAATGAGTAAGGAATACCATCATGACCTGGAGCAGAATCTTTTACGTAGGATAAAATACCTTTCAATTCTTTAAGGGTAAAAGGACTGTCAAGGCCCGTTACATCCTCTACAGGAGATTGGAAAGGGAGATGAGATGAAATGATGGACATTTGTGGAACAAAAGGAGGAGCTATCTTGTCTAAAAATTTATCTGCAACGGATTCATCCAGATAGTGAGGTATTGTTTCCTTAAATGCTGATCTGAATCGTCGTATATTTTGCCATATTAATGACGGAGAAACGTCAGGCGATAGCGAAGTGCAGAAACGACGCCAACCATCCCATTTCTTCCTTTTAAATAATTTACGAGTATTGTTCATAATTAATGTGAGGTTATTAAAATTTTCTAATGTTGTACACTGTTTATATTTTACTTCAGCCTCTTTTCGTTGGCGCACTGCTAAAGAACATTCATTGTCCCACCATGGGGGCGACGGAATGTTATTATTACATCGTTTAGTTGGGAATGTTTCATTAGCAGCGTCCAACAAGAGTGATGCAAAAGAATCAGCCAGAATTGTCGATGAACTTAATGCATTTTCAGGAAGGTTGGATAGTCTCTGCTCAACTCGCTCACTAAACGTTCTCCATCTGTCATTGTCAATACTGTCATTAGAAGTTTTAATTTTGTATGCTAATCTTGGTCGGCGTCTGGATAGAGATTTGATAAATTTTGTCATAGTTATTATTACGGGATAATGATCGCTATCAAAAGTCGAAGGCAGGGTATTCCAGGTCACTGTAGGCGCAAGACTAGGACTGGCTATCGTGAGGTCTGGGGCACTGATCCCTTCATTAGGTTTAGTGAGACGTGTTGCAAGACCTGTATTCAAGATACAGAGGTTATTAGAATCCAAAATGTCTAATATCCTTGACCCGTAATAACTAGAGTTGGAGCTACCCCAAGCCTGGTGCTGAGCGTTGAAGTCACCCATAATTAAAAATGGTTTAGGTAATTTTGCTACTATGGTTTCTATTTCGTTGTATAATGATGATGAAGGGTGGGGAACATAAACAGATACAAAACATATTTTATTGATAGATACAGCTATTATAGAAAAATCAACACTATGATTTGCAATGGGAATGTGGTGAAAAGGTATTGTGTCATGAATTAACAGAGCAACACCAGCATAGCCATCTGTTCTATCTTCTCTTAAACATAAATATTGGGAGACTTTAAAGTTATAACCTGGCTTCAACCAGGTTTCTTGCAATGCGACAACAACAGGTTTATACACATTAATAAGATGTAGTAAATCGCTTTTTTTAGAGTTAACACTGCGACAATTCCACTGAAGGATTGTTGACAGCTGATCCATTATTGATATTATTAAAAAGTTGACTAATACTTTGTATAGCAGCGTTGGACGGTTCAGACATATTCTTTGTTAGCAAATTAATTAAAATGATAATTAAATCTCTAGTTGACTTATTATTTATGGAATTATTACTGTCAATATTTGTGCCAATGGATGGTAAAGGAATATCATAATCTTTTGTTAGGGCAGAATGAGTATATTTGTCATATCCTGTACTATGTTTAGGAGAATTATTGGGTTTATTAAAAAATACAGTTTTTTTATATGAACTTGTTTGTTTGTTTCTAGTACCTTTGGAGGAGGATTCAAATGTTTGCCTTAAAGGTGGTGAAGGAACTGCAACAGAAGTTAAAACTTCTGAATATGCTTTGTTAACAGGAGGATGCAACTTAACTGCTTCTGCATATGAAATGCAATTGTTAGCCATAGTTTCCTTAATGGCTTTTTGGCGACTAAACTCTGGGCATTTCCTATTTGTGGCAAAGTGGGATCCGGAACAAAGAAAGCATACAGCCTCATCCTCATCTACATTGCAACTGTCCCCAGTATGGTTATTACCGCATTTAAAACACCGTGGAGCTGAGCGGCACTGTGATTTGATGTGTCCATATCGACAGCAGTTGAAACACTGGACTGTTGGGAAGATATAAAGCTCAACAGGAAGAGAGTTGTAACATAAGAATATTCTTTTGGGTAACACCTGGCCGTCAAATGTTATTACAACAGTTTCAACAGGAATGTAGTTTGGTTTACCATCCACAATATGTTTTCTATTGATGCGTCGTACTTTTAAAATTTTTCCACATCCAATAGGCACAGATATGTTATTCAGTATATCCTCCTCAGACCAATCCTTAGGGACTCCTCTAACCACACCCATCCGGGTGACTGATGAGGAGGGTATAAAGGCCTTATAGTTGTATTGTTCCAATGTTTTATTTTCTAGAAAAGAATTTGCATCTGTGAAATTGGTAAATGAGATTAAAACCCTGTTTCTGCCTATTTTTTTCAGACTACCATTTACTATATTTTTTATGCAATTCTTTTTTAGAAAATGACCAAAAGAGACTGGGTGAATAAAAACATTATCATTTGGACTTGTTTGTATCTTTTGGATGTGGATTGTGTAAGGAGCTGCATCATTCGCCTCATATAGTTTTCTACCTACCAATGTGCTTGGGTCAGATGATTGTTTATGAGTATTGGGTTGTTGGGATGATAGTGGTTGTGAAGTGCTAGTTGATATAGGGGGTATAAATTCAGATTGAGCATTCTTAGAAGGACATTGACAGTCATTTTCACATATTGTTTCAGAAGATTTATGGCGCCTGCGTTTTTTATTACAGTGCCTGCATATTTTGCGAGAGGAGATACGTTTTCTCTTATTGTTGCTTTTGCTCTCGGAAGCATCTGTATCTAGAAGGGAACCCTCTGTATCCATTTCTGAATGTGGAACCGTGACTACAAGCGAAACCTCCGGAGGCGAACCTCCACCAGGGTCGTCTGGGTCGTCGTCCATCACGAAGAGTAAAAGAAAAAAAAACTTACCTAAATCAGCAAATATATAAAATTACTATATTAAATATGTAAAATTAAACTTATTTATATATACAACCACCTAAATGATACTATTATTTACACTAAAAAGTTAAAGAAGCAGAAAAAACTCGCCCGCCACGTTCAAGGTTTCCCGCGCTTTTTCGTCAGTGTATAGTGCGTTTCATCTAAGAGTTCCTTTGCCGTCATGTTGGCATTCATTTTTTGTCACTATCGTAAACAAGGTAAACGCACTCTGCGTCTCTTTCTCTCTCACACTAATTTGCATTACTGCCAACATGACGTCAAAGGAACTCTTAGATGAAACGCACTATATGAAACACATGGAGTGGCTACCAACCTAACGAACCTAACTAAAACCACAGATAATGTATTAGTAAGAACAATTTCCACGAATCAATGTCGCCAATATGAAGAAAAAAAATAGGGATGCTAGGATTATCGAAAAAAAAAGGGATCGATAACATTAGTAATAATTTTTGATTATATTAAAAAAAAAAAAAAATAGTTTATTTTATTTTTTTTACATTAAAATAAATAATATTAAATGAATTATACTGCCGCATTTTCCGCCGCCGTTGAATGATCTGGGGCCTTACCATGAGCTCTTATAGCAGGGCAGAAACAGTCCTAAATTAGTTTTCTGTACCATGACGTCTTATTAGCAGGCCTGCAACAGTCCTGTTGCGTTGACGTTTACAAAAACTGTTCACCTTTTTTTTTGTATAGAATTTCGTACCATGACCTGCTATTTGACAGCAACAAAACTAATATTGAACGGTTGTAATGTCATCTTGAATAAGTTACTATTATAGAAGCTTAATCAACATTGTTTTGATCATTTTTTGATAATATACAGTATCCATAGAAAACGTATTTTTATGTTTATGTGTAATAAAACTCAAAATTATAAATTACTCATGCTGCACATCAATGTGCAAGGATTATATGAAATAAAAACCTTATTCGTTCGTTTTAAACCACATATAATCGTAGTTAACGAGTGCCGGGAGGATTTTTCAAGAATGTCAAGAAATACCCGCGTTATTGCAAACAATAAAGATATCAGACAACAATTCCTACAAATCCTATCTAGGATAATATCACGCACTTACCAAAGGAAATCACAACAGAAGCAGAATACGAGAAATGCCTATACAAAACCTAGAAAAAGCCATGCCAGAAATCTTGGATGTGTATGCGGAACTGCATCATGAAAACAACAGTACCTGAAGTATATAAATGAATTAAACCTTAGTACTCTGGGATATCCTCGATTGGGATACATAACGCAAGACATAATGAAGACTTGCTGTTGCTGCACCTCCATAATTTTACAACCACTGAAAAGAATGAAAATGAACCTGGGAAATAAAACATATATTCTGTTATACCTATAAGAAAGTAAATAAGCCTCTTGAAATGAATATTTTTCTTATTTTAACCTTAATATTTACACATACTCATGTTAAATAAGTACCTTATTTCTATAGCAATCTAACAATCAAACAAGGATTCAATGGGAAATGTTTTAGTAAACAAACCCATAAGTTGCTTCTAGCCTATGTAATGCATTGCTCTGGGAATTTATAATTGCAGAAAACCTATACTTTAAGAACATTGTAGTTTAAGGAAAAAATATTTCCTTTGGGTGCACCCACTGACTTAACAGCTTTGTCAGCAGAATTTAAGAGGTTTTTTTGCATGGAGCTCTCTCACAATCCTCCAAAAATTGTGATACCTATCATATTGTTATACTCTTTGTATAACATCTATCTATTAATTAAATGCATGTTTAATTATTCCAAGTCAAAATTGTGGTATATTTAACCTATGTCTAACAGGAATATTGAGAAATATGACAATAAGGAACCTAAAAAATCCTGAGCAGTGTGTAGTTTGGACCCCTTTTAGAATTTAGTACAATAGTTCACCGTTCAGAAACAAATAGTAGAAATAAAGACTGTTTCTAACAGTTCAAGAAATGAAAAATCAGATTTTAGCAAAATATTTTATTACTCTGAGTACTACTTCAATTTTGGTGTCAGATAAAAACATAAATAACGCATGCTCAATATTAGGTACAGTACATGAGCACAACAGCTAACAATGTCTTCGCACATTGTTTTGAACTCTTACAAAAACAATTAACACAGCATCCTTCTGGAGTAAATGCTGAAAAGAATGAATATGAACCTGGGAAATAAAACATCTATTCTCCTATACCTATAAGAAAGTAAATAAGCCTCTTGAAATGAATATTTTTCTTATTTTAACCTTAATATAATCACACATACTCATGTTAAATAAGTACCTTATTTCTATAGCCATCTAATATACTCAAACAGGGATTCAATGGGAAATATTTTAGAAATCAAACCCATAAGTTGCTTCTAGCCTTTTATGTACCTAATGCATTGCACTGGGAATTTATAATTGCAGAATAACTATACTATAAGAACATTGTAGTGTAAGGTAAAAAATACTTCCTTTGGGTGCACCCACTGACTTAACAGCTTTGCCAGCAGAATTTAAGAGGTTTTTTTATGGTGCTCTCTCACAATCCTCCAAAAATTGTAATACCTATCATATTGTTATACTCTTTGTATAACATCTAATATATAAAATTCTCGTGTCACGGTGTTCGGCTTTAAACTCCTCCGAAACGGCTCGACCGATTTTGATGAAATTTTTTGTGCTTAACCGGTATCTATGAGAATCGGCCAACATCTATTTTTCATTCCCCTAAATGTTAGGGGTAGGCCACCCCAAAATTTTTTTTTTATTTTTAGACAAAATTTGTAATTTCTATTTTTTTATGATACAACATACAAAAATACATACAATCCCCAATTTTCACCCTTCTACGATCAACCCTTATTTTTTAATAGCCATTTTAGTAATTTAATCTATTATTTATATGGCAAAACAACGTTTGCCGGTCAGCTAGTCTATCTATAAATTAAAAGCATGTTTAATTGTTCCATGTCTAGATTGTGGTATATTTAACCTGCGTCTAACAGGAATATTGAGAAATATGATAATAAGGAACCTAAAAAATCCTGAGCAGTGTGTAGTTTGGACCCCCTTTTAGAATTTAGTACAATAGTTCACTGTTCAGAAACAAATAGTAGAAATAAAGGCTGTTTATAACGGTTCAAGAAATTAAAAATCAGATTTTAACAAAATATTTTATTACTATGAGTACTACTTCAATTTTGGTGTCAGATAAAAACATAAATAACACATGCTCAATATTAGGTACAGTACATGAGCACAACTGCTAACAATGTCTTTCCACATTGCATTGGACTCTTACAAAAACAATTAACACATCATCATTCTGGTGTAAATGCTGTACCATCTTGAAAATACCATATTCAGAATAACCAAAATGTCAATCCTATGCATTAAAAAAAAATGAGAATTTATTTATTTATCTACTGAAACTATCTTTACAGGCATTACCTTAATGTGACAGTTCAAACATTTTAACATATTGTATACCTTAATACTATTTAACGAAATATGAACATACACAAACACTTATATTATAATCTTACTAAATCTATAATATATATAATTAGTAACAAAAACTTTTATTATGTGTAAAACATAGAATAAACAGCAGTGCTTTGGTCAGTTAACTCTTGCCACATGTATCTCATTGATGGTGTGCGCAGCTCTGGTTAGGGGTGGCTTTGCTAGCAGATTAGTTCTGGCTATAGGCACCAGTTGCAGCGGCGGACGAAGTCTCCTCCACACGTAGTGGTGCGGCACAAACAGACTCATGCGCTGCAATAGTTTGTCTCCATTCCAAGAACCACCTTCACCAAGCAGACAACCAGAGTAAATTCGCGTCTGATGACTTATGATTGATTATAATCAACTATGCCCAGAACAAACAGAGTAGGGTAGATCAATGAGTAAAACGGATATACTCCGTAAAACTTCAAGTACAAATACTAAGAGTAAAATAAAAATGTATACAAATGAAAATATTATAAGAAAATAGGTTATAGTTTTGTTGTCATTTCACACTTGCATGTTGACATTGACAATGTCAGATAGTGTTGATGCTTATAACTCGTTATCGTTAATCTAATTAAGTTTCGATTCGATATCCAATTGAAGTGCCTGATGGTTTAAATTAGTATCACCAATACACACTACATAACTGTCGTATTAATTCTATAATTAAATGCGATGGTAGATTATAAACCAGAGAATAGATATTATATATTTATTAAGATACACTACACGAAGTTTCGATGTATATGTTTTCTGGTTTTATACAGTTATTTCACTTAAATGCTACGCGATGTTGATATTAACCGTCATAATACTGTAATGAAAATTATACAGTTCCGTGAGTTAGTTCTGTCTATTCTACACGTAGTCAACTGATGAACTGACAGAACTAAAATTTTCATTAAAATCGTTATCCTAACGTCATTGATTATCAGATGGACAGTGGAATGTCAGTAGGAGAATAAGATCTTTACAAAGACGAATAAATTGAATGTCACTGAGTATGGATCTTGCTATAAAACTTTATTTTAAGTTATTTTACTAATAATTGAGATAATCGATTGCCGGTAGAGTCTAAGTAACAACACTAATGTCGAAACTAACGAGAAAACAAAAACTGTAATCCGTTTCACGCTGATTTTTACCTACCCATTTCACACGAGAGTAAATCAAGTAAAAATGGGTTTAAACGCACTACACTGTCAGCGATAAATTATTTAATTTTTAAAAGTAGATTTAAGTACCACCTTTAACTGTAATTAGGTAAAGAATTAGTTTTTTTTTTAAATACGAAATCGTTTATAACGTTTCAATACAATTATTTATTACATTGACAATACGACGACGACGATAATTATCAACACACTTCACACTTCTTTTTATTCTGAATCTTGATCATGATTAGACTTTACGTAAAAAGAAACGACCAATAAGTACACCTTATAATACAAGCGGCCCAAAAATACTATATTTTCTCTGCAACCCTTTTCTACATATATAAAATTTCCTATATAAAATTGATAAACTGCAATTATTGGGTTATACTAACACAAAGACTTGTACAGACGACAGCACAGTCAGATTTCTTTATCCGATTTTCAACTTTATCTATAAAGCTTTAAGGCTCAAGGTTGATTGGGGATATCTGACAGTTCCGGGTAGCTTGACCTGCTGTCGTCCGTACATGTATCAAAAATAAATTCAGCACATGAATCATAATTACTCTCCTCAGCGACATTCCAACTAAAATTCTTAGCAAACAAACTTAAGACATTGTACAGAGTTTATATTGAATAAAAAATACAAATATTGGCGCGCTACAATACTTTTTTTATTGTTGCATGACATGTGTAAACTCACGTTCAAAATCACGTTGAATCTTTCAAAGTTATAAAGTTGTTTTTAAAGGTAAATTGACCTTTGTAGTGCTTTTAGATAATGAATCTATGAAAATAGTCCCACATAATCATAGTTAAAATATGTATATACCCAAGAATCTAATGTTTTTATTATTTAAAAAAAACCGGTAAAGTGAAAATATAAGTTTATGAACGATGCGTATTAAAGAGCCAGTGGCATTACAGCAGGCCACAGACAAGCATGACGATTCAACATTGGTGAACTTCGTTCAATAATCGTTCAATTTTAATACTCTCATGGTACGGTTTACTAGCAGCGCTAAATTAGGCCTAAATCAAAACTGACTGGAAACTGAACGTTTTGTTAAAAGGTCATGGTAAGCCCCCTGGTTAGGGGTGGCTTTGCTAGCAGATTAGTTCTGGCTATAGGCACCAGTTGCAGCGGCGGACGAAGTCTCCTCCACACGTAGTGGTGCGGCACAAACAGACTCATGCGCTGCAATAGTTTGTCTCCATTCCAAGAACCACCTTCACCAAGTAGACAACCAGAGTAAATTCGCGTCTGATGACTTATGATTGATTATAATCAACTATGCCCAGAACAAACAGAGTAGGGTAGATCAATGAGTAAAACGGATATACTCCGTAAAACTTCAAGTACAAATACTAAGAGTAAAATAAAAATGTATACAAATGAAAATATTATAAGAAAATAGGTTATAGTTTTGTTGTCATTTCACACATGCATGTTGACATTGACAATGTCAGATAGTGTTGATGCTTATAACTCGTTATCGTTAATCTAATTAAGTTTCGATTCGATATCGAATTGATGTGCCTGATGGTTTAAATTAGTATCACCAATACACACTACATAACTGTCGTATTAATTCTTGCGATGGTAGATTATAAACCAGAGAATAGATATTATATATTTATTAAGATACACTACACGAAGTTTCGATGTATATGTTTTCTGGTTTTATACAGTTATTTCACTTAAATGCTACGCGATGTTGATATTAACCGTCATAATACTGTAATGAAAATTATACAGTTCCGTGAGTTAGTTCTGTCTATTCTACACGTAGTCAACTGATGAACTGACAGAACTAAAATTTTCATTAAAATCGTTATCCTAACGTCATTGATTATCAGATGGACAGTGGAATGTCAGTAGGAGAATAAGATCTTTACAAAGACGAATAAATTGAATGTCACTGAGTATGGATCTTGCTATAAAACTTTATTTTAAGTTATTTTATTAATAATTGAGATAATCGATTGCCGATAGTCTAAGTAACAACACTAATGTCGAAACTAACGAGAAAACAAAAACTGTAATCCGTTTCACGCTGATTTTTACCTACCCATTTCACACGAGAGTAAATCAACTAAAAATGGGTTTAAACACACTACACTGTCAGCGATACATTATTTAATTTTTAAAAGTAGATTTAAGTACCACCTTTAACTGTAATTAGGTAAAGAATTAGTTTTTTTTTTTAAATACGAAATCGTTTATAACGTTTCAATACAATTATTTATTACATTGACAATACGACGACGACGATAATTATCAACACACTTCACACTTCTTTTTATTCTGAATCTTGATCATGATTAGACTTTTCGTAAAAAGAAACGACCAATAAGTACACCTTGTAATACAAGCGGCCCAAAAATACTATATTTTCCCTGCAACCCTTTTCTACATATATAAAATTTCCTATATAAAATTGATAAACTGCAATGATTGGGTTATACTAACACAAAGACTTGTACAGACGACAGCACAGTCAGATTTCTTTATCCGATTTTCAACTTTATCTATAAAGCCTTAAGGCTCAAGGTTGATTGGGAATATCTGACAGTTCCGGGTAGCTTGACCAGTAGGCCTAGTATGAGTTTTCATTACGAAACTCGTTCGATCGTATCGAGCGCGTTTGACTCAGCGATTGGCCCGCTTCAAGGTCGTAAGAACTCTCAACCAATGAGAGCGCCAAACGCGCTCGATACGATCGAACGAGTTTCGTATTGAAAACTCATACTAGGCCTACTGCTGTCGTCCGTACATGTATCAAAAATAAATTCAGCACATGAATCATAATTACTCTCCTCAGCGACATTCCAACTAAAATTCTTAGCAAACAAACTTAAGACATTGTACAGAGTTCATATTGAATAAAAAATACAAATATTGGCGCGCTACAATACTTTTTTATTGTTGCATGACATGTGTAAACACGTTCAAAATCACGTTGAATCTTTCAAAGTTATAAAGTTGTTTTTAAAGGTAAATTGACCTTTGTAGTGCTTTTAGATAATGAATCTATGAAAATAGTCCCACATAATCATAGTTAAAATATGTATATACCCAAGAATCTAATGTTTTTATTATTTAAAAAAAAACCGGTAAAGTGAAAATATAAGTTTTTGAACGATGCGTATTAAAGAGCCAGTGGCATTACAGCAGGCCACAGACAAGCATGACGATTCGACATTGGTGAACTTCGTTCAATAATCGTTCAATTTTAATACTCTCATGGTACGGTTTACTAGCAGCGCTAAATTAGGCCTAAATCAAAACTGACTGGAAACTGAACGTTTTGTTAAAAGGTCATGGTAAGCCCCCTGAACTCCGGGTGTGTCGTTTCTGGAACTTCTGCAACAAACATGGAATTTATTGTGAGTATATTTGTATTGAATAGACTTCTAAACTGCTGAATCGATTTCACAAATTCATTAAAGACTATTATTAAAATAAGTAATAATATTTAATGAATTTACTACTGCCGCATTTTCTGTCGCCACTGACTGATCTCGGGGCTTACCATGACCTTTTAACAAAACGTTCAGTTTCCAGTCAGTTTTGATTTAGGCCTAATTTAGCGCCGCTAATAAATCGTACCATGAGAGTATTAAAATTGAACGATTATTGAACGAAGTTCACCAATGTTGAATCGTCATGCTTGTCTGTGGCCTGCTGTAATGCCACTGGCTCTTTAATACGCATCGTTCAAAAACTTTTTCACTTTACCGGTTTTTTTTAAATAATAAAAACATTAGATTCTTGGGTATATACATATTTTAACTATGATTATGTGGGACTATTTACCTAGATTCATTATCTAAAAGCACTACAAAGGTCAATTTACCTTTAAAAACAACTTTATAACTTTGAAAGATTCAACGTGATTTTGAACGTGTTTACACATGTCATGCAACAATAAAAAAAGTATTGTAGCGCGCCAATATTTGTATTTTTTATTCAATATAAACTCTGTACAATGTCTTAAGTTTGTTTGCTAAGAATTTTACTTGGAATGTCGCTGAGGAGAGTAATTTTATGATTAATGTGCTGAATTTATTTTTGATACATGTACGGACGACAGCAGGTCAAGCTACCCGGAACTGTCAGATATTCCCAATCAACCTTGAGCCTTAATGCTTTAGAGATAAAGTTGAAAATCGGATAAAGAAATCTGACTGTGCTGTCGTCTGTACAAGTCTTTGTGTTAGTATAACCCAATAATTGCTGTTTATCAATTTTATATAGGAAATTTTATAAATGTAGAAAAGGGTTGCAGAGAAAATATAGTATTTTTGGGCCGCTTGTATTATAATGTGTACTTATTGGTCGTTTCTTTCTACGTAAAGTCTAATCATGATCAAGATTCAGAATAAAAAGAAGTGTGAAGTGTGTTGATAATTATTCAATTCCCAATATCGTCGTCGTCGTGTTGTCAATGTAATAAATAATTGTATTGAAACGTTATAAACGATTTTGTATAAAAAAAAAACTAATTCTTTACCTAAATACAGTTAAAGGTGGTAAGTAAATCTACTTTTAAAAATTAAATAATTTATCGCTGACGGTGTAGTGTGTTTAAACCCATTTTTAGTTGATTTACTCTCGTGTGAAATGGGTAGGTAAAAATCAGCGTGAAACGGATTACAGTTTTTGTTTTCTCGCTAGTTCGACATTAGTGTTGTTACTTAGACTCTACCGGCAGTCGATTATCTCAATTCTTAATAAAATAACTTAAAAGAAAGTTTTATAGCAAGATCCATACTCAGTGACATTTAATTTATTCGTCTTTGTAAAGATCGTATTCTCCTACTGACATTCCACTGTCCATATGATAATCAATGACGTTAGGATAACGATTTTAATGAAAAATTTAGTTCTGTCAGTTCATCAGTTGACTACGTGTAGAATAGACAGAACTAACTCACGGAACTGTATAATTTTCATTACAGTATTATGACTGTTAATATCAACATCGCGTAGCATTTAAGTGAAATAACTGTATAAAACCAGAAAACATATACATCGAAACTTCGTGTAGTGTATCTTAATAAATATATAATATCTATTCTCTGGTTTATAATCTACCAACGCATTTAATTATAGAATTAAGAACGACAGTTATGTAGTGCGTATTGGTGATATTTATTTAATTACTTTGCACTAATTTAAACCATCAGGCATATCAATTGGATATCGAATCGATACTTAATTCGATTAACGATAACGAGTTATAAACATCAAGCATCAACACTATCTGACATTGTCAATGTCATCATGCAAGTGTGAAATGACAACAAAACTATAACCTATTTTCTTAAAATATTTTCATTTGTATACATTATTATTTTATTCTTAGTATTTGTACTTGAAGTTTTACGGGGTATATCCGTTTTACTCATTGATCTACTCTACTCTGTTTGTTCTGGGCATAGTTGACTATAATCAATCATAAGTCATCAGACGCGAGTTTACTCTGGTTGTCTACTTGGTGAAGGTGCTTCGTGGAATGGAGACAAACTATTGCAGCGCATGATTCTGTTTGTGCCGCACCACTACGTGTGGAGGAGACTTCGTCCGCCGCTGCAACTGGTGCCTATAGCCAGAACTAATCTGCTAGCAAAGCCACCCCTAACCAGGGCTGCGCACACCATCAATGAGATACATGTGCAGATAGCAAAGCAGTGCTGTTTTATTCTATGTTTTACACATAATAAAAGTTTTTGTTACTAATTATATATATTATAGATTTAGTAAGATTATAATAAAGTGTTTGTGTATGTTTATATTTATATTTCGTTAAATAGTATTAAGGTATACAATCTCTTATTCATAAACGCTGTTTAAAGTTAACTAGTGATTAGCCGTTCTTTAACCATGCAATTTTGACCTTTTAACGTCACTTAACTTAAATCATCCTTTATGAATAAGGGGGAATATGTTAAAATGTTTGAACTGTCACATTAAGGTAATGCCTGTAAAGATAATTTCAGTAGATAAATAATTAAATTCTCATATTTTTTTTAATTCCATAGGATTGATATTTTGGTTATTCTGAATATGGTATTTTTAAGATGGTATAGCATTTACACCAGAATGATGAAGTGTTAATTGTTTTTGTAAGAGTTCAATGCAATGTGGGAAGACATTGTTAGCTGTTGTGCTCATGTACTGTACCTAATATTGAGTGTATGTTATTTATGTTTTGATCTGACACCAAAATTGAAGTAGTGCTCATAGTAATAAAATATTTTGCTAAAATCTGATTTTTAATTTCTTGAACCGTTATAAACAGCCTTTATTTCTACTATTTGTTTCTGAACAGTGAACTATTGTACTAAGTTCTAAAAGGGGGTCCAAACTACACACTGCTCAGGATTTTTTAAGTTCCTTATTATCATATTTCTCAATATTCCTGTTAGACGTAGGTTAAATATACCACAATCTTGACTTGGAACAATTAAACATGCGTTTAATTAATAGATAGATGTTATACAAAGAGTATAACAATATGATAGGTATCACAATTTTTGGAGGATTGTGAGAGAGCTCCATACAAAAAAACCTCTTAAATTCTGCTGACAAAGCTGTTAAGTCAGTGGGTGCACCCAAAGGAAATATTTTTACCTTACACTACAGTGTTCTTAAAGTATAGTTTTTCTGCAATTATAAATTTCCAGAGCAATGCATTGCATAAAAGGCTAGAAGCAACTTATTGGTTTGATTTCTAAAATATTTCCCATTGAATCCTTGTTTAAGTACCTTATTTCTATAGCAATCTAATAAGATTGCTATAGAAATAAGGTACTTATTTAACATGAGTATGTGTAAATATTAAGGTTAAAATAAGAAAAATATTCATTTCAAGAGGCTTATTTACTTTCTTATAGGTATAACAGAATTTATGTTTTATTTCCCAGGTTCATTTTCATTCTTTTCAGTGGTTGTAAAATTATGGAGGTGCAGCAACAGCAAGTCTTCATTATGTCTTGCGTTATGTATCCCAATCGAGGATATCCCAGAGTACTAAGGTTTAATTCATTTATATATACTGTTGTTTTCATGATGCAGTTCCGCATACACATCCAAGATTTCTGGCATGGTTTTTCTAGGTTTTGTATAGGCATTTCTCGTATTCTGCGTCTGTTGTGATTTCCTTTGGTAAGTGCGTGATATTATCCTAGATAGGATTTGTAGGAATTGTTGTCTGATATCTTTATTGTTTGCAATAACGCGCGCATTTCTTGATATTCTTGAAAAATCCTCCCGGCACTCGTTAACTACAATTATATGTGGTTTAAAACGAACGAATAAGGTTTTTAATTCATATAATCCTTGCACATTGATGTGCAGCATGAGTAATTTATAATTTTGAGTTTTATTACACATAAACATAAAAATAAGTTTTCTATGGACACTGTATATTATCAAAACATGATCAAAACAATGTTGATTAAGCTTCTATAATAGTAACTTATTCAAGATGACATTACAGCCGTTCAATATTAGTTTTGTTGCTGTCAAATAGCAGGTCATGATATGAAATTCTATACAAAAAAAAAGGTGAACAGTTTTTGTAAACGTCAACGCAACAGGACTGTTGCAGGCCTGCTAATAAGACGTCATGGTACAGAAAACTAATTTAGGACTGTTTCTGCCCTGCTATAAGAGCTCATGGTAAGGCCCCTGATCCAATCTGCAGTTTATGCTGAATTTCTTGGTCCGAGGGACGATCAAAAAGTAATGATATTGAGTATGCTAAAACAACGATTCTAGTTTAAATTGAATTTAGTTTTCTATATAGTCTCCTAACAAGTTGAGACTTTTAGTCCAACGTTTCTCTAAATCTACAATACCCATTAAAAAAAACTTTATATTGGCTTTACAGCAGCCATCACCTCGCTATCATCCTCAAATTTCTTGCCCTTAAGCCGAGAAAACAAATAAAAGTCGCTGGGTGCTAAATCTGGAGAAAATTACGTGGGTGTTCGACAAGTTTGAAGCCTGCTTCTCGAATGGCAGCCATCGCAACAGCGGCTTTGTGTGCAGGGGCGTTGTCCTGATGAAACAACTTTCGCTCTCGGCTATGGCTTCTCGTAGTCGTCTTATCTGATCAGCATAGTAGGAGCCCGTTATGGTAGCTCCCTTTTGAAGGTAATCAACCATTATGATTTGCCGGCTCAAGACTTCTTTGGCGTCGGTGAGGATGGCCTTTTCCAAGTCATCGATTTTTGTTTGGTCTAAGGATCAAAATGATGGATGCGATCGTTGATGGTAAAGCGCGCTAGTTTATTAAAAAGTTTAGAAAAACTGAGCGAATAGGAAGTCGCTCAGTTTTTCTGAGCGAATAGGCTCTTAATAAACTAGCGCGCTTTACCATCAACGATCGCATCACTCCTTACCATCAGGCGGGATTGCGGTCAAGCGCTAGTTTATAATAATTAAAAAAAAATGCATTATTTTATTATGTAACAAAGTGGTTTTTTTTTGGAGTTTTGGCGGGAAATTCAAGCTGAGTGTCCCGCTCATTTTTCATTGGACTTTTAAAATTATTTATAGTGTTGTTTATTAAATAAAACTGCGTGATTTATGTAGTAAAAAGTGCATTCAGTAAATAATTCATAAAGAACAATGAAATATCGCAGTATAGTGGCCACATCATGACTTTGTCTCAAACCTCCATTGTATGACGGGTCACGCGGCCGTCTTTTTCGACATGAACAATTCATTGCGTGACATTGGCTAAATGCACAAATCGTGCGAAGCCATAAAAGAAAAAAAAAAAGGTGTTTTCTTTTTATTGTAATGTAATACATACCGTATTAAACTCACTACAACATTATTACAAGAGCTAGGGAAAATGTTTAAAGAGATTCAGAAGAATTAAGTAAAACAATACAAATCATTTCATACGTTTTTATTTTTTATTGATAATGACTTGAATCGGAATTAGTTTAATTTATAATTAATGAATCCACACATTCGTCCATGATGTGGTCGAGTTGACACAATTCGTTTTCAACTTTTATGGCATGATTGATGCACTTTCTCCAATTTTCCGGTGTCACTTCCTTCAGGCCTTCTTCAAATAACGTTTTACGTCTTTTATTTTAAGAGTTTTGTTGTTCCTGGCAACGTACCCATTTGCTTGAGCCCAAACTGACAGACGCGGACGCAGCAGACAACCGACTGGCAGACGCAGGATTGTGACACCGTATTCAGCGGCCAATTCTTCCACAGCATAGCGTTCGTAATTAGTTTTTTGTAACTTTACTAGTTCCATTAATTGAGCCTTTATCATTGCAGTTTGATAATTAATTTGTTTGTCATCCAACCGCTGAATAATATCAGCCTTCCGCCAGTCTGAAGTGGGGATACGCTGGACTTTTCTAGAATGGTACGGTGCGTTATCTAATACCAGCACCGCATTGGCTTTAAATTTGGAAAAACGCTTTTAAGCCATTCATCAAAACACTCCGAATTCATTTCTTCATGGCAGTCCATACTGTTTTTATTCGATTCAAAAATAGGTTTCAATTAACAAGAGTTTACTGTGTATACATGTAATGAATCGTCAAGGGCAGCTTAAGACTTTTTTGTTCCGAAACTGCTATCGAAAAGAGGGGACATTAACTAGCCGCCTCGTAGCTCGGTTCTATCCCCGATGGGTTTTTTTTTCTTTGGGATATCTTAAGGCTAAAGTTTACGACACCAACCCAGTTGAACAAAAACATGTAAAGCTTTTATCGAAAATTTCCACTCTAGATTGCAGTAATGCCAGAATAATGAATTGATGATGAGATTGAAATTGATTGGATATGGATGATATGATTTTTAAGAAATAAATTCCCCTTTTGTATTCTATCGAAAGCAATAAACAGTTTTAATCTACGTACTAGAAGAATAATAATAATAAAAAAAAGTATAGATTATAAATTAATTACTTTTCATTTAATATTTTGTTGGTATATTTATGTTACTTTAACTTTTTTTCGAATTCATTACTATTAGCAAACCTTCTGTTTAGAAATAAAAGGCTTTTTTATTTTTTTTTTATTATTTTATTTATTTAATCTACGTACTGTAATTATTTTTTTATCATTATTTCAAATATAAACGGACTTTTGGTCCAGCCTGTTTTTTTACTTATATGCGTATAAGCAATTTGAATTTGAATAAAAAAAAAAATGCAATGTCGACTAACTTTTAATCGTAAAATCTCGATTTAACGCTGGAATTGTCATTTTTCTGACTCTAATTAAAAATCAGAGTGTAGATATTAGTCACAAATAATCATATTTTTTAAATAAACTATAACTGGCCAGTTTCTCATACATAAAAACTTTTTGTTGCAATACTTTCTGAGTGACCTGGTATATAGTTTAGCTGTTTATGTTGCCCCCCAGACATGATGCCCTGAGAAATTGCTTGTCGGCCAGGAAAAAAAAAAAAGGAATTGTTAATGGTAATCCTATAATAAGTTTCATTCGATTCTTATGCTTGGCGGTGTGAATTATTAATCCATAACCCACACCGCCACAAGGCCACAAGGGATAAATTGATAGTCCTAATTCCAGTGATAAGACATACATTACTTCAATATCTCTGGAGTGTTTTTCTATAAATAATATACCAAAATGAACTGTACAAAATTTATTTACTCAGGCGTTTCACTGCCTGTATTAACTTTCTTTCGCTCCTCTTCATCGCTTGGCGAATGTTGCCGCTTATCATTCTTCTTATCTTTAGAGTGTTTGTTTTGATTCCTGAGCGCCTTTGATATCTTCTCCTCTCCTACACTGTGGTAAAAATATAAGGTCAGAAATATAGATTCTTGTAGTTTTAAGCACACATCAAACAGTCTGATCACAATCTCATTTAAATTATCACATATTGAGACATTTTTTTGAGATTTGCGAGTCGTTGAGATGAGAATTTACCGAGAATTTGCAACTACATTTTAAATAATGAGAATTAGCTTTTTTTATAATTATAAACTATAGCTTGACCGCAATCCCAGCTGATGGTAAGCAGTGATGCAATCATATCATTGATGGGTAAGCGCGCTAGTTTATTAAGAGCCTATTCACTCAAAAAACTGAGTGAATAGGAAGGAAGACGGCAGTTGAGCGAGGTGATGCATGTCACGACCAACGAGCGGCTGCGCCATCCAGCGAGAGATTGATCTGGAAATCCTCCACGACCAAACTCCCGACACAACATTTGGTGCATCATACCCGGCACATCCTCCGTAAAGCATCACCAGACATCATGCCGGAACACGACGAATCGCTTGACGGCAAGACTTTGTCCTGGTGGGTGGTAACTTCTTCCGGTAGCCGATGTTATGGCCTTCAGTAAGCTCAAAATATTTTAATCTTTATTTCACACAACTAGCCTAGATACCCGTTCCTCGTCCCGTTTATTACCTTTTAGAAATAGAACTCTAAAAACAAACGAATTACGGGTGATAATTGGAATTTAGCAGGCTTATAACACAATACTTACTTAACAGCTGCCCTGGAGCCCGGCCCCCAGTGGGGAGTAGGATTGTACTGGAACCGTAGCCTACCGTCGCGCCGGCTGGTAGGGTTGGCGTCGCCTCGGATATTGAGGTCTATGTTTTGCGTTTTGATTTCTTGGTTCAGGATGAACCGTGCTACCGGATCTGTTGTTAATCTGAAAAAAGGAATGCGTTATAAGTTCTCGTCTGAATTTTATAAGTTATCAAGATATACAATCTGTCCTGGGACAAATGCACTTCACCAAAAACCCCCATCAGAGAAATATGTTATAATAGTATTAACCTTTTGAACGCCAATCACTTATATACAAGTTCGAGATTTTCATCCCCTCAGCGCCCCTACTTGATTAGAAGTATTCACAGTATAAAATAAATTTTCGATTTTTCCAAGACCTTTTATTTAGTTTTTATGGAATTTGCCCTTTTATCAGCCATATTTTTAACTTTTTCAGGCATAATAAGTTTTTATTTGTTTTATTTTCAATAGAAACAAAAACGCACAAAATATTTTAATGCCCCCAGTGCCAATTACTTGATATCAAGTAAGCCAGAGGTGGGACACGATGATGACCTTACTATATTTCATGTCGTCGAAATGATCATAAATACTATTATTGCAAGAAAATTACGTGAATAAATAATATTTTATAAATATTGCAATCTATAAACTAGGTTTTATTCACGTTTATCAAGAATAAATAGTTTTCTAATCATTGTCGATAGTGAAACACCGTTTGAAAAACCCATCCAACTATACAATACAATAGAAGTAAATCTGTGACGTCATAATCGGACGAGTTTCAAGGGTCGGGTTTCATAGTGACTTATTGTAGTGTAGTGCAATGTTTACACCTTTAGTTGGCGCACATGTTCTTAAAAAAAAAAATGTGACGTTGAATATGACGAATTATTGCGAGTTGTTCAAGTCTGAATCAGAATTTTGAAATAGTTCGTCGTCTTGACATTCCGCTGAGTCGTCGACTTCCGTTTCAGGAATTTTCTTCCGTTTTCTATTAGTTTCTAAAAACCAGAAAAATAATTGCGAGTATTTTGCGACACAATTAAAAAACCGGCCAAGTGCGTACCGGACTCACGCACAAAGGGTTCCGTACCATTAATTTATGAAATTAAAGAATTTAACTTATTTGTATGGAAGATTACGCGGTATTTACGAGGTATAAAAAAAAAGGCGTGTGGCACTCGGAGACTGCCGCGGTAAAGCCATTGCATAGCCTTTTTTTTATCAAATATAATTTGCAATTATAATTATTTATTATTTTATTTATACAGTAATTTTTCCTTTGTTTTTTTTTTTCTTTGATATCAATTCAAGTTTCTTTCTGTTTTGTAATTTATTTATTTTTTACCAGCAACGTCATCAAAAGAGTGCGAAAAATGGTGACGATTAAGCGACTAAACTATATTCAATGTTTTCTGTTCGACTTTGATAAAGAGATAGAAAGAAGCTAAGCAATAGCTTAAAAATGACGTCATGTTCGTTATCACACCCATGTCAGAATGTCATGAAATATGATGTCGGCCATCTTGGATTTCAAAAATGAAATCATTTTCGTGATCAGCACCCTGAGTTTTGGCGGGAAAGTCAAGCTGAGTGTCACGCTCGTTTTTCATTGGACTTTTAAAATTATTTATAGTGTTGTTTACTAAATAAAAGTGCGTGATTTATGTAGTAAAAAGTGCATTTAGTAAATAGTTCATAAAGAACAGTGAAATATCGCTGCATAGTGGCCACATCATGACTTTGTCCCAAACCTCACTCGTAAGACGGGTCACGCGGCCGTCTTTTTCGACATGAATAATTCATAATTACGTGGCATTGGCTAAATGCACAAACCGTGCGAAGCCAAAAAATAAAGAAATAAAGAAAAAACCCATGAAATCTATTATATTATCACTCGAGTCAGTAAGCATGTAAAATGAGAAAACTAACATAGAACGATCCGTGTGAGAACTAAACGATCACTATTACACAACAACACTGATACCTTTGAGAAAGCGGACTTCCTCTACAATAGGGCAATTCCTCCGTAAGGTCTGTCTATGCTATTACTTATAATCTCTGTCATTGTGTGCTGTTTCGGTGCAATCGCAAGACCGGCCGGGCACTGAGGGGCAGGCAAGACAGCTATAGTATCCTTATGACTCCACCAACTGGTATTTCGTTGACTCGGAAACGGCGCACAGGGAGCACCACGAAATATACTCAAAGACTCCGAGGTTCTTTTTCAATATACCCCACTGTTTTGTCGTGGTGGCCTAGTGGTTAAAACACCAGCCTCTCAAGTATGAGTGCGCGGGTTCGATTCCAGGTCAGGCAAGTACCAATGTAACTTTTCTAAAGTTATATGTACTTTCTAAGTATATCTTGGACACCAATGACTGAAGGCGAAGGAAAACATCTTGAGGAAACCTGGGCTTTATAAGTCTGAAATCGCCAACCCGCATTGAGCAAGCGTGGTGATTACGCTCAATCCTTCTCTGTATGAGAGATCTGTGCCCAGCAGTGGGACGATAAAAAGGTTGTTGATGATGAACGGCGTCGGTGTCGAATTATTTGTTATCAATTTAATATTTTCGAGCTGATCTTTAGTAACATAATCACTTCTGATTGCGTTAACATCTGACCGTAGAATTAATAAATCCTTCATCAACTTCTTTACGTACGTTCTACGTAGTCAAAGCAAACTGGTGGCAATTTGTGAAGGTCATATGCCACAAAAACTGGGATTGTTCGGGATCCGTGTTTTAAACACCGTAATCGTATATTTTAGGTCTTTCTGCTTTTTGTTCCTACGCCTCGATACATGTTTTTGTCTTATCTTCGTAGAAACAAACAATAACTTTTTTGCCTCATCAATGTCTTCCTCAGAAAAAGCCGACGAGCATATTTTTATTAAACTTTCGTTGTTTCGTTTCGGAGATAACAATATTACAACTCGTACACTTAAATGTACTCGTATTAACATTGTTCACCGACATCTTTCTGTAATATTTTATTTAATAAAAACTTCAACTTCAACTCTTGATCTGGTCCCTGTGGATAGATACCACAATTTTGCCAATAACACGTGTAACAAATTATAGAAAAAATATTTCACAATAATGGCGGATATCGCCAATAACAGTTGAAAAATCGGCCGCGTGAGCACTGTTTACTCTATAAAATCACGCGCTTTTATTTAGTAAACAACACTATAAATAATTTAAAAGTCCAATGAAAAATTAGCGTGACATTCATCTTAGCTTTTCCGTTAAAAAAAGCTATTTTATAAAAACACTACTAAATTAATTTGAATAAAAGTACTTAATAATTAATTATATGAAAAGTTTTTAAGGTAGCCATGACAACGTCGATGACGTCTATGACATATCTCTATAGAAGACCTATTTCAGAGAGAAAATTAATCGCAAGTTTAGCACATCGCGACTATCAGTAACATGCCAAGTGTGTAGAACTGAGTTCGCGCCCTGCAAAATGCATGCTCTTTTTGAAAATCTATAAATTGTTTTCAAAAGATGTAGTCGCACGCACACAAACATACCGTGCCGAAGACTGCCGAACTGAAACGACGTTAGACGATGTACGGCCTTCAAGCCACACCTCCGTGCCCGTCGGAGTGGGGAGCGTGAGGTTTTTTCGTTACGGAATTTCTGGATTCGGTCCCCGCGCTCAAGGCCCGCGATAGAAGCTATGCAATAGCTTAAAAAAAACTACTTACTAGATCTCGTTCAAAACAATTTTCGTTGGTAGTTTTTATAGTAATGTACATCATATGTTTTTTTTAGATTTTTCATTTTCTTATTTTAGAAGTTAGAAGGAAGGGGGGGGCAACTTTTTTCCACTTTGGAAGCGTCTGTCACGCAAACTATTTGGTTTAGAAAAAAAATATTTTTGAAACCTCGATATCATTTTTGAAGACCTATCCATAGATACCCCACACGTATGTTTGATGAAAAAAAAATTGAGTTTCAGTTCTAAGTATGGGGAGCCCCCAATATTTATTATTATTATTTTATTTTTGCATCAAAATCTTAATACGGTTCACAGAATACATCTACCCACCAAGTTTCAACAGTATAGTGGAAAAAAATGGCTGTGATTTACGGACGGACAGACAGACATGACGAATCTATAAGGGTTCCGTTTTTTTCCATTTGGCTACGGAACCCTAAAAAGGTCTGTAACATCTGTGTAAAACAGACACTTACCCTCCTTTTTTTTAAACGTAGAAAACAAGTATTCAGCTTCTATTAATTGTATTTGTTGTAAGTAAACGAAATAAATAATGCAGGAATCGGTTGTGTTTATGCTCGTGTAACTCGACCACAGTGAATATAAAAATAAATACCATAGAAATCTAGACATCCTTATATCAGAAAAGAATTTGACGTGCCTCGAGCGCCAACGACTTGATATGAAGTAGAAGGATTACATTTGGAGATATTTAATATGAAATAAAATATGAAAATACGGTTACAGTTTTTATTTAGCTTCGTAAATTGGTGAATAAACATTAATTTAAATGTATAATATTATTTGTCGATAAGACATTAATCCCATCCTTACGTTTTACTATAGATACGTTATACATTTGTAGCGTGGCGCTGGAGGACACATCGCGTATTATATAGATGGGCGTTCAAAAGGTTAAATGCACAGAATTTTTAGATTTTCGTGCGTCTGAGCACGAAAATCTAACAATCGACATTACTAAGTAGTATCGTTAATTATGTTTATGGATATACAATGGCCCTAATTCCCGTGTTAAAAAACAAAACTTAAGTTGGGTGCATATTTTTCTCTCTATTTCATTAAAAAAGGACAAAAGATAAATATTAATTTAGTCCTGACAAATTAGTCCGTGGCTGATGTAAATTGACGTATTTTTAGACGCCATGTTTTTAATCACATCTAAATTGTCTATACTAGTGCCATCTTAAAAGGCAGTGTTAATTAAATGACATACTTAGCTGGTTTGGCGGGATGTGTCTTCTCCCACGTGCGTATGATGTCCCACACCAGTTGTGGCGGCGCCGCTGTCTTGATGGACATGCGCGAGGCGTGCGAGTACGACACTTTGTATCCGGAGTTCAGGAGCGCCGACCTGACAACATGTTTGCACTACACTAAGGGCTGATTTCAACGCCAGATAACGTGGAATAAAAAACACATCTAATAAAAGAATAAAACTGTACAAAATTATTTTTTTTGTTTATGCGAAACCTCAGCAACTGAATCGACTCCAATAATTGTTATATTTTTTCCCAATACATTTACAAATTGTTGCAGTGTGGTTACAGAGCGCGCACGTGTAGATCATAGGATTCCGCGCTGGCGTAACAGCTGACGCCAGAGGTCAACGCACCGCACTCGCCCGCCCGAGCGGAGCGTGGCCCATATTTTTGATGGGACAGCCAAGTAGGATAACAAACTCATAACTTTGTGGTTTTTCATTATATCTTTTTGCATAGATTCTTTACTTAAAAATACTGGGCACGTGTTTCGGATTTCGCATAAACAAAAAGTAATGTTGTTAATGGTCTGTAGATATGTTTGTGTATATACAGGGTGGTGCTGACAATACGACAATAAATAAAAACACGAACAATGCTGGTTCATAGGAATAATCCTAAACCATAGAAAAAAAAACCTAGCATCAAAAATAAAAAAAAAAAAAATTTCAAACTAAATCGCATAAAATTGCAAACGGAATAGAACATCCTTTAAAAAACATTGGTTCACTGACCTCCGATCGGCGACAGCGCGATCCTGTATCGACTTGCTTTTTTCGCGCCATTATTATTAAGGTTAGGTACCGCTAGGATGCGGCGGTCATTAACCTGTAAGCGCTTCCTTATCAACATGTACATCATGTAGAAAATGCGAAAAATTAAAAATAATTTCTTGTGACTAAACTAATGGACATATTTATATATTTGTTTTATGGGTAGACTGAGAATGTGTAGAGGTACACTATGAATTTATTGTCAGCACCACTCTGTATAATGTATACATGTGTGTGTTATGAATGGGAATGGGTCATCATCATCATCATCATCATCATTTCAGCCGAAAGACGTCCACTGCTGGACATAGGTCTCCCCCAAGGTTCTCCACGACGACCGGTTCTGCGCCTCCCGCATCCAGCGGTTTTCCGCGACCTTCACCCACGCTACGTCTTCCGGTGCGTGGTTGCCACTCGAGAACCCGTCGGCCCCATCGGGCATCGGTCCTACGGGCAATGTGTCCAGCCCACTGCCACTTTAGTGTTGCAATTCTTCGGGCTATGTCGGTTACTCTCGTTTTTCTGCGGATCTCCTCATTCCTGATTCGATCGCGCAGTGAAACCCCAAGCATAGCCCTCTCCATTGCCCTTTGAGTGATTTTGAGCCTTCTCATAAGGCCCATTGTTAGCGACCACGTCTCAATTCCATAAGTCATCACTGGCAACACACACTGGTCGAAGACTTTTGTCTTGAGACACTGCGGTATTTCGGACGAGAGGATTCTACGTAGCTTCCCGAAACCAGCCCAGCCGAGTTGGATTCGACGATTGACCTCTTTCTCGAAGTTGGATCTTCCTAACTGGATAGTTTGTCCCAGGTACACGTAACTGTCAACAGCTTCGAGAACAGAGTCTCCAATCTTAATAGGAGTCGGTACAACATGGGCATTAGACATGACTATGAATGGGTATGTGTATGGAAATAGTACAGAATACATGTAAACTAAACTTTATTGTGTAGGAAGGAATATTAGTTTTTTTTTTCATGAACTCGCGCAAATGTAGATTATGTTAAACGGCAGTCTGTATTTATCAGTTTGTACTGAATAATAATAATAAGCTACGACATGATTACAATAGAACTCAAAATGGATAAATACAATACAATGTTAGGGTATGGTAATAAGAAATATATTGAACTATCTACCGGCAGATGTACAAAAAAGCCAGCATAATAATGGCTACCTACCAAAAAATATACAAACTCACCTCATAACCAACATCGGCATAGTTTCCAAATGGACTCTCCCAAACAATCTGTCCATGGTGTAGTACAGCGGAACCTCTTGCAGCTCTTCCCTGACCATTGCCAGTACTCCAGCCAACCGCTTGGCAGTTCCAAAGAGCTCGGGGTTATGTTCTACGTGGGTTAGGACACGCGTCACAAAGAGCTCATCATGGATAGGTGCTGACCAGATTGGGCCGCCTAGCTGAGGGGGAAATAATGCTGTGACATGACTTTGTGATCTTTCGAGGGCTATTCTATGGTTTTACGCAGATGAAAAGATCTTGTCTTTTATCCGACTATCCCAATTTATTTGTGGTGACTGCCGATATGGCGTGAGAGGCTTGCCGCTAAGAAATTAATAACCACACGGGTAGATCGATCAGGTCACCCCTCCGTGCCCCCGTGTAAATAAAGAAAAAAAAAAAATTCAAAACAAAAATAAAGGATTTTAAGAACCAAGGGGCGCCCGTCAATTGTTTGTAATCCATATGTGCAGAAGGCAACAAAAATATTGTCATCTAGCCAATAAAAAAATACGGTACTGCTCCGGTAAAGCTATTGCAAAGCATTTTTGTCCACATATGTAATTATAATTATTTACGCGGGCTCGACCTTAAAGTCCGGTTAAGTAGTCACGGCCTCTCAAGGTCAACTACGAGATGCCATATCAAAAAAAAGGGCTCGACCTTACTCATGGACGCGACCAAAAGCGTCCCACCTAGCATCGTGTCTAAGACATAGAATCAGTTATGAGCAGTTAGCAGCTAGTCTACAAGCATACGTCTAGTCGCACACACACAAACACCGTGCCGAAGTCTACCAAACTGAAACGACGTTAGATGATGCACGGCTTTCAACGCCGCGCCGCTGTACCGCTCGAATAGGGTAGTGTTAAGTTTTATGTTCGTTAGGGAATTTATTGGTTCGGTTGCCGCACTCAAAGCTATGCAATAGCTTTAAGTTTAAAAAAGTTAGGAGATAGTCACACCGACAGAAAAATGGTTACAACTACTTATGTTGCTGGCTAGGGCCCTCCCTTAAAGTGTTAAATAGGGGATGGTCATCAATTTCGCGATAGGAAACTCCAACGTTCATATGGTTCGTAGTATGATAAACTGCTTTGTCGTTATTGGAGGTCGAATGGAGCACAGGGGATAGTGACTACAGAAAAAAGTAGAATAAATTCGGTTGGCATGAAAAAATAATAAGACTTGGCAGAAAATTATTCACTTACATGATGTTTCTGGTTACAATTAACACAGTGTTCCCCGACAGGTGGCGCTGTAGGCAAGTAGGCTTTCATTTGTGCTGAGTTTTTCTCCGTAGGGTTCGGTTTGAAGCCGCCCAGCGGTTGTAGGGTTATGGTGTCGCAACCGGTGCATTGGTACGCCATGGCTAGCTTGCTGCAAGATTAAAACTGTATTTAATTATTGTGTTTTCCTTGAGATGGTATGAATGAGACCTTACCAAAAATCAACAGTTATTCATTTTGTTTTCATTTTTGACAGAAAATAATTCGACAAGTAAAGATGTAATGTAAAAAACACTGTTTCAAAAAAATAATTTTGGCTGTAATGTCGGTTCCCTGAGGGTAGTTGAACGTGACAACGTCATAAGAAAGTGATGAGTGAAAGTGACTGATGTAATGGGTGCATATTTCAAACCTTCATTTCCGCAATTATCGTTGCTATAAACAATTGACACCACATTCACTTTTCACTGCACTTCATACTTGACTAAAACATGTAAATGTGTTACTGTATAGCAGCTGTTCACGCGGACGCATAGCTCACTCATGTAGGAAAGAGACAAATGTTGAAGGCGGAGGCCGATTGTGCCTCTTTGTCGCTAGTTCTGCGCTCTCACTTGCATTTTTAGCCTTAAATGGAACGGGGTAAAGCCGCATTGAGGCATGTTTTTTCGTGCGTGCAGCCGGCTCCATCGAATTATAAGACGTTGTCATGTCAAAAATAATTGAATGAACCTTATATGGCACTGCACCAACCGTGTCGTCAAAGGCTGTATGTAAGTTTCTTCTTTTAAATTTGTATATCTGAGTCGATCAAGTACAAGTCAGTATATTGTAGGTATATCTAAATAAATTATTATTATATACAGTATGTTAAGAAAACCCTGTCCGACCCATAAGGATAATAAAGGTTAGGTAAACACATGACCAAATATAATTTAAAATTTTACGTAATCATCATAGTACCAATACAAATGAATTTTGAAGTAATCTTTTTTTCCCGCGAATTAATTCCAACTTCCCCGAAAATTGGTAATTTTTAAAAAAGTGACAACACCGGTATTATTATGAGCGAATAGCGATGCGACCACGTGTCGCGTGCCCTGCCGCCCGCCGCCTGCGGGCGGCAGGCGAAGTGTGGTCAACGCACATTTATTAAGTTACCTCTTTTTGCGAAATAATATTTATTTTTTTAGGGGGTTTTTTTTTAAGTTTAGCCTGGTTTTGTATGCATTAGTAGAATCAGTTATCGATACCTAACAACACCTTCACGGGTCGGACAGGGTTTTCTTAACATACTGTATAAATTATATTATTATCTGTTGTATGTAAGCGTTGTTCTTCTAAACTCACTAGTCCAAATCAAGCTTTAGTCAAAAGTATATGCATTTCTACAGCACTCTGATAGACTTACGAATAAGGAGGAAAGACGTTTTTTTTTTGTTGATATTCTTGTCTGATTCCGAATTCGAAACCATTTTAACAATAGGGATGTTTCCTGGGTAAAAAAATTGATTCTATTTAGTCCGTCATTCAGATTATAGAAAAATATTGGATACGCATAATTTGTTTTATCAAATCAATAAAAATTGACAAATATAAAAGGTATCAAAGATCAGGAGTGGTGGCTGGTGACGTCACTGCTCAATAAAAAGTGTAGCGTGCAGTGACGTCACACGAGTTTTCAACGCCCTCTGTCGTCTTAATTTATTGTTTATATGAAAAAAGAAAAAATACGTGTCTAGTATTTTTTGGAAGTCTGACTGACGGACTAATTGTTTTTTTTTAGTCAACTGCCCTATTATTGTGAGCTTACCTAGTAGTGTTCTTACAGTGAATGGCGCCAGTGTAGACCCTGACGAACACGCGGATGTAAAAGTCTGCAGAGATACTGAGCAGCGGCACTATGTAGCGGCTGTAGCGGTTGGCGTGCGACTCTATACATTGTAGCAGTATCCTTAAAGCCTGGAAAAATAATAACTTAAGTCTTAAAAAACAGCCCATTGTGAGTCAGTCACATTATTATATAAGTCGTGGATAACGATATCATTTTAAAAAAGGTTGCTCATTTGATTTATATAGTGGTGAGGCCAGGGTTGATATGATTTAAATCACTTGATTTAAATCAGTGATTTTAATCAAGTGATTCTTTTTTTTAAATCAATGATATAAATCATTACATTTTTACTGCAACCAAGTCGACCAAAAATTGTCTAGAGACATCGTTCGATATAGATTACGGCGCGCATACGAGCAACTGCTGAGTACAGTAGGCCTAGTATGAGTTTTGATAGTTTTCTAAAACTATGATCGTCTCGTCTTGTTTCCATACATTGCACACGAGCGCCTCTAGCGGAAACTATTGCTTACTAAAAATGGCAGTATGAGTTCAAATCGAATTAAACTATTCGATTATTTTGTAAGTTTTCGAAAGGCAATGATAATTTGGCAGTATGAGTTACTACTTTGACAATACGTTTTTAGTATCCTTCAACGAAAACGAAAACTTTTGTAGTTAAAGTTGTCACCTATAAATTTTTAGTGAGTTGTTAAAACTTTTATAAAAAGAAATGTCTGCCCGTTGGTATTTTGCGTGGCAAACAACGCAGGACGAAGTAGCGAACATAGAAAGGCGTGACAACATTCGTCAAAGAGAATTATTCTCTATCAGCCGTATTTCCGATACCCATTTTGTCCAGCGGTATCGGCTGACGAAAGCTGCATTTAAATATTTATGCAGCACCCTGCGCACCTATAGTGACCTCCGAAGCTCGCAAAGAGTCTCACTTGAGACAAAGGTATGATTGGGTTGGGTGTACTAGTGGGAGCGAAGGAAAAAATACCGGTATGGTTTGTTTAACTTAGGTACCTAATATATAATAATTGTTTTACTTGTTGTTTTAAGGTGTTGTGTGCGCTGTTGTTTTACGCGAATGGTGACTACCAACGTGTAGTTGGAGTAGCCAACCATTTTTCGCAGGAAGCCATAAGTAGGTTCATAAGTGAAGTAACCGCAGCCCTTACTCAACCTCAAATTATAAAAAAAAATTATAAAATTTCCTAACACAAGAGAAGCAAGGGAGCAATTACAACAAAGGTAAATTTGAATACATTAATTGTTATGTTGTGTTTATTTGTTTGTATGCTTTCAAACATTTTATACCTTCATTATGTTATAGATTTCTGAACAAATATGGTATTCCTGGAGTTGTGGGTTGTGTGGATGGCTCACATTTTAGGATTTTTAAACCTAGAAAGGATGAAGAACATATTTATTACTGCAGAAAGCATTACCACTCCCTTAACATTCAGATGGTAGGTGATACAAATACTGTAACAGAATCTTAAAAGAAATAATTCTTCATATCTAATATATCTACCTGTTTTAACTACTATTTCAAGGTTTGCGATCATGAATGCCGTATCCTTAGCATTAATGCTAAATTTGGAGGTGCCAGCCATGATGCATTTATTTGGGATAATAGTGTCATAAATTCTTATATGCAAACTCTGCATCAGACTGGTGAATCAGCATGGCTTTTAGGTTTGTTATTTATTCTCAACATTTGGATTTGTTTTTAATAAATTACTTATAATGAATAATCATTATTTGCAGGAGATTCAGGATACCCACAACATCCATGGTTAATGACCCCTTACACAGACCCAGTAGTTGGTTCAGAAGCAGAGGCATATAATAAAGTGCATAGTAGAACCAGGGTCTTAATAGAGAACACATTTGGGCGTCTTAAAAATAGATGGCGATGCGTATGCAAGGATAGAGTATTGCATTATAAACCCGAAAAGTGCACCCAAATAATAATGGCATGTTGTGTTTTACACAACATTGCTTTGGATTTTGGTGTGCCACTTCTACAAGATGAAGTAAATGGTAAGTAGTTACTAATTTTCTCACAAGCTAGGTAATCCATTTAACGATCTAATGGACGGATGACACTAAACATACCCTCTGTGCCATGGTGGAGGGTTCGATTCCTACAAGACCAAGACCAACTACAAGACATATCTATTTTTACACCATCTCGATCCATTTATGTAAGAAATTGTTTTAATATTATTTAGTGTTATGTACGATATTACAATTTATCCATAAGGAATGCCTAAGCATTTTTCTGCCTTTGAAAGTGTATCAATGATATTTAAAATACTCATACTTAACTATTTCGTGTTTCTTTACAGTTGGTCCTGTATCCCAAAGACATGAAGTGCCACTGCAAGCAGACCAATCATTGCTCACATTAGGACGCCTAGTACTGGCTAGGCTGGCTAGCATTATTTATGAGAATCAGTAGTTTAATTTTGTAAATAAAAACTAAGCAAGTTATTTAAGGTTTTTTAATAAAATTTTCTAATATAACTAACAATTTCCCACTGAGACTGTTGTTCGAGCTCCCGTTCTCTAAGCCTTACATGCTCATTGGCAAACTCTGTAGCGAAATTCTGCCATCTTTCTTCGGTGCCAGCAAAGAGGGAAGCTGCATCAACAGGGCGTGTATGGCGGTGGCGCGGTGAGGTGCGGCGTGGGCGAATGACACGGCGAGCCCCGACTTCGATGCGTCTTGGACTCACAAGAGCGTAGTGGGGAGTAGGGGAAACAGCAACTCCCTCTATCTCCTCAACATAGAACTCCACTTGCTCCTGGCTTGTGCCTGGCCGATTTTCATTAACCGTTGCTGAAAATAACAGTTACTAAATTATGTACAAGACAAACTTTATAATACTAAAAGCATTAACAACTTATCATGGCCTTTATTTATTTAATAACTAGCAGCTGCCAGACTTCTTTCGCATGGAGTTAGTTATTTGAACATTTTATTTTGACCGCAAAAGAGTCGATTTCTATAGATACATTATTTCACTTCTAGATCATAATATACAGCACAATTTTTATATGCTCCGCTCCTCTGGGTTGCAGCTTGATTTTATAGCCAAAAACCTTCCTCGATTAATGCGTTATCCAACGCAAAAAGAATTTTTCAAATCAGACCAGTACTTCTTGAGATTAGCTTTTTCAAACAAACAAACTCTTCAGCTTTATATATTTGTATAGATTATAAAACAAAATTTATGTGGATTTGTCATAAAGTACCTACACACTTTCAACAAAATTTTATTTCAATATAGTTACATATTATGACTACTTACTGTTCTCAATATGGATATTCTCACGGGGAGATGTGAAGTACTGCGGTGGAGGTGGAGGCACCTGCTGCTGCTGTTGCGCTGTATCACATTCAGCTGAAGTTGTCTGTAACATGCATTAAATATTGTTTGAAGAATGTGATAGTGAAGTCTTAAGAAAGAGTGTTGTGCAATAAGTATATTTAATGTATAGAATATAAACTTGCAAAGGCAAATGGATTATTTAGTCCACACACTTTAATGCTGATTATACACAAAGCTACTAATATGTATTATTACCATTGCAAACGTTAAAGTAAAATTATATTAATAGTTACCTCAACACCAACTTCAGGTTTGCTTATTAGACCTGTCGCAGCTTGGGTTCCTGTTAAGTTGAGGACCCTCTGCTCCAGGTCTGTTAAAATTAATCTACATGCAGGGCCATGCACCACCTGTTCCACTGGCAGAACGATGAATTTTAGCTGCCTTCCTTTTTGTGTTGTTCTTCAGATCACTCCACACCTTCACATGTAAATAGCAAAACAATCATTAATAACACTCATTAGTAAGCTTTAATGTAATGTTTAATTTAAAAAGCCGTACCTTTTTCCACTTTTCAACTGGCTTATAAGAACCAGTTGTATCCATATTGAGGACTCTGATTAGTTCGGTTCATTTATTATGAGCCGTAATGCGGCCATTTGGGCCATCTGCAAATTTATTCAAGTCTCCATTACTGCAATAATAAGGAATATTTTAATTATGAACAAATATATATTTTGACTGAATGTTTACTTAGTAAAATAAACGAAGCTATTTACCTTTCCATATACTCCACCATTACTTCGAATTGTGAAGAACTTGTTCCCGACATACTAATTACTTTTATAATGTATATTAAGTAAGTATATTTAAATAATTCAAAATCTTAAAAAAGCAAATAATTCAAATCTACGACAAAACTAACGGCGAAACTTCAAAAGTGACAGATTTAGTGTTTCTTTCTAATTTCTAATTTAAAAAAGAGACAGAAATATGCGGTGTGAAATTCGTTCAATCGAACGTTTCGTTGCACGTTATAGTTTAAACTTTATTTGAAAAAAGGAACTCGTACTACCAATATCATCGAAAACTAACAGTTTGACGTTTAAACTAAAACTTTCATAGTTTACAGCATTGAAAAACTCATACTAGGCCTACTATTGCTTCTTCGGCTGGGGTCGAAAGAATATTTTCGGCATTCAATTTAGTGCACAGCAAAATAAGAAACAGGGGGCTTACCATGACCTTTTAACAAAACGTTCAGTTTCCAGTCAGTTTTGATTTAGGCCTAATTTAGCGCTGCTAGTAAACCGTACCATGAGAGTATTAAAATTGAACGATTATTGAACGAAGTTCACCAATGTTGAATCGTCATGCTTGTCTGTGGCCTGCTGTAATGCCACTGGCTCTTTAATACACATCGTTCAAAAACTTATATTTTCACTTTACCGGTTTTTTTTAAATAATAAAAACATTAGATTCTTGGGTATATACATATTTTAACTATGATTATGTGGGACTATTTTCATAGATTCATTATCTAAAAGCACTACAAAGGTTAATTTACCTTTAAAAACAACTTTATAACTTTGAAAGATTCAACGTGATTTTGAACGTGAGTTTACACATGTCATGCAACAATAAAAAACGTATTGTAGCGCGCCAATATTTGTATTCTTTATTCAATATAAACTCTGTACAATGTCTTAAGTTTGTTTGCTAAGAATTTTAGTTGGAATGTCGCTGAGGAGAGTAATTATGATTCATGTGCTGAATTTATTTTTGATACATGTACGGACGACAGCAGGTCAAGCTACCCGGAACTGTCAGATATCCCCAATCAACCTTGAGCCTTAAGGCTTTATAGATAAAGTTGAAAATCGGATAAAGAAATCTGACTGTGCTGTCGTCTGTACAAGTCTTTGTGTTAGTATAACCCAATAATTGCAGTTTATCAATTTTATATAGGAAATTTTATATATGTAGAAAAGGGTTGCAGAGAAAATATAGTATTTTTGGGCCGCTTGTATTATAAGGTGTACTTATTGGTCGTTTCTTTTTACGTAAAGTCTAATCATGATCAAGATTCAGAATAAAAAGAAGTGTGAAGTGTGTTGATAATTATCGTCGTCGTCGTATTGTCAATGTAATAAATAATTGTATTGAAACGTTATAAACGATTTCGTATTTAAAAAAAACTAATTCTTTACCTAATTACAGTTAAAGGTGGTACTTAAATATACTTTTAAAAATTAAATAATTTATCGCTGACAGTGTAGTGTGTTTAAACCCATTTTTAGTTGATTTACTCTCGTGTGAAATGGGTAGGTAAAAATCAGCGTGAAACGGATTACAGTTTTTGTTTTCTCGTTAGTTTCGACATTAGTGTTGTTACTTAGACTCTACCGGCAATCGATTATCTCAATTATTAATAAAATAACTTAAAATAAAGTTTTATAGCAAGATCCATACTCAGTGACATTCAATTTATTCGTCTTTGTAAAGATCTTATTCTCCTACTGACATTCCACTGTCCATCTGATAATCAATGACGTTAGGATAACGATTTTAATGAAAATTTTAGTTCTGTCAGTTCATCAGTTGACTACGTGTAGAATAGACAGAACTAACTCACGGAACTGTATAATTTTCATTACAGTATTATGACGGTTAATATCAACATCGCGTAGCATTTAAGTGAAATAACTGTATAAAACCAGAAAACATATACATCGAAACTTCGTGTAGTGTATCTTAATAAATATATAATATCTATTCTCTGGTTTATAATCTACCATCGCATTTAATTATAGAATTAATACGACAGTTATGTAGTGTGTATTGGTGATACTAATTTAAACCATCAGGCACATCAATTGGATATCGAATCGAAACTTAATTAGATTAACGATAACGAGTTATAAGCATCAACACTATCTGACATTGTCAATGTCAACATGCAAGTGTGAAATGACAACAAAACTATAACCTATTTTCTTATAATATTTTCATTTGTATACATTTTTATTTTACTCTTAGTATTTGTACTTGAAGTTTTACGGAGTATATCCGTTTTACTCATTGATCTACCCTACTCTGTTTGTTCTGGGCATAGTTGATTATAATCAATCATAAGTCATCAGACGCGAATTTACTCTGGTTGTCTACTTGGTGAAGGTGGTTCTTGGAATGGAGACAAACTATTGCAGCGCATGAGTCTGTTTGTGCCGCACCACTACGTGTGGAGGAGACTTCGTCCGCCGCTGCAACTGGTGCCTATAGCCAGAACTAATCTGCTAGCAAAGCCACCCCTAACCAGAGCTGCGCACACCATCAATGAGATACATGTGGCAGGAGTTAACTGACCAAAGCACTGCTGTTTATTCTATGTTTTATACATAATAAAAGTTTTTGTTACTAATTATATATATTATAGATTTAGTAAGATTATAATATAAGTGTTTGTGTATGTTTATATTTCGTTAAATAGTATTAAGGTATACAATATGTTAAAATGTTTGAACTGTCACATTAAGGTAATGCCTGTAAAGATAGTTTCAGTAGATAAATAAATAAATTCTCATTTTTTTTTTAATGCATAGGATTGATATTTTGGTTATTCTGAATATGGTATTTTCAAGATGGTACAGCATTTACACCAGAATGATGATGTGTTAATTGTTTTTGTAAGAGTCCAATGCAATGTGGAAAGACATTGTTAGCAGTTGTGCTCATGTACTGTACCTAATATTGAGTATGTGTTATTTATGTTTTGATCCGACACCAAAATTGAAGTAGTACTCATAGTAATAAAATGTTTTCTTAAAATCTGATTTTTAATTTCTTGAACCGTTATAAACAGACCTTATTTCTACTATTTGTTTCTGAACAGTGAACTATTGTACTAAATTCTAAAAGGGGGTCCAAACTACACACTGCTCAGGATTTTTTAGGTTCCTTATTATCATATTTCTCAATATTCCTGTTAGACGCAGGTTAAATATACCACAATCTAGACATGGAACAATTAAACATGCTTTTAATTAATAGATAGATGTTATACAAAGAGTATAACAATATGATAGGTATTACAATTTTTGGAGGATTGTGAGAGAGCACCATACAAAAAAAACCTCTCAAATTCTGCTGGCAAAGCTGTTAAGTCAGTGGGTGCACCCAAAGGAAGTATTTTTTACCTTACACTACAATGTTCTTATAGTATAGTTATTCTGCAATTATAAATTCCCAGTGCAATGCATTAGGTACATAAAAGGCTAGAAGCAACTTATGGGTTTGATTTCTAAAATATTTCCCATTGAATCCCTGTTTGAGTATATTAGATGGCTATAGAAATAAGGTACTTATTTAACATGAGTATGTGTGATTATATTAAGGTTAAAATAAGAAAAATATTCATTTCAAGAGGCTTATTTACTTTCTTATAGGTATAGGAGAATAGATGTTTTATTTCCCAGGTTCATATTCATTCTTTTCAGCATTTACTCCAGAAGGATGCTGTGTTAATTGTTTTGTAAGAGTTCAAAACAATGTGCGAAGACATTGTTAGCTGTTGTGCTCATGTACTGTACCTAATATTGAGCATGCGTTATTTATGTTTTTATCTGACACCAAAATTGAAGTAGTACTCAGAGTAATAAAATATTTTGCTAAAATCTGATTTTTCATTTCTTGAACCGTTAGAAACAGCCCTTATTTCTACTATTTGTATCTGAACGGTGAACTATTGTACTAAATTCTAAAAGGGGTCCAAACTACACACTGCTCATGATTTTTTAGGTTCCTTATTGTCATATTTCTCAATATTCCTGTTAGACATAGGTTAAATATACCACAATTTTGACTTGGAACAATTAAACATGCATTTAATTAATAGATAGATGTTATACAAAGAGTATAACAATATGATAGGTATCACAATTTTTGGAGGATTGTGAGAGAGCTCTATGCAAAAAAACCTCTTAAATTCTGCTGACAAAGCTGTTAAGTCAGTGGGTGCACCCAAAGGAAGTATTTTTTCCTTAAACTACAATGTTCTTAAAGTATAGGTTTTCTGCAATTATAAATTCCCAGAGCAATGCATTACATAGGCTAGAAGCAACTTATGGGTTTGATTACTAAAACATTTCCCATTGAATCCTTGTTTGATTGTTAGATTGCTATAGAAATAAGGTACTTATTTAACATGAGTATGTGTAAATATTAAGGTTAAAATAAGAAAAATATTCATTTCAAGAGGCTTATTTACTTTCTTATAGGTATAACAGAATATATGTTTTATTTCCCAGGTTCATTTTCATTCTTTTCAGTGGTTGTAAAATTATGGAGGTGCAGCAACAGCAAGTCTTCATTATGTCTTGCGTTATGTATCCCAATCGAGGATATCCCAGAGTACTAAGGTTTAATTCATTTATATACTTCAGGTACTGTTGTTTTCATGATGCAGTTCCGCATACACATCCAAGATTTCTGGCATGGCTTTTTCTAGGTTTGTATAGGCATTTCTCGTATTCTGCTTCTGTTGTGATTTCCTTTGGTAAGTGCGTGATATTATCCTAGATAGGATTTGTAGGAATTGTTGTCTGATATCTTTATTGTTTGCAATAACGCGGGTATTTCTTGACATTCTTGAAAAATCCTCCCGGCACTCGTTAACTACGATTATATGTGGTTTAAAACGAACGAATAAGGTTTTTATTTCATATAATCCTTGCACATTGATGTGCAGCATGAGTAATTTATAATTTTGAGTTTTATTACACATAAACATAAAAATAAGTTTTCTATGGATACTGTATATTATCAAAAAATGATCAAAACAATGTTGATTAAGCTTCTATAATAGTAACTTTTTTTTTTTTTTTTCTTTTCTTCTTTGGCTTCGCACGGTTTGTGCATTCAGCCAATGTCAAGTGTGTTGGGATTGTTAGGTACTAAAGGTAGGGAAACGGATTTAAAATTTTACGGAATTTTGGATAGGACGGAGATATAGGATCAGTTTTTTTTTTTTTTTTTATATAAGAATGATGTGAAGTTTACAATGGCAAATATTTACAACTTTATATTATTTAAGGTGATGAATGAGACTATACATTTATATACAGGAAAACTATTTGTACAAAGTAAAGATAGTATTGAAGTAGGAAAAGGAATATCAAGGGATAACAGGTTACAGAAGAAGGAAGAACGGTCATACAAGGGACAGGAGAAAAAGATATGGTTAAGGTCGCCTACATCTGTGCCACAAGAGCAAATGGGATCGTCAATAATGTGAAATTTGGAAAGATGGGATGGGGAACAAACATGGCCCAGTCTCATTCGTATTAGAATAGAGGTCTCCATTTTGCCAAATTTTGCCCTGCCAAACCATGGTTTTTCCGGAATCTCGGGTTGGACAAGAGAAAAGTAATGTCCTTTCAATCTGCTACTGGTATCCCAGGCTACCTTCCAGGTGTCCCGGAGAAAACCCTTAGGCAGAGTTAAAAGGTCATAATTAAAAATTTTATATGGGACTAAGTCCCCACAATGCACCGCATCACTAGCTAGAGCATCGGCCATTTCATTGCCTTGGATTCCAGCATGGGCCGGAATCCATGCAAACTGTAGCGAGATGCCCCCAGTGGTCATTCTAAACGCAAATTCTCTTATAGATAAAATAATAGAGGTCTGCGACTTGTCTTCGTAAGGGGATTTATTAATGGCTAGAAGAGCGCTTCGAGAGTCAGTAAAAATAATTGCTTTTTTTAGTTTTAAAACACGAATGTATTCTAAGGCTTTTAAAATTCCGAAACATTCCCCTGTAAAAACGGAAGTCTCCGGAGGTAGTTTTATTTTTTGTGTGATCTTAAATTGGGAATGGTAAACACCTACCCCAACACAACCTGTTGGAGCACGTTTGGCAGCATCAGTAAAAATGTGGTGGTATTCTGAGTGTTCAGACAAAAAATAATTAAATTTTGAACAGTAATTGGGATCCGATTTATTTATACAATCGTAAGTTATGATGGGACTGAACTGAAAACTTTCATAACTACTGCAGAATATGGGGAGTTTATTGGAACGATGAACAGGTGAAGAAAGTGATAGGAACTTTTTATAGCTAACTAGTAAACATGGAGCACGTTTATGAGACCAGTAATCAGAATATTCCATCTGCAACATTAGCGAGTCCAGTTTGGGAATGAGAGGATGAATTGAGAGCTGAAGAATACGGAATAAGTATTTGTCTGATAAGAATTGTCTTCTTAGATATAGGGGTGCTTCCCCGCATTCAACTTGGAGTGCATTAATGGGACTCGACTTCATAGCACCTGTAATAATACGTAAAGCTTTTGACTGGATACGATCCAATTTTTTAAAAGCCATTATACTACCAGGTTCCAGAACAAATAATCCATAATCCAGAGTACTTCTGATAATAGCATTGTAGATTAGTTTTAATGAAAAGGGATGAGCACCCCACCACACACCAGAGAGGCAACGAAGCATGTTTAAGTGCTTTTCACACTTGTTAACAATATAATCGCAATGTGGAACACTGCTTAATTTACAGTCTAATATTACACCTAGATATCTGAATTTATCTTTTACCGGAATAGGTATTCCTTTATACAACAAATTTACAAAAGGAATATTTTTTTTTCGAGTGAATAAGACTGCTGCACTTTTAGACGTGGATATATCCAAGCCATTTAAGTGCAACCAAGACTCAAGAATAGATAAAGCAGAATTTATATAAGAGCAAGCTTGATCAACAGAGTGACTTGATGAATATAATAACAAATCGTCGGCGTATTGAAGAACATTTACATGATTGTTTAAGGACGAGTCCATATCAAAAGTATAAATGTTATATAGAAGGGGACTGAGCACTGAACCCTGTGGGAGACCTCTCCATATAAGGCGAGATACCTCATGATCTTCTATTAGAATGTTGACAGAGCGTGCAGTCAGAATTTTAATAATAAAATTCGACAAAATTGATGGAACCTGTAAGGCGTTTAGTTTATTTTGTAAAATTGATAATACTACATTATCATAAGCTGCATTTATATCCAGAAAAACTGCTACTGTGGAATGGTTACTAGAAAAGGATGACCGAATGTCCGATGTTAAAATGCTTAAGCAGTCAGTGGTGCTTCTGCCCTTTCTAAATCCATATTGGGATTCTGCTAAAAGGCCCTTACTTTCAACATACCATTCTAGGCGATTTTTTATTAAATGTTCTGCTAATTTCATTAAAATAGAAGATAAAACTATAGGACGATATGAAGAAGCATCAGATGGAATTTTATTTGGTTTAAGGAATGGCAACACCATTTGACGTTTCCATTCATCAGGGATATGTCCAGTGTACAAAACAGAATTAACAATATTTAAATAATAATTGAGGACGTCGTCATTTAGATGAGCAAAAAAGGAATATGGGATGCCGTCAATGCCCGGCGCGGAGTCCTTAGTTTTACAAATAACACCCCTTAATTCATTGAGCGTAAATGGCAAACCAAGCGTTGCAGAAGTATTATGGATGTTAGGTGCAAGAGGCAGGTTAGGTTCAATAACCTCAGGCACCCAAGGAGGGGCCAATATATTTAGGAAATCACTGGCTAAAGAATCGGGAATAGGAGCAGGGTCTTTATAAATAGACCTAAACCTACGAATATTACGCCAGACGATCGTAGGATGAGTATTCGGTGAAATTGATGTGCAAAAGTTACGCCATGATTCAAACTTTTTCTTCTTGAAAAGTTTACTAGTTTCATTAATAATATTAGTAACAATTACAAAATTATTATCAGACATATCCAAGTTATAATTGTGTTCAGCCTCTTTCCGTTTCTTTAACAATTCTGTGCACTCTGAGTCCCACCACGGAGGTGAAGGGATTGTACTAATATTTTTGTTTTTAACAGGGAAGACTTCATCTGCTGCTTCAATTAATATGTGCGCTAAAGCTTCTGCACAGGTATTTTCATTACTATCAGTAAGGAGAGGCAAGGAGCAAACCTTACTGTCAACAGTGGCTCTAAATTTATCCCAGTCATTACTATTTCGATTTGGTAATTTATGTTTTAAATTTGATTTCCGTTGTTGTGGTTTTGACTTGGAAAGAGGGTATTTAATAACTATTGGAAAATGGTCACTACCATAAGTAGAGGTAAGAGTGTGCCAAGTTAATAAAGAGGCTAAACTAGGAGAACAAATGGAAAGGTCAATTGCGCTTTGGTTTTGATTGGGTGCACACCGACGTGTGGCTTCTCCTGAATTTAAGATACATAAGTTGTGTAAGTCTATAATATCTAGTAATTCATCCCCATAACTGTTAGATGTTGAACAACCCCATGATGGGTGATGGCAGTTAAAGTCCCCTAAAACCAAAAATGGTTTTGGTAGCAAAGAAAATAGATTATTCACCTCTTGAAGAATAGAAGAAGAGGGGTGAGGAATGTAGATAGAAACAATACAAATATGATACAATTGAATAGCTAAAATAGAAATTTCCTCACTGTGAGGTGGTAATGTAATAGAAGTAAAAGGGATAGAATTCTTGATAAGTATAGCTACTCCACCATACCCATCAGATCTATCCTTTCTAATGGTTAAATAACCATTAATTTTAAAAATATGAAATGGTTTGAGCCAAGTCTCTGCTAAAGCAAAGACAAATGGATCATATTTGTTTAATAAATGAATGACATCACTTTTTTTGTTTATTAGACTGCGGCAGTTCCACTGGATTATATTGGATTGGTCCATTATGACTAGATTGAGATACATTGTATGATTGGGCAGCGTTGGACGGTGTTATGTTGAACTGGGAGAGAAGATTATGTAAAGCTGAAAGAAGATCATTAATGGAAAAATTTGTGTCTTTTATTTCATTGTTATTGTTGTTAGTCAAAGCACAGCCATTTAAAGGCTGAGGTATGGCAAAATCTCTAATAATAGTATTATGTGCATTTTTATTATACCCATGTTCATGTTTTGGAGGCATTCGTGGTTTTAGGAAAACAGTCTTTTTGTAACTATGAGAAAGATTAGCATTAGGGGATGTCTGTAACATATCTGAAGATGTTCGCGATGGAGAGGATAAAAGTACATCTGCATAAGATTTACTTACTGAGGGATGTAGTTTAGCTGCTTCAGCATAGGAAACTGAATTTTTGGCCATGTATGTTTTGATTGATTTTTGTCTAGAGAATTCTGGGCAAGATTTATCAATCGCAAAGTGAAATCCAGAGCACAGACAACAAGATGCAGTTTCTAGATCTTTATCACAACTGTCCCCAGAGTGTTCATGACCACATTTATAACAGCGAGGTGTGGACCTGCACTGAATTTTAGTGTGACCAAACCTACAACAGTTAAAGCATTGAATTGTAGGGAATATATATAACTCTACAGGTAACGCATTAAAACACATAAATATTCTCTTGGGCAAAACCTGTCCATCAAAGGTAACTACTATGGACTGGGATGGTTTCCAAACAGCTGTTCCGTCAACATTGCTTTTGAAATTTAAACGTCTGATTTTTAATATTGGTCCACAACCTATTGGTACAGATATGTTATCGATTACTTCCTCAGGAGACCATTCTGCAGGAACACCACGTACTAATCCCATTCGTGTTATATTAAAGGTAGGGATAAAGGCTTTATAATTGTGTGTTTTTAGGCTTTCATGGACAATAAAAGAATTTGCGTCTAGATGATTGGAAAAAGAAAGTGCAATTTTATTACGACCAATTCTTTTAACGCTCCCATTAATTATGTTTTTGAAGGCGTTATTTTTTAAAAACTTACCAAATGTGATGGGGTGCAGTGTCGTACCATCATTAGGTGCTGTAAAGTTCTTTTGAACATGAATCAAAAATGGCGCGCTATCCGATTGTTCGTAGCTTGTTCTACCAATCTGAGGGGCAGGTACCATAGAAGGAGCGGGGATGTCAGTAATTGCTATAGGCTGAGTAGGCATAGTTTTGGTATTAGGTACTGGAACTAATTCAACAACTTTAGAATCATTGCAGTTACAACCCGTGGAGTCCGATCCATGATTTTTGCGGGTGCGGCGACGTTTATTGCAATGCTTGCAGAGATGTAAACGTGACCTTTTTAAGTTTCGAGCCGAGGAAGAAACATCTGTATCCATACCCGATTCATTAGATTGAACTGTGATGAAAACGCCTGCCGGGGGAACTAGTTCCCCCGGGTCGGGCGGGTCGTTCATACTTAGAAACTAATATAAAATTATATAAGCTTACCACTACCGGAGAAATAATCACTAAAACTAAGTAAAAACTATAAATAAAAGAATATAAAACTAAAATACTACTGTGACTGATCCTATATTACACAATTTTAAAATTTCCAACTTCGGTTCATAAAAAGACGCGTCCGCCAAGTTCGAAGTTTCCCGCGCTTTCTTCTAATAGTAACTTATTCAAGATGACATTACAACCGTTCAATATTAGTTTTGTTGCTGTCAAATAGCAGGTCATGGTACGAAATTCTATACATAAAAAAAGGTGAACAGTTTTTGTAAACGTCAACGCAACAGGACTGTTGCAGGCCTGCTAATAAGACGTCATGGTACAGAAAACTAATTTAGGACTGTTTCTGCCCTGCTATAAGAGCTCATGGTAAGGCCCCTGGGGGCTTACCATGACCTTTTAACAAAACGTTCAGTTTCCAGTCAGTTTTGATTTAGGCCTAATTTAGCGCTGCTAGTAAACCGTACCATGAGAGTATTAAAATTGAACGATTATTGAACGAAGTTCACCAATGTTGAATCGTCATGCTTGTCTGTGGCCTGCTGTAATGCCACTGGCTCTTTAATACGCATCGTTCAAAAACTTATATTTTCACTTTACCGGTTTTTTTTAAATAATAAAAACATTAGATTCTTGGGTATATACATATTTTAACTATGATTATGTGGGACTATTTTCATAGATTCATTATCTAAAAGCACTACAAAGGTCAATTTACCTTTAAAAACAACTTTATAACTTTGAAAGATTCAACGTGATTTTGAACGTGTTTACACATGTCATGCAACAATAAAAAAAGTATTGTAGCGCGCCAATATTTGTATTTTTTATTCAATATGAACTCTGTACAATGTCTTAAGTTTGTTTGCTAAGAATTTTAGTTGGAATGTCGCTGAGGAGAGTAATTATGATTCATGTGCTGAATTTATTTTTGATACATGTACGGACGACAGCAGTAGGCCTAGTATGAGTTTTCAATACGAAACTCGTTCGATCGTATCGAGCGCGTTTGGCGCTCTCATTGGTTGAGAGTTCTTACGACCTTGAAGCGGGCCAATCGCTGAGTCAAACGCGCTCGATACGATCGAACGAGTTTCGTAATGAAAACTCATACTAGGCCTACTGGTCAAGCTACCCGGAACTGTCAGATATTCCCAATCAACCTTGAGCCTTAAGGCTTTATAGATAAAGTTGAAAATCGGATAAAGAAATCTGACTGTGCTGTCGTCTGTACAAGTCTTTGTGTTAGTATAACCCAATCATTGCAGTTTATCAATTTTATATAGGAAATTTCATATATGTAGAAAAGGGTTGCAGGGAAAATATAGTATTTTTGGGCCGCTTGTATTATAAGGTGTACTTATTGGTCGTTTCTTTTTACGTAAAGTCTAATCATGATCAAGATTCAGAATAAAAAGAAGTGTGAAGTGTGTTGATAATTATCGTCGTCGTCGTATTGTCAATGTAATAAATAATTGTATTGAAACGTTATAAACGATTTCGTATTTAAAAAAAAAAACTAATTCTTTACCTAATTACAGTTAAAGGTGGTACTTAAATCTACTTTTAAAAATTAAATAATGTATCGCTGACAGTGTAGTGTGTTTAAACCCATTTTTAGTTGATTTACTCTCGTGTGAAATGGGTAGGTAAAAATCAGCGTGAAACGGATTACAGTTTTTGTTTTCTCGTTAGTTTCGACATTAGTGTTGTTACTTAGACTACCGGCAATCGATTATCTCAATTATTAATAAAATAACTTAAAATAAAGTTTTATAGCAAGATCCATACTCAGTGACATTCAATTTATTCGTCTTTGTAAAGATCTTATTCTCCTACTGACATTCCACTGTCCATCTGATAATCAATGACGTTAGGATAACGATTTTAATGAAAATTTTAGTTCTGTCAGTTCATCAGTTGACTACGTGTAGAATAGACAGAACTAACTCACGGAACTGTATAATTTTCATTACAGTATTATGACGGTTAATATCAACATCGCGTAGCATTTAAGTGAAATAACTGTATAAAACCAGAAAACATATACATCGAAACTTCGTGTAGTGTATCTTAATAAATATATAATATCTATTCTCTGGTTTATAATCTACCATCGCATTTAATTATAGAATTAATACGACAGTTATGTAGTGTGTATTGGTGATACTAATTTAAACCATCAGGCACATCAATTCGATATCGAATCGAAACTTAATTAGATTAACGATAACGAGTTATAAGCATCAACACTATCTGACATTGTCAATGTCAACATGCATGTGTGAAATGACAACAAAACTATAACCTATTTTCTTATAATATTTTCATTTGTATACATTTTTATTTTACTCTTAGTATTTGTACTTGAAGTTTTACGGAGTATATCCGTTTTACTCATTGATCTACCCTACTCTGTTTGTTCTGGGCATAGTTGATTATAATCAATCATAAGTCATCAGACGCGAATTTACTCTGGTTGTCTACTTGGTGAAGATGGTTCTTGGAATGGAGACAAACTATTGCAGCGCATGAGTCTGTTTGTGCCGCACCACTACGTGTGGAGGAGACTTCGTCCGCCGCTGCAGCTGGTGCCTATAGCCAGAACTAATCTGCTAGCAAAGCCACCCCTAACCAGAGCTGCGCACACCATCAATGAGATACATGTGGCAGGAGTTAACTGACCAAAGCACTGCTGTTTATTCTATGTTTTACACATAATAAAAGTTTTTGTTACTAATTATATATATTATAGATTTAGTAAGATTATAATATAAGTGTTTGTGTATGTTTATATTTCGTTAAATAGTATTAAGGTATACAATATGTTAAAATGTTTGAACTGTCACATTAAGGTAATGCCTGTAAAGATAGTTTCAGTAGATAAATAAATAAATTCTCATTTTTTTTTTAATGCATAGGATTGATATTTTGGTTATTCTGAATATGGTATTTTCAAGATGGTACAGCATTTACACCAGAATGATGATGTGTTAATTGTTTTTGTAAGAGTCCAATGCAATGTGGAAAGACATTGTTAGCGGTTGTGCTCATGTACTGTACCTAATATTGAGTGTGTGTTATTTATGTTTTGATCTGACACCAAAATTGAAGTAGTACTCATAGTAATAAAATATTTTGTTAAAATCTGATTTTTCATTTCTTGAACCGTTAGAAACAGCCTTTATTTCTACTATTTGTTTCTGAACGGTGAACTATTGTACTAAATTCTAAAAGGGGTCCAAACTACACACTGCTCAGGATTTTTTAGGTTCCTTATTGTCATATTTCTCAATATTCCTGTTAGACATAGGTTAAATATACCACAATTTTGACTTGGAACAATTAAACATGCATTTAATTAATAGATAGATGTTATACAAAGAGTATAACAATATGATAGGTATCACAATTTTTGGAGGATTGTGAGAGAGTTCCATGCAAAAAAACCTCTTAAATTCTGCTGACAAAGCTGTTAAGTCAGTGGGTGCACCCAAAGGAAGTATTTTTTCCTTAAACTACAATGTTCTTAAAGTATAGGTTTTCTGCAATTATAAATTCCCAGAGCAATGCATTAGGTACATAGGCTAGAAGCAACTTATGGGTTTGATTACTAAAACATTTCCCATTGAATCCTTGTTTGATCGTTAGATTGCTATAGAAATAAGGTACTTATTTAACATGAGTATGTGTAAATATTAAGGTTAAAATAAGAAAAATATTCATTTCAAGAGGCTTATTTACTTTCTTATAGGTATAACAGAATAGATGTTTTATTTCCCAGGTTCATTTTCATTCTTTTCAGTGGTTGTAAAATTATGGAGGTGCAGCAACAGCAAGTCTTCATTATGTCTTGCGTTATGTATCCCAATCGAGGATATCCCAGAGTACTAAGGTTTAATTCATTTATATACTTCAGGTACTGTTGTTTTCATGATGCAGTTCCGCATACACGTCCAAGATTTCTGGCATGGCTTTTTCTAGGTTTTGTATAGTCATTTCTCGTATTCTGCGTCTGTTGTGATTTCCTTTGGTAAGTGCGTGATATTATCCTAGATAGGATTTGTAGGAATTGTTGTCTGATATCTTTATTGTTTGCAATAACGCGGGTATTTCTTGACATTCTTGAAAAATCCTCCCGGCACTCGTTAACTACGATTATATGTGGTTTAAAACGAACGAATAAGGTTTTTATTTCATATAATCCTTGCACATTGATGTGCAGCATGAGTAATTTATAATTTTGAGTTTTATTACACATAAACATAAAAATAAGTTTTCTATGGATACTGTATATTATCAAAAAATGATCAAAACAATGTTGATTAAGCTTCTATAATAGTAACTTATTCAAGATGACATTACAACCGTTCAATATTAGTTTTGTTGCTGTCAAATAGCAGGTCATGGTACGAAATTCTATACAAAAAAAAAGGTGAACAGTTTTTGTAAACGTCAACGCAACAGGACTGTTGCAGGCCTGCTAATAAGACGTCATGGTACAGAAAACTAATTTAGGACTGTTTCTGCCCTGCTATAAGAGCTCATGGTAAGGCCCCTGATTAGGCATCGAGAAGGCAGCCGAATTAGTTTTCAAGTTTGTTTAGACACACTTGACATTGGCTGAATGCACAAACCGTGCGAAGCCAAAGAAGAAAAAAAAAAAAAAAAAGTTTGTTTAGTTAGACTCAAGAATGATAAATTTTACTAAGTTTATTAATACTTAGTATTTGTTCGTGTTTCTTTTTTAGTTCGTAAGTTATTACTTTCCTTGTAATTTTTTCAACGCTACTGTTTTTAAATAGTTGATTTTATTAGTAGAACTTGTTTAATTACCTTAATATTAATTGTATTGATAATAAAATTAAACCAAAATATGTTGTTTTCCTTTTAATGAAGATTTGACTAATCAATTTTAAAAAAAAGACAAGAAAGTAAAAAACTTTTTGGAGGAGGAAGAATCTTCTAGGTAAAATAAAACTGCGTGTCCGATATGATCTGTGTATTTCGACTTCAAAACCCCTGCTTATATCTACATTTTTTATGGTACAAGTTGCGGTATGACTAATTATTTACAATTATAAAATACAATATTATTACATCGATGTTTAACACGCGTCGCGTCTCGGAGAGGGGCGCGGGGCGCCGCTGGCCCGCGCTGTGAATCTATAAATATAGGTAGACGCGCTGAGTCGTTCCTTTTCGTCGAGGGCCGCCCGCCGTGTCAAGATCTCCGCTGCGATGCGCCAGCTTCGTGTGTCGTCTTCGCGCCAAGATTCCACTGCGATGTATCCTTCGTGTGTAGTCTTCGTGGACATATCTCCGCTGCGATGTAATCTTCGTGTGCAGTCTTCGTGTACAGATCTCCGCTGCGATATATCAACTCCGTGTGTCAAAAACGTACTTACGAGTGATGTCGTTGAACCCACGCAACGCATCACGTATCATATTCCTTTGACAGTAAACGCCTTTTTCAAGGCGGCCTCTTGTTCCTTTCAACAGTAGGCCTAGTATGAGTTTTTCAATACTGTAAACTATGAAAGTTTTAGTTTAAACGTCAAACTGTTAGTTTTCGATGATATTGGTAGTACGAGTTCCTTTTTTCAAATAAAGTTTAAACTATAACGTGCAACGAAACGTTCGATTGAACGAATTTCACACCGCATATTTCTGGCTCTTTTTTAAATTAGAAATTAGAAAGAAACACTAAATCTGTCACTTTTGAAGTTTCGCCGTTAGTTTTGTCGTAGATTTGAATTATTTGCTTTTTTAAGATTTTGAATTATTTAAATATACTTACTTAATATACATTATAAAAGTAATTAGTATGTCGGGAACAAGTTCTTCACAATTCGAAGTAATGGTGGAGTATATGGAAAGGTAAATAGCTTCGTTTATTTTACTAAGTAAACATTCAGTCAAAATATATATTTGTTCATAATTAAAATATTCCTTATTATTGCAGTAATGGAGACTTGAATAAATTTGCAGATGGCCCAAATGGCCGCATTACGGCTCATAATAAATGAACCGAACTAATCAGAGTCCTCAATATGGATACAACTGGTTCTTATAAGCCAGTTGAAAAGTGGAAAAAGGTACGGCTTTTTAAATTAAACATTACATTAAAGCTTACTAATGAGTGTTATTAATGATTGTTTTGCTATTTACATGTGAAGGTGTGGAGTGATCTGAAGAACAACACAAAAAGGAAGGCAGCTAAAATTCATCGTTCTGCCAGTGGAACAGGTGGTGCATGGCCCTGCATGTAGATTAATTTTAACAGACCTGGAGCAGAGGGTCCTCAACTTAACAGGAACCCAAGCTGCGACAGGTCTAATAAGCAAACCTGAAGTTGGTGTTGAGGTAACTATTAATATAATTTTACTTTAACGTTTGCAATGGTAATAATACATATTAGTAGCTTTGTGTATAATCAGCATTAAAGTGTGTGGACTAAATAATCCATTTGCCTTTGCAAGTTTATATTCTATACATTAAATATACTTATTGCACAACACTCTTTCTTAAGACTTCACTATCACATTCTTCAAACAATATTTAATGCATGTTACAGACAACTTCAGCTGAATGTGATACAGCGCAACAGCAGCAGCAGGTGCCTCCACCTCCACCGCAGTACTTCACATCTCCCCGTGAGAATATCCATATTGAGAACAGTAAGTAGTCATAATATGTAACTATATTGAAATAAAATTTTGTTGAAAGTGTGTAGGTACTTTATGACAAATCCACATAAATTTTGTTTTATAATCTATACAAATATATAAAGCTGAAGAGTTTGTTTGTTTGAAAAAGCTAATTTCAAGAAGTACTGGTCTGATTTGAAAAATTCTTTTTGCGTTGGATAACGCATTAATCGTGGAAGGTTTTTGGCTATAAAATCAAGCTGCAACCCAGAGGAGCGGAGCATATAAAAATTGTGCTGTATATTATGATCTAGAAGTGAAATAATGTATCTATAGAAATCGACTCTTTTGCGGTTAAAATAAAATGTTCAAATAACTAACTCCATGCGAAAGAAGTCTGGCAGCTGCTAGTTATTAAATAAATAAAGGCCATGATAAGTTGTTAATGCTTTTAGTATTATAAAGTTTGTCTTGTACATAATTTAGTAACTGTTATTTTCAGCAACGGTTAATGAAAATCGGCCAGGCACAAGCCAGGAGCAAGTGGAGTTCTATGTTGAGGAGATAGAGGGAGTTGCTGTTTCGCCTACTCCCCACTACGCTCTTGTGAGTCCAAGACGCATCGAAGTCGGGGCTCGCCGTGTCATTCGCCCACGCCGCACCTCACCGCGCCACCGCCATACACGCCCTGTTGATGCAGCTTCCCTCTTTGCTGGCACCGAAGAAAGATGGCAGAATTTCGCTACAGAGTTTGCCAATGAGCATGTAAGGCTTAGAGAACGGGAGCTCGAACAACAGTCTCAGTGGGAAATTGTTAGTTATATTAGAAAATTTTATTAAAAAACCTTAAATAACTTGCTTAGTTTTTATTTACAAAATTAAACTACTGATTCTCATAAATAATGCTAGCCAGCCGGTCCCGTACTAGGCAACCTAATGTGAGCAATGATTGGTCTGCTTGCAGTGGCACTTCATGTCTTTGGGATACAGGACCAACTGTAAAGAAACACGAAATAGTTAAGTATGAGTATTTTAAATATCATTGATACACTTTCAAAGGCAGAAAAATGCTTAGGCATTCCTTATGGATAAATTGTAATATCGTACATAACACTAAATAATATTAAAACAATTTCTTACATAAATGGATCGAGATGGTGTAAAAATAGATATGTCTTGTAGTTGGTCTTGGTCTTGTAGGAATCAAACCCTCCACCATGGCACAGAGGGTATGTTTAGTGTCATCCGTCCATTAGATCGTTAAATGGATTACCTAGCTTGTGAGAAAATTAGTAACTACTTACCATTTACTTCATCTTGTGGAAGTGGCACACCAAAATCCAAAGCAATGTTGTGTAGAACACAACATGCCATTATTATTTGGGTGCACTTTTCGGGTTTATAATGCAATACTTTATCCTTGCATACGCATCGCCATCTATTTTTAAGACGCCCAAATGTGTTCTCTATTAAGACCCTGGTTCTACTATGCACTTTATTATATGCCTCTGCTTCTGAACCAACTACTGGGTCTGTGTAAGGGGTCATTAACCATGGATGTTGTGGGTATCCTGAATCTCCTGCAAATAATGATTATTCATTATAAGTAATTTATTAAAAACAAATCCAAATGTTGAGAATAAATAACAAACCTAAAAGCCATGCTGATTCACCAGTCTGATGCAGAGTTTGCATATAAGAATTTATGACAGTATTATCCCAAATAAATGCATCATGGCTGGCACCTCCAAATTTAGCATTAATGCTAAGGATACGGCATTCATGATCGCAAACCTTGAAATAGTAGTTAAAACAGGTAGATATATTAGATATGAAGAATTATTTCTTTTAAGATTCTGTTACAGTATTTGTATCACCTACCATCTGAATGTTAAGGGAGTGGTAATGCTTTCTGCAGTAATAAATATGTTCTTCATCCTTTCTAGGTTTAAAAATCCTAAAATGTGAGCCATCCACACAACCCACAACTCCAGGAATACCATATTTGTTCAGAAATCTATAACATAAATGAAGGTATAAAATGTTTGAAAGCATACAAACAAATAAACACAACATAACAATTAATGTATTCAAATATTCAAATTTACCTTTGTTGTAATTGCTCCCTTGCTTCTCTTGTGTTAGGAAATTTTATAATTTTTTTTTATAATTTGAGGTTGAGTAAGGGCTGCGGTTACTTCACTTATGAACCTACTTATGGCTTCCTGCGAAAAATGGTTGGCTACTCCAACTACACGTTGGTAGTCACCATTCGCGTAAAACAACAGCGCACACAACACCTTAAAACAACAAGTAAAACAATTATTATATATTAGGTACCTAAGTTAAACAAACCATACCGGTATTTTTTCCTTCGCTCCCACTAGTACACCCAACCCAATCATACCTTTGTCTCAAGTGAGACTCTTTGCGAGCTTCGGAGGTCACTATAGGTGCGCAGGGTGCTGCATAAATATTTAAATGCAGCTTTCGTCAGCCGATACCGCTGGACAAAATGGGTATCGGAAATACGGCTGATAGAGAATAATTCTCTTTGACGAATGTTGTCACGCCTTTCTATGTTCGCTACTTCGTCCTGCGTTGTTTGCCACGCAAAATACCAACGGGCAGACATTTCTTTTTATAAAAGTTTTAACAACTCACTAAAAATTTATAGGTGACAACTTTAACTACAAAAGTTTTCGTTTTCGTTGAAGGATACTAAAAACGTATTGTCAAAGTAGTAACTCATACTGCCAAATTATCATTGCCTTTCGAAAACTTACAAAATAATCGAATAGTTTAATTCGATTTGAACTCATACTGCCATTTTTAGTAAGCAATAGTTTCCGCTAGAGGCGCTCGTGTGCAATGTATGGAAACAAGACGAGACGATCATAGTTTTAGAAAACTATCAAAACTCATACTAGGCCTACAGATGAGTCAAACGTATAGCGTCTCTCTCGAGACGGCGTTGTTCGATTATTCCTGAATGGATGATGTCAAAACGTATTGGTCATAAGGTGTTGTTGGTATTCCTTGGTAACTGGTAACTGTTTGGAGGTAACTGTTTGGAGGTACGGTAATTCTATGTGTGCTGTATGTGTGTTCCTACAGCATCCCCCTCTAAGCGAATCGTACGTTTTTTTTAACGGTGCGTCCGGTGCGAGTGACGTAGGATTCGCGGGTTGTACTCGAGGTCGGCGGGGTCAGCGGCCGCGACTCATTATTAGTGCTCGATGTATGTGTGCGGCGAGTGTCACGTGCGTCTGTTGTTCCTCTAGGAGTAGGTTCTTCTTGCTTGAGTAAGTGTGCTGGTTTGAGTCTGTCGATTGTGATGACAGATGTTCGTAGGGGCATCTGAATGGTAAATTGTTTGTTGCCGCGATGGAGAACTTTGAATGGGCCTTCGTAAGGTGGAGTCAGTGGGCTTCGTACGGTATCATTACGCACGAAGACATGAGAACACGTAGCCAAGTCTTTGTACACGAAAATCTTTCTGTTGTTGCTATGAGACTTGCTGTTTGGAGATAGTGTCGACATTGTTTCGGTCAGCTGACGGGCGAATTCTGCGTCGTCGTTTTTTGGCTGTGTAGGCGTGAAAAAATCTGACGGTATTCTTAATGTTGACCCGTATGTCATGAGAGCTGGGCTGACTTGCGTATCTTCACGTAAAACTGTTCTTAAACCGAGGAGTACGGTCGCTAGTTCCTCGCTCCAGTGTACGCCGGCGTTTCGCGCCATAAGTGCGGATTTCAAGGTTCGATGCCATCGTTCGACTTGACCGTTTGCTTGAGGGTGAAATGCGGTGGTTCGAATCCGTGTTATGCCAAATTTCTTCATCAGTGCGTTGAATAATGACGACTCGAACTGTCTGCCTTGATCCGTTGTCACACGTAAGGGGCAGCCAAATCGCGCTATCCATCCCTCGTAAATTGCCTTAGCAACAGTGTTGGCGGTGATGTCACGAGTAGGTATTGCTTCGGGCCATTTAGTGCAACGGTCAACCATAGTGACTAGGTATCTATAGTCATTAGACGGCGGAAGTGGTCCGACAATGTCTACGTGAATATGTTCGAAACGCGCTGATTTTTGAAACTCGCCGAGCGGGCTGATAACATGTCGCTGGATTTTCCCGCGCTGGCATCCGATGCATGACCTTGTCCACATACCGACTTCTTTATTCATATTCGGCCAAAAGAATTTAGTGACCATTATCTTTCTTGTCGTACGTACGCCTGGGTGGCTAAGTTCGTGTTGTGCTTTGAACGCTACAAAACGATAAGACGCTGGTAGGTACGGGCGTAAGTTGCCTGTTGATGTTTCGCATATGATAGGTCGTTGACCTCCGGGCAATGTGATTTCTGCAAACTTCAGATTCGGGTTGGTCATGCTGATCTTGAGTTCGTCGTCGTTCTCTTGGTCTTTAGCGAGTTGACTGTAGTCGATCGTAGATTGCGACAAGTCGATTTCTTCTATACGAGATAGGGCGTCGGCCGCTTCGTCATTATTACCGTGAACGTATTGAATTTTCGAGCAAAACTGACTTATGTAATGTAGTTGACGCTCTCTTCTCGGTGTATCGCTGGTACTTGGCGCTCTTGTTAATGCATACGTTAATGGCTTATGGTCGGTGAATATTGTTACGTCGTTGCCTTCTATCAGCCGACGTAGGTGCTTAATTGAGGTGAACATTGCAAATAATTCGCGATCATATACGCTATATTTTCTTTGCGTATCACTCAATGTTTTTGAATAGAATGCCAGTGGTTTCCATACGCCCTCGACCTTTTGTTCTAATACAGCGCCAATGCTAGTGTTTGACGCGTCTGTGTATAGACGTAAGATTGCGTTGGGAATCGGGTGCGTAAGTGTTGTGGCCTTGAGTATGCTTTGTCGGCATTTCTCAAAAGCTTGCTCGCTTTCTGGTGTCCATTGTATCGGAGTTTTATCATTTTTCTTGCTGTTGTGTAGGTACTTGTTTAATTCATGCTGATGTTCGGCTTGATGTGGTAAACAGCTGCGATAAAAGTTAATCATGCCTAAAAATCTTCTTAGTTCTTGTACTGTCTGTGGTTTCGGGTAATTGACTATTGCTTGTATACGTTCTTGCGTGGGATTGATACCATTTGCTGATACTTGATAACCGAGGAACTCTATGTTTTCTTTATCAAACTCGCACTTGTCGATGTTAAGACTGACGCCGTAGGTATTTAGGCGTTCGAGTACTATTTGTAAGTGCTGGCGATGTTCTTCCTGGTTATTTGAATAGACAAGTAGATCGTCGACGAAACAAAATACGATGTTGTCCAGTCCTCGTAAAACTTCATGCATGAAGCGTTGAAATGTTTGGCCTGAGTTGCGTAATCCAAACGTCATGCAGTTGAATTCGAATAGGCCGAAAGGTGTTATGATCGCGGTCTTCTGTGCGTCTTGTGCAGCTATAGGAATCCAAAAGTATGCCATTTTCAGGTCCAATTTTGAAAATATTTTCTTGCCGTGTAATTGGTACGTAAAATCCTGAATACGTGGAATGGGATATCTGTCAGGTACGGTGACTGCATTTAGTCTCCGGTAGTCTCCACATACACGAAGTGACCCATCCTTTTTCTTGACGACGTGGAGAGGGCTTGCCCACGGACTTTTTGACGGCTTGCATATACCCATCTCTATCATGCGCTCGAATTCCAGTTTTGCCGCTTTGTATTTGTCCGGCGGTAGAGGGCGCGGCCGTGCGTATATCGGCGGTCCTGTAGTCTCGATATAATGTGTGACGTCATGCTTCACTGGAGTCTTGAGTGACATCGGCCGCAGAACATCAGGGTATTTCTTTAATATGTCGTGATATACGTGGTCTCGGTTGACCATGTGTATAGTTTCTTCGTTGTTATTTATTTTGATGGCGTTCACGCTGAGATCGGTAACTCTGTCGATAAGTTTCCTCTGGTGCAGGTCGACTAGCAGTTTGTGGTATACTAGGAAGTCTGCACCCAGTATTGAGGTTTTTACATCGGCGACTACGAATGTCCATTTGAAGCTTCTTCGTAAACCTAAGTTAAGTTCTATTGTATATAGGGGTTTTGGAGAAATAATACGACTTCCTTGAATGCAGTATATGGTCGACTGGCGAACCGTTTATTAAGAGGACAGCGATCGATACACACATAATGTTGAGGGTACAATGTTGAAACATTTTGTAACACTACCTACTTACAACATACATTACACCCTACCACTTATTCTAAACTGCTCTTATACAACTAATTTACAATTAAGTACATTATTCATGGTTGGTACCTTATGACCGGTTTCCTTACACGTTTACTTCGGGTCTCGGATGCTGTTGCTGGTGGTGGTGGTGGTGTCAGTGAACTTACTCCACTATCAGGTTCGCCAACGTCAGTTGGGAGTGGACAAGTTAACATAGACCGTGGAGACTTTCTCCAAATTTGATCTATATGTCTTTTTAAAGGTGGACCATTTTCCCTACTAACTAAGTAATAACGAGATCCTAAGTTCCCGTCAATTTTACCTCTAATCCACTTATCCTCCCTTCCAAAACCTCGAGCCCACACGTCATCCCCTATCTCTAAGGTACGCGTTATACCACCCGCACTTTTGACCTGTTTCTGTTGAGCCTCTTCCACTCTTTGTTTAACGCCTTGAACCTTATTGCCCATATTCAACAGATCTAGGCGAGACCTTAACGTTCTATGCTGCAGTAACCTCGCCGGTGACTCTCCCGTCGTGCTATGCACGGTATTCCTATACATAAATAGGTACGACTTCAATGCCGTATCAACCTCTATACCGTCCCTAAAAGCCTTTTTTAACGCATTTTTACAAATTTTAACGGCATTCTCTGCAGCTCCATTCGATGCAGGGTGATAAACTGGCGTAAAAATATGTTTAATACCGTTAACACGCATAAATTCTGCTATTTCAACACCTGTAAAAGGAGGTCCGTTGTCCGATACTATCTCTTTTGGTAACCCAAACCGAGCTAAAACATCCCTTAATACCTTAAGAACTTCCTTTCCGGTCGTTCTTTTCATTTCAAAAGCTTCGATCCATTTAGACGACGAATCCACTATGACAAAAAACGTCTTACCCTGAAAAGGGCCTAGGAAATCAACATGTAACCTACTCCACGGCTCTGAGATATAGGGCCAGGGTTGAGGGGGTGCTTTCGGTGGAGCTGGAGCTTCCAACCGACATGTATTGCATTCCTGGCAAACGCGTTCAATGTCTGCATCGATACCAGGCCACCAAACGTAACTACGAGCCATTGATTTCATTTTAACAATGCCCATGTGACTGATATGCAACTCTTTTAAAATAATACTTCGCAATTCCGTTGGTATCACAACTCTATAGCCCCACATTACACATCCCGACTCGACATACAACTCATTCCTTCTAACAAAATAAGCTTGTAGCTCCGCATCGGGACATGAAGGAGGCCAACCTGACCTTATATATATCATGACTTTTCTCAAAACACTATCCATATTCCCCAGTTTACTGACATCTTGACTGGTTATCGGTAAAAAATCCTGTACGAAATTTATATATGTGATTTCGTTCTGTTCTTTGTTCCTTGTACCCACTGGCAACCTAGACAACGCATCTGCACCATTCTTATCGGTAGGTACGTATTGAATTCGATACTGATAACCAGAGAGGACTACCGCCCACCTTTGTAGCCTACTTGCTGCCATCGTTGGAATGCCCGTTTTATCCCCAAAAATAGAAACTAGTGGTTTGTGGTCCGTTTTGAGAACAAACTCTCGCCCGTATAAGTACTGATGGAACTTCCTTACTCCAAAAATAATAGCTAGCGCCTCCCTTTGAATCTGCGAGTAATTTGCTTCCGATGCGTTTAAAACCCGCGACGCGTAAGCGATCGGACGCTCGGTTCCATCGGGCCACACATGAGCTATGACCGCTCCCACCCCCTGCGCACTCGCATCCGTCGTCAGTGTTACCGGCATACGCGGATCATAATGCGCGAGTACCTCACTAGAAGACAACAGATTTTTAATGCTGTTGAAAACTTCCGTACAATCTTTTGTCCAAACAAACTTATTATCCTTCCTTAGTAACTCGTAAAGGGGGGTTAGCCTCATACTAATATTCCTAACAAACTTGGCATAGTACATAACCATACCCAAGAACGATCTAAGTTCGGATACATTGGACGGTATAGGTACCTTTTTTATAGCTTCTACTTTACTTGGGCATGTCTTTACTCCATCTTTACTAATTATGAACCCTAAATAAGATACCTCATCCGCAAAAAACGTACATTTCTCTTTCTTGACCTTTAACCCGTACCGCTGTAATCTATCGAAAACTTTAAATAAAGTATCCATATGTTCTGCCTCGTCCCGGCCTGTCAAAATGACATCATCAAGAAAAACTCCTACCCTAGGCATACCTTCAAAAATTTGTTCAATTTTTCTTTGAAATATCCCTGGACTTGATGACAAACCATATATCAAACGATTGTATTTATATAACCCCCGGTGTGTATTGATTACAGTATATAATTTCGATGGTTCATCCAGACAAAATTGTGCGTATGCTTGAGATAAATCAATCTTTGTAAATTTATGCCCCGAATGTAATTTACTTAATAAATCATCTATTCTAGGTAGGGGAAAACGGTCAACCTCTAAACACTTATTTAAGGTAAGTTTATAGTCACCGCACAATCGTAGCGAGCCGTCTTTCTTAATGACTGGTACGACCGGGGTCGCCCAGTCTGACGTCTCGACAGGTGTGATGATACCGTCCCTCTCCAGCAGGTAGGTACGAATCTCTGTTCCGTTTGCCGCGAACAATTTGTAGGTATTCTTGGTCGGTTTATTTTTCTTATTTCGGACGGCTAATACCGATATGTCGGCTCCTGTGTCGACGAGAAATCTCTCTCTGTTGTTGATGTCGATCACGCATAGGCGGCGAGATGTGTGGTTTACATCGACACCCGCCACAGTCGATGTACTTTTTAGTTTTCCTGCTTGCTCTTGGAACAAGGGGATTCGCAATTACGCGCGTCGTCGCCGTATCGATAGTGATAACGGCATAGCCAGTCGGCGTCCCTCGGTGTACGTGCGTTGCTAGCGCGCGGCCTTGACCTTGAGTGTGAGCGAGAGCGGCTATGTTGACGGCTAGCAAAGTGCGAGCGGGAACGGCGATGTGATGCATTTTGCTGATTACTTCGTAATTCGGCGACTTCGAGAGATAGCTTTTCAATTTGTTTGCAAAGCATGCTGATTTGCAGATTTGTGACGGAGTTCTGTTGTACTTCGTTGACCGATGCTGGCGGGGGAACTACGGAGACTGCGGCGACTGTTGGTTCGAAGTGTTCCATCATTTTGTCGGCCATCGCAGCTAGAACTTCGAGTGTAGATTCTGTGTTCACGGATAATACTGCGCGAACATGGGCGGGCAAGTGATTGAGCCACATGACCTTGAGCGCTTCGTCGGACAGAAGTTTGCCACTTAGGTCGCGCATTTTACGTAGCAGCTGGCTCGGTTTCTGATCACCGAGTTCGAGACCGCTGAGGAGTTTCTGAAGCTGGCGATGGTCTGATTCTTGATATGTTGAAATCAGTCTCTCTTTCAGTGCGCTGTATTTACCGGTGGCTGGCGGTTCCAATATGATGTCGGCGATTTGTTCCAGGTCGCTGCAGCCGAGTAGTGGGACGACAAGGTTGAATTTCTGCTCGTCACCTATTTTGCTGGCGGCGACGGCGGCTTCAAACTGCGCGAACCAAAGACGAGGATTTTGGCGCCAAAATGGTGGTAGTCGTGCAGGCAGCGATATTGTAGCGACGTCGTTCTTCATTGTTGTGACGCCTAATGCATCGCTGAATTCTTCGCTCTTCGACATTTTTTTTTTTTTATATAATTTCTGCAGGGATTCAGTCTTGATATTTCTTCTTTTCTTCGGGGTCACCAATTTGGAGGAGGAAGAATCTTCTAGGTAAAATAAAACTGCGTGTCCGATATGATCTGTGTATTTCGACTTCAAAACCCCTGCTTATATCTACATTTTTTATGGTACAAGTTGCGGTATGACTAATTATTTACAATTATAAAATACAATATTATTACATCGATGTTTAACACGCGTCGCGTCTCGGAGAGGGGCGCGGGGCGCCGCTGGCCCGCGCTGTGAATCTATAAATATAGGTAGACGCGCTGAGTCGTTCCTTTTCGTCGAGGGCCGCCCGCCGTGTCAAGATCTCCGCTGCGATGCGCCAGCTTCGTGTGTCGTCTTCGCGCCAAGATTCCACTGCGATGTATCCTTCGTGTGTAGTCTTCGTGGACATATCTCCGCTGCGATGTAATCTTCGTGTGCAGTCTTCGTGTACAGATCTCCGCTGCGATATATCAACTCCGTGTGTCAAAAACGTACTTACGAGTGATGTCGTTGAACCCACGCAACGCATCACGTATCATATTCCTTTGACAGTAAACGCCTTTTTCAAGGCGGCCTCTTGTTCCTTTCAACAGATGAGTCAAACGTATAGCGTCTCTCTCGAGACGGCGTTGTTCGATTATTCCTGAATGGATGATGTCAAAACGTATTGGTCATAAGGTGTTGTTGGTATTCCTTGGTAACTGGTAACTGTTTGGAGGTAACTGTTTGGAGGTACGGTAATTCTATGTGTGCTGTATGTGTGTTCCTACAACTTCAAAAAAATCCGATTTAAATCAAATAAACCCGATTTAAATCAAATTAATCGGATTGTTTTGATTTTTTTTGAAAAAATCATGATTTTTATCAACCCTGGGTGAGGCAAACGCTGTGACGTTATTTTGTAATGGCGGCACGTAGACGAGTCGTTTTGAAAATGGGGATTGTCAAACGGTGACTCCGCATTCGAGACGCAGACGACAGTTTCGCTCCGGAGAAGAGCTCCAGGGCACTTCTCCGGAGCGAAACAATCGTCGGCATGCTGTCGGTTTGCCTATTTAAATTGTTATTGTCAAGATTGGAGGTTATATTTACACACAGTTTTGTTTTCATTGCGCTTTTTGTGTAATTAGCGAATTAATTCTATTCTATTTCTGTTTATAGCAATGATGCAGATGTCGACGATTCTGCCAATGTCTAAAGTGATATGAGAAAACGGGCAAAGGCAAAGAAATATAGCGAATTAATTAATTTTATACTTTAAAATCTTATTAGGTTATAAAAGTATAGCAATTATGGTCTAAAGTGAAAAAAACTAAATATATGTTTTTTTTTAAATCAAATCAATCAAAATCAAAAGTCATTTATTCAAATTAGGCTGAGAATCAGAACTTTTTGAACGTCAATATTACATAAGACAGTCCCCCAAAACGCCCACCCATCGACACTTCCTAGTGCTTTCGCTGGGAAGAAGAAGTGGCGGAACAAACTCCCCAGCAGCACAGCTCTGTCTGTTCATTTTAAAAAAAAACACATGTCTTTATACAATACTATGTATACTGATGAACACGATAAAATACAACAGCAATGAAATTATTTACCATATGCCAGCTACCACGCCAAAATACCAGCAAAGTAAAACAATATATTTATATTTAAATGAAAATGTAATTAACTAAAACTTGTTACTTAACTAAGAAGCCCCAGGCATAAAGGGCGTGACAGCTTACATATTTATGTAATGTAAAAAAGTAAATTATATGAACTAAAAATAAATCATGAAAAATCATGAAAAAGCCGACGAAAAATTCCACCACTGGGGGGTTCATAATCATGTACTGGATCCATGGTACTTGTTTGGGCGTCGATGTCAGATACACCCTTTATGTATAAAAAAAAAATCTATAAACTGAAACCAATTACTATGAAATATTTGTTGTTATATCAACAAAAGAAATACATAATCTGTGAAAATTTCACCTGTCTAACTCTCACGGTTCACGAGGTACTGTCTGATGATATACCCCCTTATTTATAAATGCTGCATAAAGTTAACTAGTGATTAACGGTTCTTTAACCATACATTTTTGACCTTTTCACATCACTTAACTTTAATTTACTTAACTAATCACTAGTTAACTTTAAACAATGTTTATGAATAAGGGGGATTATGTTTAGTTAGTTAATTAAATCACAAAGTTTGTTTGTTCACCTTTAGCTAAATACCTAAAATACTTACCATTTCATGACAGCATTTAGTCTTCAAACTAATAGCTCCATATTTAACATAACATGTTTCCGGAGTGTTCCCTGCTAACACTGCCATATCCGTAGCTGTCACCAGCAGTAGGCCTCCTTCCTGCACACTTTGTACTGCCGCATCAAGGAATACTGATGGACATCCATAAGGGTCCAGATCTATAGCTACGAAACGATTCCAGTATTGTTTGTGTTTGTACATTAGCATGCTGAAAAAAAGGATCGACAATAAAATACCAGTGGAAATAAAAGAAACAAAAAGTATGTCAGGTTTTCAAAATCAACTTAAAGCCGTATGGAGGACGGGTCTGAGCAGTTGTGTTGCAATGTGTGCCGGGTATGATACGCTTAATGTTGTTGTGTTGGGAGTTTGGACGTGGAGGATCTTCAGATCAATCTCCCTTTGGCGCAGCATCGTTGGTCGAGTTGTTGGGTTTAACATTGCATCACCTCACTCAATTGCCGTCTTCCTTCCTATTCGCTCAGTTTTTCTGAGTGAATAGGCTCTTAATAAACTAGCGCGCTTTACCATCAACGATCGCATCACTGCTGACCATCAGGCGGGATTGCGGTCAAGCACTAGTTTATAATTATTAAAAAAAAAAAAAGAAAAAAGGAAAAGAAAATGTTTAAGTTTCAGTCATTCTAAATTTGTAAAAAAGCAAACCACAAATACATTTATTTGTCAGTACACTAGTAAAACATATATTAGACTTTAGATTGTTTGCTCGGTTGCTATTTACTCTTTATTCTAAGACTACCTTTGAATTGAGTATTAATTTATTACTTCAAACAATGATTTTCTATACTCTCATTTTAGGTAAAATTAATTTCTGTGTTAAATTGCTGTTAATTCTTAATGAGAAATAATAGTTCTTAAACTATAATTAACTTTTTAATTTCAGGTTTTTAAGCATTGATTGCCTTTGCAATGATGTGGGACAGTAATTAGCTAGTATTATCATATGTATGTAATTATTTATTTAAATCTCACCAAGCATCATCTTGGCTGGTCTCAATCAAATCCTTTACACCGTTGTGCACAATATTTTCCTTGATAGTATCCACAGCTTGCGGAGACAGGTCATTGGCAACAATCTTTGTGATATTTGGTACTTCTTTTGCATAGCGGATACTTCTTAGTCCTGTAGCTGATAAAGCTTCTAATATTTTTATTTCTACCTGAAAATACATTGATTAGCCTATTTATTATGTTATGTATAGCATTTAAATCTATTGTTTATCAAAATGAATAAGGACTTTGATGTTATGAACAGACATTGAACATTCAGAATTGACTATAAAATTTAGTCTGTGGTGCCTCTCAGGTTTTCTCCTAGAGCTATGTCCGTGAATGTAAATTTTCTGTGGGGACACATTTTCTTTTAATATCTGTTATTCTAAGATAATATGCATGTAAAGTTGTAGCAGAGTAATTTTATTTAGTATTTGATTTTGCTGTTGGTGGGAAAAGTTATCTAGACTTTTAGCCAACATTGCCATTAGTAAATTCTGCATTCAGGTGGTGGGAAAAGGAGTGTTTGTATTATATTGAGATACAGCAATTACTACGACAAGTGATTAGACTAATATATTATATTGATAAATAATTACTTTAGTTACTAGAATCAATGTAGTAATTAATTATTTTTATACAGTGTGTTAAGAAAACCCTGTCCGACCCATAAGGATAATAAAGGGTAGGTAAACACATGACCAAATATAATATAAAATTTTACGTAATCATCATAGTAGCAATACAAATGAATTTTGAAATAATCTTTTTTTCCCGCGAATTAATTCCAACTTCTCCGAAATTTGGTAATTTTTAAAAAAGTAACAACACTGGTATTATTATGAACGAATAGCGATGCGACCACGTGCCGCGTGCCCTGCCGCCCGCCGCCCGCGGAAGGGTGAACGCACATTTATTAAGTTACCACTTTTTGCGAAATAATATTTATTTTTTTAGGGGGATTTTTTTTTAAGTTTAGCCCGGTTTTGTATCCATTAGTAGAATCAGTTATCGATACCTAACAACACCTTCACGGGTCTGACAGGGTTTTCTTAACATGCTGTATAAGACACAAGAACCTGCTTGTAAGAACTACAAGTGTTGGTTGTGTTATTAAAAGTAAATAAACAAACCTCGGTATCAACTTTTTCTTTATATTTACTATTTTTTGCGAACTTTTCATTTTTAACAAGCTGCTCAGCTTTATAGTCATTCGTAAAAATAGTTAATACAGCTATACTCAAATCTCTGTTGAACTCCTGCACTGGGTTATAAAACACCTGGTCGGTTTTGAGAAGTATTTCTGCTTTTCCTTCCTTTATCGACGTGTGCTTTGTAGCAGTACCAGAACTATCCATTTTCATAATCCTCTGCAGTTACAACAAATATATGGTTATGTTTCTATTGAGGTTAAGTACGTATGTATACAAATGGTAAAAGTTAAAATGAAATAAGTTTCACTTATAAAATTTCATTACAAACTTGGGAAAGGATTGTAGCTAATCTATGATACTTCGTTTTTTTTTTTTTTTTCCTTCTTTGGCAACTGAGCCGGTTACGACTATTCTGCCAGTGTCACGTGGTGACGGCAGCAAGTAAAGGCAGGCCGTCGAACTCTTCCCTTCGTGGTAGGTGTTAGTATAGCTGCATGGACAAACACATGGGTTAGTAAGACAAAAAATCTAATTTACAGGGACACATGAGACAACAATTAAACTAGTTTATACTATATACAGACTATTTACACACAAACTACGCACCAATTAAAATTTTAATTCATTCTCGTTTAGGAATTTGGCCAAAAGATTTATTAATTTAGGGGAAAAGTGGGAAAGTAGGGTGTGAAAATTAGTTGGAAGAGGGATGTTGATTTTGGGAATTTTTGTATAGAGGTCAAAAGATTTATTATTACGGGAGCAAGAAAAGAAAATATGGTCTAAAGTACCATCCTCAAGACCGCACTCGCACCGGGAATTATCCCGGACGTGGATCTTTTTCAGGAACACTGGGCTACAACAATGTCCGAGTCGAAGTCTACACAGTGAGGAAACAGTTCTCTTCGACAATTTAGGGCATTTTGAAAACCAAGGCCTACGCTGAACCTCAGGCTGTATGGCAGCGTAGTAGATGCCCTTGGTTTTAGAAGTCGCCTTCCATGTTTCAGTCCACGAGTTAAATAACTTGGGTCTGGCACCATTCCGCAAATCATAGTTATGCGCTACGTAGTGCTTTTGATCAACCGGATTCGATGTGGCATACTTTGCTAACGAATCAGCGCACTCATTGCCAGCAATACCCGAATGACCGGGGATCCAGGTTATCTCAACGTCCAAGCCGTTTTGGTAGCAATCAAATAACAAGTTCTTAATATCCATAATGATTTTACTATTAATTTTGCTATGAAATTGATTTTGTTTAAGGGCCTGAAGACTACTAAGGGAATCTGAAAAAATTACTGACCTTGTTATTTGATGCGATTTAATATAGTGTAAGGCTTCTAGAATACCAACACACTCTCCTGTAAAGACTGATGCTTCTGGTGGACATTGGAAAAGTAAGGCTATTTTAGAGTTTTGAAAATAAACTGCCACACCAGTACATTCAGTTTCAGAAAATTTTGAAGCATCAGTGAAAAAGAAATTCCATCCTTCCCAATAACGCTTGACAGCTGACTCGAAGTCCTCTCTAGCGTTTTGGGAATTCCTAGGTATACCTAAACCTAAAACGACTTTTGGTACATAATAAATCGACTCGTATGCAGCGGAGAAGACCGGAAGAGATGGGTATTGGCAGATAGGCACGGAGAGCCGTTTCAGCTCTCTATACCTATCTATCAATAGGGGAACCGTTTTATGGTTCCAATAGGAAGAATTATTAAAGGAGAGGTCAATTTGTTCTAAAATTGGGAGCAAGGGATGGGATGAGAGGAAAAATACTTTAGTGAGGAATCGATCTGCCAAGTATTGTCTCCTAAGATGTAAGGGAGGGTCAGCACATTCCACTTGAAGTGCGTTTATGGGAGATGATTTCATAGCCCCAATTACAATTCTTAGGCATTTGGACTGGATGCTATCTAATTGCTTTAGCGCTTCTTTATTGCAGGGCTCAAGTAGGTAGCTGCAGTAATCCATAGCGCTTCTGATCAGAGCATTATAGACCAGTTTAAGGGTGGAGGGGTGAGCTCCCCACCACACCCCAGCCAAAGCCTTAAGAACCGACACGGAACGTTCACATTTTTTCACCGTGTTACTGATGTGATGAACCCCAGACAATTTTGAGTCCAAGGTTACTCCCAGGAACCTAGCCTTATCTGCGACTGGAATGCTTTGACCATTCACATTTAGTTCTATGGGAGGAATAGAACGCTTGCGTGTAAAAATGACAGCTTTACTCTTTGGCGCACTTAAGGACAAACCATTGTCAAGTAGCCATTGGTTTAATGAGGCCAGAGAGACATTCATTGACATAGCGGCATCCTGAATGGAACTGCCACACACCATTAGTGCAATATCGTCAGCATACTGAAGGATCTTACAGTCGAAATTAAGGGAAGAGGGCAAGCTAGCTGTGTAGATGTTGTATAATGGGGGACTAAGAACTGATCCTTGAGGTAGACCTCTCCAGACCGATCTTTGTTCAGAGTCCCCCCCTGGTATTCTAAGTTGAATGGTGCGACTGGTAAAAATGCTACCAATGATGCGACAAATCCTAGCCGGGAGTCTCAGCTCGTGCAACTTTTGCCTGAGATTAGGGAGGAGAACGGAATCATAGGCAGCTGATATATCCAGAAAGACAGCAACCACAGACTCATTTCTGCTAAGGGCCAGCCGGACCTCTGACGTGAGGATACCCACACTATCAGCTGTGCCCAGACCTTTCCTAAAGCCGAATTGAGTCGTTGGAAGCAGTCCTCTGTTTTCCACCAACCACACTAATCGGTTTTTTACTAAGTGTTCTAATAATTTGATAAGTATGGACGATAGAGCAATGGGTCTGTATGAGCAATGATCATTCGGATCTTTGCCTGATTTTAAAATCGGGATGACAACTTGAACCTTCCACTCTGTGGGAATGAAGCCAGAAGTAAAACAGAAATTAGCCAGGTCCAGGTAGTATTTCTGAGTTTTTGGTCCAGCTTTAGAAATAAAGGAGTACGGGAATCCATCCACTCCCGGAGCGGAGTCCTTGACGTGGGATAGCACGGCTTTCAACTCGTCCAAGCTAAATGGCATGTTCATTGGTTCCTCAATGTTGTCTGCATCATAGATGTCAACATTGGTTTCCTCAAGACTTGGAACATAAGCCGGAGCGATTTTTGAAAAGAACTGGTGTCCCAGTTCTTCCGTGAAGTTGTTGGAAGAGGAGGCAGGTGCTAAACTGCTCCTAAATCGTTTCACCTTTCGCCAAACCACCGAAACCGGGGTGGACGGAGCCAGCGAACTACAATATTTTGACCAACCTTCGCGTTTTTTCCTTTTTAGGAATTTCCTGGACTTGGCCAATATCTGTTTGAAGGCAATGAGGTTATCCAGGTTCATATTGCCATTGACTGTCTTTTCAGCCTCATTCCTGGCCCTGACCATGTCAGTGCATTCCCTATCCCACCATGGTGGGGGGGGGAGTTTACCAGGAAAGGGTTTTTTGGACGGGAAACAGTCCTCAGCAGTGGAAGCAATTGTGGAGGAGAAGGACAAGAAACATTCCTGGGCGTTAGTATGGTTAACTTCTGGGAGGGAGGACATCCTAAGGTCTAGAATTTTAGAATATAAATCCCAGTCTGCTGAGTTTAATTGGTATTTTAAAAGGGGGGGAGAAACTTTAAAAGGAATGCTTTTGGAAGGAAATTCAATTATGATGGGGTAGTGATCACTTCCATAGGTCATATCCAAGCGACGCCAGATGAGTAGACTAGCTATATTGGATGAGCAGAATGTTAAGTCAACACAGCTACTATTCTGACCAGGCAGAGATCTACGAGTAGCATTACCGTCGTTGATCAGGCACAGATTGAGTTCATCCAATATATCCAGCAAGCCAATGCCAAAGTTATCACAAGTGTCTGATCCCCAGCGGTAATGATGACAATTGAAATCGCCCATTACAACTATTGGGCCACTAAGACTGCATAACAAATTCCTAATTACTGAAAGATACTGAAGTTGTGGGTGCGCAATATAAAAAGAAAAAATATTTATACCCTCAGTCTTCACAGCAACAACATTTATGTTATCGCCAACAAAGGTTAGAGGAATCTGAGAGAATGATACCATGCTATTGATGAGCAAGGCACATCCTCCATATCCATCAGATCTATCATCACGAACACTGGAGAAACATGGCAGCCTGAAATTGCTTCCAGGCAAAAGCCATGTCTCAGCAATGCCGCAGACTGATGGTTTAAACCTATTAATTAAATAAGAAAGTTCAGGCTTCCTGGGAGTAATACTCCTCACATTCCACTGGAGAAATGTTAGGGGATGGAATTTTATGGATAAAGTTTAATATGGAGGTCAATTTCGATGCAACGTGGTCAGGTATGGAATGAGATGGGCTGGCAAGGGCAGACATGAGCATGTCTGTGATTAAATTTAGGATATCGGTATATTTATCCTGTTGTTTCTGGAGAATTAGCTGAGGAGCTTCCAATGGAAGAGCACAGCCATTTTTAGATGGGGAAAAGGAGTAATTTTGGGAGAGGTTCAGGTGGGTCCGTTTATCATAACCGGGTGAAAGTGGGGTATAGGATTTTGGTTTTAGAGGGACCGTTTTCCGGTATGAATTTTGGGTTGCTGGGATGGGTCTTGAGGACAGGGGTTGAGGTTTATTTATAGTAACTTTGTTACGTGAGAGAGATTTAGAGACATCAGCATATGATCTGGAAACAGGTGGGAAGACCCGACTTGCCTCCGCATACGATATCGATTTTTCCGCCATCAGAGCTTTGATACTCTTCTGTCGGCCCAATTCAGGACAAGCACTGTCATTTGCGAAATGGTTGCCAGTACACGAAACACAGAGACTCAATTCACGGGTGACTTCACATCCATCTCCTGGATGATCTCCACCGCACTTAAAACATCTAGGTTTCGATCTACAGATGGTGCGGGTATGGCCAAAGCGACAACAATTATAGCACTGTACCGTTGGGTAGGTGTATCTTTCCACTGGGAGAGCCGAGTAGAAGCAATAGACACGCTTAGGTAGTACTTGTCCATCAAATGTAATAACTACAGTCTGTGTGGGCTTCCACTCGGTCACACCGGCAGAAGACACCTTCCTGCTCATTCGTCTCGCCTTGATGACAGAGCCACACCCCTCAGGAACCTGGATATTTTTAATAATTTCATCTTCCGACCATTCGACTGGAATATCCCTCACAATACCCATTCTTGTGATGTTGTATTGTGGAATGGCAGCCATGTAATTGTGTTGGGATAAAATCTTATTATTAAGGAAACTGTTTGCATCCTGGCAAGACTTGAACTCCACTGACACACGATTTCTGCCTACACGTTTGATCCCATCGAGACGTATGTTATTCACGTTATTCATCGTCAAAAACATACCAAACTTGATAGGTTGTAGCACAGTGCCTGTAGTTTGCTCGTCTTTAAGTGATACATTTACTATATAGGGTGGATTGTCTTGTGGTTTGTACGAAAGCCTGCCTAGTGTATTTTTGGGGATCTTAGTTTTAATATTTGAGGAGACCGGGGGCGAACTAGCGGCCCTCTTACGACTATGGGAGTCCGTATCCATAACATTGTCGTTTGAGGTTATTTGTATGTCCTGTGGAAGGGTGATTGTAAGTCCAGGAGAAAGATCAAATAAGTCAGGGGGGGGATCAGGATCAGGGGGCTTTTTTGAAGCCATTTTGAATTATGCTAAGAAAAATAAAATAAAATAACAATACAAAAGGACGATTACAACAAACAAACCTTACACCAAGTACACAAACACAATGAACACTTTCGATCGAGTTTCACAACAACAAAAAAAATCACTATAATCGAAAATATTCGTAGCACTGACAAAAGCACGTGTTAAGCCTTTCACCACTACCGACGAAAAAAAAAAAAAAAAAAAAAAAAAAAAAAAAAAAAAAAAAAAAAAAAAAAATTGTACAAGTTTCGTTATCCACTGTCGACTAATAATATTGTAATGTCAATAAAATGTCAGTCAGCCACCAGCCAGTCAACCAGTGTTGCCAACTCTGATTTTGAAAAAGGCGTAGACCTGTTGAGAAAATTACGTAGATTTAGTAAAAATGACTTACTACGAGATCTACGTATTTCTTTTTTCAAGTTAAAATGAAAAAGTTTGGGTAGGTGAAATTAAATAAAACTAGTATTTTGATATACCTTCACCTTGTAATCAGTCATTGGTGATATACTGAGAAAGTACATATAACTAAGAAAAGTTACATTGGTACTTGCCTGACCTGGAATCGAACCCGCACACTCATACTTGAGAGGGTGGTGTTTTAACCACTGGGTCACCACGACAATTTATAGATACTTTTGTTAAAATATTCTATGTGTTCGTGAGTAGGCTCAATGTTTCTTTTCAGGTCACTTTTGGACAGAAAAGTAAGTCTGTTAGCGTGTCAGTAGTACTTAAGTCTGTTTCTGATGTCATTTTTCATTACATTGATCGACTGAAATCATTACAGGCACTGATGATCCTCTCCTTATCCTTAATCCTCTTTTTATGTACCTAATTAAAATATCTGTACCAAGAGGAAGCGCTCTTCGTTATCAAAAATAGATTGTCACAAAAAATAGAACCGAATACGATCTATGGGTTGAATTTTGAAATGTAATACTTCTTTGAATAGAAATAAACACCTATCCATGTTTTGGATAGTTTTCACGCGGCCTCTGACAGAACAGAACCTAATATGTAACTGCAAATTTGTCTTGTCTGATGGCGCCGTAATGTTTCCACCAACTGTCACTATCAATTTCATGTTGTTTTTCTCGTGATAAACTATATTAAATTTCAGAAAAGACATGTTCAAATAATAAATGTTATACTGGTAGCAGAGCGTGGTTCTATTTCGCAAGTATGCTATAAAAAATGGCATCAGTTATTAATTATCGTTACATAGAACCTTTGACCAAGTCTAACTATGATACGTGGAGTCTACAAGCACAAGCTGTCCTAATAAAAAATGATTATTGGGATATAGTAAGCGGCGACAAAACATTACCACCAGCAACAGATGCGGCGGCGAGATCGGCGTTCAACAAAGAGGACTTAAAGGCAAGAGCTGAAATCCTACTTTTATTGTCACCGTCTGAATTAAAACAAATTAAAGTCTGTACGACATCTAAAGCTGTATGGGACAAGTTAAAGGCTACTTATCAAAGTACTGGGCCTGCGAGAAAAGCTACCTTATTAAAACAGTTGGTTTTAAAACGAATGACCACTGGTGAAGATGTACGAGACCATATAAATGATTTCATGGACATCGTGGACAAACTCGCAGATATGGATATAAAGGTACCTTCAGAACTGCTAAGCATAATGCTTCTATATAGTTTGCCAACAAATTTTGAAAATTTTAGAATAGCTATAGAAACCCGAGACACCCTGCCTAATCCTGAAGATCTAAAGGTAAAGATTCTAGAAGAATAACAAGCCAGGAGTGGTTATGATCAATCTGAAAAAACAGAAGCATACCATATGAAGAAAAATAGGCAAAGGTTGTACTGCAAGAGCTGTAGAAAGAAAGGTCACACCATTGAAGCATGTTGGGGTAACAAGAAAACATCAAAAAAAGAAAGTTGGGGCACTAAAGAAAAAGGCAACGAAAGCAAATGCAATTTTAACGTTTGCCTGAGCACCGTAAATTCAGATGCTGATAAAAATGTCTGGTGTCTAGATAGCGGCTGCTCATCACATATGTGCGGAGACAAATCAATATTCTCAACCATGACTCCTGCTACTGGTACCCTAAAATTGGCGTCAAGCAAATATACCAGTAAAATTTATGGCAAAGGCAGAGTCACAATCAATACCGATAATCAGGGCTACAATTTCCATGATACCTTGTATGTTCCTGACATATCAGTAAACCTTTTATCAGTCTCTAAAATAACGGACAGAGGACATAAGGTTATTTTTGACAAAGAAAAAGCCTACGTCGTAGAAAAAACCGGCAAAATGACACTGACAGCTCGAAAGAAAAATGGGCTTTACTACTTTGAGTCTGGACGAAAAGAGTCTGCAAAGTACACACCGAAAAACGACTGTGACATAATGGAATGGCATCGCAAACTAGGCCACATAAACGAAAGAGATTTAAAGAAAATGTCTACAGATAATCTTATGTATGGCTTGAACTTAAATGATGAACAAATGGAAACATGTGAAACCTGCATAAAAGGAAAATTATCGAGGTTACCGTTCATAAGACATAATGATCTATACTCAACCGATAATTTGGAAATAGTTTGTGGACCATTTGAATGCGATACATTAGCAGGATCAAAGTACTATGTTACTTTCATAGACGACTATAGTCGCTATTGTCACGTCTATTTTATTAAAAGACAGAGTGATGTATTTAACATTTTCAAGGAATACAAAAACGAAGTTGAGACTTTTCATAACAAGAAGATAAAGAACCTGCAGACCGACAATGGCACAGAATATCGCAACAAGGAATTTGATGGCTTTCTCAAATCGCATGGCATCAAAAGAAGACTGACCACAGTTTACACCCCTCAACAAAATGGGATTAGCGAGAGGAAGAATAGATCCTTGTTGGACAAAGCCAGATGTCTGTTTATCGAGGCCAGGGCACCTAAAAAGCTATGGGCGGAAGCGGTAGCAACTGCAAACTACCTTATAAACCGCAGCCCTTCTAAAACACTTAACGGTGAAACACCATTCAAGAAATGGCTAGGCCGAACACCATCTGGACATCACCTTCACGTGTATGGCAGAGACATTTGTTTTAAAAAAGAACAAGCGAGGAAAATTTACCCAGAATGCCAAAGAAGGCGTATTCATGGGGTACTCGCTGACATCAAAAGCTTTCAGAGTGTACATACCCGCAGATGACGATGTTGTGATAAGCAGGGACATAAAAGTCATAGACAAAATGTACTTCGAAGAAGGAAGCCAGAACTATGACGAACTTGTTAAAGATAAAGATTACTCTCGAATGTCTGAAAAAGAAAACAAAAATAGAGACATGAAAAATAAAACGGTTCAATCAATAGAAATTGAAATACCGGAGAATAAAAAGGGAAATACGTCACAAAACTTCAACGATCAAGAAGATGAGATGTCTACAGTAGAAGAAATAGAGTCTTACGATGACGCATCAGACGTTTTAGAAGAACCAGTAAATGGGAGGCCACAAAGAGAGAGGCATCCGCCCGCGTGGACCAAAGATTTTATATTGCACCAGACTGAAGAAAGTCAACTATTCACAGAGATATCTTTTATATCTGAAGAGAATGAAAATGAAGAATACTGGCATGATGCTATAAAAGCTGAAATAAGAGCACATGTTAAGAATGGAACCTGGAAAATAGAAAAGAAGAAGAAAGACATGAAAGAAGTGGATTATAAAATAGTTCTAAGAAATGAAATAGGCCCTGACAACAGAATCACCAAGAAAGCCACACTTGTAGCACGGGGTTTCACTCAACGACCAGGCGTTGACTACAACGAAACATATGCTCCTGTAGCTAAACTGAGTACGATAAGATCTGTTATCGGAATAGCAATAGAAGAAGGCTTGAAATTAAACCAGATGGATGTCACAACGGCGTACCTGAATGGTGAACTAGAAGAAAATATAGTGATGAAGTATCCTGAATGTTTAGAAGAATATCTGACTGAAATCATGGTCGAAGAAAGTACACAAGAAAATTCTATTTTGTATAAAAAAGCAATGAGAATGTTAAAGGACATAAAAAACAATCCCAAAGAGAAAGTTTGTCATCTCATAAAAGCTTTTTATGGACTCAAACAGGCAGAGAGGCAGTGGTTCAAGAAACTCGACACAGAATTAAAGAACATCGGTTTCAAAGCATCAGAAGCTGACCCATGTCTATACTTACTAGAGAAAAGAGGAGTTAAAGTCATAATAGTTATCTATGTCGACGATTTGTTAATTGCCTATTCGTGTCCTAGAAAACATAAAGAAATACAAGACTTGTTGAATACAAAATTTGAGTTAAAAGACTTAGGTAAGCCTAAACGGCTAATTGGGATAGACATTACTTATAAAGGAGATGAAATCAAATTGAACCAGGAGAAGTTCATAGAAGATACTCTTAAAAAATTCAAAATGGAAGATTGTAAGGCCACGTCTACACCTATAGAACCAGGTCTTAAGCTAGAAAAAGGAGGAAGATATGAAAGGAACGATCTACCCTACAAAAATTTGATTGGCACACTCATGTATGTGGCAGTGGCAACTCGACCCGATATAATGTTTGCCATAAGCTATCTCTCCCAATTTAATGATTGTTATGAGAAGAGCATTTCAAATGTGCAAAAAGAGTGCTGCGGTACCTAAAGGGTACAAAAAGCGTTGGTCTTATATTTAGAAAAACTCGCCAAGAATTACACGGCATGACCGACGCAGATTGGGGTGCATGCAAACTCGACCGGAAATCTTTTTCTGGCTACTGTTTTAAATATGCAGGGACGGCTATAAGCTGGATGTCCAAGAAGCAAAAGACTGTAGCGCTATCGACTGCCGAAGCTGAATACGTCGCCTTGACTGAAGCTGCAAAAGAGGCCATTCACCTCAAAAGTATATTTAAAGATCTTGGGGCCAATTATGACAGCATAGTCATAATAAACGACAACCAAGCTGCCCTCAAGTTAAGTGAGAATACAATGGTCACTTCAAAGTCCAAACACATTGACTTAAAAATGCACTTTATAAGAGATTGCATAATGGAAGGAGCGATACAGGTCAGGTATCTGCGAACCGAGGATATGGAGGCAGATATTCTAACCAAAGCCCTAGCCGGACCGCGGCTGTTAAAATTGCGGAGCGACTTAGGAGTTTCCTGAATCCTGATCACTACGACAGTGCCGTGAAGAGGAGTGTGAGTACTGGCAGGCAAAACCAGTCGTGACACTGCACGTCGCGAAATTCTTTATACTTTTGTTTCCTTCATATATGTCATACAAGTACAATATAATAAAGGCGATTTACGATCACACGCGTGTATTTCTATAAAGAAAAACCCTCACATATACCAGTATTTGGTTAAAACCACTGGATAATAATAATAGAAAAAAGAGACCGGAAACTCTTTGAATGACAACAACTTCCTTTCCTTTAAAGGAAACGCAAAGGTTTAGAGCCCATACAGTCAAGTACAAAGACAGTAGAGCCCCCGTAACAGTGAGAAAGACAGTGCGACAATATAATTTTTGCATCAGTTTAGTTACTTTGCATACTTTTACAAATTGACTAAAAGTACGTAGATTCTGGGACTGAAAGTCGTAGGTTTTCAGGAAAGACCTAAAATACGTAGATCTACGTAAAAAGACGTAGAGTTGGCAAAAAAACCATCACCAGCCACTCATGAATTTGACGTTGACCGGGTCAACGTCAAATTCATGAGTGGCTGGTGATGGTTTTTTTTTTTGAGTTTTTGGTTTGGTTGCTTGGCTGGTGATGTTTCACACCCTACTATTTGTTCCTGAACGAAAGATATGACAAAAAAAATCTGAGTAAAAGACTAAAAGATGATCTTTGCACCCAGATTTTAAATAAATAATAAAATAAATAATGCTGAAATACTAAAAAAAGTGGTCAATTACGAATCGACTCGGGTTCCGTATCATTATTAACAAATAAAGATCATTGTTACGTTGTGAAAAAGGTATGCCTTTTTCTAGCCCCATATTTTATACTAATCCAGTAGAAAACATTCGGTTTTTATCCTAAGGTACGGAACTAACGGAATCCTAAAAAACCTATTAACATCGACCAAGTTTGAAATAGTTTGCCACGTTGTGGAAATTATCCCCCTTATTCATAAACGCTTCTTAAAGTTAACAAGTGATTAGCGATTGTTTAAACACACATTTTAGACGTTTGCACGTCACTTAACTTTAATCATCGTTTATGAATAAACCAATTAAACTCTGTGGTGTTTATTCATAAAGGATAATTAAAGTTAAGTGACGTTAAAAGGTCAAAAATGTATGGTTAAAGAATCGTTAATCACTAGTTAACTTTAAGCAGCGTTTATGAATAAGGGAGATTATTATTTAAAAAGGTGTGAAAGGAAACTTGTCTTGTAGGTACAACTGGTGGATCCGCCGATTTTATCACGCGAGATTTATTTTGACGTTATTTTAAAAACTTAACAGGGATGCGTGCAAACTAGCTTAAACTGAAAGGTTAAGTAATAAGGTTTTTAGATCAGTGTGCGGCACTTAGATTCAATCGTGATTTTAGAAGTCACAAGCGTCCAAATATTTTTTCACAGAATGGTAATGACGTTTGCTTGAAGGTAATGATTTTCTTAAAAATGGTAATGATCTTATGTTAATGGTGATTACGAAATATAATTGTTTAGCCAAACACCAACTTTATCTGTGTTATTTTCCTGGCTAAGCACGTACCTACTAAAGAATGGGTTGGAAATAAAAAGAAATGAAAATTTTTACGTTCCTCATATTATTCAGAATCAGAAAAATAAAATACAACATTAATTTTTTGCTTATGCGAAACCCGAAACACGTGTCCAGTATTTTTGAGTAAAAAATCTATGTACAAAATTTCAAAAAGATATCATGAAAAACCACAAAGTTATGAGCTTGTTATCCTTCTTGGCTGTCCCAACAATATGGTCCACGCTCCGCCTGGGCGGGCAGGCGGTGCATTGACCTCTGGTGTCAGCTGTTGCGCGGGCGATGATCTACCGTTAGCGGCGTACCGCGTTCGGTAACCACACTGCAACAATTTCTAAATATATTTGCAAAAAATATAACATGGTGTAAAAATGATTGGATTCGATTCAGTTGCTTATTCTGAACAAACTGTATTCAGGTTTCGCATAAACAAAAAATAACGTTGTATATTTAAACCAATGAGGATTTTGATTGAAAAATATGCCTAGGTACTCTTACTTAGATTTACACTTTCTTTATTGTAGCTCCTACACCGTCCGGAACTCCTATGACGTGTCCGGCCTCCGACTAGTTCCAAGTAATTGTGGTTACTTGTGGAAATTCGTGGTGAAGCTGGGAAATCATGTAAAAAATTTATTCATTTCGGTACTGTGTGACTGGAGAATCTGCCTGAAAATGTAAAGTGTCTATGAAAGGATTATCTATGAGAGCTCTTTCGATCAGTGGTATGATATGTGCCCATACAGCTGGACTATCGTGTCCCAGACAAGAACTCTCAGTACAAATTGATGTTGGTTTGGTTGCATTAATATGGAAATCAAAATTGTATTTTATGGCTGTGTGAAGGCATACTTCCTTGCGATTTCCACCATAGCGCATTAATTGCACTTCATTTTTAAATTTCAGACCGTAATTTTCGGAAAAATCTGCGTTAACCGCACAGTTAACGGGTAATGAATATTTTAGGAGTGTCATGTTGCAATATTGGTTATGAATAGCATAGCAATGCTCTAAGAATTTTGGTATATTTTCATGTAAATCATTGATCACCTCTGTTGGTTTAGTTATCAACGATTCTTTTTTAATCGCAGTAACAATTTTCTGACCTTGCTTTTCTTTATACTTTCTCTTGTACGTGTTCATTTATAATAAGTAATTTCCTGATCATTGGAAAACTCTTTCACTTCGAATGATTTACTTTTCCAAGACTCACACTGCCGTTTAAGCATTTTTCGTCATATTTTGAGCAACATAGGCTAGTTATCAAATCTTCAGAACTTGTTTCGTCCAATATAGAATGTGTCTTGACAGCTTGAACGATTAACATTTTCATGAATTGCTGCTTGCTGCAAGCAATGAGCTTCTTGGTTTCAAAACCCGAAATGGTTTATGCTTACAAAAGAAACTGTAACTGACTGTCACGTTATATTTGGCCATGAATTTTTTGTGTAACCCATTTTGAGTGCATGTCATGTACCGTTTTTGTTTTAGCACTTTTAACTTCGTAACATATTTCTTCTTCCCTGCAGGAAGTGTGCTATTCAGATAATCCTGATAAAATTCTCGTACTTTTTTTATCAATTTCATCAGTGTTGAGTCTTTGTTTTCTCTTCGGCTTTTTTTATGCAATTTTTTTTAGATTTCATGTCAAGATTTTTTGGATGATTTTTTTTTTCTCAGCCTGCTCTTTACTTGTTGTTGATTGGTCTACCAAAAGCAATTCAGGAGTGACAGGAATAGGACGCATTTGTCTTCTTTTTTTTCTGTCTATATTTTCGAGAAGCTTCTCGCCATTTTTTACGTCTTTCTCGTTGATCACGGGGAGATTCTTCGTCAATACTTTTAATTTGTTTCTTTTTTTTCCTTTCCTGATATCTTTTTCTTTAATTTTTTCTCTCTAAGTCATATAAAACTGGATCTTGTTTAATTTCTGCATGTTGTTTTTTCTGTACACTCTTTGTTTTTCTGCCCGTTTAGTGATTTTGGGTTTCGTGTTTCCTGCCCTAAGCCCTAAAAACAGTAATTATTTATTATATTATGTAACCAATATTAACAATATTGGTTACATAAATAATTACTATTCGGTAACAGACAATCATTAGGGGTACCCCTTCATAACTAGTCTCTATAATATTATGTTAGTTTATGCCATAGTCACTGCTTAAAATCAATTCTTGTTCCATAAAATTCTCCTTAATATAATATATCATTTATATTTTTATAATCTCAACAATAGTTTTTAATTGATCTTGGTCTTTACTTAGTAACTTTGATTATAATACTTTTTTATGATTTTAAAAAATATAGCAGAATTTGCTGTTTTCTGTTCATTGAACCACATTCCATTCCTTCAAATTACTTGACCCTGGCTTCTCACGATTCCATATAAGTCCATTATTTGCTCAAGGTCAGATAACTTATTAATATAAGCGAAAAACTGAGTTAAATTAGTGGAATGTAACAGACATAGTGCTTGTCCACATCACCACGGCATGACGTCGGCGCCGTTCATCGAACCGGTGTGAACGGTGACAGCGCCGGTGCCGGTGTGGAAAGGTGCGTCCACCAATTAAAAAACATCACCCGGATCATCGCACCGTTTCACATCGCCGCTGGCACTGGGGTCGGCGCCGTTCACCGGCACCGGCACCGACGTCGGCCGGCACCGCGCCGGTGAACGGGGCCGACGTCGTACCGTAGTGATGTGGGCAAGCCCATACTTTCGCATTTATAATATTAAGGTGAGACCAGTTACGATCTTTTATTTATTATGTAAAGCGCTTAATGAATGTGTCCTTAAGTTCTACCTTAGAATCATCATCCCTACGCACTTACCTCCAAAGAGGTAGAACACGGTTATTCTAAAATGGCGCATGGAGCTGTGAAAAAATCACCCGCGTGCATCCCTCTTACATCCCCCTCACCCTATTTTGACACTTGACAGTGACAGCTCCATACGCCAAAAGAAATTTTAGGATACCTTTCATAGTTATCATTACCGTATACAAAGTGTCATCACCATAAGCCTAAATGAGATGGTAATGATGTTAATGGTAATGTCGAAAACGATTTTAAAATTATATAAAAATTATTGTCTTCACTATTGGGTCACCTCAATATCGCATTTTTTTTTATTGTAATCACATGCTACAAAGTGCTAATTATTAGAAAAATAACGATGTATAAAACTTACCGAACTCGATCAAAATGGGAATGATGAAACCGCAGACAAACTGCGCGTGTCGCCCAGTTTTCGGCGTGAAAAAAGTCTCTGAGCTGCGTAAATTTTACGCACACCCTCGTCTGTTGCGCGCAACGAATAGAGGAACTGGACGCGCGGACGCAAGCCCAGATAAGTCGCGTCGTGGCCACATCAAGGAACCTTTGATATAGCCGCGATGGCTATGACGATGTCTCGTGACAATATTTCAATTCATGATTCCATCTTATTCGCTAATACGATTTCAATATAATTTTGTTATTTTATCACGGTAAATATGTAAATTTTAAATTTATAATTGAAATCTAGTCTGTGTATAGGTAAAATAAAAAAGTTTAAAAGACAACGACAAAGGTCAGGGGGCTTACCATGACCTTTTAACAAAACGTTCAGTTTCCAGTCAGTTTTGATTTAGGCCTAATTTAGCGCTGCTAATAAATCGTACCATGAGAGTATTAAAATTGAACGATTATTGAACGAAGTTCACCAATGTTGAATCGTCATGCTTGTCTGTGGCCTGCTGTAATGCCACTGGCTCTTTAATACGCATCGTTCAAAAACTTATATTTTCACTTTACCGGTTTTTTTTAAATAATAAAAACATTAGATTCTTGGGTATATACATATTTTAACTATGATTATGTGGGACTATTTACCTAGATTCATTATCTAAAAGCACTACAAAGGACAATTTACCTTTAAAAACAACTTTATAACTTTGAAAGATTCAACGTGATTTTGAACGTGTTTACACATGTCATGCAACAATAAAAAAAAGTATTGTAGCGCGCCAATATTTGTATTTTTTATTCAATATAAACTCTGTACAATGTCTTAAGTTTGTTTGCTAAGAATTTTACTTGGAATGTCGCTGAGGAGAGTAATTTTATGATTAATGTGCTGAATTTATTTTTGATACATGTACGGACGACAGCAGGTCAAGCTACCCGGAACTGTCAGATATTCCCAATCAACCTTGAGCCTTAATGCTTTAGAGATAAAGTTGAAAATCGGATAAAGAAATCTGACTGTGCTGTCGTCTGTACAAGTCTTTGTGTTAGTATAACCCAATAATTGCTGTTTATCAATTTTATATAGGAAATTTTATAAATGTAGAAAAGGGTTGCAGAGAAAATATAGTATTTTTGGGCCGCTTGTATTATAATGTGTACTTATTGGTCGTTTCTTTCTACGTAAAGTCTAATCATGATCAAGATTCAGAATAAAAAGAAGTGTGAAGTGTGTTGATAATTATTCAATTCCCAATATCGTCGTCGTCGTGTTGTCAATGTAATAAATAATTGTATTGAAACGTTATAAACGATTTTGTATTAAAAAAAAAAACTAATTCTTTACCTAAATACAGTTAAAGGTGGTAAGTAAATCTACTTTTAAAAATTAAATAATTTATCGCTGACGGTGTAGTGTGTTTAAACCCATTTTTAGTTGATTTACTCTCGTGTGAAATGGGTAGGTAAAAATCATCGTGAAACGGATTACAGTTTTTGTTTTCTCGTTAGTTCGACATTAGTGTTGTTACTTAGACTCTACCGGCAGTCGATTATCTCAATTATTAATAAAATAACTTAAAAGAAAGTTTTATAGCAAGATCCATACTCAGTGACATTTAATTTATTCGTCTTTGTAAAGATCGTATTCTCCTACTGACATTCCACTGTCCATATGATAATCAATGACGTTAGGATAACGATTTTATAGTGCGTTTCATCTAAGAGTTCCTTTGACGTCATGTTGGCAGTAATGCAAATTAGTGTGAGAGAGAAAGAGACGCAGAGTGCGTTTACCTTGTTTACGATAGTGACAAAAAATGAATGCCAACATGACGGCAAAGGAACTCTTAGATGAAACGCACTATAATGAAAAATTTAGTTCTGTCAGTTCATCAGTTGACTACGTGTAGAATAGACAGAACTAACTCACGGAACTGTATAATTTTCATTACAGTATTATGACTGTTAATATCAACATCGCGTAGCATTTAAGTGAAATAACTGTATAAAACCAGAAAACATATACATCGAAACTTCGTGTAGTGTATCTTAATAAATATATAATATCTATTCTCTGGTTTATAATCTACCAACGCATTTAATTATAGAATTAAGAACGACAGTTATGTAGTGTGTATTGGTGATATTTATTTAATTACTTTGCACTAATTTAAACCATCAGGCACATCAATTGGATATCGAATCGATACTTAATTCGATTAACGATAACGAGTTATAAACATCAAGCTTCAAGCATCAACACTATCTGACATTATCAATGTCATCATGCAAGTGTGAAATGACAACAAAACTATAACCTATTTTCTTAAAATATTTTCATTTGTATACATTATTATTTTATTCTTAGTATTTGTACTTGAAGTTTTACGGGGTATATCCGTTTTACTCATTGATCTACTCTACTCTGTTTGTTCTGGGCATAGTTGACTATAATCAATCATAAGTCATCAGACGCGAGTTTACTCTGGTTGTCTACTTGGTGAAGGTGCTTCGTGGAATGGAGACAAACTATTGCAGCGCATGATTCTGTTTGTGCCGCACCACTACGTGTGGAGGAGACTTCGTCCGCCGCTGCAACTGGTGCCTATAGCCAGAACTAATCTGCTAGCAAAGCCACCCCTAACCAGAGCTGCGCACACCATCAATGAGATACATGTGCAGATAGCAAAGCAGTGCTGTTTTATTCTATGTTTTACACATAGTAAAAGTTTTTGTTACTAATTATATATATTATAGATTTAGTAAGATTATAATAAAGTGTTTGTGTATGTTTATATTTATATTTCGTTAAATAGTATTAAGGTATACAATCTCTTATTCATAAACGCTGTTTAAAGTTAACTAGTGATTAGCCGTTCTTTAACCATGCAATTTTGACCTTTTAACGTCACTTAACTTAAATCATCCTTTATGAATAAGGGGGAATATGTTAAAATGTTTGAACTGTCACATTAAGGTAATGCCTGTAAAGATAATTTCAGTAGATAAATAATTAAATTCTCATATTTTTTTTAATTCCATAGGATTGATATTTTGGTTATTCTGAATATGGTATTTTTAAGATGGTACAGCATTTACACCAGAATGATGAAGTGTTAATTGTTTTTGTAAGAGTTCAATGCAATGTGGGAAGACATTGTTAGCTGTTGTGCTCATGTACTGTACCTAATATTGAGTGTATGTTATTTATGTTTTGATCTGACACCAAAATTGAAGTAGTGCTCATAGTAATAAAATATTTTGCTAAAATCTGATTTTTAATTTCTTGAACCGTTATAAACAGCCTTTATTTCTACTATTTGTTTCTGAACAGTGAACTATTGTACTAAGTTCTAAAAGGGGGTCCAAACTACACACTGCTCAGGATTTTTTAGGTTCCTTATTATCATATTTCTCAATATTCCTGTTAGACGTAGGTTAAATATACCACAATCTTGACTTGGAACAATTAAACATGCGTTTAATTAATAGATAGATGTTATACAAAGAGTATAACAATATGATAGGTATCACAATTTTTGGAGGATTGTGAGAGAGCTCCATACAAAAAAAACCTCTTAAATTCTGCTGACAAAGCTGTTAAGTCAGTGGGTGCACCCAAAGGAAATATTTTTAACTTACACTACAGTGTTCTTAAAGTATAGTTTTTCTGCAATTATAAATTTCCAGAGCAATGCATTGCATAAAAGGCTAGAAGCAACTTATTGGTTTGATTTCTAAAATATTTCCCATTGAATCCTTGTTTAAGTACCTTATTTCTATAGCAATCTAATAAGATTGCTATAGAAATAAGGTACTTATTTAACATGAGTATGTGTAAATATTAAGGTTAAAATAAGAAAAATATTCATTTCAAGAGGCTTATTTACTTTCTTATAGGTATAACAGAATTTATGTTTTATTTCCCAGGTTCATTTTCATTCTTTTCAGTGGTTGTAAAATTATGGAGGTGCAGCAACAGCAAGTCTTCATTATGTCTTGCGTTATGTATCCCAATCGAGGATATCCCAGAGTACTAAGGTTTAATTCATTTATATATACTGTTGTTTTCATGATGCAGTTCCGCATACACATCCAAGATTTCTGGCATGGTTTTTCTAGGTTTTGTATAGGCATTTCTCGTATTCTGCGTCTGTTGTGATTTCCTTTGGTAAGTGCGTGATATTATCCTGGATAGGATTTGTAGGAATTGTTGTCTGATATCTTTATTGTTTGCAATAACGCGCGCATTTCTTGATATTCTTGAAAAATCCTCCCGGCACTCGTTAACTACAATTATATGTGGTTTAAAACGAACGAATAAGGTTTTTAATTCATATAATCCTTGCACATTGATGTGCAGCATGAGTAATTTATAATTTTGAGTTTTATTACACATAAACATAAAAATAAGTTTTCTATGGACACTGTATATTATCAAAACATGATCAAAACAATGTTGATTAAGCTTCTATAATAGTAACTTATTCAAGATGACATTACAGCCGTTCAATATTAGTTTTGTTGCTGTCAAATAGCAGGTCATGGTATGAAATTCTATACAAAAAAAAAGGTGAACAGTTTTTGTAAACGTCAACGCAACAGGACTGTTGCAGGCCTGCTAATAAGACGTCATGGTACAGAAAACTAATTTAGGACTGTTTCTGCCCTGCTATAAGAGCTCATGGTAAGGCCCGACTCCGGGTTTGTTGTTTTTGGACCAATTGAAACATACGTATTTGTGGAAATGTGTGTGTATTTTCCACAAATATCGTTTCATTTGGTGCAATTTTTCTATAGGCACATAGGCCAAGTCCTCTTTACCCGTTATTTTTACCCATTGTTAATCTACAAAGTAAAATTATTGATGAATACCATTACTGCAAAAACTATTTCTATTTGTCATAACTCAGTCGCTGAACTGATTTTAATGAAAACTAAATGTATTGATGTTTTGAACTTGATAAATACCACTGATACAAAAAAAGGATATATCGATAGTCAATAAAAAATTGCACCACACTAGTGATTACGACGAAATATATATTTGCAGATTTATTTTCAGAAATATATTCAACTTCGACGTTGTGGGCCCTCTGACCCCAACTCACTTCCCCGCTGTCCCCCGACGTCCTCGACGTGGCACTTCTGAAGAATGTCAACCTACGGTTAGACTCTATAGAAGTGTCCCACGAGCTTAACTCAGACCACCGACCAGGGGGCTTACCATGACCTTTTAACAAAACGTTCAGTTTCCAGTCAGTTTTGATTTAGGCCTAATTTAGCGCCGCTAATAAATCGTACCATGAGAGTATTAAAATTGAACGATTATTGAACGAAGTTCACCAATGTTGAATCGTCATGCTTGTCTGTGGCCTGCTGTAATGCCACTGGCTCTTTAATACGCATCGTTCAAAAACTTTTTCACTTTACCGGTTTTTTTTAAATAATAAAAACATTAGATTCTTGGGTATATACATATTTTAACTATGATTATGTGGGACTATTTACCTAGATTCATTATCTAAAAGCACTACAAAGGTCAATTTACCTTTAAAAACAACTTTATAACTTTGAAAGATTCAACGTGATTTTGAACGTGTTTACACATGTCATGCAACAATAAAAAAAGTATTGTAGCGCGCCAATATTTGTATTTTTTATTCAATATAAACTCTGTACAATGTCTTAAGTTTGTTTGCTAAGAATTTTACTTGGAATGTCGCTGAGGAGAGTAATTTTATGATTAATGTGCTGAATTTATTTTTGATACATGTACGGACGACAGCAGGTCAAGCTACCCGGAACTGTCAGATATTCCCAATCAACCTTGAGCCTTAATGCTTTAGAGATAAAGTTGAAAATCGGATAAAGAAATCTGACTGTGCTGTCGTCTGTACAAGTCTTTGTGTTAGTATAACCCAATAATTGCTGTTTATCAATTTTATATAGGAAATTTTATAAATGTAGAAAAGGGTTGCAGAGAAAATATAGTATTTTTGGGCCGCTTGTATTATAATGTGTACTTATTGGTCGTTTCTTTCTACGTAAAGTCTAATCATGATCAAGATTCAGAATAAAAAGAAGTGTGAAGTGTGTTGATAATTATTCAATTCCCAATATCGTCGTCGTCGTGTTGTCAATGTAATAAATAATTGTATTGAAACGTTATAAACGATTTTGTATAAAAAAAAAACTAATTCTTTACCTAAATACAGTTAAAGGTGGTAAGTAAATCTACTTTTAAAAATTAAATAATTTATCGCTGACGGTGTAGTGTGTTTAAACCCATTTTTAGTTGATTTACTCTCGTGTGAAATGGGTAGGTAAAAATCAGCGTGAAACGGATTACAGTTTTTGTTTTCTCGCTAGTTCGACATTAGTGTTGTTACTTAGACTCTACCGGCAGTCGATTATCTCAATTCTTAATAAAATAACTTAAAAGAAAGTTTTATAGCAAGATCCATACTCAGTGACATTTAATTTATTCGTCTTTGTAAAGATCGTATTCTCCTACTGACATTCCACTGTCCATATGATAATCAATGACGTTAGGATAACGATTTTAATGAAAAATTTAGTTCTGTCAGTTCATCAGTTGACTACGTGTAGAATAGACAGAACTAACTCACGGAACTGTATAATTTTCATTACAGTATTATGACTGTTAATATCAACATCGCGTAGCATTTAAGTGAAATAACTGTATAAAACCAGAAAACATATACATCGAAACTTCGTGTAGTGTATCTTAATAAATATATAATATCTATTCTCTGGTTTATAATCTACCAACGCATTTAATTATAGAATTAAGAACGACAGTTATGTAGTGCGTATTGGTGATATTTATTTAATTACTTTGCACTAATTTAAACCATCAGGCATATCAATTGGATATCGAATCGATACTTAATTCGATTAACGATAACGAGTTATAAACATCAAGCATCAACACTATCTGACATTGTCAATGTCATCATGCAAGTGTGAAATGACAACAAAACTATAACCTATTTTCTTAAAATATTTTCATTTGTATACATTATTATTTTATTCTTAGTATTTGTACTTGAAGTTTTACGGGGTATATCCGTTTTACTCATTGATCTACTCTACTCTGTTTGTTCTGGGCATAGTTGACTATAATCAATCATAAGTCATCAGACGCGAGTTTACTCTGGTTGTCTACTTGGTGAAGGTGCTTCGTGGAATGGAGACAAACTATTGCAGCGCATGATTCTGTTTGTGCCGCACCACTACGTGTGGAGGAGACTTCGTCCGCCGCTGCAACTGGTGCCTATAGCCAGAACTAATCTGCTAGCAAAGCCACCCCTAACCAGGGCTGCGCACACCATCAATGAGATACATGTGCAGATAGCAAAGCAGTGCTGTTTTATTCTATGTTTTACACATAATAAAAGTTTTTGTTACTAATTATATATATTATAGATTTAGTAAGATTATAATAAAGTGTTTGTGTATGTTTATATTTATATTTCGTTAAATAGTATTAAGGTATACAATCTCTTATTCATAAACGCTGTTTAAAGTTAACTAGTGATTAGCCGTTCTTTAACCATGCAATTTTGACCTTTTAACGTCACTTAACTTAAATCATCCTTTATGAATAAGGGGGAATATGTTAAAATGTTTGAACTGTCACATTAAGGTAATGCCTGTAAAGATAATTTCAGTAGATAAATAATTAAATTCTCATATTTTTTTTAATTCCATAGGATTGATATTTTGGTTATTCTGAATATGGTATTTTTAAGATGGTACAGCATTTACACCAGAATGATGAAGTGTTAATTGTTTTTGTAAGAGTTCAATGCAATGTGGGAAGACATTGTTAGCTGTTGTGCTCATGTACTGTACCTAATATTGAGTGTATGTTATTTATGTTTTGATCTGACACCAAAATTGAAGTAGTGCTCATAGTAATAAAATATTTTGCTAAAATCTGATTTTTAATTTCTTGAACCGTTATAAACAGCCTTTATTTCTACTATTTGTTTCTGAACAGTGAACTATTGTACTAAGTTCTAAAAGGGGGTCCAAACTACACACTGCTCAGGATTTTTTAGGTTCCTTATTATCATATTTCTCAATATTCCTGTTAGACGTAGGTTAAATATACCACAATCTTGACTTGGAACAATTAAACATGCGTTTAATTAATAGATAGATGTTATACAAAGAGTATAACAATATGATAGGTATCACAATTTTTGGAGGATTGTGAGAGAGCTCCATACAAAAAAAACCTCTTAAATTCTGCTGACAAAGCTGTTAAGTCAGTGGGTGCACCCAAAGGAAATATTTTTAACTTACACTACAGTGTTCTTAAAGTATAGTTTTTCTGCAATTATAAATTTCCAGAGCAATGCATTGCATAAAAGGCTAGAAGCAACTTATTGGTTTGATTTCTAAAATATTTCCCATTGAATCCTTGTTTAAGTACCTTATTTCTATAGCAATCTAATAAGATTGCTATAGAAATAAGGTACTTATTTAACATGAGTATGTGTAAATATTAAGGTTAAAATAAGAAAAATATTCATTTCAAGAGGCTTATTTACTTTCTTATAGGTATAACAGAATTTATGTTTTATTTCCCAGGTTCATTTTCATTCTTTTCAGTGGTTGTAAAATTATGGAGGTGCAGCAACAGCAAGTCTTCATTATGTCTTGCGTTATGTATCCCAATCGAGGATATCCCAGAGTACTAAGGTTTAATTCATTTATATATACTGTTGTTTTCATGATGCAGTTCCGCATACACATCCAAGATTTCTGGCATGGTTTTTCTAGGTTTTGTATAGGCATTTCTCGTATTCTGCGTCTGTTGTGATTTCCTTTGGTAAGTGCGTGATATTATCCTGGATAGGATTTGTAGGAATTGTTGTCTGATATCTTTATTGTTTGCAATAACGCGCGCATTTCTTGATATTCTTGAAAAATCCTCCCGGCACTCGTTAACTACAATTATATGTGGTTTAAAACGAACGAATAAGGTTTTTAATTCATATAATCCTTGCACATTGATGTGCAGCATGAGTAATTTATAATTTTGAGTTTTATTACACATAAACATAAAAATAAGTTTTCTATGGACACTGTATATTATCAAAACATGATCAAAACAATGTTGATTAAGCTTCTATAATAGTAACTTATTCAAGATGACATTACAGCCGTTCAATATTAGTTTTGTTGCTGTCAAATAGCAGGTCATGGTATGAAATTCTATACAAAAAAAAAGGTGAACAGTTTTTGTAAACGTCAACGCAACAGGACTGTTGCAGGCCTGCTAATAAGACGTCATGGTACAGAAAACTAATTTAGGACTGTTTCTGCCCTGCTATAAGAGCTCATGGTAAGGCCCGACTCCGGGTTTGTTGTTTTTGGACCAATTGAAACATACGTATTTGTGGAAATGTGTGTGTATTTTCCACAAATATCGTTTCATTTGGTGCAATTTTTCTATAGGCACATAGGCCAAGTCCTCTTTACCCGTTATTTTTACCCATTGTTAATCTACAAAGTAAAATTATTGATGAATACCATTACTGCAAAAACTATTTCTATTTGTCATAACTCAGTCGCTGAACTGATTTTAATGAAAACTAAATGTATTGATGTTTTGAACTTGATAAATACCACTGATACAAAAAAAGGATATATCGATAGTCAATAAAAAATTGCACCACACTAGTGATTACGACGAAATATATATTTGCAGATTTATTTTCAGAAATATATTCAACTTCGACGTTGTGGGCCCTCTGACCCCAACTCACTTCCCCGCTGTCCCCCGACGTCCTCGACGTGGCACTTCTGAAGAATGTCAACCTACGGTTAGACTCTATAGAAGTGTCCCACGAGCTTAACTCAGACCACCGACCAGGGGGCTTACCATGACCTTTTAACAAAACGTTCAGTTTCCAGTCAGTTTTGATTTAGGCCTAATTTAGCGCCGCTAATAAATCGTACCATGAGAGTATTAAAATTGAACGATTATTGAACGAAGTTCACCAATGTTGAATCGTCATGCTTGTCTGTGGCCTGCTGTAATGCCACTGGCTCTTTAATACGCATCGTTCAAAAACTTTTTCACTTTACCGGTTTTTTTTAAATAATAAAAACATTAGATTCTTGGGTATATACATATTTTAACTATGATTATGTGGGACTATTTACCTAGATTCATTATCTAAAAGCACTACAAAGGTCAATTTACCTTTAAAAACAACTTTATAACTTTGAAAGATTCAACGTGATTTTGAACGTGTTTACACATGTCATGCAACAATAAAAAAAGTATTGTAGCGCGCCAATATTTGTATTTTTTATTCAATATAAACTCTGTACAATGTCTTAAGTTTGTTTGCTAAGAATTTTACTTGGAATGTCGCTGAGGAGAGTAATTTTATGATTAATGTGCTGAATTTATTTTTGATACATGTACGGACGACAGCAGGTCAAGCTACCCGGAACTGTCAGATATTCCCAATCAACCTTGAGCCTTAATGCTTTAGAGATAAAGTTGAAAATCGGATAAAGAAATCTGACTGTGCTGTCGTCTGTACAAGTCTTTGTGTTAGTATAACCCAATAATTGCTGTTTATCAATTTTATATAGGAAATTTTATAAATGTAGAAAAGGGTTGCAGAGAAAATATAGTATTTTTGGGCCGCTTGTATTATAATGTGTACTTATTGGTCGTTTCTTTCTACGTAAAGTCTAATCATGATCAAGATTCAGAATAAAAAGAAGTGTGAAGTGTGTTGATAATTATTCAATTCCCAATATCGTCGTCGTCGTGTTGTCAATGTAATAAATAATTGTATTGAAACGTTATAAACGATTTTGTATAAAAAAAAAACTAATTCTTTACCTAAATACAGTTAAAGGTGGTAAGTAAATCTACTTTTAAAAATTAAATAATTTATCGCTGACGGTGTAGTGTGTTTAAACCCATTTTTAGTTGATTTACTCTCGTGTGAAATGGGTAGGTAAAAATCAGCGTGAAACGGATTACAGTTTTTGTTTTCTCGCTAGTTCGACATTAGTGTTGTTACTTAGACTCTACCGGCAGTCGATTATCTCAATTCTTAATAAAATAACTTAAAAGAAAGTTTTATAGCAAGATCCATACTCAGTGACATTTAATTTATTCGTCTTTGTAAAGATCGTATTCTCCTACTGACATTCCACTGTCCATATGATAATCAATGACGTTAGGATAACGATTTTAATGAAAAATTTAGTTCTGTCAGTTCATCAGTTGACTACGTGTAGAATAGACAGAACTAACTCACGGAACTGTATAATTTTCATTACAGTATTATGACTGTTAATATCAACATCGCGTAGCATTTAAGTGAAATAACTGTATAAAACCAGAAAACATATACATCGAAACTTCGTGTAGTGTATCTTAATAAATATATAATATCTATTCTCTGGTTTATAATCTACCAACGCATTTAATTATAGAATTAAGAACGACAGTTATGTAGTGCGTATTGGTGATATTTATTTAATTACTTTGCACTAATTTAAACCATCAGGCATATCAATTGGATATCGAATCGATACTTAATTCGATTAACGATAACGAGTTATAAACATCAAGCATCAACACTATCTGACATTGTCAATGTCATCATGCAAGTGTGAAATGACAACAAAACTATAACCTATTTTCTTAAAATATTTTCATTTGTATACATTATTATTTTATTCTTAGTATTTGTACTTGAAGTTTTACGGGGTATATCCGTTTTACTCATTGATCTACTCTACTCTGTTTGTTCTGGGCATAGTTGACTATAATCAATCATAAGTCATCAGACGCGAGTTTACTCTGGTTGTCTACTTGGTGAAGGTGCTTCGTGGAATGGAGACAAACTATTGCAGCGCATGATTCTGTTTGTGCCGCACCACTACGTGTGGAGGAGACTTCGTCCGCCGCTGCAACTGGTGCCTATAGCCAGAACTAATCTGCTAGCAAAGCCACCCCTAACCAGGGCTGCGCACACCATCAATGAGATACATGTGCAGATAGCAAAGCAGTGCTGTTTTATTCTATGTTTTACACATAATAAAAGTTTTTGTTACTAATTATATATATTATAGATTTAGTAAGATTATAATAAAGTGTTTGTGTATGTTTATATTTATATTTCGTTAAATAGTATTAAGGTATACAATCTCTTATTCATAAACGCTGTTTAAAGTTAACTAGTGATTAGCCGTTCTTTAACCATGCAATTTTGACCTTTTAACGTCACTTAACTTAAATCATCCTTTATGAATAAGGGGGAATATGTTAAAATGTTTGAACTGTCACATTAAGGTAATGCCTGTAAAGATAATTTCAGTAGATAAATAATTAAATTCTCATATTTTTTTTAATTCCATAGGATTGATATTTTGGTTATTCTGAATATGGTATTTTTAAGATGGTACAGCATTTACACCAGAATGATGAAGTGTTAATTGTTTTTGTAAGAGTTCAATGCAATGTGGGAAGACATTGTTAGCTGTTGTGCTCATGTACTGTACCTAATATTGAGTGTATGTTATTTATGTTTTGATCTGACACCAAAATTGAAGTAGTGCTCATAGTAATAAAATATTTTGCTAAAATCTGATTTTTAACCCTTTAACCGCCAACGCCATAATATTACGTGTTGTAAGAACATTACATCAGGCGCCACGTCACAATATTGTGTAGAAAGTCCTGTCATTTAAAAAATGTACAATAAATGTTGAATTTGCTTACTGAATCTTAATATATTTCGTGTAATTACTTTATTTTTAACAGTATTAAATACATATTTTAGCTAATTGATTGAAATAATTACATGTTCTCAGTTCGTGATACGTCTAAATATCAACCTACTTCGCCGAACCCATAATTTCATGTAGACTAGTGTTGTACCGCATATGGAACTCCTGATAGTAAATTAATAAAAAACATCCTATTTTTTACAAAACTATCAAGTAAACATTAATCAAAATTTCATAGTTTATTAAACATTTATTTATTTATTCAAAATTCAATAAGCTTTAGTGAAGTAATATGTAGAAATCAACAAATAAGTATAGGTAAATATTAAGTACAAACTAACTCCAGAACGTCACTAGTACAGGCTATCCGCGAACGCCGTCGTCGTAATTTTATGTGCGGCTCAAGGTCAACTAGTCATATTTTGAATAAACGTCAGCGCCATCGCCATGATAACATGTGCTCACATTATTATTACATCTAAGCTAGTGTCGAGAAGTTATCGATGATGTTATACGACGACGAAGAACTATTAAATATATTGCAGCAAGCAAACAATGATATTTATAGTAGTAGCAGTTCAACGGATAGTGATAATAATTCGGTAAATAACTCTTGTTTTCAAGTCTGTTTATTTATCCTCAGTCAAAAGGACAGCTAAATAATAATATGTGTACTTATTTACCCATTTATTTTGTTTTAAAGAAAATACAGTTTATTTAGTTATTTTATTTGTTGTTATTTATTATTATTTGTATCCTAATATTTTAATTCTAATTTTTACGCGTATCATTTTTTTTACATAAATGTCATACCGTCTTTTTGTCCGCGGGATAGTAAACGGACTAAATAAGTTTACTGTTTTTTTAATTTGTTATCTATGTTTCATATAATACTAATCTCATTTTAAATTGCTACAGGAGAAGCTTTATCGCTCAGTGCAACTAGTGTTGTAGGCCTTTTTCGTGTTTCGTGAAGACGAAGAGTTATTAAATATTTTGTAATCATGAATTGCGAAGCGACGACAGTTCTCAACATAGAAGTGATGTTGATTTGATAAGTTTAATTTATTTTTTAAATCGATATTTTAATTTGACAAGTAATTGTGTTTGTTTGTAACATACCTACCTACTAAGGTTCATCATGGATACTAACCAAAATTTAAATGATACATTCATAGGCTGGAATTATTTAATATTAAGAAGGTACATCGGTAGGTAGGGTAAGAACAGATTTTGTAGTGTTATTAAGTTTAGGTATATGCTTACCTATATTTTTATAATAATGCCTCTATATACAGTATGTTAAGAAAACCCTGTCCGACCCGTGAAGGTGTTGTTAGGTATCGATAACTGATTCTACTAATGCATACAAAACCGGGCTAAACTAAAAAAAAAAATCCCTCTAAAAAAAATTAATATTATTTCGCAAAAGGAGGTAACTTAATAAATGTGCGTTGACCACCCTTCGCCTGCCGCTCGCGGGGGCGGGCGGCAGGGCACGCGGCACGTGGTCGCATCGCTATTCGCTTATAACAATACCGGTGTTGTCACTTTTTAAAAATTACCAAATTTCGGGGAAATTGGAATTAATTCGCGGAAAAAAAAGATTATTTCAAAATTCATTTGTATTGGTACTATGATGAATACGTAAAATTTTATATTATATGTGTTTACCTAACCTTTATTATCCTTATGGGTCGGACAGGGTTTTCTTAACATACTGTATGTATGAGCAGTATAAAAGTAAATATTCTCGAAAGGTTAATATTGTGAATAAATAAATGCATCGATATTGAGTATTCGCAACACTGTTCCAACTTATACCTAAAGTGTCGTGGCGCTGGAGGTTCGTCAAAGGGATCAGTGCCGTGGCGGTTAAAGGGTTAATTTCTTGAACCGTTATAAACAGCCTTTATTTCTACTATTTGTTTCTGAACAGTGAACTATTGTACTAAGTTCTAAAAGGGGGTCCAAACTACACACTGCTCAGGATTTTTTAAGTTCCTTATTATCATATTTCTCAATATTCCTGTTAGACGTAGGTTAAATATACCACAATCTTGACTTGGAACAATTAAACATGCGTTTAATTAATAGATAGATGTTATACAAAGAGTATAACAATATGATAGGTATCACAATTTTTGGAGGATTGTGAGAGAGCTCCATACAAAAAAACCTCTTAAATTCTGCTGACAAAGCTGTTAAGTCAGTGGGTGCACCCAAAGGAAATATTTTTACCTTACACTACAGTGTTCTTAAAGTATAGTTTTTCTGCAATTATAAATTTCCAGAGCAATGCATTGCATAAAAGGCTAGAAGCAACTTATTGGTTTGATTTCTAAAATATTTCCCATTGAATCCTTGTTTAAGTACCTTATTTCTATAGCAATCTAATAAGATTGCTATAGAAATAAGGTACTTATTTAACATGAGTATGTGTAAATATTAAGGTTAAAATAAGAAAAATATTCATTTCAAGAGGCTTATTTACTTTCTTATAGGTATAACAGAATTTATGTTTTATTTCCCAGGTTCATTTTCATTCTTTTCAGTGGTTGTAAAATTATGGAGGTGCAGCAACAGCAAGTCTTCATTATGTCTTGCGTTATGTATCCCAATCGAGGATATCCCAGAGTACTAAGGTTTAATTCATTTATATATACTGTTGTTTTCATGATGCAGTTCCGCATACACATCCAAGATTTCTGGCATGGTTTTTCTAGGTTTTGTATAGGCATTTCTCGTATTCTGCGTCTGTTGTGATTTCCTTTGGTAAGTGCGTGATATTATCCTAGATAGGATTTGTAGGAATTGTTGTCTGATATCTTTATTGTTTGCAATAACGCGCGCATTTCTTGATATTCTTGAAAAATCCTCCCGGCACTCGTTAACTACAATTATATGTGGTTTAAAACGAACGAATAAGGTTTTTAATTCATATAATCCTTGCACATTGATGTGCAGCATGAGTAATTTATAATTTTGAGTTTTATTACACATAAACATAAAAATAAGTTTTCTATGGACACTGTATATTATCAAAACATGATCAAAACAATGTTGATTAAGCTTCTATAATAGTAACTTATTCAAGATGACATTACAGCCGTTCAATATTAGTTTTGTTGCTGTCAAATAGCAGGTCATGATATGAAATTCTATACAAAAAAAAAGGTGAACAGTTTTTGTAAACGTCAACGCAACAGGACTGTTGCAGGCCTGCTAATAAGACGTCATGGTACAGAAAACTAATTTAGGACTGTTTCTGCCCTGCTATAAGAGCTCATGGTAAGGCCCCAGTCATCATCCGACTGGCTCCCCGCGTTGGCCTAAATGACCCCGACCAACTTCCCACGACTAAAGTGGTAACGGACTGGAGGAAAGTAGGCGAAAGTCTGAAATCCACCAGATCCCCCCACTTAGACTCCATTCCCGCTGTTTTGGACTCAGTCGCGAGCACGACTGCCGCAATCGACTCGTTCACGGAACACGTACAGTCAGTCTTGAACGACTGTTCTAGGGAGATCTCAGCGACGGATGACCGCCGCGGGAAGCTCCCTGACGACATACGTGAACTACTGAACGAGAAGAATGCAGCAGGCCGGGCCTACAGCAACTTCCCCTGCGAAGCAAACAAAGCCCATATGCGCCATTTGCAGCGAACTGCAAAGAAACGCATATCGGAGTGGCGTGAAGCCAGCTGGGACAAGTTGCTGAGCGAACTAGAGCCAAACCACCAAGCCTTCTGGAATCTTCAAAGGACTCTTAAATCCAGAGAAGAAGTCACCATTCCACCCCTAACCCGACCGGATAAAACCATCGCCTTTGACGATGATGACAAGGCTGAATGTCTAGCCATCAACCTTGAAGCCCAATGCTCCCCCAGCGCTCAACCAGTAGACCCAGCTCACCTTCTGAAGGTTGACGCGGAGGTCGAACGCAGAGCTTCCCTCCCACCCGTCGAAGACCCTGAAGATCCTCTGCCTCCCGTCACACCAGACGAAGTGCAGGATATTATCAGAGGTCTCAAACCTAAAAAAGCTCCCGGTTCTGACGGCATCACCAATAAAGTGATCCGACTCCTCCCTGCCCACCTGATTATCCTACTGGCCACCATCTTCAATGGAGCCATGGGCAACAATATCTTCCCACAAACGTGGAAGGAAGCGACCGTAATAGGCATTCCTAAGCCCGGCAAGCCAAAATCAGAGCCTTCGAGCTACCGTCCTATCAGCTTGCTAAAAGTTCTCGGCAAGGTCTATGAAAGGCTTATTTACAAGCGTCTCAGGGCCTTTGCCGAGAACAAGGGTCTCATTCCCGACGAACAATTCGGGTTCCGTTCTCGACACTCAAGTGTCCAACAAATCCTCCGTATCACCGAGCACATCCACGCAGGATTCCTACGTGGTAGGCTGACAGGTGTTATTTACTTCGACATAGCGAAAGCCTTTGACAAAGTCTGGCACAACGGCTTAATATACAAGCTGTACCAACTCGGCGTGCCTGACCGTCTCGTGCTCATCCTGCGAGACTTTCTGTCAAACCGCACTTTCCGCTACAAAACCGAAGGAGCTATCTCCCCCAGATCCGGGCTGGAGTCCCCCAGGGCTCCGTACTGGCCCCTTTGATCTTCACGCTGTTCACCAGCGACATCCCCAAAAGTAAAAAGGCCCACCTCGCTCTCTTCGCAGACGACACAGCTATTTACTGTTCAGGAACCAGCCCCAATCAAATTCAACTAAATCTCCAAACCGCTGTCAACGCACTTGCTGACTGGTTTAAAAAATGGAGAATAGAAGTTAATCCCGATAAAAGCCAAGCGGTCCTCTACTCCAAACCGCGTAGCAAACCCACCCTCCCCCGACCAATCACCATGTCTGGCAAGCCGATCCCTTGGGAAAAGCGAGCCAAATACCTAGGAGTCATCCTAGACGAACACCTCACCTTCGGAGAGCACATAAGGACGGTACGCTCGCGCGCCGCCTACGCACTCTATCAACTCCACTCTCTCCTCAACCCGCGCAGCAAACTGTCCCTCAGGTGGAAATTGCGCCTGTACACAGCCTGCATACGCCCCATCATGACATACGCCTGTGTAGTCTTCGCACACACCGAGCCCAGTCATACCCATAGGATGCAGACACTCCAAAACCGCTTTCTTCGCAAAGCAACAAACGCCCCTTGGTTCGTCCGAAATGAGATCCTCCATCTAGATCTCAAAATCCCCACTATCCAGCAGTACATGAAACGCCTATCCAAGCGTTTCTTTGACACAGCCGCTGAACATCACAACCCTCTGGTTGTCGCGGCAGCAAAGTACACCCCCTCCAAAATAAGTAAGCTTCGCCGACCTAGGCACGTTCTCACAGACCCTGATGACCCCATAACCCTCCTCCAAGAGGCCAATAGGGCCACTAGCACAAAATACAAAAAACCGACCTACCGACCTCGCCGCCGAGGTCCATCGCGACGCGTTCAACGTAGTAATCGCCCTCCCCGTCCCTTGTCCGATGAAGGCCAGCCCGCGCCGCAGCTGAGCCAGTAAATATAAACTCCCGACTATGACCTCTGAGTTTGTTTCGGCCGTTTCTTCTCAGAGCTAGTACTAGGAAACACCGTGGTCATCAAACCGAAATAAAAATAAAATAATTCGATCCAGCCGTCCCTTGCTGTTTTCTCCAGCGACACCCTAAGCCGAGGTTCGTACCCCACAGGGGGTGCCCTTAGCGTGTAGTCGCTTAGCTTTTAGTAGCCCTGGCTGGAGGCTTTAAATTCACTTAATGCAGCCACAGGATAGCCCGGTTAAGTAGTCACGACCTCTCAAGGTCAACTACGAGATGCCATATCAAAAAAAAAAAAAAAAAAATCAGAAATATATTTTAAAATTCCATAATGCAGGATATTATCAGCGGTTTCAAACATAAAAAAGCTCCCGGTTCTGACGGTATCACCAACAAAGTGATCCGACTCCTCCCTGCCCACCTGATTATCCTACTGGTCCCTATCTTCAATGGAGCCATGGGCAACAATATCTTCCCACAAACGTGGAAGGAAACGACCGTTATAGGCATTCCTAAGCCCGGCAAGCCAAATTCTAAGCCGAAGGCTTGAGCTATCGTCCTATGATATATGTGTTGGATAAAGGAAGAATGAATTATATTTGATTTATTTTTGTCAAAGACATTAAAATTATATTTACAATAGACAGGACATCACGAACAAAATCGTAATGCAATACTTGTGTCAACTTGGTTAAAAGTCGCTCAGTCTAGTGTGATGTGATACGCCTGCGCGTCAAGACGTAATTTGTGTCCACCAAGAATAAAGATTGTCTAAGGAAATATGCCATGTTGCGCTTTGCGTTACTGTACATCTCGTTATGGTAAAATGACTGGACCCAACTACGGATTATTTTCGTGTGAACTATTTGTATTTCCTCTGTAATTAAAATTTAAAAAAAATCTTAAATAGGTCTAGAAACTTTTCTATTATTGTAGTAAGCGCCCTCTATTGGTGAGTAGTTTTATTATTTTCTTGTAGAAATGTAGTAATGTTGTTTATCGATTTATTTATTAAGTTAAAATCATATTGCTATATTTTATTGACATTTAAAATATAGCTAAATAAACTTCAAATATTGCTATACTAGCTTTCCGCCCGCGGCTTCGCCCGCGTGCAGTTCGTTTATATCGCGTTTCCAAGAAAACTCTTCAAAAGTCCGGAATCAAAGTCTTGGGTTTCGGCATAGCGTCAACCACAAGATCCACAATAAAAAATAAAACCACAATAAAACAGAAAACCACAATAAAATAAAACCCACGATAAAATCCACAATAAAACCACAATATACGCAATTGCCCTCAGAATAAAATAGCAAGATCGCGTAAGTCATAGCGCTCGTTAGCCACCGGTCTGCCACTCCGTTACGATGGTCGGACACGGCGTTGCCCGGGAAACACTACGAGGAAGTCAGCGCTGTGGGGAGGCCCCCATTCTTTCGTAACCTTTTTTTTTTTGACGCTGTGGAAGTGCCTTTACTCACCATACCCCGAGGGGCGTGTGTGGGACTCGCCCAACCGTAGCCGGAAATACCCACTAAAACTACAGCGGCACAACGACATCGCCTGAGTGGCGGGGTTTTGGAAAATAGCATAGCCTGCGCTACCAATCGCCCGCCGGCGATTCCCGCCTAAAAGGCGGGTCCACAATGTTGGAAGTAATCTCAACTCCTTTGTGAGAATACTGGCCGAATCATGGATTGCGTGTTTTTAAATAGTGAATGTCAAAATAACTAGGTTTGTACTGCGTCAAATTGACGAAGTTCACTATAAACCATGTTGTCGTAAAGATGTCTAAATTGTAACAATTATTTCTAGTTATATATATGAACAAAGGATGGAATGTAATAAAGGGGTTTGAGTCTTAAATTTACATCTTTCATTTGTGAGCCCTGCAAGAGACCTGTAAGGTTCAAGAGGTTATGGGCCCAGCAACGCCAAGAAAGTAATACGTGACTTGCAAATAAATAAAAATGGATAAACCAGTGAAGCCGGTACTATCTAAGGATGGCAACTATAATTCCTGGCTAGAGAAAATAAAATTGAGGATCTTGGCTCATGGACATGGAGACATATTTATTGGCCACCACGAAGTCGCAGATACCGGATTGCAAGGTAACAAATGCGAGTAAGCTCGCAGTCTCCGAGGCAGCAGGCAAGTCACTAATTTTAAGTTCCGTAGATGAAAACATTGAAAATTTTGTGATTTCTTGTGAAACGACGCTACAGATGATCGAAAAATTGAATAAAATTTTCCTGTGCAATAGAGATACTCAAATCAGCAGCCTTTTAAATGAATTTTACACATTTAAATTAAAAACAAATGAGTTGATGACTGATATTGCTAAATTTGAACAGATTGTTAATAAACTTAAACGTCTTGGACACATAGTATCAGAAGTTGAGCAGACAACGCGCATCATTGCTATGCTTCCCGAACAACATAAATTTTTCCGGCTTGCTTGGGATTCCACACCAACAGAAAACAAAACTTTGGATATGCTTGTAGCCAGACTACTGAAAGAAGATAAGTCGTCCGTAACAGATGACGCATTCAAAGCTAACGAGCGTAAATGCTTTATTTGCAAATCGAAAGAACACATCGCGAGATTTTGTCCAAAAAGGGTTCAACCATCTACGAGCAGAGGCAATTGTGGCTGTAGATGTAGGTACAATACTAGGTATATGCCTGATAACCGATTCTGTAAATTTTGTAAGCGGACAGGACATACAATAGACACGTGCTTTAAAAAGAACCAGAACAAGAATGTAAGTACCATCGAAGCCGTTTTAGACTCAGGGGCTTCTTCTCACATGTTTAGTGACAGCAGATTCTTATATAATTTAAAACAAATTAGCACGCCGATTGCTTGTGCTGACAAACAATCCATTAAAGCAGTTGGTATTGGGGATTGCTTCACTGAAACTGTTTCGTTATATAACGTCTTGCATGTTCCGGAAATAGCAAAGAATATTGTATCAGTTGGAGCTCTGTGTAAACAAAACATTAAAGTAATATTTTTTGAAAATTTTGCAGTAATCCAACACCGTGGTAGATCAATTTTGGAAGCTACTAGAAATAATAATGGGTTATATATTATCACATTGAACGCCGTATTTCCCGAAGTTTCTGCATTTCTTGCTACAGATATCCATACGTGGCATAGACGTCTGGCACACATTAGTAATGTTGAGGACACAGCAAAAATTGTTGATGGTATTAGCCTAACAAATAAAACATATCCATCTAAGCTTTGCGAAGTTTGTGCGCAAGCTAGGCTTACTAGGTTGCCATTTTCGTCCGTGCGTACTCTTGCCACCAAACCTTTACAAATTGTACATACAGATGTTTGTGGTAAAATCGAAACTGAAACTTGGGATGGTAGGAAATATTTTATAACCTTTTTAGATGATTTTACACACTACAGTCGGGTTTATTTACTGCGTAAAAAGTCTGAAGTAATAGATTGCATTAAACATTTTGTTCAATGGGCAGAAAGGCATTTCGATCAAAAAGTAGAAATTATTCGATGTGACAATGGAGGTGAATACTGCAGTAGCCAACTAATGAACTGGTGTAGGGATAGGGGTATTACGTTAGATTATACGGTTTCTTATACTCCTCAGTTAAATGGAAAAGCTGAAAGGTTAAACAGGATGCTTTTGGAGAAAACTCGGGCTCTACTGTTTGATGCTAATATGCCTAAGTTTCTATGGGGAGAGGGTCTTTTCACTGCAGTGTACCTACTCAATAGGACGTCAACATCTACAAAACATAAAACACCTTTTGAAAATTGGCATAACAGAAAACCAGATGTATCTAATTTAAGAGTTTTTGGAGCGAAAGCATATTGTAAAATAAATAAAAATTTAGGTAAGTTAGAAAAACGTTGTTTAATTGGTATTTTAGTAGGTTACAGTCTGAATTCATATATAATTTGGAACCCTGTTAGAAAACATATTTTTTACTCGAGAGATGTTGCTTTTGATGAAGAAATAAATGATTATCGGGAAATATCAAAACAATTTTCTTTCAATTCAAACAATTTAAATCAGTTTACGTCTAGATCATTCTTGGAAAACATTCGACAGTCGGGAACAATTGAAGATGGAGCAATTGAAGATGGAATAAATGAAGGGCGCACAAATGAAGGGCGAACAAATGAAAGTGATTCAGAGAATGAAGAAATAAGTGAACAAATAAATGAGTGTAGGGAACAAAACACAAGGATACAGTTGGACAACCAAAGGGAAACCAGTATTGGGAGAAATTTTGGAGATAGAGTTGAAGTAGAAGTTGAAATACACACATCAAAAGTGTCTAGGGATCAACATATATTTTTGCAATAACTTTTCTCCTGATTAATATTAATTAAAATTTTCTTTAAGGATTCATCAAATAAAGTGTTTTCGTTTGTCACAGTAACGATAAACCAAGTCACCTTTGCATTAATAAAGAAATTTGCCATTTTCCTAATAAAGGGATATTTTACATTTGAACCACTAACACAAAAGTTCGAAAAAAAGACTGAAATAACAGTTTTCTCTAAAATTTTACTGGGTAACTTAAACAATTAATAATCCGTGTTTCTACTGCGAACACTACTAACAACACAAGAACATCGGTTTGGCATACTCAAAATGAGTTCATCCAAATCACGCTGTGGAATGGCCGCCCATGTTCGTTGCAACAACAAAAAAAGGTCTTCTTGCGACTGGATACCCTCCATATTCGGCAGAGCTCTTCTCTGTAGCATATCCCATGCATGCTCAATCGGGTTCAAGTCTGGCGACTGAGCAGGCCAGGGCAGGACATTGATGTTAGCTGCGGCGAGAGTCTGTCTTCTTGACAACTCTTGCCGTGTGCGGTCGTGAATTATCATGCATTAACTGAAATAAGGGACCGATTTGCACTTGTAGAGGAACGATGACGTCTGATACAATCGTCTCAGCATAAATTTGAGCGTTGAGGTTGCCTCTGATCCAAATCAACTCAGTTCTTCCGCCGATCCATATACCCGCCCATACCATGATGGTTCCACCACTATAAGGATGGACTTCCTGGCAGGATTTTAATCGCTGTTGGCGTCCAGGGGTTCTCCAGTGTCGTATACGTCTTGTATCCGGTCTCATACCAAAACGAGACTCATCAGAAAAGCACACGAAACGTCATTGTTCTTCTGCCCAATTTCTGTGTTCAAGAGCCCATTGATATCGAATCCTACGATTGTGCATTGCTATAGGTGGTACCCGTAGCGGTCTTCGGGAATGAAGGTTCACTTCATGCAAGCGGTTTCTGACTGTTTGGTCGCTAATTAAGTTCCCTGAAGAGTGATGAAGCCTCACGGCTAACATCATGGCGGTTATTGTTGGAGCTCTTCGAGTTAAGATTTGAATGTATCGGTCTTGTCTCCGTGTGGTGCAGCGATACCGTCCTCCATGGCGCTCAGCCACGGTACCAGTGCTTCGGTAACGTGTCCAAAGTCGACTGATAACACTCTGACTTGTATTCAGAGCTAAAGCCACAGTACGTTGCCGGGAACCAGCTTCTATCATTCCCACGGCTCTGAGCATTTCTTCCCTGCTTAAATGACGTCGCCGCTCCATAATAACGTTGGTTTTAATCAGTAGTAGGGTAACAGTAGCACTAATAATGTCTTCAATGCGTTGTATGTTTTTATAGGGAAAATATTGACAGCTGATTTTCATCTTTTACTCGAATTTGATTCACAGTTCCTGATTCAAATTATGAAATGCACCAAAAAGGATCCATATAAATTTATAAAATCATAAATTTATTACAAAGCCACATCTCAATCTCAAGAAATCCGCATAAAAATGCTTGATCCCTAGACACTTTTGATGTGTGTAAACATGAGATTGATAATGAAGCTGATACAGAGGAGGTGATAACTGAAAATGTGGCAAATATAGATGAAGCTAGTGAAGATATTGAGAATTTAGAAGATGTAAATGCGGAAATAGTAGATGATGATCTATTTTTAGATGCGAGTCAAGAGATTATTGAAGAGAGAGTTAATGAGTGTGAAGAAGAATCTAGTGTACCCAGGAGGAATCCTTATAGAGAGAGGAAGGTTCCTAGTAGATTTAATGAGTTTGAGATGGATTTCTTAGCAGAGTGTGCAATGCTTTCTTATGAAAAAGCGATAGCGTCAAGTGAGAGAGACAAATGGTTAGAAGCAAAGAGGAGGAAAAGTGTTCGTTAGAGAAGAATGGGACATGGGAATTAGTAGACGAAAAAGAAGCTTACGGAAGAAAATTACTGACTAGTAAGTGGGTTTTTGCGAAAAAGGCAGATAGAAGGTACAAAGCAAGATTAGTAGCAAGGGGCTTCGAGCAGAAATATAAGGTGGATTATGATGAAACATATAGTCCAGTTGTAAACACGGTCTCTTTAAGGATATACTTTCAATAGCAGCACAAAAGGGTTTGAAACTTCGGCAATTCGACATCAAGACAGCATTATTACATGGAAATTTAACAGAAACAATATTTATGCTAATTCCGAAAGGTTATCCAGTGAGCAAAGGCAAGGTATGCAAGTTAAAGAAGAGTTTATATGGGTTAAAACAAGCTCCGCTCATGTGGAATATCCGTTTTACAGATTTTTTAAAGAAAATGGGTTTTGAAAAATTAAAGTCAGATCATTGTTTGTGCACAAAAGCAACTGGGGATGGAAATTTTATTTATTTGGCGATATACGTTGATGATGGGTTAATAGCAGGGAGTTCCTTAGTAGAGTTAGATAAAATTTTGAAAGAATTAAGTAAAGAATTTGAAATGAGGGTTTGTGAGAAGGTATGCAATTACGTTGGGATAGATGTACACTGTAGTGAGAAGGTTGTTAGGATCAATCAAGAGAGTTATATCCAAAAATTAGTTAATAAATTAAATCTGCAAGATGCAAATAGTCAAACAGCACCCACCATTTTAGTTGCTGAACATCCAAATGTGGGAGATACTCATTTAACTGATGAGTATAGAGAGGCTGTGGGGTCGCTTTTATATCTAGCGAATAAGACGCGACTGGATATTGCGTTTCAGGTTGGATATTGCAGTAGACACCAAAATTGTCCAAATTTAAATGACAAAAATAACATCTCGTCAATCCTTAAATATATCAAAGGTACTCCAAAGGTAGGTATAGAGTACTCCAGGTATGGCAGTGGTGATCTGGTGGCATACTGCGATGCAGACTTTGCAGGGGATTTGGATACTCGTAGAAGCACTACAGGATATGTTATCTGCTACGGAGGTGGTCCGATTGCTTGGGCGTCTAGAAAGCAACCAATAGTAGCTCTTTCTAGTACAGAGGCAGAGTATATTGCTGCAGCTGAATGTTGTAAAGAATTATTATATATTCAAAATTTACTAAAAGAATTAATTAGTACTGTACCAAAGACCCGTTTGTTAGTAGATAATCAGTCAGCAATTGCATTAATGAGGAATGGCGTGCTAAACAGAAGGAGTAAACACATAGATGTCCGCTTTCATTTTTTAAAGGAGAAATTAGATGAGCACCTTTTCGAAGTTGAGTACTGTCCCACAGAGAAACAGTTAGCAGATTTACTTACCAAAGGTCTAACGAGTGTGAAATTTTTAAGATTACGTGAACAATTGTGTTGTGTGGTTTAAGAAAGTGAACTTGAAACGTTTTACGGTATTTGAGTGAATAGTAGGATAATTAGATTGTAAGTTAGGTTAGTTTAAGGGGGTGCACTTAAGTTTTGTGATAATCAAAGATTTTTATTAGGGGAGGAGAAACACTGCGTTAGCACAGTGGAAGCGTGAGCATAATAATATTGGAATAGGTTTGTGAAACATTGGAAAAGGTTTGTGAACTCTTTTTTATGCGTTTTTTGGCTCCTCTCTTTATAATAATTTTTGGTTTATAGGTACGATTTATGGGATTATGTATATGTTTTTTAGATTTATGTGGTTGTGTATGATTTGTAGTTTTTCTTTGTTAAGGTTGGTAGAGTGTTTAGTTTTTGTCTTATTGTTGTGAGGTTTAGGGTTAGTTTTGTGTTTGAGTTTGGTTGTTTAGAAAGTTTTTGAGAAAATGGTGTGTTGTCCAAAGTGTTAAAAAAATTTTACAGTAAGGTTTTCGAGAATGTAGTTAAGATGTTTAAAGTGGTTCTGGATGTTTTCTCTCCAAAGGGTTGAGATTAAGGGGGTGTGTTGGAAGTAATCTCAACTCCTTTGTGAGAATACTGGCCGAATCATGGATTGCGTGTTTTTAAATAGTGAATGTCAAAATAACTAGAAGGTTTGTACTGCGTCAAATTGACGAAGTTCACTATAAACCATGTTGTCGTAAAGATGTCTAAATTGTAACAATTATTTCTAGTTATATATATGAACAAAGGATGGCATGTAATAAAGGGGTTTGAGTCTTAAATTTACATCTTTCATTTGTGAGCCCTGCAAGAGACCTGTAAGGTTCAAGTCACAATGCTCCCCCCATAGGGAGGGGCCGGGCTGGGTACGTCTTCTTATGCGAGAAGACGCAGCAGCCAAGGGTTTTTTAGCGAGGTGTCCTACCTCTTAGCCCCACTCGTTTGCATGGATGCAAACGGGGCCCCCAGCTCCTCTCAATGAGGAGACTGGATTACCCGACGGTGACCCGAATTTCGGGTCACATCAGCCACCTGGAATGGTGGCCGACCCACCGCACGTGTGACCGCCCTTCTGGTTTTGATCCGCGCCTGTAAACCGGTAACCCCCATATCTGGGGGCCGTTCCCCTATCCGCCACCTGGGGACGCGTCCGATGGCAGGCCAGAAACTGCACACGGAATTCTTTCGTAACCTATGCTTTTTCTATTTTTTTTTTGTTGTCGCTGGGGAAAATGTCAATTACGCATCCCCGCCCGTCGGGGGACGTCGGGGGACGTCGGGGGACCTCCAGTGATGGACCCCCCACGGGGAGTGGCTCTACCGGAGGAGAAAGCTCCTCCTCTTCCGGTCTCAGCGGAAGAATTTGGCGCGACGACTCTTCGTCTCCGCGCCAATAAGACGCCCGGCCCGGACGGCGTTCCCGCACGGGTGGTGGCCATCGCAGCCACCGAAATGGAGGGAAGGTTTCGGGACCTCTTCAGCGCGTGCTTCGCGTCGGGGAGGTTCCCGAAACCTTGGCGGGAAGGCCAACTGTGCCTCCTCCAGAAAGAAGGGCGGCCGGCAGACTCCCCCTCGGCTTACCGGCTCATCGTCTTGCTTGACGAGGCCGGTAAGATGTTCGAGGGGATTATCGCCGCCCGCCTGAAGCGCCATATGCGGAACCTAGGACCGGACCTGTCGGACGCCCAGTTCGGTTTTCGAGCTGGCCGTTCGACAGTGGACGTCCTGGCCCGTCTAAAGGGCCAGTTGACAGAGGCGGTAGGAGTAAGAGATGGAGTGTTGCCTGTGTCATTCGACATTGCCAACGCCTTCAACTCCATCCCCCACTCCACCTTTCTGGAGGCGCTCCGGTTTCACGGTGTGCCGCTGTACTTGCGGGGCGTCCTGGCCAGCGTTTATACGCCGGACTTAAAAGTATGGCCCTTTATGGGGCCCCCATTTGGGCGGACTCCCTTCATAGGAGGGAGAACCTCACCGCTCTTCGGGCGCCCCAAATGGCCATCGCCAAGCGGGCAGCGCGGGCCTACTGCACGGTAGGCTTCGCAGCGGCGTGCCTCTGACGGACACCCCACCTTGGGAGGTCGAGGCGTGGGTGCTCGCCAGAGTGTACGAGTGGACGTTGGGGCGCAGGGCGCTGAGCGAGCGTCCGGCCCCAAGGTGTGAGGGAGGCCGTCCGGCGGGAGGCGAGGGACACCATCGTCCAACATTGGACGCAGGATCTCGCCTCCGCCGTCTTCGGCCGACGTACCCGCGACGCCATCGGGCCAGTCTTGAAGGACGAGGCGAAGACGTGATGTCGTAGAAGGAGGCCGCGGAACGCGAACGGGAGGAGGATCCTCTCGCTTCGGCACTCCGCAGGCAGCGTAGCGGCAGGAGAAGGCGGGATTTCGCCAACTTTCTCCCTTTCTGAGGTGAGCAGCGGGCGTGAGGCACTGGGTGCCCGCGCCCGCCTTGCACCGCTCACCACGTGGATGGCTAAGCCACGGCCCCTCCCTAGGGGGGGCAAATGAGGGCCCGCCGTACTAGGCGGGTATCGCCGACAGGGGAGTGGTAGCTCAGGCTCCGCTAGTTTCCCATTCCCCCGCCACTATGGCAATGCCGGAGTGCCGCTGGGGTTTTTAATGGGTATACCAGGAGGCTATCTTCCAGGCAGTTCCACATACCCCTCACGTCCCCCGACGGGCGGGGATGCGTATTTGTCATTTTCCCCAGTGACAACAAAAAAAAAAGGTTACGAAAGAAAGCAAGATGGATACAAAGAAGAAATGGCTCAAAGGTCTTAGCAACTAAGCCAAAAACTCAAAAAAAGAATATTGACGTTTGACGTTTATTGTCAAAATATTTCAAACACGTGAAGTACTCTGTGCACGTGAACAAAGAGTACTTATTTTATATTTGTAATAACATTACGTGAAGAATTCGTCAATCGTGTGAAATTAAACAGTTTCTTTTAATTGCTGATGTAATTTATCACAATGCCGAAGAATATCAAGCATTTAGTGGTCGACACAACTGCATTCATAAAGGCAGCTAGTTTGCAAGACATAGCTGAGAACGTATACACAGTGCAAGAGGTTATTGATGAAATCACGAACGATAGACAACGCAGAAAGCTTGTAGTGCTCCCGTATGATCTTATTGTAAAATATGTCTTCACAGAAAACATCAAATTCATCACAGAATTCTCCAAAAAGACAGGCGACTATCGTAGTCTCTCTGCCACCGACATCAAAGTAATGGCGCTAACATACCAACTAGAGAAAGAAAAACTGGGTACCGATCACCTGAAAACTGAGCCAACTAAGCAGAAAATTGTCAAAGTAACTGGATTACCTAGCTACAACTCAAATGAAGTCACAGAAGGGAACCCAAATAATATCAATCAGGAAACTGGAGAACCAACAGAAGGCACAGATGAAGAGACTGGTGAAGCTAAATTAAAAAATGATGATAAAAATATTCCTAACGCAGCAGATACTACTATTAATGTTGTGAATAATGTCAATGATGAAGATGATATGAATGGTAATGATGAAGAAGCAGAAGAAATTGTTGATCAAATTAACAATATGGGCATACAGGAAGAAAACGATGATGATATTATGGTTAAGGTTTCTGAAGATGAAGAGGAATCTGAAAGTGATGAGGACTCTGACAGTGATGGTGGCGAATGGATCACACCTGGCAATGTTGCAGAGAAAAAGAAAGAAATGGAATTGGGAGAGTTTGAAGAAAAATCTGTTGAAGTAGCTTGTGTCACTTCAGACTTTGCCATGCAGAATGTTCTCAAGCAAATAGGACTCAATGTGACATCAATAGATGGCAGGATCATCAGGCAACTACGCACCTTTATATTTCGTTGTACAACTTGCTTCAAAACTACAAGTGTCATGACTAAAGTATTTTGCCCAAAATGTGGTCATTCCACTTTAAAAAAAGTCGGAGTGAGTATTGATGATAATGGGGTTCAACACATTCACATAAATGGGCGTAAACCACTTACAGCTCGGGGCAAGAAGTTCAGTCTGCCCACACCTAAAGGAGGGCAACACTTTCAATACCCCATACTTTCTGAAGATCAACATATCCACAAAAGGTTTGCCACAAAAATGGCGAGAGGTAAAACTAATGCTATGGACCCTGATTATACTGCGGGATTTTCACCGTTCGCCATGAGAGATGTTAACTCCAAGTCTGCTGTATTGGGCGTAAGAGCTAATAAACAGGACATTAAATATTACATGAAGAACTATTGCAAAGGAAAGAAAAAGTAAAATAACTTTGAGCTTTTCTGATGGGTTTCATTTTATGAGCCAGATTGTGTAGGAAAAAAAATAAAAACTTATATAGTAAAATATAGTATATTCTTATTTTAGTGATACATTGTTCAATGTTCTCTTAAACAAATAACAAAATTGATACATTGCATGTACAATACTATTTTGAGACTTTTTCTTCAATAAACATGAACACTGATTCCATACATGAATATGATGTCATTTCATGCTTTTGATGACCTGCAATGATTTCAAAGATGGTGATAAATATTAACATATACATTAAAATTCAGTCCAAAATCCATTGGATTCCTTGCATTTTGAAAGAAACAACAAGAAGAGGTTGTGGGTGTAAAAGTTACTATTAATTAATTTTATAATTACAATTGTAAGTTTTATACAAATGAATTCTTGTTTTGTAAATTTGATTAATTGGATTACCTGCTGAAATTCTTGGTATATCAAATTCTGGTGTGTTCATGGGTGTATCCAGTGGTGCTTGACTTGATATCCAGTTCCTTGCAGCCTGAGAACATAATGTAACTTTATAAAGAGGCTAAGACTCATGCAATCATTTTCATGTGTGATTCATGGTCAAAGATCATCTACATCTATAGAAATAAATAACAATGAACTATTTGTAATGTCAAAATAGCAGCTTTTTACTAAATCCTTATGAAAGTTTAAATACAATGCTTAGAAAAAAAAAAAAAAGATATTATTGAAGTTCATCTCCAATATAGCTGGATTTTGGTATGAGCATACTTTGCACATTCAAGGACATTGGCTGTTATCAACATACCACCAGATTTATATAATTCAACTTACATCTTTCATATACTTAGTAATCTGTATATTAGAATACACATGCACCGAATCTGTGAAGGCTATTGCTTTAACTCTCTTCTCAAACTCATCCTTCAGCTGATCTGCTAATGTTACAGTCAGGACTCCACCATAACTATGTGCCACAATCACAATTGATGTAGCTTTTGTATTTCTAACATATGTTTTCCACACATAGTTGGTATGTTCTTCTCCTGAACCACTATTTGGTATCTTTTTGCCATTAGGTAGACAGTTATCATTGGGATTTAATACCATTACTCCATATCCTTTTGCTAAGGCTTTCTTGATGTAGGGTATTTGTGTGCCCATGTCTAAGTTATCATTTATTATGAGGCTATAAAAGAAATATTGCATTTTACATAGTATTTATAACAGCAAAAAACAGTACTTTAAAATTTGTTTGTAGTGGATTAAACTCACGATCTTGCCCACTGTCCCGCACGAACTGCACCTGATCCATGGATTAAGATTACCAACACATCCTTCCGATCATAATCTTTGGACGTAAAGATGAAAGTTCCTTTATTGGAGTCTTTGGGCACTGGCAACCTTGTTAAGTTTTGATCAGTTTCCATTAACTGATATACATACTCTGTGACCGCATTACCAAGTTCCTCATAATGTGCCTGACATTCCTGGTGATGGTTACTAACATTGAATTGGAATGGTTCCTCAGTTGGTTGGCCATCAGGACCTACTTTACGCAGTTGTCCTTCTGTAAAATACATAAAAATAAAGTAGTCATTATGGTGGTCACCACATACAGGGCAATGTACTTCAGTCAACCAGGTACCCTATGTAAGACAATCAGTAACTTTGAGGTGTGGCCAGCCTCTTGAAGAGATGGGATGAATTGAATGACCTATTTTCCCAGTCATAAACAAAATATTTGCATTGTTGTGGAATTGCAGATACCTGCCTGCCAACCTGTATTACCTAAAGTAGTCAATAAAAGAAAAATTGAATGAAAATATTTTTATTTGCACTTGGAGGCAAAAAATACAAAATAAATTATGAAGGGTTGGGGGAAATTGTCACTTCCATGCAAAACAGCTATTGCTCTGCATTATTCTGAAGCTGGATGCAAAACACAAAAAAGCCATTTTAAGAACCAATAAATATAAAACAGACGGAAAAATATAGTATGGTTTTGTCTAAGAAAGTATAAATAGTTATACTTTCTTAGACAAAACCATACTATATTTTTAAGGCATATAGATATTTATTCTCAAAAAAAAAAAAGTTAAAGTTATTTACACAAGATATTTATCTTATGTAAATAACTTTAACTTTTTTTTTTGTTTAAAATAAATTATATATTATAGCAACTTTGCTGCACTCATTCAATACATGAAGATTTTCAGAAAGGTGTTAGTTTTGATTTCATTTGCAGGTCATTGAGTTTTGAATGCATTGCATAAGTTCGTTTTTTTATATAAATTAGAGAGTATTTTGTGCAATAACATAATTATGTATTCTGATAAATAGGTAGCCAATATGACTTCATGTTATAGTTTGATAGATAAGAGTAAGTAATGATAAGGAATTGTTTACCAGTGTTGAAAATGTATCCCAAGTCTTTCATAGTTTTCACTGCATTCATTTTTTTCGATTCAATAGCACTGTGGCTGTAGAATTGCGACCGGAAGTTTGTGACCAATTTTGTATTGAAACAGTTGATGAGAAGAAAACTCTGACTTACGTAAAAACTTGAGTGACATGGAGCAGAAAGCAAATAATGGCACAAAAGAAACTGGTCACGTGAGAAAACTTTACCACTTCTTATAAAAACAGTGTATCTTATTGATAAACCTCAATTTTATAAACAAACAAAATTAATAATTCAAATGGAGAAATGTCGTACAAATACAATTTTGACGTTTGGTTTTCGTTCAGGAATATGCAACACAGATTTTGTGACTTGAATAATTCCGGCTAGTTTTTTTTTCACTCTCAATTTTGTTAAGGGGTTAGAAATTGGCCAAAAAGATATATAGAGTATATCAGAACTCGATTTTAAATTCCTAACAATTAAAGGCCACCAAATATATGAAAATGTTTTCTATACTAATACCGAAGTACAGAATTATTGAATTTCTTTCAGAACGAAGTATTGATATTTTTCTTTATTTATTTTTTTTTTGCTTAGATTGCCTAAAGAATTTATTTTATACCACCTCTACCTATTGATCGAACATTACTTTCAAAAGAAGTACGACCTTAGTCTAGCTAGTTGAATGTTATGATTAGTGGCCAACCTGGATTTCACATAGCAAACTCTCCATAAAAAAAGTTGTAGTAAGTTGTTGTAGATAATTCAGCCACTATAGCAACTTGATTATTTCATTTAAAATTTAGTAAGTTTGTAGGGTATAGTAAAACAATCACAATATTATAATATCATTTAATCATTATACCAATCTAAGAATAGTAAGGTAAATGACATGACTAATAAGAAAAAAAGTACATACACCCTAAGCCCTGCATTCCGTTGTATGGCCTGCTTTATTTGTTCGTTGGCATCCTTAACATTTTCAGTGGAACCAACAACAGTGTTTGATATCCGGTCTATATCTTGCTCCTGTTGTAACACCTGAAAACAATTTTTATTTTATTAATTAGTGATAAGTACACCCGTTGTAGGAATATTTTGTAGTATTGAATGTAATTTTGGGCAAACACATGGGCAAGTATATAAGTCATAGTAGTTTTGCCTACCTCATAGGGAAAAGAGTCAATCTATATATCCAGTTTAAGTGTTATATCAACAAATAATAAGTATATTTTTTTCTTATAAAAGTTTGTTTCTTTTGTAAAAACAACAAAAGCAAAAGCAAGATTGATTTTAAAATCACCTTTTCAGTAAAAATTTCCTGTAGCTCTGCAATGTGAAGCACTTTACTTTCAATAGCTTTCACTTCCTCTGTCATGCTGTTCAGCTCGTTCAGCAGCTGTACATTTTCAGACTCAAACATCTGCAACTCCTCAGGACTAAGTTCCTCATCAGCTAACACAGCTACCTCATTTTCACACAAATTCATCTTCTTTAGCGTATCTGGTTCCTCCAATTCCTCAATATCTTTATCTAAACCTTTGTCAGTACCTTTCTCTTCTACCTTGCTCACAATAAATGTGTTGGGAATGTTTGACTTAGTCTGTGGCAGCTCCAGACGCGACAGTTTCCGCATGACTAGAGTACGTTTCACCCGTAGAGCTTTGAGCTCACTGTGTATTTTACACACAGCTTTCAAGTACATGTCTATGAGATCAGCCACTGCTTCCATGTATTCTTTCATCTGTGGAGCTGCTGTTACCTTGCGATTGTCATTTCTAAACTCCTTCAGCAAGTGAGAACAAGTATTGATTATCCTTTGAGCTCCTGTGTCTATTTGGTCTCTCTCCGCGTCGGTCATTTGATCTTCGACAACATTATCGTAGAAGCTCAAGTATTTCTCGCGGTGCTCGAGCAAAAAGTCCCGTAATCTTGTAATTTGTGAAGTGATATCCTTCGCAGTGATCATGAAAGTAGTTTTTGGCTTGGTTCGGAGTATGCGTTGTTTATCATCGCTAGCAGGGCTCTGTATGCCGAATGCTTTGTTGCGCGTTTTCACCGTCTTTATGTATGCTTTAAACAACGGTGTTATATCCATTTTGTTATCTAGTTAGCATAGAATTGGTGAAGAAATCAATTAATACAACGTACTATGTTGTAATTACACGTTCACAGCTGTGTTGTATTGATAATTTTAAAATGACATTTGACATTTGTTTTTCCGTTCGGATATATCTGTGGATCGGGAAATACAAAATGTTCTAAATACTAAAAGCTTAATTTCGGTATCTGGAACGCTGTCCCAAGGTTGTTTTTGCTTATTTTTTGTTTTCATAATTTCATTATCTGTGGACTAATTTTGCAATCTATTAGAAAAGCAGTTAAATAGAAAATAAACCCTTGTTTTTTGCTAAAAAATACAGTAAAAATCGCTAAAGATAACAAATATGATGGGATCAACTGCTGGTGGTGGAAAGAAAAGCCAACATTCTATACCTACCGATATTTTAGATGACCTATGCAGGTGGGCTGATTTCTTTTAACGATGAAAATGAATCTGGTTTTGTTTGGTAAACAGTCCACAAAACTTTGTAATTATTGTTTTTTTATTAACCATTATAGGTTAGCAGCTAAATTAATTACAACATATTTTCTAGAATTTCACAAAAATATGCTGTAATTAATAACTAATATTTGTTGACTCAGTACAGCAGAAGCAAGCCGTACAGAAAATCCCCACAGTTCACTGTTCTCTGAAACGAATAACAATTTCCGAAATAAACATTATTATATAGATATCTTATTGCACCAATATGTACCAAGGGATTCCAATAAGATATCTACTGTCACTCTGAAATGACTACTTGGAATGTTCCAATATATATAATATAGCAGTGTAAAACTGATTTACGTCTGCCACCACACTGCATATATCAGGTTCAGTTGAAAACAAGCATCAGGAACTAGTTCTCTATAATTTTTGCTGAGTTGGACTATTTTTTTCAACCACGAGGCACTTCACTGGTATTTTTTACATTAGGATTTATAATTTATATTTGATTCTTATCTGTTTATTTATTATTAAATAAATGTATTGTCTTTTTTTATTTCTTATAAGTACAATTCAACTACACTCTTGCTGTCTACATTTACCAAAAATAATGCATTAATGTAGCTATTTCATGAATGTGGGGTGGCCTACTTCCTACTTAACCTTTGTGCTTGTCCTTGAAGTATTAGGCAGAGTTGTATACTTATCAAAAACATAATACAGGTGACACCTCAGATTATAAGGTGTTTCCACGAATGCACAACCAATTTTACAGTATTGCTATTACCTTTATATTTCATCCTTTCAGCCGCTTCATTATTAACTTACCTCCAGAAGACCGTGGAAATCTGGTGCGAATATGTTTCCAAATAGAGTTGGCACACTGGTTCTACTTAGATTATTATTGTACTGATGAGACCAAGAGGCTTAACCCCTGTGGTATTAGGGAGTTTGCAGCACATATATTTCAAGTAAGTAGTGGGTTGATGCACAATTTTCCTTCACCACAGTTTTTAATCACATAAAATGAGGGTATATTTTTTAGATCTCCAATAAAAATACACTTACCTATGACACAATGAATCATAACCCTTCCTTTTTTTGGCTATGTCATAGTTTTTTTATGTAGGTGTACTCCCCCATACTGTATGCAGTGATCTAAAAAGTAGAAAATCATCATCATCAATCGTCATCAGCCCTTGACCCCTGTGCAAATTTTCAAGTTAATCAGACTCATAGAGAGGTGAAAATGAAGTTAAAAGATTCTGTTACATACATACATATGGGTGAACCTAATAAAAACGTGTTAAAAAGGGTCCAGTGGTAGTATAATTGAATACTAGATTTAAAAAAAATTGTAAGGATTGTAAAAATATTCATAAACAACACATATAAGTAAATATTTAAAGTTGAAACTGATAATTACTAATTATATTTTGGTTGAGCTTTTATTAATAACTAGCTTTCCGCCCGCGGCTTCGCCCGCGTTAACTTCGGTTATATCGCGCTTTTTAGATTTCTCTCGGGAATATCAAATGTTTTCGAGATAAAAAGTACCCTATTATTTAATCCAGACTTATATCTTTACGTCTGCAAAATTTCAAAGCAATCGGTTTAGGAGTTACGGCATGAAAGTGGTACAAACAAACTCACTTTCCGATGTATAATATTAGTAAGGATATATTTGGTGTACACATACAAATATTCCAGTAATCTCCCTTGGGAACTTGATGTTTTTTTAGGACCAAAAGTAGCCTATGTTACTCTCCATCTTTTCAACTAACTATATGCCAAAAATCAGGTCGATTGATTGCTTAGCTACGGCGTGAAGGAAGGACAAACAAACAAACAAACACACTTTCACATTTATAATATTAGTATGGATTATAATCCATAAAATTGCAAAATGTAATTTTTACCAACCTTTATTTAATGTAAGTCCTCTTTTGCTTGTATAGGCGTCACTTATTTATCTGTCATGTTACACATGCAACTGCGAGCATTCAATTCAGGATTTTTTTTGTAGCAGCCCAGAATATGGAATTATGAGCCTGTGGCATCAAACTAATGTTGCAGTTCAGGCAATCTCAAAAAGGGGCAAAGCCAATCTTGTAGGATTCAATGTCGCTTGTGTTTACCGCCAAAAGAAGCCCGCCTCGGCTCTTGCTTTTCAGAATATATCGTTGCACTGTCTTTATACCTTTAGATATTTGGGAGTTGAAATCTAATCTTTGAGAGTTCTGATTGATTCACCTTTTAATTTCCCCTTATCTTTTGCAGAAACTCAACTGTCGTATTCCTTCCTATTCACTAAGTTTTTTAAGTGAATAGGCTTAATAAACTAGCACGCTTTACCATCATGATTGCATCACTGCTTACCATCAGCCGGGATTGTAGTCAAGCACTAGTTTATAATTATTAAAAAAAAATATATATATACATTTAAATACCTAGAAATCGGTTTTCTTCTAGACTGCTTTTTACATGTCAACTATATGTTACCGAGATCGGGTAGCGGAGATAATCAGTTTGTTTTTCTGCCACAAGAAAATAAAACTCATAAGTACTTTACAATGTAATATGTAGGTATATATTCTTTATAAAAATTCTTAATTACGATCATAATAACAACAGTTGACGCAAACAACAGCTAGAGTTTATATAAAGCGCATATCTGATCGTGTTGAGTACTGCAGTCATAGAATATGTAAAGAAAACTCTGTCCGATCTGTGAAGGTATTGTTAGGTATCGATAACTGATTCTACTAATGCCTACAATGCCTGGCTAAACCTAACTTACGTGGCAATATGGGGCTGGTGCTGAAAATTGCCTCTCCCTCTAATCTGCCTTGTCCTCCTAGCAGCATTGGACTCAGAGGACAGGTGTGCGAAGAGTCTAAAAGCCTGGAGCACAGACGTACCAATATTTCGGTATTATATAGGACTATATATTATATGACTTCCTTCCGCTCTAAGCTATCAATAATCGGACGACCCCTCGTACGGCGGGACCCTTACGTTGTTGCCACCGCTACGGTCCGGACGGAGCGTTTGGCCTCGTCGTTAATACCGCGTACATCGACATTAAAAAATATGTGTCCGGTTAACATTTACAGACTACCCATATCTATATGCATAGGAATTATCCTAAAGAATTAAAGAAAACCCCAGTCCGTCAATTATGACGGGAGGGGTTTTCTTTACATATTGTAATTATACTGCTGACTAGGTACCTGACGGGACGGACGGGGTTTTCTTTGCATATTATATAATTACAATATGTAAAGAAAACCCTGTCCGACCCAAAAGGTTAGGTATACACATGACCAAATAAAATATGAAATTTTACATAATCATCATAGTAACTATACTAATGAATTTTGAAATAATATTTTTTTCCGCAATTATTCCAAATTCCACAAAATTTGGTAATTTTTAAAAAAGTGACAACAGCATTTTAGACAGTATTATTATGAGTGAAGCGACCACGTGCCACGTGCCCTGCCCCCTTCGACCACGCATGTATTAAGTTACCTCGCTTTTGCGAAATAATATTTTTCGTTTTTGGGGGGATTAAGTTCAGCCCGGCATTGTAGGCATTAGTAGAATCAGTTATCGATACCTAACAATACCTTTACTGATCGGACAGGGTTTTCATATCTTATATGTTCATTCATTATACTTTACTAAATTTACATAAAATTATTTTCATAACTTATAATCAATCAAACCATTACTATAGCACGTCCCGCAACTCCGAGAGCATGTGAGCAGTCTGGACGTGGTCTTGGACAACTGGCGCGAGTATAAACAGACGGTGCCCACTTATGGTGCCATCTTGCTGGACACAGATCTGACTCATGTGTTACTGGTCCAGTCGTATTGGACCAAGGCCTCCTGGGGCTTCCCTAAGGGAAAAGTCAATGAGGATGAGGAGCCATACACGTGTGCTGCCAGGGAGGTAAGGAAAATGTTTATATTGGTCACCAATTCCCTTGTTTACAAACTAAATTTAAGGTCAGTGCATCTGCTGCAGAAAAGTCAACAAACCTCATTATGAACTGGTACATATCGAGCGAACCTTCTTGCTTAGATTACAGAAGTATCCACATTACACTAACTACCAAGAAAATCCGTAACGCCACGTAATCCGCGGCGCACCGATGTGCCCGGATACAAGCGCCGTCTAGCCCTACTAGCTGGGCTCCGATCACAAACGAACTTTAAAAAACCCGCTCAGCCGGAATATACTGTAACAAAGCTCTTAGAATATCTAACAATCGCGTACTACAAAAACAGATGTCCTTTTTTCGGGGTCGATATCCGCCTCGCCAGGTTCGGTGTTGGCTCTGTCAGATGCTTACTGACTAAAAACCACCCCCGGTGTTGCATGTTATATCAACACCGGGGATCGCGGTAAAGAACGATACTTCTGCAACGCCGTGCTGCGCCGGCCCGCTACTGCGCAACCAATAATGAAAGCGCTCTGTGACAAAGCCCTGAAGAAATATTGCTTCCAGGGCCGAAACAGCTGAGAGTTTACGCCGATGGATCTAAGACCGACCTTGGATTGGGTGTCATAGTCTTCTGACACGTCTTCAACATAGATATTAAATATATTCAGACCGCTATGAATGCTCGGCATATATTTTTAATCACAGCTTAACTGTGTATTTATCTTCTGTCCTTTTCTTAATAGAAAAGAACGTTTTGTTTGTAAGGAAGGGAATCGGCTCCATTGTTTTCTTCCCATACGATTTTTACCAATAATTCAGTCATATAAGTAGCCTTTTCTCCACTATATTGAGGTTGATTTCCAACCAATACATATATTTTACATGAACAATAAGTGAAACGATATTTCTTGGTCTGTTTGTCAGTTTCTGGCTATTTAAGACCCGTATCGCCAAACCGCATTGAGCAAGCGTGGTGATTACGCTCAATCCTCCTGTGTATGAGACAAGGCCTGTGCCCAGCAGTGGGATGCTAAAAAGGTTAATGATGATGATGATGAAGACCCGTAACGACTGTCAATGATCGATAAATGACAGGGGCCTCGTCAGGTAAAGTTGGTTGCCCATCCATCCACAAATAAAACGCGGCAAGTGTAGCCTAACCTGAGCGGTTGACCTGCGCGGCTGTTATGGGTTTTAGCATCAGTTGAGTATTAATATGTGTTACATAGTAGTAGAGTAGTTTTATTTGGTCAACCATTAATGTCCTACTGAGCCTTTTACCAAACCGTCATAAAAAAAACCTCCTAGTTATCATGCTACAAATAAATATAACAATCACGATGTTCTATCTCCTAGGTCTATGAAGAAACAGGTTTCGACATAAGTAAGCTGATAAACAAGAATGACTACATAGAAGCTACAATACATGACCAAACTACCCGCCTATACATCATTGGTTTCATTCCTAGAGACACCAAATTCCAGCCGAGAACAAGGAACGAGATTAAAGCTTGTGAGTGGTTCCCATTGGCTGATCTGCCAGCCAATAAGAAGGATATGACGCCTAAGTTGAAAATGGGAGTGAGTCCTAATGCTTTCTTCATGGTGCTACCGTTTGTAAAACGCATGCGACGCTGGGTCGCAGAAAGGAATTCGAAAGTCTTCACTAATACTAGAAGGACACGTCACAAATCTATGGGAGATATAGAATCTACTTCAGCTACTAAAGCTAAGGTCAAAGCGGCCTCTCAGGGCTTGCAGAATGAAATACAAGAATATAAACAGCTAAATTGTAATGCTGTACCAGTACCTTTTAAGAACCATGGTAACGCTAGTATTCATAAAATTGTACCTGGTAGTGTTGATCAAGGAAATAGCCATAGCAACAGCCACAGTGCCAGCAATAGCCATAGCAATAGTCATGGCAATAGCCACGGCAGTAGCGTCAAAAATACTCCAAACCAGAACAGTTCTAGAAAAGACAGGAAGGTTGCTAAGCGACAGCTGTTTACACCGCAAAACGTTCAACCAAATCCGAATACCTTTTCTCCTGTTCAGAAAGAAACTAGTCCTAATAATGAATCTCTGGATGAGAGTGTATTCTACAACTTCGTGGCTCCGTCTTGGGCTAACTTTAAGTTTGATAAACGGGCCATACTCGACTGCCTTACTTGAGCGTAATGAAGAGGAGTTTTGGTCCTAATTGCTAGATCACGTGATACCCTACTTCGATTTTGACTTTTTTGTAATTATAGTTACAAAGCAAATTAATTTATTGTTTTATTTGCAACTTCTTTGACGATTTTTATAGCTTTCAGTGAAAAGAAATCGTTTATTAAGCAAGTAGGATCACTGATCACTTTTACACGTCATATGTTTTTTTTTAAACCTAGATTAAGCAGGCATTTCCTAACTGACTACCTCTGAGAAGAAATGGCCGAAACAAACTCAGGGATCATCGTCTTTTTTCAAGTCCAGACATTAAAAATGAAAAAGTTTGCAATAATTTACGTTATAATAGGCTATTTGACAAATTTATAATTTCTATCTTGAATTACTTGATTGTGGTTAAAAAGTTCTCCAAAAGTTTTTTTTTATTTTAAATACGTATTTCGTAAGAAACATGCAAATAAAAATTCAAAATTCAAATAAGCCGCCGAAACTCTTTATTCAGCAATATGGCGTCGCGCTTTGTAAGTGACGTCACAAACTTATAAACGATTTTCGGTTCCGCAGTGGTGTTCGTGTTTATCTGTTATTTGTCACTCTGAAAAAAAAAAAAAAACAAATCGCTCCAAATATCGTTAAAAAATCTTCTAAAAACGCTAAAACACTTGAGAACACATAGAACGACAACAAGTGTTTATGAGCGTATGACTTCATCATGGCATTAGCAAATCCGGATCGTTTCACAATAAGTGGCGCGAGAAACAAAATGTCAAACGTATTTTTATGTTTTTGGATATATTTATTGTTATTGTTTTCATTAAAACTCGTGTAAATAACATAAAGAACCGTCATTATATGCATTTAAAGCAAATAATCACAAAAATATTCATACTGTCAAATAGCCTATTATCCTTAACAGAGCGAGCAGCTCAGTCCCAAGCTTTTTGTCTTCTAAATTTTCTGTGATTTTATAATACCCCTTTTTGCAAAGTTTGGCCTTTATTTAGTTTTAAATCGTTTAATGGGTAAGTTTCGAATGTCCATGGGAAGCTTGTTGTAAAAGTGTATGAACAAGTTGCCTACACTGTGGAGACGAGTGTGATGTAAGTACACAAAAATATTGTTACGCGCAAGGGGTACTAAAATACCGGTTAAGGGTTACGAAGTTTATTGGCAACAAAGGTACAGTCAATTGTAATGACAAGTAGAATATTGCTGACGTTGCACCGAAGTCTTCACTTACGTCCACGAAGTCCATATTGTAAACACGCAATAACACTACAGATGTTACTTCACGTAGTACTCACAGTTCTTGTTACAGTTATCGCAGTAGGTATTCTCGCTTGTTTTCGTATCGCTAGTCGAATGCAGACTGACTCTGCGGCTTCGTGGACCTCTCTGCGACCCCGGGAGGGGGGCGCGAGGAGACGGTTTTGGGGCTCCTTTTCGGCCCCATGACCGTAGGTTCGGTCTCTCAGTCCCCAGAAATGGGGACCCGTCGTTGGGGTGCACCCTAAGAGTGCCGTCTTCGCACACCTATGTCGGCCGCCGAAGGGGTGTGCCTCCCCTCCGGCGGTCATCAGTGTGCTTTGTGGTGTGTGACTGTAGGAGCGCCCGAAGTGCTTCTCGACGCCCGTACGAACAGGCCCCTGCCGAGTGGGATCTCCAGCAGCCCAGAGAAGGCCCAGCAAGGGTCGGTCAGCGAACGAGCGCCGGTTAAGTTTGGCGCTCCGCTACAGTGGGTGTTTACCCCGTCCCCTAACAGCTCAACCAGCTATGTACGGTTGGCTGCGGGGTGCGAGGGGTGGTGGTGAGTAACGAGCGGCTTGTGGGTGTGTGTTCTCCGCTCGCGTGAAATTCTGTTTGTGTGCCTGTATGTTGAGTAGTGCATGTCTGTATGTCGACCGCACCTATATTAACTTAGTCCGCAATGCGCACGACGGTGTTGTGTTACGTATGTGCAGTCAATATTTTTGTCTGAGTAGGCCGCATGTGAAAGAGTAAGCGACCTACCCGGGCGTCAAGTCCGGTAGTGGTGCGACGTCTGCGATGAGGTCGCGCGGGAATCTCTTTGTCGGGAGGCCTCGCGTGCCAGGGCGCAATTTGCTTGATCTGGTGATGGTCGGAGGTGCTGGCACGCGAGAACATCCCCTTCGCCAGACGGATCACGAAGTCATCGATGCTCTCTACACGCAGGTCCCTGTGAATAACTGAGTTCCTCACGTACCGAGGCGCCTTCACGATTTGACGCAGCGTGATGTTCTGCTGCGTCCGGAGTTTCTATGGGACTCGGCCGTGAGGGCGAGCCAAGCCGGGGCAGCGTATGTCAGCTGCGGGCGCACGTATGTCTTATAGATCTCCAGCTTGACTCGCGTGGAGAGGCGTGACGAGAACACCGGGCGTAATAGATTTCTAGTTACCTTTGCCCGCGCGACGGTGTCGCAGACGTGCGGGCCCATACCCCAAGTACTTGGCGGTCCTGGTCCACCCGACCTCGGTTCCCATGAGCTGAAGGTTCGGTGGATAGAGTCGGCTTCGTGCCGTGACAATCATAGCCTGCGTCTTACCTGCGTTGACCGACAGTCTCCACTTGCTGAGCCAGTCGGGAAGGTCGTCCAGCGCGCGCTGCATTTTGATGGCCGCGTGGTCGGCCGATAGCGACGTGGTGATGTACGCGGCGTCATCAGCGTACAGCGCGAGCGTCGCAGAGTGCGTGGCGGGAATGTCGTCGGTGTACACGGAGTAGAACGCAGGTTAGACGCAGCTCCCCTGTGGCACGCCCGCTCTGATGGGGCGTGCGCTGGACGACACGTTCTCCACCGATACCTTGAATGTCCTGTCCTGTAGAAAGGAGGAGACCACCTGTATCAAGCGACGGGGCGTGGTGGTCCAGGTCAACTTGTAGATGAGCCCGGCGTACCAGACCCGGTCGAATGCCTTCTCCATGTCGAGGAATACTGCTGCGGCGTACTCCCTCTTATTTACAGCCGCTGTAAGTATGTGCAGTACCCTCGACAGCTGGAGCGTCGTTCTATGCTCGGCCCGAAAGCCAAATTCTTCCTGGCGCGGCGTGGTGTGAGGTGTTAGGTGGCAGAGCAGGAGCGCCTCAAACACCTTGGAGGTGGTGGGGAGGAGCGTGATAGGCCGGTAGCTTTCCGGCTTCAAAACGTTCTTCCCGGGCTTGGGCAGCATGATGACCTTCCCCTGCTTCCAGCAGGTGGGAAAGGTGCCCGTGCGGAGTATTCCGTTGTACAGGCGTGCTACAGCCGCCACTGATTTCGGTGGCAGGTGTCTCAGGGCGGTGCTTGTTATCCCGTCC